>LR990664.1:4007327-4607327 GCA_905147715.2 Xestia xanthographa
AGATCAAAGTTCTTATATAAAAACCATTTTAGTATATAAAAACCATTTTAGATAAATTTGGTATGTCTGACTGTAATCCCATTAGTAGTACACCTATAGAAAATAAACGTAATTACGAAGCTCTAATTAATGTAGACAGTGAATATACCTTGCCGTAATCTTATTGTGTGTTTAATGTACCTACGTTATGACTTAAAGTGTTAGTATTAATATAATTATCGGGAGCTCATCAATATGGAAAACCACGGATATTATCCCGTAAGTACTTTAAGTGTAGTGAAAAACCGTGAAAGTCTTAAACAGTGCAGTTGTGGTTATGTCTCAAAAGAGTTTGAGGGCACTATAGAATTAAAATTAAGGTACAAAAAGTGTGATGATTTTAATCATATATTATGTGTGTATAGATTCAGTAGTAGTGGGTAGTAAGATGAGTGGTAATGATGTCAATGATAGAAAAAGTACCACAGGTTGTTTAAGTATCTGTAGTCATAAAATGTCAAAACATATTAACATCAAGCATCATTTCCTAAGGGAACAAGTTGAAAACAATATAATTAAATTGTTTTATATACCCACAGGTAAACAAATAGCGGATATGCTAACGAAGCCGCTACCAGCCGTTGCATTTAAGCAGTTCAAAGATGAGATGGGTATGCAATGATGTTACATAATAATACATAACGTTAATTTACGTAATGTAAATTAATTGATTTGATGAATTGTTTAATTAATTGTAAATTAATTAATATGAGTTATGTTATCTGTTAATTTTATTATGAATTATAATATTAGAAATTAATTCATTTTGGTGAAATGGTCTGGCTAGGTTTTTCTGGGTTTTCCCTAGTCCTTGCAACAAATGTTGGGCCATAAAAATTGTAGTTCTCCCAGCAATCACTTGGAAGGTTTATAGTATTCTGGTTATTTAGGTGAATGATTGTAAATAAATCAGATTGTATTTGGTTGATTGAAGATTAATTTTTGAGGGGGAATGTTGGAATTTTAGTCGATTTTAATAAAGCAAATATTAATCTTTAATCTTCTTTATACTGGCAACACTATGAGTACTGTCACTAAACGAATGTTATAAAACCGTAGGGTACCTTAATTCACGCTCACTTCTATCTACACTGTGTTAGGAGGCAGATATAATAACCTTCCTTGTGAGTGTTTTTAAATTTGAATAATAAACGAGTTAACGTTTATTTAAATTCGAACCGCTGCAGTTTTTCTTCACACCCATTTCCTATAATACTAGCAGACGTCCCACAGTTTCACCCGCGTAGTTCCCGTTCCCGTGGGAGTACGGGGATAAAATATAGCCTTCGTCGCTGTCATTTCAAAAAGTCGTATGTAAAATTTTTGTTTTTGGTTTTCAATAGCTGTATGCGTAGTTTGGAACGTAATGTTCCATGTGTCAAAATGTCATAGTAGGTTGTGTTTTACATTTTAGACTCAATTCAAATAAGCAAAAAGTCTTATTTTAAATGTCTTTGTCAAATTGCCTTATGTTTATCATACGACTTTTTGACTCCCTATTATGTCAATTTGACGTTTACCAATTCAGTCACAGAAACCTTTTCAGTGAATAAATGTTTGTGTTTGTTATTTATGAAAACGTGGTAAATAAGATAGTTTCCTCCACAAAAACAAGTGTCCGTATGGTGTCGGACATAAAGAATAACACCATCCCATATCTTCCCGTGGGTGTCGTAAGAGGCGACTAAGGGATTTACCAGAGAATGGGCAGCAGCGCTCTCTGTGTCTTGTGTAAGAACCGCACTCACTGCGATCGCCAACCCGCCTGCCAAGCGTGGCGATTATGGCAAAACCCCCCCAAATGAATAGCGCATCACAAAAATGGCCCCTAGTGACCGGCAGCCCGTCTACCCTCGACTACGGCAGCGGTCGAGGCTACGGCGTGGCAAGGGGTGCGAAGAATCTCCGGAAGGGATCCGGCTGCCAATACCAACGACTAGACCTGGCCACATATAACACGCGCACACTCCGGACCGACGAGAAGATAGCGGAACTCGAAGAGGAATTGAGCAGGCTGCAATGGAGTATTGTGGGATTATCTGAAGTCCAAAGAGAGGGGGAGGACACGATAATCCTGAAATCCAGCAATCTGCTCTATTTCTGTGAGGGTGACCGGCAATCCCAGGGTGGTGTTGGGTTTATCGTCCACAAGTCCCTTGTGAACAACGTGGTGAAGATCGAGAGTGTGTCGACCAGGGTGGCGTACCTTATACTCAGAATATCCTCAAGATATTCACTGAAGATCATACAGGTCTACGCCCCGACCTCGGCATACCCCGACGACGAAGTTGAGACCATGTATGAGGATATCTCTAAAGCCATGCATGGTTCCAAAACTCACTTCACAGTTGTCATGGGGGACTTCAGCATGAAACTGGGCAAACGAGACGGCGATGAGCTGCAGGTGGGGCAATTTGGAGTTGGACGTCGGAATCGCCGGGGTCACCAACTGGCTAGTTTTATGGAGAAGGAGGGCCTCTATATGATGAACTCTTTCTTCAGAAAGTGTGAGCACAGGAAGTGGACCTGGCAGAGCCCCGATGGTGCAACTAGAAATGAGATCGACTTCATCATGTCAACCAAGAAGAAAATATTCAATGATGTCTCTGTGATCAATTCGTTGAAAACCGAGAGCGATCACCGCATGGTAAGAGGCACATTGAACATCAATATCAAGCTTAAAAGGTATCGACTGATGAAGTCTACGCTCCGTCCAGCACAGATCCAGATCCAAAACCCGAGAGCTTTCAGCTTGAACTCCACAACCGTTTCGAGTGCCTAGGAAGCTCAGTGGACGAATACAACGATGGGTTCGTGGAAACTGTCCATACGACCGGGTCTAAGTTCTTCAAGGCGCGTCGTACAGATCAGAACAAGAGGCTCTCCGATCACACTCTCAAGCTCATGAAGGAGCGGCGTGAGATGATCCTGCAGTCTTCAGACGAGGCGTGTAAATACCGGCAGCTCAATTAGCGGGATCTCTAAATCCTTGAAGAGCGACCTCTGCCGCTTTAATACCGAGCGTATTAAAGACGCGATTGAGCGGAATAAAGGCTCCAAGGTATTTGCAAGAGATCTGGCTATTGGGCAGAGCCAGCTCACGAAACTGAAGACCGACGATGGTAGGATCTTATCCGAAAACCGGAGCTTCTGAGGGAGATCGATAGCTTCTATGGACAGTTGTACACGTCAACTAGTAAACCCGTCGTAGATTTAGCAAACGACCCAAGAGCTTGACTGACCCGACACTATACTGAAGACATCCCGGACGTCAGCCTGTACGAGATTAGGATGGCTCTGAAGCAGCTCAAAAACAACAAGGCACCGGGTGATGACGGAATTACGGCCGAACTCCTGAAGGCGGGTGGAAAACCGGTACTTAAGGCCCTTCAGAAACTGTTTAATTCCGTCATACTTGAGGGAAAAACGCCACAGGCATGGTGCAGGGGTGTGGTGGTACTCTTCTTCAAAAAGGGTGACAATGCCTGGTTGAAGAATTATAGGCTCATCTCACTTCTAAGCCATGTCTACAAGTTGTTTTCTAGAGTCATCACGAATCGTCTCGCGCGCAGTTTTGACGATTTCCAGCCACCCGAACAAGCCGGTTTCCGAAAAGGCTATAGCACCGTGGACCACATACATACGCTGCGGAAAGTTATACAGAAGACCGAAGAGTATAACCTGCCTCTCTGTTTAGCGTTTGTGAACTACGAGAAATCCTTCGATTCGATCGAGACCTGGGCTGTACTGCAGTCTCTCCAACGGGGCCAAATCGACTATCGGTACATCGAGGTGTTGAAGTGTTTGTAAAAAAACGCCACCATGTCAGTCCGACTTCAGGACCAAGTCTCGGAACCTATCCTCCTGCAGCGAGGTGTGAGACAGGGAGACGTCATATCTCCGAAACTGTTTACCGCTGCACTGGAGGATGTCTTCAATGTTCTGGACTGGAGAGGGCTAGGCATCAATGTCAATGGCGAGTACATCACTCACCTTCGGTTTGCCGACGATATAGTGGTCATGGCAGAGACCATGGAGGACCTCAGTACAATGCTTGATGACCTCAGTAGAGCTTCCGGAAGAGTGGGTCTTAAAATGAACATGGACAAAACCAAGGTAGACGATTATGTGTACCTGGGACGAACGGTCCAGTTAGGTAGGTCTAACTTCGAGAAAGAGGTCCGACTCGGCTGGGCAGCGTTCGGGAAGTTGCGCGGTATCTTCTCGTCCAACCTACCGCAGTGTCTCAAGACGAAAGTCTATGACCAGTGTCCTCACGCCTCAAATGGCTTAGCATTAGTATGATCCTCCGTTACGCCTAAAATACTGCAACATTAATTTTGAAATAAATCTATACTAATATTATAAAGAGGTAACATTTGTTTGTAAGTTTGTATGTTTGTAAGTTTGTATGTAGGGGGTAATCTCTGGAAGTAATGAACCGATTTCATAAATTCTTTCACCAATAGAAAGCTACATTCACCCTCAGTAACATGCGTCGCTGTCATTCCAAAAAGTCGTATGTAAAAACAGACTGTTTCAGGAAACACAAAAACAATTTTTTTCCATTACTTCTTAAAGAGTTAAAAAAAAATATATGTCAAAAGGTATACTTTTATTGTGTCTATCCAAATGTAATATCCCTGTAAACAAAATGAAGCTAGACCATAGGTATTTGTAGCAATACGTCCTTTTGTCATTTTTTTTTTAGAATAAATCTATATATACGACATTTTGAAGGCCTTTACGACGTATTGACTAAAAACTTTTTAGATATAATGACATTTTGATGTCTGTAAACTACTGAAATAAAAAGCAATTTATGTATTATTTAGAACAAATCATCATCATTCATCATCATCATTTCAGCCGAAAGACGTCCACTGCTGGACATAGGCCTCCCCGAAGTGTCACCACATTGAACGGTCCCGTGCGACTCGCATCCAGCGGATTCCCACAACCTTCACCAGGTCATCGGTCCACCTCGTGGGAGGCCTTCCAACGCAACGTCTTCCGGTTCGCGGTCGCCACTCTAGAACTTTTCAGCCCCATCGGCCATCCGTTCTGCGAGCAATGTGCCCTGCCCACTGCCACTTAAGTTTGGCAATTCTTCGGGCTAGGTCGGTAACCTTGGTTCTCTTGCGGATGTCTTCATTTTTGATTCAATCGCGCAAGGAAACTCCGAGCACAGACCTCTCCATTGCCCTTTGGGTGACTTTAAGCCTTCTGATGAGGCCCATTGTGAGCGACCACGTTTCGGTCCCGTATGTAATCACTGGCAACACACACTGGTCATAGACTTTCGTCTTGAGACACTGCGGTAGGTTGGACGAGAAGATACCGCGCAACTTCCCGAACGCTGCGCAGCCGAGTCGGACCTCTTTCTCGAAGTTAGACCTTCCTAACTGGACCGTTTGTCCCAGGTACACATAATCGTCTACCTTGGTTTTGTCCATGTTCATTTTAAGACCCACTCTTCCGGAAGCTCTACTGAGGTCATCAAGCATTGTACTGAGGTCCTCCATGGTCTCTGCCATGACCACTATATCGTCGGCAAACCGAAGGTGAGTGATGTACTCGCCATTGACGTTGATGCCTAGCCCTCTCCAGTCCAGAACATTGAAGACATCCTCCAGTGCAGCGGTAAACAGTTTTGGAGATATGACGTCTCCCTGTCTCACACCTCGCTGCAGGAGGATAGGTTCCGAGACTTGGTCCTGAAGTCGGACTGACATGGTGGCGTTTTTTTACAAACACTTCAACACCTCGATGTACCGATAGTCGATTTGGCCCCGTTGGAGAGACTGCAGTACAGCCCAGGTCTCGATCGAATCGAAGGCTTTCTCGTAGTCCACAAACGCTAAACAGAGAGGCAGGTTATACTCTTCGGTCTTCTGTATAACTTTCCGCAGCGTATGTATGTGGTCCACGGTGCTATAGCCTTTTCGGAAACCGGCTTGTTCGGGTGGCTGGAAATCGTCAAAACTGCGCGCGAGACGATTCGTGATGACTCTAGAAAACAACTTGTAGACATGGCTTAGAAGTGAGATGAGCCTATAATTCTTCAACCAGGCATTGTCACCCTTTTTGAAGAAGAGTACCACCACACCCCTGCACCATGCCTGTGGCGTTTTTCCCTCAAGTATGACGGAATTAAACAGTTTCTGAAGGGCCTTAAGTACCGGTTTTCCACCCGCCTTCAGGAGTTCGGCCGTAATTCCGTCATCACCCGGTGCCTTGTTGTTTTTGAGCTGCTTCAGAGCCATCCTAATCTCGTACAGGCTGACGTCCGGGATGTCTTCGGTATAGTGTCGGGTCAGTCTAGCTCTTGGGTCGTTTGCTAGATCTACGACGGGTTTACTAGTTGACGTGTACAACTGTCCATAGAAGCTCTCGATCTCCCTCAGAAGCTCCGGTTTGGCGGATAAGATCCTACCATCGTCGGTCTTCAGTTTCATGAGCTGGCTCTGCCCAAAAGCCAGATCTCTTGCAAATACCTTGGAGCCTTTATTCCGCTCAATCGCGTCTTTAATACGCTCGGTATTAAAGCGGCAGCGGTCGCTCATCAAGGATTTAGAGATCCCGCTAATTGAGCTGCCGGTATTTACACGCCTCGTCTGAAGACTGCAGGATCATCTCACGCCGCTCCTTCATGAGCTTGAGAGTGTGATCGGAGAGCCTCTTGTTCTGATCTGTACGACGCGCCTTGAAGAACTTAGACCCGGTCGTATGGACAGTTTCCACGAACCCATCGTTGTATTCGTCCACTGAGCTTCCTAGGCACTCGAAACGGTTGTGGAGTTCAAGCTGAAAGCTCTCGGGATTTTGGATCTGGATCTGTGCTGGACGGAGCGTAGACTTCATCAGTCGATACCTTTTAAGCTTGATATTGATGTTCAATGTGCCTCTTACCATGCGGTGATCGCTCTCGGTTTTCACCGAATTGATCACAGAGACATCATTGAATATTTGCTTCTTGGTTGACATGATGAAGTCGATCTGATTTCTAGTTGCACCATCGGGGCTCTGCCAGGTCCACTTCCTGTGCTCACGCTTTCTGAAGAATGAGTTCATCATATAGAGGCCCTCCTTCTCCATAAAACTAGCCAGTTGGTGACCCCGGCGATTCCGACGTCCAACTCCAAATTGCCCCACCTGCAGCTCATCGCCGTCTCGTTTGCCCAGTTTCACGCTGAAGTCCCCCATGACAACTGTGAAGTGAGTTTTGGAACCATGCATGGCTTTAAAGATATCCTCATACATGGTCTCAACTTCGTCGTCGGGGTGTGCCGAGGTCGGGGTGTGCCGAGGTCGGGGCGTAGACCTGTATGATCTTCAGCGAATATCTTGAGGATATTCTGAGTATAAGGTACGCCACCCTGGTCGACACACTCTCATCTCATCTCTCTCATCTTCACCACGTTGTTCACAAGGGACTTGTGGACGATAAACCCAACACCACCCTGGGATTGCCGGTCACCCTCACAGAAATAGAGCAGGTTGCCGGATTTCAGGATTATCGTGTCCTCCCCCTCTCTTTGGACTTCAGATAATCCCACAATACTCCATTGCAGCCTGCTCAATTCCTCTTCGAGTTCCGCTATCTTCTCGTCGGTCCGGAGTGTGCGCGTGTTATATGTGGCCAGGTCTAGTCGTTGGTATTGGCAGCCGGATCCCTTCCGGAGATTCTTCGCACCCCTTGCCACGCCGTAGCCTCGACCGCTGCCGTAGTCGAGGGTAGACGGGCTGCCGGGCACTAGAGGCCATTTTTGTGATGCGCTATTCATTTGGGGGGGTTTTGCCATAATCGCCACGCTTGGCAGGCGGGTTGGCGATCGCAGTGAGTGCGGTTCTTACACAAGACACAGAGAGCGCTGCTGCCCATTCTCTGGTAAATCCCTTAGTCGCCTCTTACGACACCCACGGGAAGATATGGGATGGTGTTATTCTTTATGTCCGACACCATACGGACACTTGTTTTTGTGGAGGAATCTATCTTATTTACCACGTTTTCATAAATAAAACACAAACATTTATTCACTGAAAAGGTTTCTGTGACTGAATTGGTAAACGTCGAATTGACATAATAGGGCAATGATATTATATAGTAAAAAGAGGTAGATATCGCACTAGCACGCACAAATTGTTGAGGACAAAGTGACACAATTGTTGCACTTTGATAGCTAGCTATCTCTTTCTATCATATACGTTCCGTATCATCTATCGCTGTCGTAGTTTTAAATTACTCGCAACGATATCTGAACGCCATTCTGTATGAACATGGCGTATCTTCTTTATAATATCATTGTAATAGGGAGTCAAAAAGTCGTATGATAAACATAAGGCAATTTGACAAAGACATTTAAAATAAGACTTTTTGCTTATTTGAATAGAGTCTAAAATGTAAAACACAACCTACTATGACATTTTGACACATGGAACGGGAACTACGCGGGTGAAACCGCGGGACGTCTGCTAGTATATGGTAAAGTTGAGGATTAATGTGTGACGAAATCACGATTCCATAAACTTTTCTCGATAGAAAAAAAATCCAGTTACCTCCAAATCGAACAATAAACCGCTGGTATTCAATAAGTACTTCAAATTAGATCATGAAACTTTGCATACTAACTGAACTATAAAGCAGGTCTTATGTGTTTTATTTTTTTAGTCCAATCAATAGTTTCTTTGTAAATCGCAAAAAACCACAAATTTCGCACTATTCGCATCCGCAGTGACTGACGTAAGAACCACTTTGTACGTATAGTGCAAGCTGATTAGAACTTTATTCTAACAGTATTTCAAACGAAGTTTGAACCACCACAAATAGAGTTGCTCATTTTAGGGTTAGAAGGGCCTTAATGTGTTTTCCGAGGCACGGAATCATTATAACTAATACTAGCGGACGTCCCGCGGTTTCACCCGCGTAGTTCCCGTTCCCGTGGGAGTACGGGGATAAAATATAGCCTATGTTACTCGTGGATAATGTAGCTTTCGAATGGTGAAAGAATTTTTTAAATCGGTCCAGTAGTTTTTGAGCCTATTCATTACAAACAAACAAACAAACAAAGTTTTCCTCTTTATAATATTAGTATAGATTAAAAATTATGTTAGTTTGTTCGTATTTTATGCGCTGATATACCGTTCATCCGATTGTAATAAAAGTCATGATTTTATTTCTTGCACTCGCGCGAAAGCAAAGTAGGTACAATTATAACAAAGAAATTAAGAAATACTCGGGGCTCGGGCAAATCTGTTATTTATCACTATTGTATTTAGCTGTAAGTCTTCTAAAGTCCTTAAATAAATAAATAATCTGCGGGCTGAAGCTAGCAGCAAATACAAATAGAATTTATTACCAATTTGAGCAGCCATAAAGGTAATTATGTACACATGATTATTTATAATTTGCGACATTATTATCAGGGATTAACACGTCAATTACGTGCGTAGTTTTACGCTAAAATATTATTTGGCACAAGCAGTATTGTTGGAATGTTAAAGGCAGAAACAGGGGCATAAACTGAAACATAATAATTTAAGTGCAAAATTGAAATACTGTAAGAGCTGTGAAGTTTGACTAACCACCGCAGTTAAGTTACAATTAAGGTAGGTACTATATAAGTGATTTTTCGCGACACTATTTTGCGTGCTCTTCCAAAAGTAGCTTTTGAAATATTCGCCTGAACATTATAAAAGCTTGATCTTCAGCATACAGTGATAGATAAAGTATCTACGTCTTAGTATATTGAGTGCACCGTAGATCAAATGCAGTAGGTATTTCAGTGATCTTGGATCAAAAGCTGCCATTAACAGCGATTCAACGACTATTTCCGTCTCTTCTTCAGCAATGTCAAAACAAAAATAACCTTGCAACTGTTTCTGTAGTACCAACTCTCTTGCAAATGTACATATTTTACATACATATACGCACGCGGCTTAGCCGTGTGGTATCCGGCAGAGTAGAATAGAACCAACCCATTACACTCACGGGTGTCGTATAAGGCGACTAATGTCTGAGGCAGAACACCTAGCGCCTCCGTAGACCTGAGAATGGGCAGCAGCGTTTTCTGTTAGTCTTTCATCACTGCGATCTCCAATCCGCCTGCCAAGCGTGGAGATTACGGCAAATTCCTCCCATCATGGGAGAGGCTTATGTCCAGCAGTGGACGTTATGGGCTGTTGGTACGCACATAAACTCGCGGTTCTGTCCCATAGTTCTGTACTTGCTACGATACTTACTTACACCTTTGGTTTGTTCACGTTCTTACCTCTGGTCATATACGTGTATGCAAACGTTGTACTATCATTTAACCCTCGACTTCATCCGCAAAAATTGTGATAGCTCTGCTAATATGCTTGATATAAATATAATTTATAGCCTTTAGCACCCACGAATAATGTAGCTTCCTGCCAGTGAAGGAATTTTTAGAATTGGATCATTAGTTCCGGAGATAACCCCCTATTTACAAACTTACAAACTTTTACTTCTTTATAATATGAGTATAAAGAATATAATAGATTAGAATTTATAGATTAGATTAGAATTATATATTAGATTAGAATAGAATAGATTAGAATTATAATAGTGAGTTTAGTGACAACTGTTTTTAAGGTATTATTTTATGGCTTTGTACAGTTGCAACAAAGGAAACCTCACCTTTGTTTATTTTATATGCAAGTGTTTCTGAACAACCAACATGGTGTTTATAATATCTTTTGTCTTTTAATTTATTATTAACTATATTATTGTTACAATCGAAATGAATCGCCCGTTTCAAAACATTACAATATACCCAATGATATATAAACTATAGATACGTTGTCCGCACTCTAAAATGACAACATGAAATGGAGCCAATTGGCCACATCGCGCTTAGTTACGCACCAACCTGTCACGCGACGCTACGTTTGTTTATAATTTAATAAATCCTGTGACGTGACTGAAGATGTATATTTATCTCCCTCTCGCAACAGGCATCCCGCCGTTCGGTGTCATATTTTCTTTCTCTTTCTTCACGCTTATAAGTAGTTCTAGTATTTTCGCCGTTTTTAAGCGCCGCGATGTTGGTTCATGACGTGTCTTTAGATAATACGTCATTGAATATACCTAAATATGTGACAATTTAACGCGAAGTTCTCCGCGAGTATTGTTGCGAAATTTTTTCTGCATAAATCACAAAAATAATTATAATTTCAGACTACTACTGTACCACATCAGGGCAGTGACCTCTTCTCATACAAAAAAACCCATGAGCATTGATCTCCCCACTTACCTACCGCGATTTCATACTTTAATGATTACTTTTGATAACCAAAATAATACCATTTTCAAAAAAATACAAAAAACATCGTACTCACCTTTTTCTCAAAAATCCTGTTTACACAAATTAATTGGGTTAACAAACGACACTTTTTTTTCTAGCTTTGACAATTACTGGTATCCGCGTCGGCGCTTGCGACCAAATGATACCACAATCTGGCCACTATCATAATCGACAGACTCCAACGGCGATAGATAAACAATAAAACGAATTGATGAAGTGATTTTAGGAAACGTAAGTACCTAAGAACTAACTAACTATAGCACTTCACACGCGACTTTGTCCGCAAAAATCGTGGTAGCTCGGTTCATAAGCATAATATAAATACAGGGTGTAAACCACCTCATCACGAAGCCGTCAACCTAGCATTCTGGTGGTGGTGGTGGAGTGGTGTTGTTGAAGTTGTTGTTGTTGTTGTTGTTGAAGTTGAGTTGAGTTGAGTTGTTGAGTTGGTTGTGTTTTGTTGTTGTTGAGTTGTCTTGTGACTGGGACTGCTTTGTTTTAGCGGTAGCAGGCGTTAGTCAAGAACCTGACGAGGGGTTCCGTACAGTTATATAGGTTATCAGTGGACAAGAAAATTAAAGCAGCTTCAGTTATTTATTTGGTCACTTAGTCCACGTCGGGCTGAGTCAAATTTTGCCCAAAGCAATGTGCTGATAGATGGTATGAAAAAAACACAAGGTGTCAACGAACCGTTTTAGTCTTTCACGGTTTTTCACTACACTTAAGGTGAGTGAGCTAAACGCGAGTTTTATAATGCAAAAAAGCATATGATTCACTGCAATAAACAAAACCAGAAAAATATATGATATTCTTCAGGATATATGCTAGTACGATAATGTTTTGAAAACATAATACAATAAATTTAATTCGACAGAAAAAAATAACGAACTTATCTCTAAAAAAATATTTTAACGAGTAAAAACCATAATAAAATACTTACGATCATTCTGATTTTTTGGCAAATAATTCTCCAAGCAAAGTACTAGCATCATAGTGTTTTACTTTTTTAGTACAATCAATAGATTTTTTGTAAATCGCAAAAAAACACTCATTTCGCATTATTCGGCCGCAGTGACTGACGTAACAACCACTTTGTAGTGCAAGCTGATTAGAACTTTATTCTAACAGTATTTCAAACGAAGTTTGAACCAACACAAATACAGTTGCTAATTTAGCTCATGTAATCGTCTTAAAGAAGCGGGAGCGATAATTACTATCCAATCCATCCATCAGCACAATGTTTTGAGTGCGTTACATTGAGTTCTACCAAAAAACATGATTTTTCACCACAAAAAAAGTCGTTTCCCAGCAATAATTTTTATGTAAAGTTACTTAGTTTGATGTACAGAATGCTTGGTTGACGGCTTCGTGATGAGGTCTTTTACACCCAGTATACAGGAACTTCATCAAAACAAAGGCCAAAAAATATTCAGCGAATTTCCGCAGACGTATTCATAATTATGTAAATTCGAGAAAGGAGCGAGTGACCGCTGATAGTCTAGTTATTATTTTATTTTTTGTTTTTTTTTGTTTTTTAGATACCACCTCGTCTGTGAGGTTTTGCTAGCTAGTTTAATTTGACTGGTATCGGGAACAGCAGAGAGAGAGAGCAGCGGTGGCTCAGTGGTGGTGGCCCCGACTTACGAGCAGTAAGTCGTGGGTTCGAACCCAGGCAGGCGCATTCCTTTGTGTAATTTATTTCATCACCACTGCTCTCAAAACGGTGAAGGAAAATATCGTGAGGAAACCGGCATGTTTTAGAACCAAAAAATTCGAAGACATGTGACATCTACCAACCCGCACTGGGCCTGCGTGGAGGATTATAGCCCATTCCATCTCATAGAGAGGAGGCCGTGTCCCAGCAGTGGGAACATTAATAGGCTGATGATGATGATGATGGTATCGGGAACAGGGTTCAAGCTATCGGCGGTCAGGAACCTTCTAACAATATTCACCGTGTCCAGGAGTACCGTTTTCTGAATCAAGACCTATATCGAGCTGGTCAGCTGGTGGATCAGGTATTGATCGAGGCTCTTGGCAATTAAGCCATGGGCTGATACGACTATTGACTGGTATCGGGAACAACAGAGAGAGAGAGAGAGAGCAGCGGTGGCTCAGTGGTGGCGGCCCCGACTTACGAGCAGTAAGTCGTGGGTTCGAACCCAGGCAGGCGCATTCCTTTGTGTAATTTATTTCATCACCACTGCTCTCAAAACGGTGAAGGAAAATATCGTGAGGAAACCGGCATGTTTTAGAACCAAAAAATTCGAAGACATGTGACATCTACCAACCCGCACTGGGCCTGCGTGGTGGATTATAGCCCATTCCATCTCATAGAGAGGAGGCCGTGTCCCAGCAGTGGGAACATTAATAGGCTGATGATGATGATGATGGTATCGGGAACAGGGTTCAAGCTGTCGGCGGTCAGGAACCTTCTAACAATATTCACCGTGTCCAGGAGTACCGTTTTCTGAATCAAGACCTATATCGAGCTGCCTAAAGAGAGCCTCCTCAGGTATTGATCTAGGCTCTTGGCAATTAAGCCATGGGCTGATACGACTATCGGCACAATGATCGTTGAGTTCACATCCCACATGTCGACAACCTCGCGAGCCAAGTCAAGATACTTGATTTGCTTATCTTTCTTGGCTTTCACGATGTTCTCGTCATGCGGAACCGTTATTTCAAGTCATTGTCATAAAACGTGTGAGCAGGACGGTCAGTGGTCAGTAAGGAATAGTGTCGTGACATCGCGACTACTACAATAGGGTAGATGACAAAAATAAACTAATTAGTCCGTCAGATAGATTTCCAAAAAATATTGGCCACATATTTTTTCTTTTTTCACGTAATCAAAAATGAAGATGAGACAGTGCGTCGAAAACTCGTGTGAAGTCACATTTGAGTCCATTTTTTACTCAAATGTGACGTCACAAGTCCCTACTCATGATCTTTGACACGTTTTATCTTCGTCAATTTTTATTAATTTGATGAAACAAAAAACACGTATCCAATATTTTTCGATAATCTAACTGACGGACTAAACAGAATCATATATTTTTAGTTAGTCTTCATTACTATTACCTAATATAGTTATGTCCATCCATAATAATGAATGTCTATACCTCCAAACAGGAAGAAGAACGTGAACGGCTTAAACAGCAAATAATAGTAGAAGAACAACACCCAAAAATGGCGAATCCATACGAACCAATCAAAATGAGCTACGAGCCAATCACAAATAAGCCGAAAGCCGATGGGAAAGAACAGTCGTCCCGCAGCCGAAGACGAAAAAGAGATCGAAAGACGAGTGATAAGACAGCTAACTGCTTAATAGAATCAAATTCTAATATCGACAAAAATGCCATACAAGTTCTTAAAGAGAAAAAAGTTTACTCTACGTGGCATGAACCAAATCGAGACGATAATTTCGCTTGGAAACTTCATCTCAAAACATTACTGTACGAAAAAATATGTCTAGTATATATACGCAGGCGCGGATACAGGATTTCCTTTAAGGGGGGGTAATTTTTGAAAATTCATGAAAAGAAAATTGATAAACTTTTGATAGTTATTAAATGGGTGTTACTTTACAGAAATCCATGATATGCAAGATAAAAGGGGTCCACCAGCTTTTGGGCCGGGGGGGGGGGGAGGAGCGTAGCGAGAAATTCTTACGACACCTTGCCTTGGACAGGTTAGAATGGAATGGTTTCGGTTATTTGGTCAAATTTTAGATAAATTCAAGAGAAAGTAGTCTGTAGTCTGTATTTTAACACTTTTTCTACCGACCTACTGGAGTTACCAGGGCCTCATAAGGACAAAGTTAAGACTTATGAAAAACCAGGCTTCAAGAGCGAGCGCATCGAGCTCGAAATTTTTTACAACATTGCCTCAGGTAATTATGCTATAATTGCATATATAAATAAGGCCTCAGGACAAGGGGCTCCTAATTTATTTCAGGCTTTGTCTATTGTATAGATCGATCATGCAAAAATCCAATAGGAGTGCCAATGTAGAGGTAGATAAAAGGAGCCTTTTTGATAAATGTTTTTTCGCAGGGTAAACACAAAATCTTAATTTAAGTGATTCCATTTTACGCTAACAATTTATTAGGTATAATACCATTCTATGGCATCAGGCAGGAAAAGCTATAACTTTTAAAAACCCTGAGCCTCTAGGATTGTCTATGTTGAATTATGATTAAAACAGTTGTCAACTAGACTTATCTTTCATTACACAACATGGTGACAGCGGTGGGATATTTATTCGATTTAAATGGTTTAAGTCGGTAATAAAGGTACGTTTTAGATTTTAAAATCGCCAGGGACGGTTATAGAACGCTATGGAACACGCGCGACCACCAACTGAATTGTGTTTAGAGGGCAGCTCCGTCAGTCGGGCTGACGCATGGCGGCGTTGGAGGTCGCAATTTATGTTATTTTTAAAAGCATCGGGGGTGCAAAAAGATGAAACTGATATTCAAGCCAGCTTAATGATAAATTTAATCGGATCTGAGGGGTTTGAAGTGTTTGAGACATTTTCATTTGACAATAAGAGAGCGATAAGGATGATGTCTATCTATTGCTTAAGAAATTTGATGAATGTTTTGGAGTCAAACAAAATATAACATTAGCAAGATACAATTTTTTTACAAGAGGTCAGGAAGAAGGAGAATCAATTGATCAGTATGTTACGTCATTGCGATTATTAAGCAAATATTGTAACTTCAAAAATTTAGAAGAGGAGTTGATTCGCGATCGTATTGTTTGTGGGATACAGAGTACTGGATCAAGAGATCGTTTATTGAGAGCAGAGGATCTGACGTTGGAAAAAGCTATTAAAATTGTCCAGGTTGATCAAATGTCATCAGATAATCGACGTTTATTGGAGACTCGTGGTGCTGGTACTTCAGGATTGGTGCAGGTCGATGCAGTTGGTTTGCGCGGTGTAGGCGGCCGCGGTAGGCGCGGTGGTTGGTGCGGCAGAGGACGTCAACAAAGGCGCGGTGTGGCCAGTGTTGCTGCTGGTTCTAATACAGCGCGAAGATTTGATCATTCAAGCGAGACCGGACATTGTCTTAGGTGCGGAGGCCAATGCAATGAACCCAATCTATGTCCGGCTATTTCTGTGCAATGTTATTTGTGTGATAATCATGGACATTTTGCTAGAATGTGCAAGTTGAAAAAAGGGAATAAGAAAATGTACGATATAAGTTTAACTGAACCAAAAAGCAATGAAGAAGATGATGATGATTGTGAGTCATTTTTTGTATCAGTTTTGTATACTGTCTCAGAGATTAACTCTTCGTCGGAAGATTGGTATGAATCACTCCAAGGGGAGTGCGGTTCAGAAAAATTTAAATTAGATACGGGAGCAGATATTAATGTTTTATCGTATAAGCGATTTTTATTATTAGGCTATGACAGCAAGCTAATTAGTGGCAAGCAAAGTGTTAGGTTGCAATCTTATAGTGGTGATTTTATTCCTATTAAAGGTATTTGCAAATTAAAATGGTGGTATAAGGGTGTATCGTATGAATTAAGATTTGCAATTGCGGTTAGTGATTGTCAGAGTGTGCTGGGCTTGCAATCTTGTCTAATATTAGGATTAGTTAAAAGAATTCATAACATAAATCTTGCAGATTATCAAGAATTGTTTAATGGGTTAGGCTGTTTGCCAGGTGAATATCATATTGTTGTAGATAAAACTGTGATGCCGGTGATTTGTGCAACCCGTAAGGTACCATTAGGAGTTCGCGATAAGTTGCAAGATGAGTTAAATAGAATGATTGAGTTAGGTGTCATTAGGAAAGTTAGTCATCCAACTCCATGGGTGAATTCATTGGTAATTGTTGCTAAGAAAAATGGACAGTTGCGTATATGTTTAGATCCGAGGCCGCTTAATAAGGCGATACAGCGTGCACATTTTCAATTGCCAACAATAAATGAGTTGGCTACTAAGCTTCACGCTGCTAAGTATTTCTCAGTTTTAGATGCATTTTCAGGGTTTTGGTCAATAAAACTGGATAATGCAAGTGCAGACCTATGTACATTCAGTACACCGTTTGGTCGATATCAATATCTGCGATTACCATTTGGTCTTAATTGTGCACCTGAAGTGTTTCATGCGAAAATCAAGCAATTACTTGAAGGTCTAGAGGGGGTAGATTCTTTTATTGATGATATCATTTGTTGGGGAAGGACTAAAGACGAACATGATCTGCGTTTGAAAGAGTTGTTAAACAGGGCACGGAAAATTAATTTAAAATTCAATAAAGATAAATGTTGTATATGTGTTGAGGAAGTAACTTATTTGGGTCATATTTTTAACAAAGATGGGATGAAAGTGCATTCTGAGAAAGTAAGAGCGATATATAATATGCCGGAACCGATGGATAGAAAAAGCTTAGAAAGGTTTTTAGGGGCTGTAAATTATCTTTCTAAATTTATACCTAATTACTCAGAGCACATTTTTCCGTTGACAAGATTGCTAAAAAAAGATGTGATTTGGTGTTGGGAAGTTGGTCATAAAAATGCATTCGATCAACTTAAAGAATTGATATGTAATGCACCAGTTCTGTCTTTGTACAATGTTAGTGGTCCGGTTGTGTTGTCAGTGGATGCGAGCAGTGTGGCACTGGGTGCCGTGCTCATGCAAGAGGGGCGTCCAGTAGAGTATGCGTCACGCACGCTCACTGACACACAACAAAGATACGCACAAATAGAAAAGGAAATGTTGGCAATAGTATTCGCTTGTGAAAAGTTTCATCAGTACATTTATGGAAAAAGTAGTGTGGTCGTCGAATCGGACCATAAACCACTGGAAAGCATTTTTAGAAAATCACTAGACTCAGTCCCAGCTCGCTTGCAGCATATGATGTTGAAGGTTCAAGCTTATGAGTTGGTGGTCACTTATAAGCCTGGGAAGTATATGTACATATCCGATACATTGTCGCGGGCACCCCTTCCGGATTTGTATGACGATAAAATTAGCAGGGCTATACTATGTCAAATTAAAATGGTAGTCGATAACATACCTATGTCGCAGAATAAGACTATGTCAAATTAAAATGGTAGTCGATAACATACCTATGTCGCAGAATAAGTTTACTCTCGTCAAGCGGGAAACTAGTAAGGATGAGTGTTTAAAACTGTTGCTAAAATATATTAATCAAGGGTGGCCTGATAAGTTTAACATACACAATGATTTAAGATACTATTGGTCTATATGAGATGAACTGTACTGTGTAGATGGTGTTATATTTAAAGACAAACAGGTTTTGATACCACATTCTATGCAAAGGGACATGTTAAAGCTTATTCACGAAGGGCATTTAGGGATTGATCGTTGTAAGAGACGTGCTCGTGAAGTATTATTTTGGGCAGGTATAACAAGAGATATTGAGGATTATGTGAGAAGATGTAAAATATGTCAAGAAACAGCACACAAACCGTGTAGGGAACCTATGATTCCGGTAGCTATACCAGAATTGCCATGGAATAAAATTGGAACAGACATATTTGAGTATGGAAAGCAAAGTTATTTAATATTAATTGATTATTATTCTGGTTTTATTGAGATTGCGTATTTGAGGGACACTTTGTCAAACTCAGTAATAGGTATTATGAAAGAAAACTTTGCACGGTATGGTATACCGGATACGGTTATCAGCGACAATGGACCACAATATTCTTGTCGTAATTTTAAAAAAATTGCTTTAGAATGGGGTTTTCAGCATGTCACTTCTTCTCCGTATTATGCGCAGTCTAATGGTAAGAGCGAAAGGGCAGTTCAAACCATTACAAATATATTGAAATAAACAATTGACAGTAAAACCGATTTTTATTTAAATCTGCTAAGTTACAGGAATACACCGCGGGAAGATTTGAATTCTCCTGCACAGTTAATGATGGGCCGGCGTTTAAATTGTAGATTACCAGTCCATTCAGATTTATTAAAACAAACAAATTGTGATACTATGAACTTACAACATAAAAAAATATTGGAAAAACAAATAAAAAATAAAAGTTTGTATGATCAGCATTGCAAAATGCTACCTGAGTTGAATGTGGGCGACGAAGTTATAATGTTAGGAAAAACAAATAAAAGAAGTCGTGGTAAAATTATAGGAAAAGCGCCGACTCCACGGTCTTATATTGTTAGAAACAAAAAAGGTATTTATCGTCGTAATCGTCGTCATTTGATAAGATCTGTAAAGGATCCTACAGATATCATTTTGTGAAACGCAGTAGTCATTATGAAAAAGTGGTCATTTTGGTAAAGTGGTATTTTTGGTAAAGTAGACTTTATGTACCTAAGCGAATAATATGTTGTCTGATAGGGATGAGTATTTTTCGGGGGATGATGAGGATGATGACTATGTGCCAAGCACTAAAATAAATGTATCGTCATCTTACTCGCCACCTCATACCCGGAGTAAGACTTAACAATTTGTATGCTTACTTATTTATAATGTAGAACTAATGATTTATTTTAAGTTGGTTTATTATTGTATTTTATTTAACTGGAATTAATGTATTTTAAGTTCGTTTTTTATTATTATTTTATCTTATTTAAGGGGAAGGTGTTGTGGATTGTCTATGTTGAATTATGATTAAAACAGTTGTCAACTAGACTTATCTTTCATTACACAACAGGCAGCTGCCTCCTCCTGGCGACGACCGAGACAAGATATACAACATATAACTAGAATATTTAGTTTCAATTCAGTCAAACTAGTTCAAGCCTGGCTAATGACGTATTTGGTCCGGTTCAGGGGGGGGGGGCAATTGCACCCATTGCCCCCCCCTGTATCCGCGCCTGAGTATACGCCACTCTAGCAGAATATAGTTACTCAAACGAACAATACGGATTTTCTCTCAAATACATAGACATGGCAAGCAAATGTCAAAAACTATTATCAAATATGATTATTAAAAGTAAAGTAGTTGATGCAGGAGCGTTGATAGGTCGTGTCGGGGATAATTACTTCCAAATGAGCAAGAACTGGCATCGTTTGGAGCAGTTCAAGAAACAGTTTGAGACGGATCATGATATTGATGGGAAGATTCGGGTGGAGTTGGAGAATGACATGACTGAGGAAGGCATTCGATAACTCTCTGTCGTACGTATCGGTCCGGTGCCAACGTATTAATTATTTGTGCGCTAACTACCTCCTACTCTAACGAAAATGACCAAGTGTGATAATTGCAATAAAGGAATAACCAGCAAGTCACCAGGACTGGTATGCAGGTCATGTGATAAGACTGTTCATGCTAGCTAATAAAGCCTGCTCTGGTCTCACTGCGAAGCAACTATCTGCACTTCGTAATGCGGACAGTCTGGACTGGATATGT
Organism: Xestia xanthographa; assembly: GCA_905147715.2. Lineage (NCBI taxonomy): Eukaryota > Metazoa > Arthropoda > Insecta > Lepidoptera > Noctuidae > Xestia > Xestia xanthographa. Next base: position 4,028,053 of record LR990664.1, read on the forward strand.
GATGAATGCAGTCACAACTCGCCTAACAGGAAATCATCCTTCTTCATTCCGGACGAGGAAGACGAAATAGAATAAGCCGAGACCTCCAGTAGGAACCTAGGTAACTGCAACATAGATAGTGAAAAATTTTTGAAGGACATTACAGCCGAACTAAAGAAAGTCTTAAAGAAAGAATTACGACCTATCGAAGTTTCAGTAAGCCTCTGCAGCAAGAAAGTAGACGTATAAGAAATAGACATATACAGGAGTTGGAGAAGAAGTACACCCACCTTAGCAACGAAAAAACTCACCTTGAACTAGAAATCAGCTCACTAAAACAATATGTGCGTAATGTAGAACAACAGCGCCTAGATAACGTGCTAGAAGTGGTAGGAATGCCTAAATCTCAAAATGAAGACCTTGGATCGATATCTGTCAAGCTGGCTGAAACACTCAACGTGGATAAATCACAGATACTAAATGTTAAACGTGTGGAAGATCGAAATGAACGTGAAGGAAACATCCAGGTTGAGTTGAAACGAGCAGAACAGGCACAGTCGTGGGTGCGTGCATCCAAAAAAGAAGAAGTTCTGCTGGAACAAATTGTGCCGGAAGCTCCTATAGAAATGTCCAAGACAAAAGTGATCCTGCGTCGAGCCCTTACAAAATCGAAAAAATCGCTATTGTGGTGGAGGTGGTAACCCAACAAAAATTGCGTCCTGCATACAAATATGTATGGTTCCAGGATGGAAAGGTGCTGCTACGTAAAGAAGAAAAGGATAAGCCCACAGTCGTACGGTGCCAAATGGACATCGATCGGCTTTCGACCACAACGCAGGCGGGACGTCAACAAACCTATCGGTAATAGTTTTAAAATAAGTTATTTCGGATCTCTCTCCCGATCACCAAGAACTATTAGACTGTGCAAATATTAATGTTTTTAGTAATCTTATACCCTCCATTAGTAAAAGTAATCTGAATATTGTTCACATAAATATTAGATCCATAACAATGATATTCTAACAAACAGATATGTTATACACCGACAAAACCACCGAAAAAAGTGTGCCGCGGGGGAGAGCCAGCTCACATACACGCAGTGACGCAGAATAAAGGAAAAACAGGCCAATTGACACGTTTTCGAGTCTTCACGATTATCTCATAACATATCTGTTTAATTAAATATCATTGATCCATAATTAAAAATTTTGCTTGTGTAATTCAATTAATCAGCTCATCCAACGTAAATATTGATGTCTTAATCTTAACAGAAGTCAATATAAATGAAAACACTGTTCATAATTATGTACAACATCGATGGCTATGAAATGCACAGAAAGTTGCGTAAAAACAGAAAAGGCGGCGGAATAATAATTTATGCCAGAGATGGCTACGTATTCACACCATTGAATCACTCGTTAATACAAATTACTACACCTCGCAACTATCACGCATATATCTGTGCAATTTATAGACCACCAAGCGAAAGTAAACATCTATTCGTAAAAGAGATAAGCAGTGTCTAAGCCAGATCTACTATAAAATCAGACGACACTTATTTGCTGGGAGACGTAAACATAGACCTAAAGACATACGACAACATTCGAGAATACTACGTTAATAGCATGTCCGAGTGTGGCTTAACGAGCGCGATATCTGACTACACGAGAATTGAAACGCGCGATAATAACACTACACGTAGCTGTATAGATCACATCTTTATAAGATCGCGTTAGTTAGATCTTTACTCGGCCGCACTCGGAACTGTAATAGCTGATCACCGCATGTTAATACTGTCGTGCGTAGGACAAGTTCCAACACATTTACAGGTTGATACAAAAACAATACAACAATTTGATAACGTTAAAATTAAATCTTTACTTAACGACTTAAAATGGAGCGAAATAGATGATACAGAGTGTCCAAACAAAATCTACGATTACATAAAAAATCAATTTCATAATTGTTACGAGGAATCAAAATATATTAGAAAAGTTAATAATAATAGTAAAAGAAATAAACAGCCATGGATAAATAATAAAATTAATAACATGTGTAAAAAAAGGACCTATTATTTTTAAAATGGAAAAATGATTCAACAAATAAAATACTGCGATTGGAATATAATAATATAAGAAACAGAACTGATAAAATAATTGAAAAATCTAGAAATAAACATTATTTCGAAGAAATAAATAACAACAAAACGAACCCTAGAAAGCTATGGCAAATATTAAATAATATATCAGGTCGCAATAAAAAGTCGGTTGATGAAACCATCTTGAGAGCCTTTAAAAACAATAATGTGGAAATAAAATCAATAGCTAACAAGTTTGCTACAGAATTTAGAAATAGTGTCGAAAAGATCTTGCCCAAATGTAGCCGTCGTCTACTGAACGAATCTGAATATACGTTTCCCCATAACGCATCGATGTACTTCAGGAAAGCTACAAATGATAGTGTTAATAAAATAATTAGAAACCTTAATACAAATAAAGCTCCTGGAGTAGATAACATTAGGTGTATTGACATAAAATCCATCTGTGACAAGATGACAGGCATTATTGTCAAATTGATCAATACTAGTGTCAGACATGGCGCTCAGACTTGGTCTTTGACGGAGGCTCAGAAGTCCAAACTCAAGGTTTGCCAAAGAGCGATGGAGCGTAGCATTTTAAATATCAAAATCACCGATCGAATACGCAACACCATAATACGCTCCAAGACAGGCATCGCCGATGTTGGCGATAAGTCTGCAAGGTTAAAATGGGACTGGGCGGGTCACATTTCCAGAATGGGTCAGGACAGATGGGCCAAAATCTTCACACAGTGGGTGCCTGAAGACGGTCGTCGTCACCGAGGCAGGCCCAAGAAACGCTGGCGTGACGATTTGGACTCGTTCTTGACTGATTGGCCGGAGAAGGCAAAACACCGGGAGAGTTGGAAAGAAATGGGGGAGGCCTTTGCCCAGCAGTGGGACAGAATAGGCTAAGTAAAAAAAAAAAAAAAAGTGTCAGACAAGGAAAATACCCGGAAGTACTAAAAACAGGTGTAGTGCGCCCAATACACAAAAAAGGCAGCTGTGCCGACTATGATAATTATAGACCGGTCACTATTCTACCCGTTATCGACAAAATAGTGGAAAAATATGTCTGTAAACAGATACAAGACTTCTATGTAAAAAATGACGTGTTATCCAGCTCACAATACGGTTTTCGACCCAATAAGTCCACCTCACAGTTATTATCTAAATTCACGGATGAGGTCAACGAATCTCTTAATGATAAAAATAATGTAATTTTACTATTTATCGACTTCAGCAAGGCGTTCGATACACTTAGACACGACACGTTGCTGACAAAATTAGATAATTCTGGAGTTCGAGGACCAATACTCAAATGGTGTGAGGACTACCTTAAAAATCGTAAATACAATGTCAAGATCTGTAATGAAACCAGTGACGCCATTGAAGTCACTGAAGGAACAGCCCAAGGTTCTGTACTGGGACCCTTACACTATCTGGCTTATGTTAACGACATGGAACATGTGGTCAATCACTGTTCCGTCTATCAATATGCAGATGACACATGCCTTGTAGCTACGCACAGAGATGTAAAAGTTGCAGCTCAATGGTTACAGGAAGATTTTACTCGAGTCTCCAAGTGGGCACATGATGCTGGACTGGTCCTCAACGCAAGTAAGACCAAAATCATCCATGTCCATTCTAGCCATCAAAAGCATATTAATCCTTTTAATATAATCGCTCACAGTCACAGTTGTCTTCACTCCACTCCATTGGGTACGTCATGTCGATGTGAGGCAATTGACCAAGTAACTCACCACACCTACCTTGGATTAATCGTGGACAATCGTTTTAGCTGGACTTTCCACGTGGACTCAGTCTGTGATAAGTTGCGGGCTGTGCTGGTAAAGTTTTACATTTTGAAACCTAAAGTTCCGTTCAAAGTACTACTCAATATGTATAATTATTGCCCTAGCGGAATCAATTATAGCTTACGGAATTACGAGCTATGGGCGAACATTTAGATCGTATGATCTAAATGTTATGATCTAAATGTGTATTGAAAGAATTTCCAAATTGCAAGTTAGACTTTTAAAACTCATCGTACCCAGAAAAATAAAGCACCAAAGTAAAGATAATAGTCCAGTCAACCGTACCAAGGAACAATAAAAAACTTCCGTAGTCCGGTCAACAGCACCAAGGAAAATATGTTTTTTTTGTAGTCCAGTCAACAGTACCGAGGAAAAAAAAATTTACCCGCTGTCCGGTCAACTGTACTAGCCAACTGTACCACGGGCAAGGAATGAATTATTTAAATATTGAAAAATTTTGCCAGTACAGACTAGAGTCGAAATGGCCCTCTTAATTGAGCAATTTAGGTTTAAAGATATTTATTTCTCATAAGAACTTAATAAATAACAGTTCACTTATAATGAGATACAAAGTTACTCCTTAATTACTTATATAATACTTGCCTCTGGGGCGCTGGTGACGTTATTGGCTAGAAACATGATTCTTTAATTTACTTTTAAATATGTTAATATTATTGCATTTCTTTATGTCTTCCGGTAAATCATTGAACAGCTGTGCTCCCTCCACTAATACTGTTTTTTTTCCGTAATTAGTTCGTGAACGTGCAGTCATTAGTTGGAATTTGCTATTACTTCTTGTGTTGTATTTTATAACTTTTTCATGTATTTGTATGTTTGATTGTACGGAGTTCGTGGTGATTTTTTTAATGAGAATGCAGGTGTAGTAAGTGTAAAGTTGCGTGAGATTCAGTAGTTTAGTTTTTTCGTATAATTTTTTAGTTGGATATAGATAGTGGTAGTGAAATAATACTTTAATAATTTTATTTTGTATTCTTTGAAGTGGATTTAGATTAGATTTAGCAGCTGATCCCCACACTTCGATTAGGTATTCAAGGTTTGATTTTACTAGAGAGTTATATATAATTAGACGTACTTTTTTCGGGATACATTTAGTAATTTTTCGTAACGCTCCTAATAGTGAAATTAATTTTGTTTTGATATGATCGATGTGCAGTTTCCAAGTAAGTTTGTCATCTACCCACAGTCCGAGATATTTTTCGTGACTAGACCTTTTGATTGTTTCTCCGTTAATCGTAAGAGGTGGGAACTCCGGTAATGGCTTATTTTTCGCGGCGAAGATCATAAATGATGTTTTTGAGGTGTTAATAGTCAGTAAGTTATATTTTAACCATTCACTGAGCAGGTCAAGATCCTTTTGTGCATCGGTTATAATGTTCTGTAAGGATTTATCGAAGTAAAAAAGGCAGGTGTCATCCGCGTACAACGTTAGGTGCCCTGTCAGCCCTATTTTATCAATGTTATTAATGTATATTAGAAATAGTAATGAGCTAATAATTGAGCCTTGCGGACATCCGTATGTTATGTTTTGTATCGAGCTGGTGTAATTATCTATCTTAACGACTTGTTGTCTATTCTGCAGATATGAAGTAAACATACTGAGGGCGCTGCCTGATATTCCTATGTTGCTTAATTTCTGTAGTAGCTTTGGATGGCTTACCGTATCGTACGCTTTTTTTAAGTCAATGAAAATACCTACAACAACGTTTTTTTGATCAATATGAGTTTTTATTTTTGTTACTAAATCTACTGAGGCGGTGAGAGTACTTGATTTAGGGCGGAAGCCATATTGTTGATCGATTAGGTATTTTTTCTTAGTTAAGTACTCATTTAAACGGTTGTATAACACTCGTTCGAATATTTTCGAAATAACGGGTAAGACCGATACCGGTCGATAATTGCTAGGGTCAGTTCTACTTCCAGATTTGTAAATAGGACTGACCCTTGCAACTTTAAGCGAGTCGGGGAAAATGCCGCGCGTTAAACATACATTTATACAGTTTGTTAATCTTTCCACAATTATATTTTTAAGGCATTTAATAGCTTTTGTGCTGATACCGTCCAAGCCTGTACTAGTGTTGGAGTCAAGGTTGTCAATTATTTTTGATATTTCGTCTATGCTACATGGGGAAAGTTCGTCTAAGGTTATGTCATGTGTGTAGTTACTGTCGTACATGAGAATATTGCCTGTGTTTGTGTGGTACATGTTAGGTATTTCGTTAGCTAAGTCCGCGCCTATTGATGCAAAGAATGAGTTAAGTACGTTACAAATTTCATTGCCGTTTGTTATAGATTTTGAGTTCGAAATTAGTTTGGGGGGAGCATTGCTGTCTTTGATTTTATTCGCTGATAAGGTATTAATGATTTCCCACATTTTTTTAGGTTGTTTGTAGCTGTTTTCAAATAAGTTGTGGTAGTAAGTTTTCTTCTGTGTTTTGATTAGGTTTTTTACTCTGTCCTGTTCTTCATCAAAATTCTTCCGTAGGTTGACGTCTTTTGGGTAGGATTTTGTTTGTTGCCACAAGTGATTTCGTAAGGTGATTGAATCTATAATATGTCTGTTTATCCAGTCTTCTTGAGGTAGGTTTAGGATTTTGGTCTTATCTTCTTTATTTTTCTTTATTTGTTCTGAGATAAACCTTTCTAAATAGTGGTAGTCGTTTTCGTTATTAGTGTAGTTTGCTATTAGGGTACTGTTGTATAATTTTTCATAGTTAAGTGCTTTGTATTGGATCCTTTTGTTAATCTTTGGGGCCAAGCTACCTATCTCAAGGAATATCTGTTTGTGGTCTGATAGGCACGAGTCAATTATGGATACACTGAACGCGTGATTTTTTATGTTTGTGCATACGTGATCAAGTATAGTATTTGTAGTGCTGGTTTCACGGGTACTGTACATTTTATGTATTTTGTTTAATATTTCGTATCCTGTTCCTTTAATTTCATTTAGGTATCTTGTGATGTGACTGTCTTTACTAAGTAGATCGATGTTAAAGTCTCCGAAAACAACCGCTCTCTTTCGTCGTTCTAATTGTGAGATATATGTTTCTAAGAAGTTGTTTATATTGGACTCACCTGGTTTGTAAATCGCTCCGATGTCCAATGAGAGTTTATCTATGTGTATCCATAGGTAGTGGTTACCGAGTTCACATATTTCTTCTGTTGTTTCGTGTTTGATACTTTCGTGCACATAAATTGATACACCGCCGCCTTTGCGATCTTGTCTGTAGTTATAAACATGCTTATAATGTGGTAGCTGATATAATTTTGCGTCCGCTTCCGAAGTAATCCACGTTTCAGTAAAGATTAGTATGTGTATAGTCATTGGCGTTGCTTTTATTATGCATTTTATCTCGTCTAGTTTGCCAGTCTTGCGGATACTGCGTAAATTCGCGTAAAAGAACCGTAACGAGGATGGATGGCGTGGTATATCTTCGTATCGATTTATTAGTTGATGGCTTAGTCTATCCGTATATGTTGCATTTTGTATTGGATCGGTTATTAGTTTTTTTGGTTGGTTTTGTTCAGTGTGATTGTCGGTATTCCTTTTATGTACTTAATAATGAGATCTCCTTCGCCGCTTTCAATGCGTTTGTTGAGCTCCACTTTTAATAATTGTAAATACTCTCTTTGAGCTGGAGTTTGATCTGCGTAAATCTGTATATCTCGTAAGTTTTTCTTATTTCTTAGTAGGTATTTTGGAATGTCTGCATTGTTGAAGCAAACTTTTAATGGTCTGTTTTTGCCTGGGATATATTTTCCCAGTCTTATGGTTTTAATTGGTTTAGGGCAGTCTTCGCACAATGTTGCAATTACCTTCATAGTTTCATTATTATCGTGAGTTCGCCTGGAGTTTGTGTTTCTTTCGTTAATTTCCGATATACCCACTATTACGATGTTTTTCTCGCGCTCGCATCGGGTTTTTAGCTCGAGGATGAGGTTTTGGTGGCATAAGACGGGCGATTTTGGTGTAGTACATTCGGTGTTTTGTTGGTTTTTTAATTGGGTTATTTCTTCTTCTATACGTTTGATCTTGTTTTGTGTTGTCGTGTTATTAGCCTTTATGTTTTCCATATCACCATTTATTTGATTGAGCCGTTGAGTAAAGTTTTCGGTAGTTGACTTCATGGTTTTTATTTCCTTTTTTATCTCAGATATTTCGTGTTTAATGTAGTTGAGACTATCATTTTGGGTTTTTCCAAATTTCTCTAGGAAGCTCATCATCTCTGTGCGAAAATTTGCGAAATCTTTTTTATACTCGATTTCCTCAGTACGCTCTTTTCGTTTTAATGTGTTAACATTTCTATAGGTATCATCATCGCAGTAGGTGGGTAAGTTTGGTACAGACCCGCTAGTGTTTCCGCTCTCGCTTATCACCCTGGTACTCGGTGTAGGCGGTGTCCTCTGCGTATTCATCGTGTATAGTTTGACTCGGGCGTTCTCGAGTGGGATGAAAATAGCAGCGGTCCTTGTTACTCGCGGGGGTGAGGGGTGCTGCGCACTCGCCGATGCGTGATGTCGCGGCGAAACACAAGTTTTTAAGTTACTTTGCACTTTGATTTTTAAGTTTACGACACTAAGAATCACTTTCTAATGCTTTGTATTTATTTAAACGTAATATTTCTCTCAGTAATTATTGAACACGTCTGCTTCCAACAAGCACCAGAGGCAGTTCCGTTCAGAGGCAATTTAATAATCAAAGCATTCAAATACCCATATCACATAAAATAATTACAAGAAGTATCACCAGGAAGAAACTAATAGTACCTCAGGCCAGAAACTTTTATGGTAGGCGAACAGTAAAATTTCTAATTCCCACAATAATCAATGATATACCTAAATCCATAAAAGATGAAATAAACGTGAAAAACTTTAAACAAAAATACAAAAAATACTATTACAACTGCTTAAACAACATAGTCCAAGGCAATACTTAAATACAAAACACTAATACAAAAATATAAAAACGAAACAACCTGTATGCGTTGACTAGAACCGGCTTTCTCATGAGCGCCCAATAGCGGGCGACTCATATTCAAAACATTACGTGCTACTTACTGATAGATGTTTACGCATAAAATATTTTTCATGTACCTACATTTTTACTTATATTTATGTCTGGTTTAATGGTACAAAACAAACATAACCTGTACTAAGACTATGAATAAATAAAAAAAAAAAAAAAAAAAGAAAGTCGATCATGTTGTTGTTGATGAGTTCGAACTTGGTGAGTTCTATTTTTCATGTTATCTTGCCGTAAATGATTGTTTACAATAATACTCATGTTACAAGTTACTGGTGTAATGTCTGATGGTGGCATAAAAGCCCGTGCTATCAACCACTAAAAAGGAAAAAAAAAAGCTTTACATAAAATACAAACCACTTCCAACAAAAAAGACCAATTATTGTCAAATAGAATAAAAAAATAATAATTTTGCAAATATGGGTACACAATAGTTGTTATGAAATATCAAAGCTCAGCCATGTTTTAGCATTCGGAATGCAAACATTTACATTATTTATGAAACATGTATGTACTTACATTTTAAAGACCAGATTAATTTATGTTATCATTATCATTTTATAATCATTCAATAGATCAATTAATAAATTAACTTATTCATTAAAATCATCATTCAAAAAATTTATTAATAAATTATAATTTTCATTAATAAAAAAATAAATAATAAAAATCTTTATTCATCTCCACAAATTACATATTAACAAGAGTATAAATTACAGTCAGACACAGAAATTTTGGCAAAGTGTGTAATTTGTGGGAGATCTGGAGTCTAAACTAAGCCTAGGCCTGTATTTTAGAACTCCAGGACCCCCAATTAAATTATGTTGTTCAGACTGTCGACGTTGTGAGTAAGCAGATATTTAAGTGGTCGAATGAGCTGCGTGTGTGCGCGCATGTGTGCTTGTGTATGTGTACATGTGAGTGTGTGTGTGTATTTGTGTGTGTGTACATGCGTGTGTCAGTTTGAAATACAATACTACATTAAACCTGTATATACATTGTAACAAATCCACTTGCTCCTATTGAATAAAAGGGTAAGCAGACTTGTTCAATTTAAAATTTAATTAGGGGAAAGATATAAAATACAGCTAGTTATAAAAAAACACCTACCTAGCACGCACTCTCTATAGTTTTATAGTTCAAGCACTTATTTGGATTAGAAAGAGTTCACCACTGTAGGAACGGGAACAGGCGTCAGGGTAGCCAGTCTATAGTAGAGAGACGTCGAGGATTACGTTTAGGAAACCTCAGATGGAAGGGCGTCGTGCAGATCTAGAGTCCAACAGGTCAGCTCTGTAGTAGGGCAGCGTAGATTTCAGGGCCAGAATAGCTCAGCGTCGGAGTAATAGTCCCAGGTGGATCTTTACTGGATCCCCTGGGTAGTTTTTATATCTCAGCGAAAACCAAGAGGTTATCTGATGTTCATCTAATCAGATCCAAGAGTAGTCTTTTTCCGCCGTCCGTCAGCTCGTTTCTCCCATTCTCTGTGAGTCTTCTTCTTTCAAATCTTAGTTTTCTTAGTGTGGCCATCATCTCAACTGACAAGTGTAGTCGGCCAGGACATATCCATGAGTGCGTAAAGAATTTTATAATATAATTTAATATTAAGTTATGTAGTAAACAATCGTAATAATCTACAAAATATAATGGCTAAACACATATTGATAAAAATAATTTAAATTTTACAAACCATAAAGTAAATATCATAGACTAAGCAGAAACTGAGAGTTTGACAATTTGACGCTTGACGTAAGTGTCACAACATGAAAATTACAAGTTAATATTATTTTTATTTCAGCTATTTTTAAGTAAATGGATCGTATTTAGATCGATTTGCTGAGTGTAGAAATATAAACAAATAAAAAGGATGATGAATAGTATTATGAATGGTGAATATGAAGCGTAAGTATAGCATAATACTATAACATATATAAATTTATGCTTGTATGTATGCAAAAAATTATATTACTTAAATGCAAAAATCAGGAAATCACCTCAAACAATTTTTCAGTGTCGGTGTAGCTTAATTCAAGTAACCTTTTTCTAAGTTTGTTCTTGCATTCAGTTTTGCGACAGTCAGATATATTAATTTCTTTATTGAGTTTATTAAACAATACTCCTCCACGGAATGAGAAGAATCTTTGAGCAAAAGTGGTGCGAACAGCAGTCGATTCACAAAGTGCATAACGTCTTCTAGTGAGGGCCTTGCGTGTTCTTAGTTCTTCGGTTAGATAGGAGCGTTGACGAAGTACAGTTAACACTATGTACAGCTGACGGACAGTCAAAACTTGAGTTTCCTCATAGAGTTTGGAGGTTGGGAAACGTCGCAGCTTTGATAAACACACTTTTAGGATCATCCTCTGGGCTCTCTCAAGCATTATCATTTTTGTTTTGCATGCTCCTCCCCAAGTGGTTATGCAGTAACTACGGATGGACTGTACCAAGGCCTCGTACACCATCCTCATGGTCTGTTTATCTGCAACATCCCGGAGATCCTTAAAAATGTAAGTGAGTTTACGGATTCTTTTGGATACGGATAGCAAGTGATTTCCAAAAGTTAAGTTAGCGTCAAGTTCAATTCCGAGATGTTTAATACATGTAGTTGAATTTATCTTGGGACAAGTGCAGTTTGGAATAGGAGGATAGTTGCACTTATGTGCATAAATCTTGTCTATATGGTTAGGAGGTTTATTTCGATTTGTCATTGAGAAGACAATGTATTTAGTTTTATCCTCATTCAAGGAGAGAGAGTTTGACAGTAACCAGTGACATATTGTATTGAACCCGTTTTGGGCAAAGTTATAAAGTTCATTCCACGAGTCTGAGAACAAAGTGAGGGCAGTGTCATCCGCATATGCAGATATGAGGCAGTTTTGAATTTTAAGAGAGCAAAGTTCATTTATGTAGCAAAGAAAAAGGGTAGGACCCAGTATGCTACCTTGCGGCACGCCAAAGTCGACTGGTAGTTCATTGCTGATATAATCTCCGATTCTTACGCATTGGGTTCTATTTTTTAAATAGTCTGTTAACAATGCCAGTGGGACCCCTCTAATACCATTTTTTTCAAGTTTTTGCACAAGGCGGGGGACAGAGACAGTGTCAAATGCCTTTGCAAGGTCGAGAAATATAGTTAAGCATTTTTTTTTTCCGTCCAATTTACTCACCAAGAAGTTAACAAGGTCAAGAACAGCGGTATCTGCCGAGCGGCTCGATCTAAATCCATATTGCGTATCAGCAAAAATTATGCGTTCAAATAGTTGTTAACATTGCAATTGGCCTATATTGACACTGCCTCTGTCTCCCGCCTTATGTATTGGGTGTATCACGGCTTTTTTCAGCGCGGTAGGAAATATTCCGATCTCAAAGCAGCGGTTTATAAGGTTGGCAAGTACTGGTGTGATGGTTTCACATGTAATTTTTAGAGTGTCAGCGCTTATTTGATCCCATCCAGGAGCGCAGTCACTTCTCAAGTTTTTGATCGTCCTTTCAACTTCTTCGTTGTCAGTGGGTAAAAGAACGAAAGAATGAAGTGTAGATTTGATTACTGGCTTGAACGTGGGAATATGAGAAGGTATCATATCTGCTAATTGTTTGCCTAGAGTTGAAAAGTACAGTTTATTTGTTTTGTTGATGGCATCTATGGGTTCTTTTTCGGTAGACAGAAGCTGTTGTGGTATTTGGTTTTGTTTATGATTGTTAGTTATTGATTTTATAGCAGTCCAGAGCTTTTTTGAATTATTTTTCGACATATTAAGTTGATCTTTTTGGTATTGTTTTTTGAGTTTTTTGAGCAAATTATTGCAATGATTGCGGTATCTCAAATACGTTATTTTTACTACGTTATTTCCGACTGTGACATTTGTCAAAAAAGTCATTTAAGTTTCAAACAATGTAACTATTTTACATAATATGATCACTATTTCGCGTGCTGGTTATCGGCAACGACGACGATGTTTGACCATAATATTTATCATGATGTAGTCGTGCGTTAATTAGATGTTCAAACGCTGAGCTTGCATTGATTTGGCCAAACGTCATCATGATGTGGTCGGGCCAGATCAATCTCCTTCTTCACGAATAATGACTCAGATTTTGTCCGACCAGTAAGTAGCAACCTGGACAGATCTGTCGTTTGCCTCATTTAAGTCCTGCAGACAAGAGAGAAGGTGCCAATGGTGTCGATTCTGTTGTGCACAAACTAAACTTAATTTAGGTTATTGCTATCTTTTACTAAAAGGCAGTGCGAGAAAAAGACAGCTATAGCTATGAACTAAGTGTTAGAGATGTCAAACTAGTTTACGCCTTGCGCTTCACCTCAGAACAATAAGTTATTGTTCTGAGCGCTTCACCGTGTTTTTAGTCGACATGTTTTTATGTGCACCCTTCATTTGTATGTAAATATTAGTTCCAACTAATTTTGACAGCTCTAAATTACGTCCGTCTCTTTCTCGTTTTATTAGTGAGAAAAAGATAATAATAGCCTAAATTAAGTTTGCACAACAGAATCGACATCAATATCCTGTGTTGGGGCTCCACATTCGCATCGTGTCCGAGATGGCCGATGATACCCCATGTCCAACTCGAGCACGCAGGTAACTCCGGTGCGATAGTGTGGAGGAGGGGATCAATGAAGTTACGCAGCCTCAATATCATCACGAAACCGGCAACCAAGCTGTAAATAACAGCTTAGATATAAGGCTAGATACATGTGTAAAATAGCCATGTAAAAGTGTTATTTTTGGTTTGTTAGTCCTGCTAGACTCTTATTAGTCATTTATTAACCTAATTGGAATCTTATTGCTCATTTGTATACATAAAAGAACCTCTTGTCATTCTTATTTTGTATATAACACATAAGTTATTGTGATTTAACTCGCTACGTAAAGATATTACGTAGATATGTATAGAATTTAAGTAAATATACGAAGATTATACGTAGTATGTAAAGCTTCGACCTAATATGTAATAGATTTTACCATTAGCAAGTAAATAACTGTGCATTATGTATCTGATTTACGTTATAAATAAATAAAGCTGCATTACACACACATACAGACATGCGATTACGTCTCACACACACATGTACAACTCAAATACTCGTTTCTGATTGGCCAAACAAAGTTGCCATGTTAGTTCGACACCGCCGCCCCGCGGCGCTAGGAGCATTGTCTATAAATATGACGCACCCAAATTCTGCAAAATTATTATTCGCCCGACCGCTGCTGAAGACACACTAGAAGAAGAAGACACTCGCCTCACCCTACACTCCACACGCACTACACTCTACACGCAGTTTACGTACGAAGATTCGTCTTATTATTTATCATCCTGAATCCCTGAAGTCATCTACCTATGGTCTGCAGTCTACGAAGTCTGGTGTAGCGCCCTGCTGAAAAAGTCTACACCTTTCACAAGCATTCTGTACATCAAACTAAGTAACTTTACGCAAAAATTATTGCTGGGAAGCGACTTTTTGGTTTGGGGTGGAAAATCATGTTTTGTGGTAGAACTCAATGTAACGCACTCAAAACATTGTGCTGATGGATGGATTGAATAGTAAGGGGGTCGTGGAGGTGTAAGTAAAAATCTTACGATTAAAAAAAAATATAAAAAAAACTTGTCAAAAAGTTGCAACTTTGACCCCCAATATCTCGGTAACTAGAAGGTTCCCAGGTATGGTGTAGAACAAAAAAAAATATCGCAATGACGAGGAGAACAAGTGCCTTTCGGCTTCGTTAAGAGGTTTTTACACCCACCCTTTAGAGGAAATATGTAAAAATAAAAACACAAAATTAACACATAGTATAAAACAATTTATTCGTAACAAAATATGATTAAATACATTAAAAATAATTATGTACACTAGAAATAGTAATATTTAACTATTATCACAAATAGTTGCGCGTGCGCCACGGTATCTGGCTTTCACTAATTTGTACTTAAAGTGTTGTAAAGAACTTAGCTTAAAGTACCTGCTAATATTTTAGGGTCTTGCCAGTTCTGGGGTCATTTTAGACCCAAAAAGTGTAAAAAAAGGAACATAAAAAATAAATTAAGGGGCAAACTGCTTCAAAATTTACATAAAAATTGGACCAATTGTATTTTTAAAAATATTTTTATTGCCGATTGGAGGTCAAAAGTGTACGTATAAAAAATATGAATTATATTATAAAAATATATCTTCACTGGAATAAATAGTTATGATTTGATCTCCAGTCAGCAATGACAATAAATAAATAGTGGAAAAATTAAGCCTTAGGAAACTTGGGATTCAATGAAGAAATTAACATGTTCAGTCGAATGTTCGTTAATACAAAATATACTATTTCATTTGGAAATAAAGTAAATTTTGTAGGTACTCGTGAATTTTTTAAGTGAAAACTTCTTTAGGCGCGTTGAGCACTTTTTGGGTGAAGGAAAAACATTGAACTCATCGTCACTTGACGTAACGTGCGGTCACGCTTCGTAGCACTCGTAACCGATCCGCTACAGCGTAGCACCACATTAACCAGTGCTACGACTGGGGCGGATGTACTTTTTATTTTCACTTCTATCGGCAGTCCCCAAAGACTGCCCTGATTGTTTTTTAACTTATCTAGAATCTCGATTATAATCGTTTCTCGTATCATAATCTCGATTATTTTTGTTCGGGCTTATACATATTATTTCTTTCAAACTCATAATTAAAATTAGTTTCTCAATTGAATCCCCAAACAATCCTTTTATAACGGGGTCACAATGGAGCCCCTGGCCCCCACGGCTTGCCCCAGTAATACTAATCTAGCGATTATTCATATAAACATCAACACTCATTATAAATTCGGTTTACTCTATCACTTTATGCCTTCTCTGATTTCGACGGCCTGGGAACAAAGAGAAAAATTATATTAATATCACAACACAATATCACGCCTGTAATCCCCGAAGGGTTTGGCAGACACATATAATACACATGTAAAGGGGTATTTATCGCGAATTTTACCTTTAATATAAGCCCGACGTTTCGACCGGGTTACACTAGCCGTGGTCGCGGGAAGACTGAGGTATTGGAGGTACCGCCACAGCAAAGCGAAGGTGTTTGTTTATTCAACTACCCTCACTTGATCTTCATAAATGTTAATTAGGGCCGGTTCACGCTAGGACAGCACACTACACTAACAGTGTCCGCATACTGAGATGATTTTACTTGACGAGTACACTTAGTGATCACTGGATTCCAAGCGGGAGAGAGTCTGAAGCCATCTTCGCGATTGAAATTAGGATACTTCTTGATCTGAATCGCTTCCGAACCAGTCTCTTATAGTAGTGCTTCTCATTGGCAAAACAGAAGAACAAAGAAGACAGAAGACTATGACACTAAAATACGGAATTTGCTTGAAGACAAAAAGGTGTATAAGCCGGTTTCATATAATTCCACGGCAAGAATCACGAAACGGGTCAGGACAGTTATACACGAGTATAGTGACTTGTTCGATGAAGATGTTTTTGAACGCCTATATAGACCAGCTATAGTTCAGGCACCCAAATTGAATGGATTACCTAAAGTTCACAAATCCAACGTGCCTCTGCGACCGATCGTTAGCCAGGTGGACTCGCCTACGTACAATTTGGCGAAACATGTTGCTGGTATGCTGCAGACGCTAACGGGCAAGACGTCTTCTTTTGTCAAGGATTCGCGACATTTCATCGGCATCATCAAGGACATGAAGTTGGAACCCACAGATACAATGGTGAGCTTTGACGAGTGTGAGTGAGTGAGGGTAGTTGAATAAACACCTTCGCTTTGCTGTGGCGGACTGGCGGTACCTCCAATACTTCAGTCTTCCCGCGACTACGGCTGGTGCAATCCGGTCGAAACGTCGGGCTTATAAAGGTAAAATTCGCGAAAATACCCGTTTACATGTGTATTATAATGGGTTTGGCAGACGTCTAGTGCACCCACATTTCACCAGTTATGACCCAAGTTACGTTTATGGTCTAAAATTCCTTACAGAACGACCTTCACCGAGCTGGTTAATGAATGAAAAGTATTTTATATCAAATTAAATATGTCAATAAATATATTGCAAATGGGTTGACTAAAAAAATTCAGTCCAGAATATGATTCTGATATGATGAATGAAAACTAAAGTTATAAATTCAATAGGATAAATTCAATACAATAAAGCACCTTTACAATGAGAGGTTTTCTTTTTGAGGTATTAAAAAAAAACTTAGTTTCCAAGAACTCTATAGATGGCGTTGAACTTACTATGATAGTTGGTGCCAAAGCCAAAACGCTTGGAAAAAAAACATTGTGTCACGTCACATACTCTCGTTGACTAACACTTTCATTTGCTTAACCTTCCGAATATAACCTAGTTTTCTCGCGCTTTGTTAAAATCAGTTTTTTTAGGTTCCGTTCCTTGCATTATCATACTAACTCCTAGCGCCATCTATCCAGCGACTAGGGAAGAGCTAAAAAGAAAATCCCTCATTGAAAAAAGAAGATTGCAATTTACACGTGTTTGTTTGTGCAAATTGCAATCTTATAATATTATCTAAATAGTTCTTCGTCATATAATCAATAAATGTCGTCAAAAGATAATTGTTTATTAGGTTTTAACTTAAGTAATTGGATGGACCTTTGAGTAAAAGTGCTTATGTTGTCCCATTGAATTTATAAGTTGAGCTTTCATGGTTTTCCTTTCATTTAATTTATCATGTTTGTTAGAGGGATTTGATCTTTATGATTGGCCCTATCGATTGGTGGCCTAAAAGTACAGGACTAGAGGGTGTTATTTTTTTTGGAATTTAGCCGGTTCGATTCTCAAGTGCGGTAAGCGAATTTTCAAAATCTTTGAATGCAGATTAATTTATTTTTAAAAATAAAGGAACGTTTCCTTAGAGTAAAATTTCTATCTAAAATTGCTATCTCCGTTAGGGAATGCAATCTCGATCTCGCAGCAAAAAATGACGAGATCTCGGCCGAGATTGACGAGATCGAGCGGCAGTAGTCAGCGACGCATCACGCGTGTACTTTGAATGCCTGTAAAAGTCCTTTCACGCGATTTACTACGACTACAGACAGGCTAGAGTCCTTGATTAAAAAAGAGATGGATCTCTATGAGTGCGGAGGATCGAGGGGTATTTTTTTGCAATTTGTTTACAACAGCTGCGTTGTTTACAGCAGTGTTGAATCTAAGAGGGCGTTTTCAGCCGCTGGCTAAGATGCCGTTTATCCGTCAGCAGTTTAAGTACTATTTGTTTTTAAGGAGCTATTTCCAAAATCACTCCTAAATTCATTTGTGTTATGATTGTCTCACTTTCACTATTTTTGTGAAAATACGTACTTTCTTAATAAGAGATTTTTTTACGGGTCTGAATCGTGATTTGTGTGTTCAATAACATAAGTAAATAATTATAAAAATAAAGACTTTTTTTCAATAATGAACTGCTTACTTAGGATTATGATGCGAGTAAGATACAACTACTCGCATCATAATCCTAAGTAAGCAGTTTCAATCATGTTTCACTGATGTAGGTAAAACAATACTTTTTGAAAACCAATGGAGATCTCGAAAATGCCGAGATCTCGCCGAGATCGAATTTGTAATCCCTTGAGATCTCGACTTGGCGATCTCGTTTCGAGATTGCATTCGCTAATCTCCGGTATTTAGAGTACTTTCCCTCCAGGTGGCATGTAAAAATTCCACCCGGTATAGCAGTAAGGTGTATTTTATCAAGCCTGTATACTCACTTGCCAGCCAGGATGTCCTGGATCTCCTGGAAGCTCTTGCCCTTGGTCTCGGGCACCAGGAACAGCGTGAAGAAGAAGGCGGCCACGCAGCAGGCGCTGAAGATGAAGAACGTGCCGCCCATACCCAGCGCCGCGGCTACCGCGCTGAAGTATCTGGGGAGACGAGACGTTTTGTCAGAGATCAAAGTAGGTATAGAGAGAGAAGGATATAGATAGGGATAGTTTATCTTTCAGATAAGCTATTCGGATTTAATTAATAGTTGAGAGAGAAGAAGATATAGATAGGGATAGTTTGTCCTTCAGATAAGCTATTCGGATATTACCCATACCCAGCGCTGCAGCTACCGCGCTGAAGTATCTGGGGGTGGAGGAGTTTTGTCAGAGATCAAAGTAGAGAGAGAGGGAGATATATATATAGGGATAGTTTGTCCTTCAGATAAGCTATTCGGATTTAATTAATAGTACAGAGAGAAGGAGATATAGATAGGGATAGTTTGTCCTTCAGATAAGCTATTCGGATTTAATTAATAGTACAGAGAGAAGGAGATATAGATAGGGATAGTTTGTCCTTCAGATAAGCTATTCGGATTAAATTAATATTACAGAGAGAAGGAGATATAGATAGGGACAGTTTGTCCTTCAGATAAGCTATTCGGTTCTCTATTGTATTACCTAACTTTTTTATTCATAATTTAAAGTGCCATAACTTTTTTTGTCCTAATCATCATTTGTCCGAATGATAACTTACCCGAACTTATTATCACATAATATCACATGCCATAAAATTGAAATCCCTAAATACAATATGCTCTAAACCCGTTTGTCATAAATATTACAATCAATAATATACAAAACACTTAAAATCGTTTTCAATAATAGTTATAAATCCTAAATTAAAAAAAAAAAAATGTTAAGATCTTAATAATATTTTTAAAACAAACCGGTATGTTCCCAGACGTTCCCAAAAGGGAACAGAACATTGTTATTTTAATTGTGTCTGTAATTACGGGTATCTACAGTAAAGTAACTATTACTTAGCTTTTGCTATGCTATGAACTTCTCTCAACACAACACATTTTTATACATTATTGTTCTTATGAAATTTGTAAGAATTAAAAAGTAGAACCATCATATCGCAGAAAGTCATAGTTAGAATCTTCTTTTGTTTTGGCATACATTTCACATAAGTAGTCACTAAAAAGCAGAAAATCAATCAATCGAACCGTCAATCATTATAAAACAGTTGAGTGTGAACATAATTATGTGGATTTTAACCATGCAAGCACGCATACAGTATGCAAGCAACCATGCAAGCGAGCAAGCAACATGCAGCAAGCATGCAACATGCAAGCACGCATACAGTATGCAAGCAAGCATGCAGCATGCAAGCGAGCAAGCAACATGCAGCAGGCATGGTTTCTGTCACGGCTCCGGCGCTGCGGGGCTCCGGCGGTCCCACGCGAGCTTATCGTCGCAGATGTGTTTAACGCTCACCACCGCAGCTTCGGCTTGCTGGCCGGCTACGCCGGCCAGCCTCAGCAGCGGCGGCGAGTGTTACAACCACCTGCTCCTCAACTCGCGGGCCGCCTCGCCCTTCCGCGCCTACGCGATTTTAAATTACACTCTAGGGGTAGGGCAGACAAGACTGCGTGGGGTCGGATTTACAGCGATTCGTTTCTGTCACTAAAACCTAATTTTTAGCAAATGTTTTAGGACCAAAAATTTTATTACACTTATATGAACATTAGGAATAATACACATTATATAATATAATACTTAGGATAATTGACTTTATGGCATATAAAATTAGAAGATTCAATTATTATAGTATTCGATATTATGACAGAACAGTTTTAGAAATAAAGATAATTATGTAAAACAAAATTTCGGGATTTTGAACATTATGGTAACTGAAGTTTATAGCAAACGTTTTATGGATAATGATTTTCGGACAAAAATTTTTAGGAGATATAAGGGAGTACCAAGCTATTCGGATATTACCCATACCCAGCGCTGCAGCTACCGCGCTGAAGTATCTGGGAGTGGACACGTTTTGTTAATAGAGTATATGCATGATTTTTTTTTATCACACCTAAACAAAGCGTATTAACATCAGAAATAGCAAAGTGAAATTATTTTTTGAATATTTATAAAAAATACTAAGATAAAAGCATTTGAAACTGCTGATTAGACAGAGATCCGAATAAAGCGAATGACGTCATTCGCTGCATCGACGTACAAAATCCATACTTAATTCCGTTTATCTAGAAAGAGATCGAAACAAAAGATTAAAAGGTTTTAACTTTTGTGTTGTTTGGCCGATTTATGTCTTGTTTTCGCTTTTTGTCATTATTTTTATAGTTCTTTTACATTCCGTATCGAAATAAAAAAAAGAAAAGTTATGCATATTCCCTATTTCTGTTTTATATTATCCTACTTATGGCAGTGGTCCGGCCGCTGACGATGAACAAGAAACGAGTAGAACTAGAAACTGTAAACGAGTTGGCGATCAGCGGGAACTGAGTGTGTAGTTTCGATAGTTTTGTCGCCGGGCTATAAGCGAGTGTGCAAGTGCGACGAGCGATTACTCGCGCCACTCGCCCGCGGTCGCTTAGTCCTGTGCATCAATGCCGCACTGTAAAGAAACGATCAAGCGAGCGAGCATCGCTGAACGAGTATCGCTGAGCGAGTTTATTTTTGAAAGTTCGTCGCTCAGCGACAAAACTAGTAAAGCGAGTCGTCGCCGGCAGTGTGAACAGTCAGAGAGCAACTTTTAATATATGCATTTCTTTTGTTTACACGGAATCTACATTTATTATGCGTTTCTTGAGAGAAAATCGACGTTTCTCGCCGGCAGTCGGACCACTGCCTAAGGTCTATATTTGCACTATCAAACTCACTGTGTTTTATGATCTCAACAGAACAGTGTTTCCTCATAATAAGTAGCTATTATGGATGATATTATGGATGAGTCTTCAAACACACAGTGACAGATAATTTTGAATAGTTAAGGAGTTTTCCAGTCAGAAAATAAAGCTAAATGCCCATTCCAAAGCGTATATAGATATCTATGAAGAAGAAGGGGCAAAAAACTCCAAGAATATTCTTTTAAATCTAAATATTGTTCAAGACTCTAATAGATGATATCCAGACGTCAAAGTCGGTACGCCCATGATCGTTTACTATCAGACCACTGACACTGAGCAATTATAGCCTAGTGGTATGATGGTCGAACTGCTAAATCATAGGTCTTTTTTTTTTCGTATGGGAAATCATCAAATGACTCCTCCCGCTCTGGGCGGAGCTGGAGGGAGTGTCAGACTTTTACTGACTAAAACCCATCCATGTTCCTTCATCGCCCTATGTGTTCCGGGGCCACGGTATCTCTTGCGAACAGTCCCGCAACCCCGGAAATCATAGGTCTCAAGTTCAAACTCAAGACGCGCACCTTTGATTTTTCTGATTCATGTGCATATTGTATAATTATCACTACGGAAAACATCCTGAGGAAACCAGCATGCCTGAGAGATATTTCTCAACCACATTTAGTTTCATTGACTAGTCAATTCAACTTCCCTGAGTTTAATCGCCCTTTCGGGTTAGGTGACGTATCACTACATCACCGGCTCACCGCGGTACCAACCTCAAGTTACCACCTTTTAGGGATAGGTACATCTCAATGATCGTCAATTTAGACCAGCTTGACGACTACTGGTTACCCTCGAGGCGATTGACACCCACACCACATTTAAAGCCAAATCAGAGGCCCATGGGTGGCACAAAAACTCTGACACCAGAAAGAACGAGAAAGAACAGATCAGCATAGCTATTCACATCCCTTCGATTCGATTTTCGATTCGGATAGTCGTATGTCTATCTCGCTCGATTTCGTAATGTCAAAAAAGATAGACATACGACTTTCCGAATCGAAAATCGAATCGAAGCGTTGTGAATAAGGGGCCAGACCTGTTTGACCTGTTTGTTTGTGATCTGTTTGACCTAATTTTCATTATCACCAACCCCAAAAACCACGAAAACGACACCCATGAAGAAAAATATAATAACAATAATATTATTAATTATTATTATAATAATACGCGCCAATAACCCTCGTATGTAATCATATTTTAATCAACATACAACCTAGCACTGGCCTGAAAATTGCAAAAAACGTAAGGAAATTTGAATTTCGCGGGCTAAAGAACATCCACCTTGAATGCTAGCCTTGTGTTGTAGCAGCCAATCACAGCCCAGCTACACTCGGAGGCAGTACAGCTCGCCCTAAAATTACAGCAATCTATACATGTGTGCGGTTCATACACATGAAAATATGCCGCTACCAATATGCCGCTGTGTGCGTAAAATTATCAATGGGATTTAGGCTAGACGACTGTTTGCCTGTCCGGTGGAGCTCCAAGCTTCGTAGTAACTTCCAGTATAGTGTTAGTTACGCGACACGGGAGCGACAAATTGCTATGTGTTATTTTATTATATATTTAATTAATTATAATAAATGCCCAGTTGGTAGGGTAGGCTTTGCCTAATTGCCTATTAGGAGCGCACGCCCATGAAGCCAAACGGGCTAATAGACTAAAAACAGTAGCTACTAACCTGGTGATAATAAAGGACAGTACCCAGCAGAAAGCCGTAGCAATAGGCGCGGCGATAGCCTTGACCTCGATAGGGAACAGCTCAGACATGACGGCCCACGGCAGCGGGCCCAGCCCCCAGCAGTACGTCACGATGAACAGCACCAGGGACAGGATGGGCAGGAAGCCGATCTTCTCGACCACCGGGTTGCCGTTGTCGGCTAGGATGAAGAACATGCCGAGGAGGACCTGGAAACAGAACATTTTGAAGTGTCACTGACACTGGCTTGCCCACCATCAGGGATTTTAATTTTGATAACACAAAAAATTAGTCGCTAATGGGGAGGCTAACTGTGGAACTAATGGCGCTAGCATAGTTGGTACCCAAACATCTTCATTGGTTGAAAATGTGGTAATGTCATTTTATATTTCAAAATAGCTTAACCTCATAGATCAGATTAAGACCAACTATGGTGGTGCCATCTAAGATTTACTTTGCCTTAGTCACCCCATTAGTCGAAATTTTTCGCCAAATATAAGAATTTGTCGGTCACTGGTTCAAAAGATATAAGGGTTTATAGGTGGCCGATCTGGAGAGTCTCCCCAGCTTGACCACATTTATATCTCAAAAACTAGGGCACCTAGCGAAGATCTGTTTTCTCCCATATTTTGTCGCCAAGTCACAGATTTAATCGGGTCTTAGTTTAGAAGATACTTAACTTAATTTAGGCTATTGCTATCTTTTATTAAAGACAGTGCGAGAAAAGGACGGCTATAGCTATGAACTAAGCTACAGATGTCAAACTAGTTTATGCCTTGCGCTTCACTGTGTTTTTAGTCGACATGTTTTTACGTGCACCCTTCATTTGTATGGAAATATTAGTTCCATCTAAATTTGACAGCTCTAAATTACGTCCGTCTCTTTCTCGTTTTGTTAGAGAGAAAAAGATAGCAATGGCCTAAATTAAGTTTACTTTTTGCACAAAAGAATCGACACCAGTGGCTATTTTGGCCTAGTATGTCACAACAATCATTCAAGTTGATACGGGTTTCCAAGACATTTCTACTACTCTGAAGGATACTTACAAGTCCAATAGCAGTTCCGCATGAGGAGATGAGAAGCAGGATCCTGCGTCCGAGCCGATCCACTACCAGCGGAGTGATACATGACGCAACTACCTGCAAGTTGAATATAATAAGCATTATAAAGAGGAAAGATTTTTTGTTTGTTTGCTACGAATTTACGATTTAACTTTACCTATAACTACTCGACCGATTTTAAAAATTCTTTCACCATTGGAAAGCCACGTCTTAACTGAGTAACATAAGCCATATTTTATCCCCGTACTCCCACGGGAACGGGAACTACGTGGGTGAAACCGCGTGATGTCCACGATGTAGTAATAATTAATATTATGAAGAGGACAGATTTGATTTTTGTTTGTTTGTTACGATTTAACTCTAAAACTACTCGACCGATTTTAAAAATTCTTTCAGCCAAGGATAGCTACATTATCAGCGAGTAACATAGGCTATATTTTATCCCCGTAGTCCCACGAGAACGGGAACTACGCGGGTGAAACCACGTGACATTCGCTAGTATTAAATAAGATGGAAAATTGATCATTGAATACAATGAATAACAGTTTTCTCAGCACTGTTAAGCAACAATTTTTTAAGTGAAAACTTCTTTAGGCGCGTTGAGCAGTTTTCGATGAACAAAAATCATGGAACTCGCGTCATCGACATCGAATTGTTCGTTTGTCTCGCTAAAATCTCTCTGATTTTGGTTTTTAAATGTTTGTTGTAGTCCAGGGAAGGTTTAAACGATGAGAAAATATGGAAAAATTGCGAGGAAGATAGTAAAAACAAAAATTTTATTTTGTCATATAAACTGTTCTACTTGTCTTTAGAGTAGTAGGACATGAGCTTCCTGTCAAACATTTGACGTTTGTCCCTTCGGTACGGTGGACTCAAAATAATAAATCTAATAGTCCAGCTACCATTCACAAGTTACTTAGTTTTTACTTTTATCGGCAGTCCCCGAGACTGCCCCGCATGTTTAAAATAGAAAAAAAAAACCTTTTCGAAGTGAAAACTTCTTTAGTAAGCGCGTTGAGCACTTTTTGGGTGAAGTAAAAACATTGAACTCATCGTCACTTGACATAACGTGAGCTCACGCTTCGTAGCACTCGTAGCCGATCCGCTACGGCGTAGCACCACATTAACCAGTGCTACGACTGGGGCGGGGCCTGTGTGCTTTTTGTTTTCACTTCTATCGGCCGCGGCAGTCCCCAAAGACTGTCCCGATTGTTTTTTTTTTGTACCAAACAGTCTGACCAACATGGAAACGATGGATGGACTGTGTAAAGAATAATATGGCAAGAAAGGAGGTATCTCATGAGATGACGAGTATAAGAGAAGTGGAAGAAGATATGCTGCGCCGACCACAAATAAATTGGTAAGTATAAGGGCAGGAGAATGATGATGAGTCTGACCAACTTGGGTTGTGGAAGTCAGATAAGCAGTCGCACCATGTGAATATTCAACTGCATCTGGTTATACTGGCAGCCGATCCTAATATAGTTAGGGAAATGCTAAAAGCAAGTTTTGTGTTAAGTAAGTGTCTTTCGGCTCAATGATAATAGTTATTTAGGATACTAGTGCGGTAAGTTGGTTTTTACAAACGAGTAGACGGATGTAAGCCCGAGACGAAGTCGAGAGCTTACCATAGTCACGAGTTTGTAAATACCAATTTCTGCACGTGTGTTATACAATGTTTTTCAACACATTTGCGAGAAAACAGTGCAATATGTAATAAAACAAATAGCGACCCCAAAAACCACGAAAAAGACACCCATGAAGAAAAAACCGAAAATATTCATCGGCGCCATACTGGATTTTCAATTTGACCTCATTTTCGTTATCAGTGACCCCAAAAACCACGAAAAAGACACCCCATGAAGAAAAAACCTAAAATATTCATCGGCGCCATCCTGGATTTGCATTTTGACCTCATTTTCGTTATCAGCGACCCCAAAAACCACGAAAAAGACACCCATGAAGAAAAAACCTAAAATATTCATCGGCGCCATCTTGGATTTTCATTTTGACCTCATTTTCGTTATCAGCGACCCCAAAAACCACGAAAACGACACCCATGAAGAAAAAAACGAAAATTGTCGTCGGCGCCATCTTGGATTTTCATTTTGACATAATTTAAAAAAAACCGTAAAGAATACGCACGCACGGTGCTTTACAACGGGGTAATGCGGTGAAATAGGTACTTAGGTGAGAGTGCCTATTTTACCCCACGTTCCGTTGTAAAGCACCGTGCGTATGCAAATGTGTATTTGCAAATGTGTTGAAAATGATGTTTATCTACACCCATGCTATAAATCCTCTATAAAAGTATCTGAAACAGTTAGCTTACTGCCAACATTAAAACAGCTAGTGTCATAATAACCATTATAGCATCCAAACGGGTGTTATAATGTTGTACTGAATTTCATTATGCAACTCGTTTTAAAAAAAGAACATTGTCTAGCAGGTGCGATTCACTACCACAGCGCCGTAATAAAAAAAAAAGTTTTAGGTTCATATGAATTCACGTCGTATCCCGCCATTTTTGTTCGATATTTGGATATTAGTATTGCATTATGTACTTTGTTGTTTATAAAAATGAGTGATACAAGCTTTGTGAATTTTAATAATTGTACAATCCAAAATGTAAATAATTATATTATTACCTATACATGGTTTGTTTGTACGTATTAAATACTCAGCAATTAAACTTTCCATGAATTTACATAGACTTCTTACAACACTGCAACACCCTATGGTTTCAGAACCTTTTATGGAGGATTCATATCATGGATGTAGATAAAGTGTTGTATGCAACTGTACATAATTAGGTATTAAAACACTCCGACATTCGTGTTTTAATACCCCTCATTATACAACAGTTGCATAAATAACTATTATTTTGCAAGTAGGTTTTTACAAACACGTAATTTTTTAAAAGTAGACGAGGCCGATGTTTCGTACCTGACTACTCTCAGAAGAAACAGCCGACGAAACAAATTCAAGAGAGTCTCTTTTGAAGTCCAGACATAATCTTGCTCAATTCACATGAGATGTCTTTGAGATGGAATGATGGTGAGTGAAAGAGTAGCGGTGGCCCAGTGGTGGCGGCCCCGACTTACGAACAGTAAGTCGTGGGTTCCAACCCAGACAGGCGCATTACTTTTTGTAATTTATTTCATCACCACTGCTCTCAAAACGGTGAAGGAAAACATCGTGAGGAAACCGGCATGTCCGGAACCAAAAAAATCGAAGACATTTGTGACATCTACCAATCCGCACTGGGCCCGCGTGGTGGATTATAGCCCATTCCCTCTCATAGAGAGGTCTGTGTCCCAGCAGTGGGAACATTATAGGATGATGATGGTGAGTGAGCTTTTCACAAGTCTTACCTGAACAACTCCAATAATGATGGTGGCGATGGCAGAGTCCAGGCTGGAGTTGGCGGCCTCGAAGATGTTGGTCATGTAGAACAGCACAGCGTTGATACCGCTGAACTGTTGGAAGAACACCAGCGCGCACGAGATGTAGAATGCTTTGAAGTTACTGCCGCGGAATACATCGGCGATCTGAAAATGAAAAACAGATATTTCGATAAGTCTTCTGTTATGAAAATAACTTCAATAGGGATTATGCATACAGGGTGTAAACAACCTCATCACTAAACCGTCAACCAAGCATTCTGTACATCAAACTCATCATCATCAACTAAACGACTACCTATTTTTTTTGGGGTGAAAAGTCATGTTTTGTCTTCGATCAACAATTAGCAACAATTGTTGATCGAAGTGTTTTGTGGTACAATACAACTCAATGTAACGAACCCAGAACATTGTGCTGATGGATGGATTGAATAGTCGGTCGTGGAGGTATTTACAGTAATCTTACATTAAAAACTTGTACTTAAAAAAAAATGACAAAAAATTGGAACTTTGACCCCCAATATCTCCGTAACTAGAAGGTTCCCAGGTATGGTGTAGAACAAAAAAATGATCGCAATGACGGGGAGAACAAGTTGCCTTTCGGCTCCGTTAAGTGGTGTCTTACACCCTTTAAAGACCAATATAAACATAAATTATTATCTGTTCCTAGCAGAAGATAAGTACATACCAACTAAGATAATCATATTATTATCAGCTGGGTAAAATTTAATTTAATTTAATTCAGACACAATGATCCATAATTTTGTTAGTAGGTACACAAAAAAAAAAAAAAAAAAAAAAAAAAGCAAGTAAAGCCCTCCTTCATTCTCTCGACTTCTTGCGGTTGCATCCTAGGTCCAGTCCCATCTTCGCTTGGACCTTCCACCATCACGTGTATACAGTTGTTAATAACCAACTTACGGTAGCAGTGTTCTCCATGGAAGCGCTGACATCGGCGGCCATCTTGTCGAGCTCGGCCTGCACGCCCTCGTGCGAGCGACCGCGGATCTTAGCTAAGCAGCTCGTCGCCGACTCGCGGTCACCTGGACAGGAACGTAGGTATTTAACAGAGGATTGAGGGCCGGTTTAACAGTTGGACGAATTATCACCCGACGAGAGTATCGCACCTTCTGTAAGTGCATTTTTTGCGAGTGGGGCAATATGCAGTAGCTCCCTATTTAATCCAAGCCTGCATAAGGGTGCTTGCCTATAGAATGCATTTTTCATCGGTACCTATAAGTACGGGTAAAATATCCAGGCATAGAGAATGCATTTTTAAAGTACTGACAATCGGTACGGGTCAGAGGCCCTACACTCTAACGTTTCGTCTGTATATTCAGATCTATCCGTTTCTCTCACTCGCACTCGTCTGAAGACGTGCGTGTTATAGTGTGTGTCGGTAGTGCATATGTGCAAGTGTGTGCGTGTACGTAGGCGTCACTCCGGCCGCGTAGCATGTAAGCTAGTTTTTAAGCAGACTCTCCTACCCTGTTCTTGTGTGAGTACTATGTAAAGCTATCATTCACTGGAATCCTACGTCTTTTCTTGACTTGAATGTGCCCAGGCAGTTGAGAGTATGTCATGCTCACTCTAATGTCTCGCTGATGGTGGCGCGTGTGTCCGATCATTTGGTTCCCTACAAAATGGTTGAGTTGAATGGTGCTGATCCATGCGTCATGTTCGTGAACGGGCGCTGAGAGTTGTGACTGGTCATCTCTTAGTTGCCGTGGCTTATTTTAATGTTATATTTTAATTGTATATTTTGTTTTTATTATGGACACTTTTAACGTGCACATCTTGCTATATTGTTCTCACATAATATACCATCTCAACACGAATGATGTAACCAAGATTTTGTAACAATTTTATGATTTAAAAGAGTGTCCATGGAGTTTCTTGCCCGTTCTTCTCCATAGAGATCTACGCTAGGGAATGGGCAACTACAGTACTTTCACAGTTTTTATGTCTTGTGACTGGGACTGTAGCTACATTTAATTTTCATCTTTGTTTCGACAATTCAAAAGTGCCTGCAACTGGCCTACTTGAAATAAATGATTTGATTTGATTTGAGTTGATTTGTTCATGTGACAACATATTGTACAAAAAGTTTATTATATTTTTATTCAGAAAAGTTGTTTTTTATGAACGCTCGCCGAATGCCCAAACAACCATAATTTGCGCGAGAGAGACGGATAGATCCGGATATACGGGCGAAACGTTAGAGAGTAGGGCCCCTGTACCTATCAGTACAGGTTTAAGCATTTTGGTTTTTGCTACTTTTATTATTTTGCCATTTTACTCAAAATAGGTACAGTATCACTTTCCAAAAATGGGTGTAATAGGTGTTCATGGAGTAGAAGCAAATGGCATACGTTTTTTTTTTTTTTTAAATCATAAAAATTCGAAATTCAAATCATATGCGTATACCGTATGATTTGAAATTCGATATTCTTCATTTATTTTTTCAAAATTTCTCTTTCTTTGTTCTAATATGAAAAGTTTACTTGAAAGGAGACAGTTTTTTTTAGGCCCTCTTCGATGTTGCGGATATTCATATTACTTACACCAAAAAAAAATAACCATTTTATTCTAATAATAAACGAAAGATTACATAGAAACGAAACCGGAATCTTAAAATCATAACAAATAAGTTGTATTATGATATTTTTTTGCGAGTCAAATCATTCCTGTTGTGGTCAATGCCATTTAACGCAAAATACTTACGTAAACAGGGGCGTTTTTTCCGTTTAAAAAAAAAAGTACGGTATCCATTGGTACTAATATCTGCTTTAATTAAAATATAATATAATATAAAAAGAAATAATATTAAACTGTGAGCTTTCTAATGCTATTTTAGAGGTTTCCGCTAAAATCTTTTAGATGGTATAGAAAATCATCATGGCACGGAACGTTGTAAATTCGTCTTTTTGGTGGTTGACTGACAACTTCATTTGACATTTGACGTGTTATTGTTATTGTTTATTGTTAGATTCACGTTTTCATTTTCGAATTTCTCATCATTCCGGTAAGACATGGCTTAGCTAATATTACCACTGTAATCTAGAAATTATAAGGAAGAAATCTATATACGTTTCATTAATATCTGTATGTCTGTTACAATTTTATGTGGGTGGCTGTTCTCCAAACAAAAAAAATTGTCTCCTTTGTAGCGTTTTTTGATGATAGATCATTTTTTTTCTAAGTTGTGGAAAAAAGGAAAAAAAAACTAGGTATGCCATAAGCTTCTACTCCGTTCACCTAATATACCCATAAAAAGTCATCCGGTATAGTTAAATGTTTCTGGTGCCATCCTAGTATAATCATGAAACTTCGGTTCATCGAACTATAAATCTTGTAGAAATAATTTATATACGATCCATATGTCTTTCTTTTACTGTTTATTGTTATTAGAAACACAGACTGTCCTTTTTTATTTTATTATGAACACTTTCGAGGAGAAAAAACTCGAAGAATTCGAAACCCACGAAATCGAAGACATCACGGTCACTATGAACAAATTTACCTGTTTCTTTATGCATAAACACTGTACTTATAAGTACTGACCCGTACCAGGCAATAAGTCATTATCTATGCAAGCACCCTAAGAACAAGTTGCAAAAGCACAAAATATCCTCCAGCGCATCCCTAGTTGGTAATATTTTCTTCCTCGAAATATCTATCTATGATAATCTTTGGCCGCAACTCGCCCGAAATGTTGCGATGATGCGACCTAGAGTGTAGCACGCTTGTTTAGAAGAAACCGCTTCACTGAAGCTTTGAAGAGATCCAGATTTAAATAATCGAGGAATAAACAAGCCGGCTGTAAGTGCCTCAGACCGGCCATTACTGTAGACATGACGACACTATCAAAAATTTGCAAATCTATTTAGTCCGTCAGTTAGAGTATTGGAAATTAATGGACACGTATTTTTTGTTTTTGTAAATCAATGAATATTGACAAAGATAAAACGCATCAGAACTCGGGAGTGAGGGCTCATGACGTCTGAACTAGCTCAAAATTATACCAAGGCGAATTTTAAAAGCGTCGTATCTTCGTCAATTTTGGTTTACGTAACAAAAGAAAAACCACGGGTCAAATATTTTTTGATAATCTAACTGACGGACTAATTAGATTTTTTGTGTCGTTTATCCTATTGTCATCAATATTTACCTTTGGCCAAATAGTAGAAGGGCGACTCGGGCATGAAGAAGAATCCGACGGCGAAGACTCCAGTGAAGATGATACCGACGTATGCGATTACCATGTACGACACGTAGGGACCGATGCCGTACACCAGCAGGAAACCTAGCGTGATAAACATTTGCAGGAACGAGCCGAGGGCGCCACGGGAGTCATCCTACAAAGAAAGTAGAGAATATTGTAGTAAGAAGGATAAAATATTGCTATTGAGTTTGACCACAATGAATTTCTCAGTAGTAGCTCGGAGTCTAGATTTGTGACTGATTGATGTCAAAAGGCTTTCCCCTATTACATGGGACTTAAATATAACTGGTAAAATATTGGTGATCATAGGGTAAACCTCTAGAATTTGTTCTAAAGTATTCATATTTTTACACTACACGAGAAAAAATAAATACAGTCAAGATACACATTACGTCATAAAAAGAGTTTAAACCTACAAATCTCTAAGCTGAAACTGCACTCAACTAGTCATGTCAATGAAAGTTTATAATACATTTCAAATGATCTTAAATTTAATTCATTCAATAAATTACAACATTTTTTACTATGCTAATTATTATTATCTAAATATATAAAAGAAGAAACTGACTGACTGACTGACTGATTGACTGACTGACTGACTGACTGACTGACTGACTGACTGACTCATCTATCAACGCACAGCCCAAACCGCTGGGTCTACAGATTCCAAATTTGGCAAGTAGGTTCCTTATGTGGTCTAGGGGTGCACTAAGAAAGGATTTTTCAAAATTCATCCCCTAAAGGGGTTAAACGGGGCTCCAAAGTTTGTATGGGGAAACAAGATTAGTTAGACTATTTTATTCGAAACTTCACAGGAGTGCTCCTATTAATAAATGAGTAGAAACGGGTTTCAGGTTTTTTCAGAATTCAACCCCTAAGAGGGGGAAATGGGGTGGCAAAGTATAAAAATCAATGCACAGCCCAAACCGCTGAGTCTAGAGATTCCAAATTTGGCAAGTAGGTTCCTTATGTGGTCTAGGGGTGCACTAAGAAAGGATTTTTCAAAATTCACCCCCTATGGGGGTTAAACGGGGCTCCAAAGTTTGTATGGGGAAACAATATTAGTTAGACTACTTTATTCGAAACTTCACAGGAGTGCTCCTATTGATAAATGAGTAGAAACGGGTTTCAGGTTTTTTCAGAATTCAACCCCTAAGAGGGCGAAATGGGGTGGCAAAGTATAAAAATCAATGCACAGCCGTAACCGCTGAGTCTAGAGATTCCAAATTTGGCACAAAGGTTCTTTATGAGGTTTAGGGGTGCATTAAGAAAGGATTTCTCAAAATTAACCCCCTTAGGGGCTTGAACGGGAGTCCAAAGATTACATGGGGAAATAAGATTAGTTAGACTACTTTATTCGAAACTTTACAGGAGTACTCCAATCAATAAATGAGTTAACAATTGTGTTTCAGGTTTTTTCAGAATTCAACCCCTAAAGGGGGAAATGGGGTAACAAAGCCTGAAATTCAACATAGGTATTGTTTTTATGGTAAACTGGGTCGGGTGTATTACAAAAACAACGATTTTAAGATTTAGTGTGGCGGACCTGAAATACAATCATTCCCTGTTGGGGTGCGATGGGGTTGAAATGTCTAAAAATCAATATGGGTGTCGATACCGAGATTATCAGGGGCGCTGATTACGAAAATGGCATTCATTTTGAGATCCAGAAGATGGCGGATTCGACTTCTAAACAGGGTTATTGTTGATTTATTGTGATGATTGTGATAACGATGACGATGATTGTGATAATGATGCTGATGATTATGATGATGATGATTGTGATTACGATGAAGATTGTGAAAATGATGATTGTGATTAAGATGATAATGATTGTGATTACGATGATAATGATTATAGTAACGATGATGGTGATTGTGATAGTGATTTTGATGGTGATTGTGATGGTGATTGTGACGGTGATAGCGATGGTGATGGTGATTGTGATTATGACAGTGACGGTGATAGTGATGAAGATGATTGTGATTACGATAATAATGATTTTGATAACGAGTATAGTGATTGTGAGAGTGATTGTGATGGTAATGGTGATTGTGATTGTGTTAGTGATGGTCATTGTGATAGTGACGGTGATTGTGATAGTGATAGCGATGGTGATGGTGATTGTGATTGTGACAGCAACAGTGATAATGATGAAGATGATTGTGATTACGATGATAATGATTGTGATAACGAGGATAGTGATTGCGAGAATTATTGTGATGGTGATTATGATTATTTTAACATGAATTTGTGATAGTGACAGCGATTGTGATCATGATGATTGTGATTGAGATGATAATGATTGTTATTACGATGATAATGATTGTAATTACGACGATAATTATTTTGAAAACGATGATGGTGATTGTGATGGTGATTGTGATGGTGATTGTGATAGTGACGGTGATAGTGACGGTGATTGTGATGGTGATAGTAATGGTGATGGTGATTGTGATTGTGACAGAGATGGTGATTGTGATAATGACGAAGATGATTGTGATTACGATGATAATGATTGTGATAACGAGGATAGCGATTGTGAATGTGATGGTGGGTGTGATTGTGTTAATGATGGTGATTGTGATAGTGATGGTGATTGTGATAACGATTGTGGTTGTGATAGTGATGGCGATTGTAATCATGATGATTGTGATTACAGTGATAATGATTGCGATTACGATGATAAAGATTGTGATAACGATGATGGTGATTGTGATAGTGATAGTGATAGTGATAGTGATTGTGATTGTGACTGTGATTGTGATTGTGATAGTGATAGTGATTGTGATAGTGATTGTGATAGTGATTGTGATAGTGATTGTGATAGTGATTGTGATAGTGATTGTGATAGTGATTGTGATAGTGATTGTGATAGTGATTGTGATAGTGATTGTGATAGTGATTGTGATAGTGATTGTGATAGTGATTGTGATGGTGATTGTGATAGTGATTGTGGTAGTGTGTGATAGTGATAGTGATAGTGATGGTGGTTGTGATAGTGATAGTGATTGTGACAGTGATTGTGATTGTGATAGTGATTGTGATAGTGATTGTGATAGGGATAGTGATAGTGATTGTGATAGGGATAGTGATAGTGATGGTGGTTGTGATAGTGATAGTGATTGTGATAGTGATAGTGATTGTGATTGTGATTGTGATAGTGATTGTGATAGTGATTGTGATATGATTGTGATAGTGATTGTGATAGTGATTGTGATAGTGATTGTGATAGTGATTGTGATAGTGATTGTGATAGTGATTGTGATAGTGTGTGATAGTGTGTGATGATGAGCAGCGGTGGCCCAGTGGTGGCGGCCCCGACTGGAGCAGTGGTGGCCCAGTGGTGGCGGCCCCGACTTACGAACAGTAAGTCGTGGGTTTGAACCCAGGCAGGCGCATTACTTTGTGTAATTTATTTCATCACCGCTGCTCTCAAAACGGTGAAGGAAAACATCGTGAGGAAACCGGCATGTCCTAGAACCAAAAAATCGAAGACATGTGACATCTACCAATCCGCACTGGGCCCGCGTAGTGGATTTTAGCCCATTCCCTCTCATAGAGAGGAGGCCTGTGTCCCAGCAGTGGGAACATTAATAGGCTGATGATGATGATGATGAGTGTGTGATAGTGATTTTGATAGTGATTGTGATTGTGATTGTGATTGTGATTGTGATTGTGATTGTGATAGTGATAGTGATTGTGATAGTGATTGTGATAGTGATAGTGATTGTGATTGTGATAGTGATAGTGGTAGTGATAGTGATAGTGATAGTGATAGTGATAGTGATAGTGATAGTGATTGTGATAGTGATTGATAGTGATTGTGATAGTGATTGTGATAGTGATAGTGATTGTGATTGTGATAGGATTGTGATAGTGATTGTGATTGTGATAGTGATTGTGATAGTGGTTGTGATAGTGTGTGATAGTGATTGTGATCGTGATTGTGATTGTGATAGTAATTGTGATTGTGATTGTGATAGTGATAGTGATTGTGATAGTGATTGTGATAGTGATTGTGATAGTGATTGTGATAGTGATTGTGACAGTGATTGTGATAGTGATTGTGATAGTGATTGTGATAGTGATTGTGATAGTGATTGTGATAGTGTGTGATAGTGATTGTGATAGTGATTGTGATTGTGATTGTGATAGTGATAATGATTGTGATTGTGATTGTGATAATGATTGTGATTGTGATTGTGATTGTGATTGTGATAGTGATAGTGATAGTCATAGTGATGGTGGTTGTGATAGTGATGGTGATTTTGATGATAATAATAAATTGTGATGATTATGAAATTTGGCACATACATAGTTTATAACCTGGATTAACATGTAGGATACTATTTATCCCTTTATTATGATTCAGTGGGACAATTACCGAACTTTACGCGGGCGAAGCCGCGGGCAACAGCTAGTTATTATACTATATAAAGCTCGATTACCACTGACTGACTGACTCACTCACTGACAGAATTGTTCTCCCAGATGGTGGATGGGGAGGTGGGTATATTTTGACAGATTCGTAAACAAGTAGCTCCCGCGAGTATGGGAAAAGTGCCAAACCTCCCCTTTTCACCCTCCTTCCTCCCCCTCCCTATCGTATCTCGGAAACAAAGAGACCCGTATTTTTCGTTTTTTACGGATTCGTATAGAGGAGGCTCGGAAAAGTAAAAACCAGTTTTCAAAATTGACCCCTTTTTCCCCCTTCTCCCCCCTTTAGGCGGATCTCGGAAGTTAAGAGACTTGGAACATTTTTTTTTTCAGATTCGTATAGAGGAAGCTCGGAAAGTAAAAACAAAGTTTTCAAAATTGCCCCCCTTGCCCCCCCCTTTCACCCCCTTAAGGCGGATCTCGGAAGTTAAGAGACTTGGAACATTTTTTTTTTCAGATTCGTATAGAAGAGGCTCGAAAAAGTAAAAACCAGTTTTCAAATTTGCCCCCCTTGCCCCCCTTCTCACCCCCTTTAGGCGGATCTCGGAAGTTGAGAGACTTGGAACATTTTTTTTTTCAGATTCGTATAGAGGAGGCTCGGAAAAGTAAAAACAGTTTTCAAAAGTTGACCCACTTATCCCCCTTCTCCCCCCTTTAGGCGGATCTCGGAAGTTGAGAGACTTGGACCATTTTTTTTTTCAGATTCATACATGGGGGCCCATAGTTGGTCAAGTTTTTTTTTCAAAACTCACCCCTCTCACCCCCTTCACCCCCGCTTCACCCTTTTTTTTACTACTGAAAAATCTTTTGATTCTTACCTAAAACTATTGAGGGGCGTTGAAATTTGTATACCCTCCCCTCCCCAACCTCCCCTAAAATTGAAAGGGCTGTAACTTCATAACGGTTAGAGATAGCCATTGGGTGTTTGAACAAATATAGGCGTCGAAACCTGTCCGGTGATAGGAAGGTCCTGAGCGGAGCGAACCTGCGAGACCGAGTGGAGCGAAGGGGGGAGGTGGCGAGCGAAGCGAGCCGGCGACCTCCGTAGGGTAACGAAGGTCGAGTGGGTGAAGCGTAACTCAGGGGCCACGACAAGCAACTTTAGGGTTATGTTTTTTGAATGGGTCTCAGTTTTTAAGTAAGGTTTTTTACTTTTATTTTATTAGGTTTTTTTTTAATATTAATTTTATAATGTTTTAGGGGTTCTTAAGGGTTTTCATACTGATCTAGGGGTAGTTGTAACGGTTTTTCCAATTCGTTTAAGGATTCTTATGGATTCTCAAAATTTATAAGGGTATGGAATATGTCTCAAGAACACGACGACACGC
Organism: Xestia xanthographa; assembly: GCA_905147715.2. NCBI lineage: Eukaryota > Metazoa > Arthropoda > Insecta > Lepidoptera > Noctuidae > Xestia > Xestia xanthographa. The sequence goes on from LR990664.1 coordinate 4,065,793, forward strand.
GAGCTGCGCGCAGCTCGCGCACCCAAGCAAATACTAGTTATACTATATAAAGCTCGATTACCACTCACTGACTGACATAATTGTTCTCCCAGATGGTGGATGGGGAGGTGGGTATATTTTGACAGATTCGTAAACAAGTAACTCCCGCGAGTATGGGAAAAGTGCCAAACCTCCCCTTTTCGCCCCCCTTTCTCCCCCTCCATATTGTATCTCGGAAACTAAGAGACCGGTAGTATATTTTTTTTACGGATTCGTATAGAGGAAGCTCGGGAAAGTAAAAACCAGTTTTCAAAGATGCCCCCCTTGCCCCCCTTTTCACCCCCTTAAGGCGGATCTCGGAAGTTAAGAGACTTGGAACATTTTTTTTTTCAGATTCGTATAGAGGAGGTTCGGAAAAGTAAAAACCAGTTTTCAAAACTCCCAACTCTCCCCCCCTTCACCCCTCCCCCCATCGTATCTCAGAAACTAGGATACGTAGCGGCTTTTTGATTTTTACTATAGATTATTAATGAGGAGCGTTTAAATTTGTAAACGGAGGGTATCCTCCCCTCCCCAACCTCCCCTAAAAATAAAAGGGCTATAACTTCGTAACGGTCAGAGATAGCCATTATGTGTTTGAACAAATATTATAGTAGACGTCGAAACCTGTCCGGTGGTGGTGAGTCCCAAGTGGAGCGAACCTGCGAGACCGAGTGGAGAGAAGGGGGGAGGTGGCGAGCGAAGCGAGCCGGCGACCTCCGTAGCGTAACGAAGGTCGAGTGGGTGAAGCGTAACTCAGCTTTTAACGATTCTAATGAATTCTCTTTTTTTAATTTTTTATTGATTTAGTTTGTAGAATGTTTTAGGGCTACTTAAGGGTTTTCATACTGATTTAGGGGTAGTTGTAACGGATTTTCCAATTATTTTAAGGATTCCTATGGATTCTCAAAATTTTATGATGGTAAGGAATACTTCTCAAGAACACGACAACACGCGAGCTGCGCGCAGCTCGCGCACCCACGCAAATACTAGTTATACTATATAATATATAAAGCTCGATTACCACTCACTCACTGACTGACTGACTCACTGACATAATTGTTCTCCCAGATGGTGGATGGGGAGGTGGGTATATTTTGACAGATTCGTAAACAAGTAGCTCCCGCGAGTATGGGAAAAGTGCCAAACCTCCCTTTTTCGCCCCCCTTCCTCCCCCTTCCTATCGTATCTCGGAAACAAAGACACTTGGAACATTTATTTTTCAGATTCGTATAGAGGAGGCTCGGAAAAGTAAAACCCAGATTTCAAAATTGACCCCTTTTTCCCCCTTCTCCCCCCTTTAGGCGCATCTCGGAAGTTGAGAGACTTGGAACATTTTTTTTTTTCAGATTTGTAAGAAGGGGCCTAGAGTTAGTCAAAATATTTTTTCAAAACTCCCCACTCCTCCCCCCCTTCACCCCTCCCCCCATCGTATCTCGGAAACTAGGACACGTAGCGGCTTTTTGATTTTTACTATAAATTATTATTGAGGAGCGTTTAAATTTGTAAACGGAGGGTATCCTCCCCTCCCCAACCTCCCCTAAAAATAAAAGGGCTATAACTTCGTAACGGTCAGAGATAGCCATTGGGTGTTTGAACAAATATGTACGGTGGTGGTAGGTCCTGAGTGGAGCGAAGGGGGGAGGTGGCGAGCGAAGCGAGCCGGCGACCTCCGTAGCGTAACGAAGGTCGAGTGGGTGAAGCGTTACTCAGGGGCGACGACATGCAACTTTAGGGTTATTTTTAAGTAAGGTGTTTTACTTTTATATTATTAGGTTTTTTTTTAAATTAATTTTATAATGTTTTAGGGGTTCTTAAGGGCTTTCATATTGATATAGGGGTAGTTGTAACGGATTTTCCAATTATTTTAAGGATTCCTATGGATTCTCAAAATTTTATGATGGTAAGGAATACTTCTCAAGAACACGACAACACGCGAGCTGCGCGCAGCTCGCGCACCCACGCAAATACTAGTTATACTATATAAAGCTCGATTACCACTGACTGACTGACTCACTCACTGACAGAATTGTTCTCCCAGATGGTGGATGGGAAGGGGGGTATATTTTGACAGATTCGTAAACAAGTAACTCCCGTGAGTATGGGAAAAGTCCCAAACCTCACCTTTTCGCCCCCCTTCCTCCCCCTCCCTATAGTATCTCGGGAACCAAGAGACTTGGAACATTTTTTTTTTCATATTCGTATAAATAAAATAAAAATAAAATAATATATCTTTATTTCAGACTTAGAACAGTCCATACGTTGTTAGTGGTTAGTAACAGATTGTGCTTATATGCTATGTTAGTGTTATTAGTAGTCCTTAATTCAATTTAACATAAACCTATACTTATTTTGACCCAATGTCTTTGGATGGGACAGTCCACTCTGCCAACAATCATTTTTAGGATGCTGTTCCCAGTGCTACGCAAGCGTTGCAGTAAGGAAGCCGCTTTCTTACGCATGATGGCGTGAAAGCCATCCGTATGAGCTGCAGCAAACATTCCTGATGCACTGCAACGTCGCGGCAACCGCAACAGCATCCTAAAAGCGTTGTTGTATTGTACGCGCAGGACGTTGTAGGCTCGGCTCGTATATGACACCCACAGGCCGCTCGTGTAGAAGGACTGACAGAACGCCTTAAATAAACTAACTTTGACGTCTGCCGTGCAGCGAGCAAACCTACGGGCGAGCATATTGCTCCTCACCGCCAACGCCCTGCGCTCACGCTCTATGTCGCCATCATCGCGTAGGTCACTGGTGACAACATGCCCAAGGTATTTAAAACTATTCACCACATTGAGTACTACGCCGTTGAGATATACTGGAGGTACACGACGGGGCTGTTGTTTAGGTGCTGTAAACACCAACACCTCACTCTTTTTTGAGTTGTATTTAAGGCCGTGCACCTCCGCATATGTCTCGCATATCGTGAGTAGCGTCCTCAGTCCGCTCATAGATGGACTGAGCAACACCATGTCGTCCGCGTAACTTATGTTATTAACACATATACCGTCTATATGACAGCCGACATGTGTGCTGCTCAGCCGCTCTATAAGTTCATTTATATATAAATTAAATAACAAGGGCGAGCTTAACCCCCCCTGCCTCACACCACATTCCATTTGATACTCATCCGACAGAGTACCGACCCACCTCACCCGATTTTTCTGGTGAGCATACCAGTATCGGAGAAGGGCTGTGTACTCCGCCGGCACACCCGTGCCCCTCAACTTGTCCCACAGCACATTATAGGAGACAAGATCGAAAGCTTTCGACAAATCAAGGAAACACGCGTATACCGGCGTCCTCCTCGTGGTGTAGTACTTGACGGTGTGCTTCAGGCTGAGTATGGCACTCTCCGTAGACACGCCCGCCTTAAATCCGAACTGGGCGTCGTGCACTTTAACATATTCCGAGAGGCACCCTTTCATCAGACCGTCAAGCACCTTGGCCATGGTGGTGGCTAGCGAGATGGGTCGATAGTTGTTCATGTCGGATGTGTCACCAGTTTTGTTTTTAACAATGGGGACTACTATCGTCCGCATAAGTGGTTCCGGTAAATATGAATGACCAAGACAAAGAGTGAAAAATAGCGACAAAACTCTAGGCAGATGGACTCCCGCATGTTTAAAATGTTCGATGCTGAGGCCATCGTGACCCGGCGACTTCCCACGTTGCATTCTGGAAATAATTGCAGCCACACTCTTGGCTGGTACTTTCGTGTTCCGCTCGGTCTCAATGGTCTCAGCACCGCTTGCTCCCTGAGAGCCTAAGAGTGACTGCACCGAAAAGTGGTCTCTAAAAGCATCAGCAATATTCTTGTGGTCAGTAATACCACCGACACTCACCGGGAGACTCGGCCGCACATTCATTTTATTTGTATGTTTCCAGAAATGCCTAAAGTCTTTGTTAGCGTGGTTGAAAGCAAGGAGATTCATTTTAATCTGATCTTGCCTGTTCTGACACCACTTGAGTTTAGCTTTAAAATGTCTCCTCGCCTCCGCCATATCACGAAATACAGGGCCACTGGCTGGGCGACCAGCCATTGTCCACACCTGGAATTTAAGCCGTGCCTCGCGGTGAGCGTCTGCGACATGCTTGTTCCACCCCGCCGTATAGAAGAGGCTCGGAAAATTAAAAACCAGTTTTCAAAATTGACCCCTTTTTCCCCCTTCTCCCCCCTTTAGGCGGATCACGGAAGTTGAGAGACTTGGAACATTTTTTTTTTCAGATTCGTAAGGAGGGGCCTAGAGTTAGTCAACATCATTTTTCAAAACTCTCCACTCTCCCCCCCTTCACCCCTCCCCCCATCGTATCTCGGAAACTAGGACACGTAGCGGCTTTTTGATTTTTAGTATAAATTATTAATGAGGAGCGTTTAAATTTGTAAACGGAGGGTATCCTCTCCTCCCCAACCTCCCCTAAAAATGAAAGGGCTGTAACTTCGTAACGGTTAGAGATTGGGTGCTTGAACAAATATTATAGTATAGTATAGCGTCGAAACCTGTCCGGTGGTGGTAGGTTGAGTGGGTGAAGCGTAACTCAGTGGCGACGACAAGCAAACTTTAGGGACTGTTTTTTTTTAATGGGTCTCAGTTTATAAGTAAGGTTTTTTTTTATATTAATTTTATAATGTTTTAGGGATTCTTAACGGTTTTCATAGTGATTTAGGGGTAGTTGTAACGGTTTTCCCAATTATTTTAAGGATTCTTATTAATTCTCAAAATTTTATGATGGTGAGGAATACTTCTCAAGAACACGACAACACATTTACATGGGTGCGCGAGCTGCGCGCAGCTCGCGCACCCATGTAAATACTAGTTAAAACTGCCGGTTCAAGATATGAGTGCATAGGTATAATAGTTTAACTGCAATGACAAGACCACCTTCAAACATCATAAAACAAAAACATAATAAAAAAATATAAAAAGTATAAATAGGCGAAACTTGAAAACAGGTGCGTTGCGCACATTTCCTCCTTTTTTTCTTAAGACAGCTTGACCAACTTCTTGAGGGGTCGCCGTAAGACACCAGCCGAAGTCGTAACATCGGCTACCCGCACAATGCCATCGCGTCCTGGGAAGGTCGCAGTGATGCGTCCTCTAGGCCATGCGCCTCTTGGCATATTGCTATCAGCAATCAGGACAAGATCTCCGACTGCAACATCTGGTATTTCTCCTCGCCCGCGCCGTGGAATGAGGGTCGGTAGATATTCGAGCACCCACCGTCGCCAAAAATGGTCGGCTAAACGAACTGCTCTGCGCCAGCCACTTCTCGAAGACAGGTCCGAGTCTGACAGAGTCGCTGGTATTGGGCGGCCTGAAGACGAGTTTAATATGAAATGCATCGGCATCAATGCTTCCTCGCTGTCGGGGTCTACTGGAATATGCGTCAACGGGCGCGTGTTCACTAACGCCTCCACTTCTGCGAGGAGTGTGCGCAGTACCTCATCCGTAGGAGCTCGTTCTGTAAGGGTGACTCTCAGTGCCGCTTTCACCGATTTGATCAGCCTTTCCCACGCCCCACCCATGAAGGGAGCTGCGGGGGGTATAAAGCGCCAGTTAATCTTCTCTGTCGCTGCATAACGGGGCACAGCAGCATCATAGAAGGCCCGAAGTTCTCTATTGGCGCCTACAAAGGCGGTTCCATTATCTGACCAAATTTCTGTTGGCACTCCCCGTAAGCCTACGAAGCGGCGGAGGCTCATAACGGCAGAGTCTGCAGATAACGAGTGTACAACGTCTAAGTGGATGGCGCGGGACACGAGGCACGTGTAAAGAGCGACGTATCTCTTCTCTCTTCTTCGGCCGACAGCAACTTGAATTGGCCCGAAATAATCCAGTCCCGAAAACGTAAACGCTCGTATATGGTGCGCCAGACGTGCCTCTGGTAAATCTCCTTTAGGGGGCTGAAAGTTCACAGCTCTTCGAATTCGGCAGAACTGACAATTAAAGGCGACTCTGCGGACTGTATTTCTTAGATTAAGTAGGTAGTAGTCTTGGCGCAACTCGTTAACAACGGTTTCTGTGTTTCCATGTGCAGCCCTTCGATGCTGATGGGCCACAAGGAGATGCACGGTTGGATGTCTTCCGTCAAGAACGATGGGGCTTTTCGTTTCTGCTCTTACTTGTAATACGGCTGATATGCGGCCAGACAAGCGCATCAATCCATCGTCGCTCATAAGAACAGATAATTTTGACAATCGGCTGGTGCGTGGCAAGGGTTGGTCTAGATGGCTGGCCAGATGTCTAATCTCGTCAGGGAATAAATCTAGCTGTGCTTGTCGTAAAATGTGTGTCTCTGCTAGACGTATGACAGCAGCAGTCAACTCTCTGGCAGACTCACGCGAAGGACGTGAGATACTTAATGTGGACAACTGGTCTGTAGGCTGGAACATAAAGGTACACATCCCCCCTTCAAAACGAACGAGATTGTCTACGCACAAACCTCTTTTATTAAGACTACGCATTCGCAGCAATGTCAAGTACTTATGCGCATTTGCAGTCGCACGTACCAGTCTCAGCCAGGAACTAAAACGCCTTGGATCCGCTGAAACTGGCTCGTACTTTTCAACATCACTAATGAGGTGAACTAAGTCGGATCGCACTGCACGTTTACTCTCTTTTTCTATGCCGTGGTATTCGGAAGCACTGGGCTCTTTGGGCCACTCGGAGGATCGTAAAAAATCAGGGCCGGAAATCCAGCGTGACTCTGGGGATAACGTTGTACCTTTGATGCGGGTTGCATCGTCCGCGACATTTAAATGACTTGGCAACCAGCGCCATTCTTTGACATCCGTTATCTCCAAAATCTCGCCTATTCTATGTGAGACAAATGGTTTGAAAGAACGGGCCTCGCTGCGCAGCCATCCTATGACCGTCATAGAATCGCACCAAAATATGCGTTTGACAGGCTGACGTCTATGCGCTTGACAGATTGTTGCAGCGAGGCGAGCTGCGATCAAAGCTCCTTGGAGCTCTAAACGATTGATGGAAACTGGTTTTAGAGGAGCTACTCGAACTTTGCTACAAATCAGTGCCAACTTCACATCACAATTCTCTAAAATAAAACGCCAATACGCAACCGCGGCAAAGGCGGCCTCACTTGCATCACAAAAAATGTGAAGTTCGCACTTATCTACTTTGAACTCGCCTGGACAGTAGCAACGTGGGATCTGCAAATGGGAGACCGCGAATAAATCTTCAAACCAAAATCTCCACGCCGCACTGTCACTCTGCGAAAGTTCCTCGTCCCAGTCGAGACCTTTGCGCCACGGAGCCGGATGTTATCGACTAATAATTAAAACTGCCGGTTCAAGATATGAGTGCATAGGTATAATAGTTTAACTGCAACGACAAGACCACCTTCAAACATCATAAAACAAAAACATAATAAAAAAATATAAAAAGTATAAATAGGCGAAACTTGAAAACAGGTGCGTTGCGCACAACCACTGACTGACTGACTGACTCACTGACATAATTGTTCTCCCAGATGGTGGATGGGGAGGTGGGTATATTTTGAGAGATTCGTAAACAAGTAACTCCCGCGAGTATGGGAAAAGTGCCAAACCTTCCCTTTTCGCCCCCCTTCCTCCCCCCTTTAGGCGGATCTCGGAAGTTGAGAGACTTGGAACTTTTTTTTTTCAGATTCGTAAGAAGGGGCGTAGAGTTAGTCGAAATTATTTTTCAAAACTCCCCACTCTCCCCCCCTTCACCCCTCCCCCCATCGTATCTCGGAAACTAGAAGACGTAGCGGCTTTTTGATTTTTACTATAAATTATTATTGAGGAGCGTTTAAATTTTTATAGGGAGGGTATTTATGGGACTGAGTTTTTATAAGTTTTTTTTTTATAGGTAATATTTTTTTTTAAATTGGTTTTTAGAATGTTTTAGGGGTTCTTAAGGGTCTTCATACTGATTTAGGGGTATTTGTAACGGATTTTCCAATTATTTTAAGGATTTCTATGGATTCTCAAAATTTTATGAGAGTAAGGAATACTTCTCAAGAACACGACAACACGCGAGCTGCGCGCAGCTCGCGCACCCACGCAAATACTAGTTATACTATATAAAGCTCGATTACCACTGACTGACTCACTGACTGACTCATTGACATAATTGTTCTCCCAGATGGTGGATGGGGAGGTGGGTATATTTTGACAGATTCGTAAACAAGTAACTCCCGCGAGTATAGGAAAAGTGCCAAACCTCCCCTTTTCACCCCCCTTCCTCCCCCTCCCTATCGTATCTCGGAAACTAAGAGACCCGTATTTTTTGTTTTTTACGGATTCGTATAGAGGAGGCTCGGGAAAGTAAAAACCAGTTTTCAAAAGTTGACCCACTTGTCCCCCATCTCCCCCCTTTAGGTGGATCTCGGAAGTTGAGAGACTTGGTACATTTTTTTTTTCAGATTCGTAAGAAGGGGCCTAGAATTAGTCAAAATCATTTTTCAAAACTCCCCACTCTCCCCCCTTCACCCCTCCCCCCATCGTATCTCGGAAACTAGGACACGTAGCGGCTTTTTGATTTTTTCTTTAAATTATTATTGAGGAGCGTTTAAATTTGTATCAGGAGGGTATCCTCTCCTCCCCAACCTCCCCTAAAAATAAAAGGGCTATAACTTCGTAACGGTCAGAGATAGCCATTATGTGTTTGAACAAATATTATAGTAGGCGTCGAAACCTGTCTGGTGGTAGGTAGGTTCTGAGTGGAGCGAACCTGCGAGACCGAGTGGAGAGAAGGGGGGAGGTGGCGAGCGAAGCGAGCCGGCGACCTCCGTAGCGTAACGAAGGTTGAGTGGGTGAAGCGTAACTCAAGTTTTAACGATTCTAATGAATTCTTTTTTTTTTACTTTTTTTTTTTTTGAATTAGGTTTTAGAATGTTTTAGGGGTTCTTAAGGGTTTTCATACTGATTTAGGGGTTCTTAAGGGTTTTCACACTGATTTAGGGGTTCTTAAGGTTTTCATACTGATTTAGGGGTAGTTGTAACGGTTTTTCCAATTATTTTAAGGATTCCTATGGATTCTCAAAATTTTATGATGGTAAGGAATACTTCTCAAGAACACGACAACACGCGAGCTGCGCGCAGCTCGCGCACCCACGCAAATACTAGTTATACTATATAAAGCTCGATTACCACTGACTGACTCACTGACTGACTCATTGACATAATTGTTCTCCCAGATGGTGAATGGGGATGGGGGTATATTTTGACAGATTCGTAAACAGGTAACTCCCGCGAGTAAGGGAAAAGTGCCAAATCTCCCCTTTTCACCCCCCTTCCTCCCCCCCCCCTATCGTATCTCGGAAACTAAGAGACCCGTATTTTTTGTTTTTTACGGATTCGTATAGAGGAGGCTCGGGAAAGTAAAAACCAGTTTTCAAAAGTTGACCCACTTGTCCCCCTTCTCCCCCCTTTAGGCGGATCTCGGAAGTTGAGAGACTTGGAACATTTTTTTTTCAGATTCTTATAAAGGGGCATAGAGTTAGTCAAAATCATTTTTCAAAACTCCCCACTCTCCCCCCCTTCACCCCTCCCCCCATCGTATCTCGGAAACTAGGACACGTAGCGGCTTTTTGATTTTTACTATAAATTATTAATGAGGATCGTTTAAATTTTTAAACGGAGGGTATCCTCCCCTCCCCAACCTCCCCTAAAAATAAAAGGGCTATAACTTCGTAACGGTCAGAGATAGCCATTACGTGTTTGAACAAATATTATAGTAGGCGTCGAAACCTGTCTGGTGGTAGGTAGGTTCTGAGTGGAGCGAACCTGCGAGACCGAGTGGAGAAAAGGGGGGAGGTGGCGAGCGAAGCGAGCCGGCGACCTCCGTATCGTAACGAAGGTTGAGTGGGTGAAGCGTAACTCAACTTTTAACGATTCTAATGAATTCTTTTTTTTTTTTACTTTTTTGTTTATTGAATTAGGTTTTAAAATGTTTTAGGGGTTCTTAAGGGTTTTCATATTGATTTAGGGGTTCTTAAGGTTTTCATACTGATTTAGGGGTAGTTGTAATGGTTTTTCCAATTATTTTAAGGATTCCTATGGATTCTCAAAATTTTTTGATGGTAAGGAATACTTCTCAAGAACACGAGAACACGCGAGCTGCGCGCAGCTCGCGCACCCACGCAAATACTAAATATACTATATAAAGCTCGATTACCACTGACTGACTCACTGACTGACTGACATAATTGTTCTCCCAGATGGTGGATGGGGAGGGGGGTATATTTTGACAGATTCGTAAACCAGTAACTCCCGCGAGTATGGGAAAAGTACCAAACCTCCCCTTTTCATCCCCCTTCCTCCCCCTCCCTATCGTATCTCGGAAACAAAGAGACCCGTATTTTTCGTTTTTACGGATTCGTATAGAGGAGGCTCGGAGAAGTAAAAACCAGTTTTCAAAATTGACTCCTTTTTCCCCCTTCTCCCCCCTTTAGGCGGAACTCGGAAATTGAGAGACTTGGTACATTTTTTTTTCAGATTCTTATAAAGGGGCAACGCGTTAGTCAAAATCAGTTTTCAAAACTCCCCACTCTCCCCCCCTTCACCCCTCCCCCCATCGTATCTCGGAAACTAGGACACGTAGCGGCTTTTTGATTTTTACCATAAATTATTATTAAGGAGCGTTTAATTTTGTATACGGAGGTTATCCTCCTCTCCCCAACCTCCCCTAAAAATAAAAGAGCTATAACTTCGTAACGGTCAGAGATAGCCACTAGGTGTTTGAACAAATATTATAGTAGGCATCGAAACCTGTCCGGTGGTGGTAGGTTCTGAGTGAAGCGAACCTGCGAGACCGAGTGGAGCGAAGGGGGGAGGTGGCGAGCGAAGCGAGCCGGCGACCTCCGTAGCGTAACGAAGGTTGAGTGGGTGAAGCGTAACTCAGGGGCGACGACAAGCAAACTTTAGGGTAGTTTTTTTTTTTAATGGGTCTGATATTTTAATAAGGTTTTAGATTGTATTAGGGTTTTTTTTTTTTTACCCACTCTCCCTCACTTTACCCCCCGTTTTCACCCTTTTTTTACTACTGAAAAATCTTTTGATTCTATTGAGGGGCGTTGAAATTTGTATACCCTCGCCTCCCCAACCTCCCCTAAAATTGAAAGGGCTGTAACTTCGTAACGGTTAGAGATAGCCATTGGGTGTTTTAACAAATATTATAGTAGGCGTCGAAACCTGTCTGGTGGTAGGTAGGTTCTGAGTGGAGCGAACCTGCGAAACCGAGTGGAGCGAAGGGGGGAGGTGGCGAGCGAAGCGAGCCGGCGACCTCCGCAGCGTTAACGAAGGTTGAGTGGGTGAAGCGTAACTCAGGGCGACGACAAGCAAACTTAAGGGTTGTGTTTTTTTTAATGGGTCTGTTTTTTTAAATAAGGTTTTTAACTTTAATTTTATTTGGTTTTTATAGGATATATTTTTTTTATTGGTTTTTAGAATGTTTTAAGGGTTCTTAAGGGTTTCCATACTGATTCAGGGGTAGTTGTAACGGTTTTCCCAATTATTTTAAGGATTCTTAAGGATTCTCAAAATTTTATGATGGTGAGGAATACTTCTCAAGAACACGACAACACGCGAGCTGCGCGCAGCTCGCGCACCCACGCAAATACTAGTTCTATTATATAAAGCTCGATTACCACTGACTGACTCACTGACTGACTCATTGACATAATTGTTCTCCCAGATGGTGGATTGGGAGGTGGGTATATTTTGACAGATTCGTAAACAAGTAACTCCCGCGAGTATGAGAAAAGTGCCAAACTTCCCCTTTTCACCCCCCTTCCTCCCCCTCCCTATCGTATCTCGGAAACTAAGAGACCCGTATTTTTTGTTTCTTACGGATTCGTATAGAGGAGGCTCGGGAAAGTAAAAACCAGTTTTCAAATGTTGACCCACTTATCCCCCTTCTCCCCCCTTTAGGTGAATCTCGGAAGTTCAGAGACTTGGAACATTTTTTTTTTCAGATTCGTATAGACGAGGCTCGGGAAAGTAAAAACCAGTTTTCAAAGTAGCCCCCCTTGCCCCCCTTTTCACCCCTTTAAGGCAGATCTCGGAAGTTAAGAGACTTGGAACATTTTTTTTTTCAGATTCGTATAGTGGAAACTCGGGAAAGTAAAAAACAGTTTTCAAAGTTGCCCCCTTCGCCCCCCTTCTCACCCGTATCTCGGAAACCAAGGGATTTGGAACGTTTTTTTTTCAGATTCGTATAGAGGAGGCTCGGGAAAGTAAAAACCAGTTTTCAAAATTGCCCCCCTTGCCCCACTTTTCACCCCCTTTAGGCGGATCTCGGAAATTGAAAGACTTGGAACATTTTTTTTTCAGATTCATATAAAGGGGCAACGCGTTAGTCAAAATCAGTTTTCAAAACTCACCCCTCTCACCCCCTTCACCCCTCCCCCCATCGTATCTCGGAAACTAGGACACGCAGCGGCTTTTTGATTTTTACTATAAATTATTTATGAGGGGCGTTTAAATTTGTATCAGGAGGGTATCCTCTCCTCCCCAACCTCCCCTTAAAATAAAAGGGCTATAACTTCGTAACGGTCAGAGATAGCCATTATGTGTTTGAACAAATATTATAGTAGGTGTCGAAACCTGTCCGGTGGTAGGTAGGTTCTGAGTGGAGCAAACCTGCGAGACCGAGTGAAGCGAAGGGGGGAGGTGGCGAGCGAAGCGAGCCGGCGACCTCCACAGCGTAACGAAGGTTGAGTGGGTGAAGCGTAATTCAGGGCGACGACAAGCAAACTTTAGGGTAGTGTTTTTTTTAATGGGTCTGAGTTTTTAAATAAGGTTTTTTTTATAGGTAACATTTTTTTAAAATTGGTTTTTAGAATGTTTTAGTAGTTCTTAAGGGTTTTCATAGTGATTTAGGGGTAGTTGTAACGGATTTTCCAATTATTTTAAGGATTTCTATGGATTCTCAAAATTTTATGATGGTAAGGAATACTTCTCAAGAACACGACAACACGCGAGCTGCGCGCAGCTTGCGCACCCACGCAAATACTAGTTATTATACTATATAAAGCTCGATTACCACTGACTGACTCACTGACATAATTGTTCTCCCAGATGGTGGATGGGGAGGTGGGTATATTTTGACAGATTCGTAAACAAGTAACTCCCGCGAATATGGGAAAAGTGCCAAACCTCCCCTTTTCGCCCCATTTTCTCCCCCTCCCTATCGTATCTCGGAAACAAAGAGACTTGGAACATATTTTTTTTCAGATTCGTATAGAGGAGGCTCGGAAAAATAAAATCCAGTTTTCAAAGTTGCCCCCCTTGCCCCCCATTTCACCCCCTTTAGGCGGATCTCGGAAATTGAGAGACTTGGAACATTTTTTTTTTCAGATTCATATAAAGGGGTAACGCGTTATTCAAAATCATTTCTTAAAATCCCCACTCTCCCCCCCTTCACCCCTCCCCCCATCGTATCTCGGAAACTAGGACACGTAGCGGCTTTTTGATTTTTACTATAAATTATTATTGAGGAGCGTTTAAATTTGTATACCCTCCCCTCCCCAACCTCCTCTAAAAATAAAAGGGCAATAACTTCATAACGGTCAGAGATAGCAATTATGTGTTTGAACAAATATTATAGTAGGCGTCGAAACCTGTCTGGTGGTAGGTAGGTTCTGAGTGGAGCGATCCTGCGAGACCGAGTGGAGAGAAGTAACGAACGTAACGAAGGTCGAGTGGGTGAAGCGTAACTCAGGGGCGACGACAAGCAACTTTAAATTAATTTTATAATGTTTTAGGGGTTCTTAAGGGTTTTCATACTGATATAGGGGTAGTTAGTTGTAACGGATTTTCCAATTATTTTAAGGATTCCTATGGATTCTCAACATTTTATGATGGTAAGGAATACTTCTCAAGAACACGACAACACGCAAGCTGCGCGCAGCTCGCGCACCCACGCAAATACTAGTGCTACTATAAAATTAAAACCCTCTTTCTCTCTCCTACTTTGCTGTGCCCTTACAGGGTCCATATTTATGAACCTAGCTCAATATGAAATGAAAAATAAATGAATATGAATGAACTCCTCGAGATAAATGTTGCTTACCGTAGAAATTTCAGCACAGTACATGGGTGAGATCGTGAACAGCATTCCGACGGCCAGACCCCAGAAGATTCTGGCGCCGTAGATCATGCCAACGTTCTGGGTGGCCGCGATCAGGATCCAACCGATGAACAGCGGGATGGCGGAACTGAGGAGACCCCATTTGCGACCGATCTTTGATGCTGCGAAACCGCCGAGGAATGGTCCTGGAAGAAGGGAAGTTTTTGTCAGTATTAACTACAAGCTATTACTCCATAACCGCCTCCGTGATAGGTTTATTTCAGAGCGAGATGTTTCGATATCCATAGACTTGTATGATAGCGTTCAACGTGCGCCGGTAGCTAAATTATTTAACTAGCTGGTCGGTTACTAAATGTCCGACCAGCGCACGTAACTGGCGTCGGTTTCACTCTGAACTCTGAAGTAGGCCTTAGTGTATTATAGGTAGCTTTTTATCAGTGAAAAAGTTTTGTAATCTGTACTTGCAGGGATTAGCATAATCAGCCGAGGTTTAACGTTCCCCAGCTTGGAAACAGATATCCTCTCTGTAAGAGGAAGTCAGCTATAATCCACCACGTAGGCGCAATACGTGTTGGTGGAAGTCATATATCTTTTATTTTTTGTATTCTAGAATATGGTTTTCTCACAATGCTCTTCTACACAATTTTTGAGTGTGATGATGAAATTAGCCGTGTGGTATCCGGCAGAGTAGAGTAGAACCAACCCATTACACTCACGGGTGTCGTAAAAGGCGACTAATGTCTGAGGCAGAACACTTCATCACTGCGATCTCCAATCCGCCTGCCAAGCATGGAGATTACGGCAAATTCCTCCCATCATGGGAGAGGCTTATGTCCAGCAGTGGACGTTATGGGCTGTTGTTGTTGTTGATGAAATAAATTACTCAAAGTAATGCGCCATGCTTAAGTTCGAACCCGAGACTCAACTCATAAGCCGAGGCCGTGACCACTGAGCCACCACTGCTCTAGCTTGTATCAAAAACACTGGGACAAACTTGCATCGCAATCAAATGCAGCCTTGCCCACTGGCTTCTCCCGTTTGTGCCACAGTCTGTGCGTATCTTAACAAATGAGGAAACCAGTCATAATATAATTACCGAAGATAGCACCAACAGTGAGCAGGGAACCGATCCATGCCTCCTGGTCCGTAGTGACAGGCTCTCCTAAGGGGTTCTCCGTGGTGTTCTGCTGCAGCTTCAGGTTCACGGGAGACGTCCATCCCATGGAGTAACCCGTCGAGGCGATCGCGATGTTCGCTGGAGGACAAAAGATAATGTTAGAGATAGGTAATGAAGTAAGTGTTGAGTGTCGGTGCAGTGGCTGTAGGGTGATCTTACTACTATTATACATACATATCTTACTACTAATAGCGATATAAATGCGAAAGTTTATGAGGATCGATGTTTGTTTGTTTTTTTCGCAAATTTTTGATTTACAAACACTGTTTTAAGCTTTCACGGTTTAAAACTAAACTTATATTGTCACTTACGGGATATCTTCCGTGATTGTTAATTGTTTTGAGCTCCCGATATTTCGAAGCTGTTGCAAGCACCATGATCGCGGGTTGACTGAGGTGGTCAACCCGTGATCATGGCGCTTGCAACAGCGTTTTTTTGATTTTTACTTCCTGGATCAAATTATTTCGATCGGCGTACACGAGCCGATAATAATAGCGATCTCCGGACGATTGTCGATTGTTATTGATGAAAATTATAGACGAGACTGACAGAGACTGAGGAGCGAGCTGAATTCGCTGATTTAGTGAAGTAATTCTAGAACTCCAATAAACAAGGAAAACATTCAACTTAATTCGTTCAGTAATTTTAGCTTTTATAAGAATTGAATCTAACAATGTGAATTTGAGCGTCAAAGTTCCATCGCCGACGATTTTTCTTGCAAACTGAGTTCGTAAAATATTTAAAGTAAATTACACGAAAAGAAAAATGAAAATGTGTAGGTACTTAACTCCAACTTACAAGCTGCTGAAAATTACTGCGTCAAAAACCATGAATTTGCGTAAAAAATGTAATAGGACCTAATCTTTTACACAAAAACTACTGAACGTGTTTGGATGTAATTAGGCAGTTTGGCAGTTTATAAACTGGATATAGGACACTTTTTTGTTCCGGTAGTAAGGTCCCGTGGGCAGCTACTAAGAAATTCGTGATGAAACAACCCAATTACACTTTTTCCGACCTGAGAAAATGGCAAATTGATATTGTTTTTCCATCAGGAATTTCTTAGTAGCAGTCACGGATTCTGGATTTGTGTTCTTCCCACATTGGACTTGAACATAACTGGCGAAGTGTGGGTGTATTTGTTAGGTAGTACATCTCTGCATAACCCTTTTGGGGATTACAATGCCTTTTTTTTCGGATGGGAAATCATCAAATGACCCTCCCGCTCTGGGTGGAGCAGGAGGGAGTGTCAGACTTTTACTGAATAAAACCCATCCATGTTCCTTCATCGCCCTTTGTGTTCCGGGGCCACGGTATCTCTTTCCAACAGTCCCGCAGCCCCGGCCTGGACCCCTTCCTATTGCTGACTCTCTTTGAGGCGGGCGTGGAACACGAACGCTCCGTCGACACGGCCTATCGTCATAAGACGGACGGACGACGAGCTAGCCCATAGCTCAACGTCTACATGCCCGCGCCTACGGTGGCCGAAGGCCACCACGTGGTATTACAAGGCTTGATGTTATGAATTTGCGAAATTCTGGAAAATCATTCCTGTGGTCATCTTCCAATATTTATTAGGGATCAAAGACACTATGCCCCCTAAGAAGTTTGCACTACCCAAACATGGGCCAGCATCATGGGCCACTATGTACAGAAGCCACATGATGGCCACGTCAAAACCTCCACGTCGATATTTGCATGACATTGTAAATATTTAAGATGTTATAAAGATACGAGACAATATAAGACTTTATCTCCACATATAAATACAACAAAGACTAAGATAAATCTTTATTTAAATATACACAAGTGTTGCCACAATAAACTTCAGTATTATTTTAGTGATGCTAGATTCTTTAGGCCACTTCTGTGTTTGAGTTTTGAGATAAATAGTACATTGTTACCCTAGGGGTGAAAGTAACTTATTTAGTCCCGAGACGGGGTTTGGTGCCCGAGCGAAGCGAGGACGCTAATAGTTCGAGGGACTAAATAAGGCTTTAACCCGAGGTAAACACTGTGCTTTTCATTACGAATACAAGGAAAGTAAACAAAAACATACAACTCAAAAAAACTAATGAAGATCGGAATTCGAATGGGGTAGATGACACACCAATCAATTGAGATACTTTTTAAGAGCTGTCAAAACGCGGTTCTCTAATAGACTTTGTATGGCAATAGCCTACTGTGACTTCACTGTTTATTCAACTCAATGACTCGACTATTTAATTGATTTCAAAGCAACTAAAAATCGAATTTGGCAATTAATTGAAAATAAATCGGGTTTTCAGGCCCAAAATAAAGTGTTTTTTTTAGAGAAAGGTGTCTTGGAATTATTGTTTTATGGTGTCATCTACCCTATTGCCGCTTTCCCACCTATTTTGCTTTTTATTTCTGTGGCCGGCCAGCTATTCAGCCAATACCTATTTTTCATTTTCATCATCGAAAAATGGTAAATATTTTTCCCAAACCTATGTTATTTTAAAGAAATAGTTGAAACTTAATTATAATAAAGATATTTAAAAATATATATATTCTTTAATTAATACTTAACTTTATGTTATTTCAATTTTACATCGTGGCTGTATAGAAAGTTGGAACATGGTTCGATAGAAAAATGAACCATTTTTTTTTAATAATTTGACAGCTGTCAGTTGAAAACGATTCTCCCTAGGGCTGAAAAGTATTACTTTCAACCCGCTTTTCAGGCAACTTCAGACCTACTTTCAGAGTATGAGTAATGAAATAGTACATTGTTACCCTAGGGGTGAAAGTAACTTATTTAGTCCCGAGACGGGGTTTGGTGCCCGAGCGAAGCGAGGGCGCTAATAGTTCGAGGGACTAAATAAGTCTTTAACCCGAGGTAAACACTGTGCTTTTCATTACAAATACAAGGAAAGTAAAAAAAAAACATACAACTCAAAAAAACTAATGAAGATCGGAATTCGAATGGGGTAGATGACACGCCAATCAATTGAGATACTTTTTAAGAGCTGTCAAAACGCGGTTCTCTAATAGACTTTGTATGGCAATAGCCTACTGTGACGTCACTGTTTATTCAACTCAATGACTCGACTATTTAATTGATTTCAAAGCAACTAAAAATCGAATTTGGCAATTAATTGAAAATAAATCGGGTTTTCAGGCCCAAAATAAAGTGTTTTTTTAGAGAAAGGTGTCTTGGAATTATTGTTTTATGGTGTCATCTACCCTATTGCCGCTTTCCCACCTATTTTGCTTTTTTTTTCTGTGGCCGGCCAGCTATTCAGCCAATACCTTTTTTTCATTTTCATCATCGAAAAATGGTAAATATTTTTCCCAAGTCTATGTTATTTTATAGAAATAGTTGAAACTTAATTTTAGTAAAGATATTTTAAAATATATATATTCTTTAATTAATACTTAACTTTATATTATTTCAATTTTACATCGTGGCTGTATAGAAAGTTGGAACATGGTTCGATAGAAAAATGAACCATTTTTTTTTAATAATTTGACAGCTGTCAGTTGAAAACGATTCTCCCTAGGGCTGAAAAGTATTACTTTCAACCCGCTTTTCAGGCAACTTCAGACCTACTTTCAGAGTATGAGTAATGAAAATATATTTTTCATTTTTCTATTGAACCATGTTCCAACTTTCTATACAGCCACGATGTAAAATTGAAATAACATAAAGTTAAGTATTAATTAAAGAATATATATATTTTAAAATATCTTTACTAAAATTAAGTTTCAACTATTTCTATAAAATAACATAGACTTGGGAAAAATATTTACCATTTTTCGATGATGAAAATGAAAAAAAGGTATTGGCTGAATAGCTGGCCGGCCACAGAAAAAAAAAGCAAAATAGGTGGGAAAGCGGAAATAGGGTAGATGACACCATAAAACAATAATTCCAAGACACCTTTCTCTAAAAAAACACTTTATTTTGGGCCTGAAAACCCGATTTATTTTCAATTAATTGCCAAATTCGATTTTTAGTTGCTTTGAAATCAATTAAATAGTCGAGTCATTGAGTTGAATAAACAGTGACGTCACAGTAGGCTATTGCCATACAAAGTCTATTAGAGAACCGCGTTTTGACAGCTCTTAAAAAGTATCTCAATTGATTGGCGTGTCATCTACCCCATTCGAATTCCGATCTTCATTAGTTTTTTTGAGTTGTATGTTTTTTTTTTACTTTCCTTGTATTTGTAATGAAAAGCACAGTGTTTACCTCGGGTTAAAGACTTATTTAGTCCCTCGAACTATTAGCGCCCTCGCTTCGCTCGGGCACCAAACCCCGTCTCGGGACTAAATAAGTTACTTTCACCCCTAGGGTAACAATGTACTATTTCATTACTCATACTCTGAAAGTAGGTCTGAAGTTGCCTGAGGAGCGGGTTGAAAGTAATACTTTTCAGCCCTAGGGAGAATCGTTTTCAACTGACAGCTGTCAAATTATAAAAAAAAAAATTGTTCTTTTTTCTATTAAACCATGTTCCAACCTTCTATACAGCCACGATTTAAAATGGAAATAACATAAAGTTAAGTATTAATTAAAGATTTATATTTTTTATATATTTTTTTTTACCTTTGGTATAATTAAGTTTGAACTATTTGTTTAAAATAACATAGATTTGAGCAACATATTTACCATTTTTTTAAATGAAAAATATACAGTAATGGCTGAATAGCTGGCCGGCCACAAAAAAAAAGCAAATAGGCGGGAAAGCGTCAAACCGACCTTCATTTGTCTTTTCGAGTTGAGTCATGTTTCTATTAAGTATTAATTAGAGAATGTCTTTTTTTTTAAATAACTTTATTAGAATAAGGTAAGTTTCAACTATTTCTTTAAAATAGCATAGATTTCGGCAAAATATTTACCATTTCTTCGATGATGAAAATGAAAAATAGGTAAATTTTTTTTCCCTGTTTTTGCAACATTTATCCGCCCCCAACACTCCGCACCTCCGATACCCCGCTTCGATGCTCCTCTTGATACTCCGCTCTTACATTAGTGTATATCGGACTTCTCTTTCTCGTGGAGAAAAAAAATACGCGTCGAATTGTGAACTTCCTCCTGTTGTTTCATCGATTAAAAAACTGAACTTGAGGTAACTGACACGTGCGAGGTGTTGGAAAATCTTATCACCGCGATTCAAAAAATGGAGTAAAATGAACAACGCTATCTATCGAACAAAATGTTAAACTGCTAAAATATAATGCATGGAAATAATGCTGTGTACATTTTCAAAGCAGCATCATGAAGACTAATCTAGAGTACCATAAGCTATGTATTACAACTTTTTTTAAAGCCGGTCAGTTCGATTTAAAAGTTATCGGATGAGCACATTTTTAGTCATCAGTACCTTATTAGACATTACCATATTAGACATTATCATTTAGTCATTAGTACCATAAGTACAATTATTGAACGTAATATTTTTTATTTATTATATATCTATATCTATCATCTATACATATATTAATCTGTAGAAAAATAGTTATGTACATCCAAAATATTTAGAAAAAAAATGCCAGGGTGTGAAAGGATAACCAACATAAGTCATTTCCAGCATTTTTTGAATTTTTGTCTGTTTATCTGTTTCGATGATCAAGCATCACGTAAAATTTACAAAACCAATGTAAATAACTTTTATATATAAAAGTTATGCGTATCTTGAGGTATTATTTAGTTTTTGTTTCATCGTAATCGGTTCATTCTATCAAAAGATACATTTAAAGTTTTCAAGAAGAACTAATCATGTAAAGAACTAATCAATGTAAGATCTAGCGACATCTATTGTACTAATATGGTACCTATATGGTACTAATGACTAAAAATGTGCTCATCCGATAACTTTTAAATCGAACTGACCGGCTTTAAAAAAAGTTGTAATACATAGCTTATGGTACTCTAGATTAGTCTACATGATGCTGCTTTGAAAATGTACACAGCATTATTTTCATGCATTATATTTTAGCAGTTTCATTTCTTGGGCGATTGATGGCGTTGTTAAGATTTTACGTGGAAGAATGACTCTTGCGAGCGCTGCATAAACGGTTAAAGATACGCAACAATCATGTGTGAGGGAATTGTTCCTCTTTAAACGTTCTAAAAAAATCAGCGATAGCATATGTCTATCTTTTAAGACTACACTCTCTCTAACCCTCTCTCTCTCTCATGTGACGCAGACGAAGTTGCGCGGGTCAGCTAGTATATAATATATATAAAGATTATCAATACAACTAATTACAGTACATATAGACATTATAATTATGTCATTGTCCTACAGATAGGTCCCCTGGCTCCCAAACTAGGTTTTCACCTGTGGCATGCATGGGAGACAGTGTTTCTCCATAAAAAGTGATTATGAATGTCATATTATCATGGTAACCAAAAATGTGTTAAGTAACATTTGTAGATATCGCCCTAAGTGCCTAGGGTTGTAAACACTTGAATAAGTATGCAAGCAAACCGACACTAGTTATACCATAAACTTTACTACGAGTTCAAGTTAAGTTATTTACGACTGAAGCCTGACAATCGATGTGGTTTTGTAAACAGACCGATGCATTTTTATGGAGCCAAGCAATAAGTTATATGTGTGCTTTTGGTATTACCAAGGAGTATCCATTTATAGCTGGGTTGTGAGTAGAGCATGCACCCGGTTCTACAAATGTAAGACTGATTTGTTACAAAACTTGCAAATATAATCTGTTGATTAGACAAATGTTAACTATTTTATTTTATATTCCTAGTGGTAATTGCTTACCCAAACACAAACAAATCTCGGGAGCAGCTGAACCGATTTCACTAATTATTTTTTTATAATTTTTCTGGAAGTACGAGTATGGTTCTCACGGAGAGAAAAAAATAAAAAGTTGCGAAAATAAAAAAAAGGAGTCGAGAGTCGACTGTTAGGCGGTACGAAGTTTGCCGGGTCAGCTAGTTCTCTATAAATTTATTGAAATCCTAAAAAAACTTAAATTTTATTTGCCGGAACCGGGGGAACCGATAACCCCGGTTCTATCTGCCTACCAGACCCGGTTCTCAAAAACCTGGAACCGAATCCGGTTCTGCGTGCCCTAGTTGAGGTCAGACAGACAGTCGCATCATGTAAAATACTGGTATTCAGCTGCATCGGGTTAGACTTGCAAGGCTTGGCTACATGATGATGACGTTTTGTCCTAAAACGGCGTGAGGAAACCGGCGGAAAATATTGTCCTAGAAATTCTGAGTTCCCATGACCGCCAACTGGAATCGCATAGTCGATGCATGCTAGATTCGAGTTTTCCGCGAATAATCATCTGTTAGTTCATTGAATAACAAAAACCGGCCAAGTGCGAGTCGGACTCGCGCACGAAGGGTTCCGTACCATTATTATCAAAAAAGGGCAAAAAAATCACGTTTGTTGTATGGGAGCCCCCCTTAAATATTAATTTTATTCTGTTTTTAGTATTTGTTGTTATAGCGGCAACAGAAATACATCATCTGTGAAAATTTCAACTGTCTAGCTGTCACGGTTCATGAGATACAGCCTGGTGACAGACAGACGGACAGACAGCGAAGTCTTAGTAATAGGGTTCCGTTTTTACCCTTTGGGTACGGAACCCTAAAAAAATCAATAAACAAGTTGTTGTTCTTATTGCAATTACGACACTTGCATTATCTCTGTTCATTGTCGGCTTATCTTTTGCGGTCAGTTTGATAGTTTACTACAATACTATTATAATTATTATCTGATACTACGTTCGCGTTATAAATAAAACTTATTTGTTTGGAACCTCATTGTTCAGTGTTTCTTGATACTAGGTATATAATTAAAGAAGATTCAGAGGCAAGTCTTCCTCCCTTCTAACCCTAAAATTAGCAACTCTATTTGTGGTGGTTCAAATTTCGTTTGAAATACTGTTAGAATGAAGTTCTAATCAGCTTGCACTACAAAGCGGTTGTTACGTCAGTCACTGCGGCCGAATAGTGTGAAATGAGTGGTTTTTTGCGATTTACAAAAAATCTATTGATTGGACTAAAAAAAAAACACATAAGACCTGCTTCATAGTTAGTTCAGTTAGTATGCAAAGTTTCATTATCTAATTTGAAGTACTTTTTGAACACCAGCGGTTTATTGTTCGATTTAAGATTTATTGTTTACGGTTTATTGTTTGATTTTAGCATTAATCCTCAACTTTACCATATATTTATTTCAAAATTAATGCTGCAGTATTTTAGGCGTAACGGAGGATCATGCTAAGCCATTTGAGGGAGTATAGGCCCTTAAGTTGGTTTGAACTATTCATCTGTAGAACATGTTTTTGTTACACAATCCTCGGGTTTCCCAAGTTAGTAAATATCGCAAAATTAACTTTGATAGGACAGTAGACTGCAGAATTTAAAATTTGACTCTACGGATGTTGATATTCTACGGTACGGTACTATTGCAATATTGGTTCAATAGAGTAGGCTCTGTTGTCTGATCGCTACGTACGGACCACTACGCTCACGATTTTCCCAAAGAAAAAAATCTGTTCCAAACTGGAACAACTATGAGCATGGGCGTACCCAGGGGAGGCAGGGGAGGGCAGCCTCCCCCCCTGGAAATCTCGCAGAAAAGGTATGAACTCGCCTAATCACTAATCAAAGTGTAAACGGGGCCTTAAGTGCTTACTTTTGAATAAATCGTGCAGAGACACTGGCAAAATGCACGGTGCAATTGCACAAAAAAAAAAAAAAAAAAAAAAATTTTGTATTTTCTTTCAATTTTTTTTTGTATTTTCTTTCTATTATTATATTTTATATTTTTTTTTAAACTTGTTAACAGTATGGGCGGTTATATCACGGAAGACGTCATAAACCGTATTGCTGAAGATCCTCGAAGATTATGTTCCTAGAAGTCGAATTAAACAATTTGAATAAAATAAATATGAAGCAGGATCATTCGCGGCTGTTTGCCCTACACACTACACTACATGTACCTACCTAATTTTTCATGTAGGTGTCTTTGTGTAGTGGGTATGACAAAACAGCCGCGGGACGATCTGACCTAAAAAATCTGACTTGCCCCCTCCTAGGCCAGGAGCTGGGTACGCCCATAACTGTGAGATCAACAAGACAACGGTGCCGATTCCCTTGTTTACAAACTAAACCAAATTTAAGTTCAGTGCATCTTTTTCTTTCTATTTCATTAAGAAAAGGACAGAAGATAATTTTTAGTTATGTTCTGTCAAATTAATCAGCGCCATACAAGTTTTAGACGCGATTAAAAAGTTGACTACTAAAATTACATCAAATTACGTCAGGTGCTGACTAATTTGACAGGATTAAACTAATATTTATCTTCTGTCCTTTTCATAATGAAATAGAAAGAAAAAGATGCATTCAACTTAAATTTAGTTTAGTTTGTGAACAAGGGAATCGGCACCAACTTCATTCAATTTGTCAAGTTTAGAATCTAAACTCTGAAATTCATATAAATCTAATCTTTTTCGATATCTAAGTACATCTTATAGTAAACATATTGACACAATAGAGGTTTAATTTGTCACAGTTATGAAAGATTCTTGGTACCCATCTATGAGAACACACGTCATCATCAGCATCCTCCAATAAATACGAGAGTTTATAAGATACTACAGTCTGTTTGCTACATTCCAGTTGAATATCTATACTTGGCACAGGGATAGACCATGACCTGAGATGAGATCAGACACGCGATAATTTTTAAGTTCCATATTATAATCAATGATATATAAACTATAGATACGTTGTCCGCACTCTAAAATGACAACATGAAATGAAGCCAATTGGCCACATCGCGCTTAGTTACGCACCAACCTGTCGCGCGACGCTACGTTTGTTTATAATTTAATAAATCCTGTGACGTGACTGAAGATGTATATTTATCTCCCTCTCGCAACAGGCATCCCGCCGTTCGGTGTCATATTTTCTTTCTCTTTCTTCACGCTTATAAGTAGTTCTAGTATTTTCGCCGTTTTTAAGCGCCGCGATGTTGGTTCATGACGTGTCTATATACTATATATAATACGTCATTGATTATAATTGCGAAAGTTGGTGAGAATGGATGGATGTTTGGAATGTTTTGACTACTGAACGGATTTGGATGAAATTGAGCACACAGATAGTTTATTAACCTGAATTTATACATAGGATTCTTTTTGTCCCGTTATTATGATCCCGTGGGCCCATTATCAAACTCCACACGGGGGGGATAAGCTACCTAGTATTTTCATAATATTGGTAGCTTGTTCCAGCCACTGCTAAATATAACTTGTTCTATGCCTCCATTGCCTCCTGTCTTCGTGTCATGCATGGTTCTCAGGTTTATGAAACTTAGTGATCTGATTATTTAATTTTACAATAGTTTACCTAATTAAATTAAATATTTATTATCAAACAGCATGTGTTTGGTCAGAGGTTATTTTTTGAGTGGAAAAATTAAATTGTCTCATTTTGTTTATATTTCTTTGTAGATTTATTGATAGTGAGTTGCTGTGTGTATTTAATATAACTTGGATTCGGTTATTGCAAAAACAATGTTTGCTGCTGCACTCCCCTGGTGAGTTGTCATCGTAACACCTATCTAAGAACATCCACCAATCAAACCCAAACCCATAGGTAACTGAAAACTACATCAAAATCGGACTAGTAGTTTTGGCGAAAAATGGCAACATGGATTTGCACAAACAACCTCTCACACCAAAAACGCATATACCGTCTCCGTTCCGACGTGGGTAATAAAATACTGATGTTGGTCTCAAACGTCATAGATATCCTTATTTGAATGGCGGACCCAGAAGTCTATGTTAAGACTGCAGACTTTGGAATAGTCTTGCTCAATCCAGGCAAAAAAAAGGCAGTTCCACGTATAGAATCCTTGTGCCGTGTGAAGCAGAGGTTCGAGTACCATCAGTACATCATCCCCTTTTGAAGGCCAAAGGATGAGTGAGATAACCACGCAAACTAGCAAAACTATATGTTGTTTAAAAGAATATCGTACAGTTCTTGCTACCGTTTAGCTCAGTGGTTCCCAACATTTCTTGGGCCAGGGACTACTTTCGATGTATTTATTGTTAGCAGGGGCTTTAAGGCCCTAACACACAGTGTATATGGACACCTACAGGATTATATCTAGGAGGGTGAATCTTTAATGCAAAAATTGGAAAATGGCATGAAAACCTTTAGAATTATGATAATGAAGGTAACAAAAGCGATAGCTCTCTTCGAAGTGAGCTCGAAAAATTTAGCAATCATTCATACAGAATTCGGAATAAGTTAGGGGATTCTCAAATAACACCTCGCCCCTGATAGGTTCAATTAGGTTGGGTTGAGCTTGCATCTTCGTGTGCAAGTTAAAAAGTACGAATAACATTTTAACTTTTTGCGGTCCATGTTCGTGGCTCTTGTGGAGTGTGGACCGGGTCCATATTGGCTCACCTAAAGTTCTTTACCCGAAATTGTTCTTCCTAATGATTTGTAATCCGAATGATCACTCTTCCTAAAATTTTTCATCCTATAGTTTTCATTCATACTATTTTGTAGTGCTACCGGCGATGTTCATAACACTCATGTTTCCGAAAATTGTAATTAATAATATCATTAATGTGAATATATTTAATCTCCTACTGTTTTTTATCCTAACGCTTTTATCCCTAAACATAATTACCATAATATTTTCACTCATGCTCAGAAAGAAACATTTACCAAGTGTAATAAAAAATATATGTGGGTAGAAGATGATATTTATAGTTTTAATTTGAGGGTATGCTCTACATAACGTACTTATTACTATAACTATACCTGAGATAATTATGTCTGAAAAACCAACTGTTTAGAATGATTAAAGGTCGTTTCACTGATTTTTGTCAATTCAGGTCAGAGTGTCTCTCTTGCATCCAAGTCGAGGAAGACGCAGTCGACGGAGCCCCGCTACGCGGGGCTCCTACTTCTGAATGGTTTATAAAAAAATAACCACGAAGGGTATGGCGGGGTCTATTCGCTCGCTTCGCTCGCTCATTCGACCCCGCCATACCCTTCTAACCTAATCTATCCGTGTCGGGGTGCCCCAAGTCAGCCTAGGCAAAACTAGTTTGTCATCAACCACCTCATTAAAATTTGGTGCTCAATTGACTAAATTTGGTGATCAATTGATATTTTAGGTGATAGATGTTAGTGGTCACAAAGTTAATTTTGGTGGTCATTATTTTTTCCCCCCTATTATTTTGTATGGTACTATTATTCTTATAATAGTAAAGAAGAAAATAAAGTTACGCAAAATTACTGTATATAATACTGATTATTATGAATAAAAAGAAATCTAAACAAAAAAGATATGACTTTGAATAATAGTGTAAAAAATGGTTATGTTGAGAAAATATAGGAAAACAAATAAAAGTATAATAGATGTTTATTGCTACTGACATTATGAAGTTGAATGCGTTGAGTAGTTAGGAATTGTGATTGTTAGGATAAAACATGTTAGGAAGAACATTTTCGGATTTCCAATTATCGGAGTTGAAAATTTAGGTGAACTTTGGCGCACCCGTGTGGACCACCAAGGTTCAAAAATTATAGTTTTTACGATTTTTACGCAATTTACCATAACAACTTGAACGACACCCATGATATGACTAAGATATTGAAATCTTTTATCGAGCAGATAATATCTAAAGATGTCTGTAAGTCCCGTTACCGTAAGATACGCAACGCCTTGTGCCTACAGGCTGATAACGTGGCAGATTGTCTGTCCTATGCCTACAAATGTAGGGCATAAGCATGATTCATTCAGAAAATAGTTTCTAATATAGTTGTTAATATTAGTGTAGATGTAGATTAGATTCGATGTAGATTACCACACTAATATTATAAAGAGGAAAGATTTGTATTTTTTGTGTGTATGTTTGTAATGAATAAACTCAAAAACTACTGCGCCGATTTCAAAAATTCTTTCACCATTAGAAAGCTACATTCACCCTGAGTAACATAGGTTATATACATAGGTATATTTTATCCCCGTACTCCCACGGGAACGGGAACTACGCGGGTTAAACCGCGTGACGTCCGCTAGTACGTTAATAAAACTGATAGTTAATCGTTCTATGCTGAATATTATCTACCCTGCTTGCCTGCTTGGGTTTTTAACCATGACCTATTACAAGTCGCGGCCGTTACCATACCATGCCGCGGCCAATGACGTATTATATATAGACAGACACGTCATGAACCAACATCGCGGCGCTTAAAAACGGCGAAAATACTAGAAATACTTATAAGCGTGAAGAAAGAGAAAGAAAATATGACACCGAACGGCGGGATGCCTGTTGCGAGAGGGAGATAAATATACATCTTCAGTCACGTCACAGGATTTATTAAATTATAAACAAACGTAGCGTCGCGCGACAGGTTGGTGCGTAACTAAGCGCGATGTGGCCAATTGGCTTCATTTCATGTTGTCATTTTAGAGTGCGGACAACGTATCTATAGTTTATATATCATTGGCCGCGGCACGAAAGTCTAGCGTTGACCGTTATTGCACAGAAGTAAAAAATAAGAATGTCTTGGGGCGTGCGTTGCGCCGATTGGCTCTCCAGTCGTATAACATGCGCAGATATCCCCTCCAGGTTTCGTTCAGCGCTAGAGTTACGTGCCGCGACCTGTACCACTAACATAACATCACGCCTTGTAATCCCCAATGGTTTAAGCAGAGGTATACCTAATTGTACCCACATTTCGCCAGTTACCTACCTATGTTTAAGTCTCATAATATTACGAGTACCATCAATGATCCTACTACCATCAACCCAAATCTAGACTCCGCAACTGGGAAATTCCTGTCATGGAAATGCCAATGAAACTTGACCAGACCTGGGAATGTAGGTAACCCAGGACATGGTCAGCAGTAGTACTTAGGCCTAGATGCAGACGGTTCCATACAATGGAGGCACTATTTTATAAACACGAACAGCGAATACCTACAATAACAACGGTGAAAGAAATTATCATAAAAAAAAACGATTTTATTAATATCCTACTGTCTTATTCTAATTTAAATAGAGTACAATGAGTTTGTTTTGCTAAACTCACACTCTACGTTACTACTACTGTTAATAAAACTAATCTATGTAGGTATTCATTACAGTCATAACATAACTTTAAATAGTTGAATATCGACAGTAATTTCTAGTAAATAGGTAGATAATCAGAGCACGTGCACGCGGTGTACCTATTCGTAACGCAAATATACCTATGTCGATTTTTGAATCGAAAAAACAATCCTCTTTTAGCTTTAACGTCCTCATTAACACTGAAAACGCGATGTCTCAATGTTGACTAGGTATTTGTTTTGAGTTCCGGCTATTTCGGCGCTGTTGCAAGCACCATGATCACGGATAAACTGAAGTCATCGACTCATCGCGAGTTTGTGTCTATGAGCAGACAAATCGGTCTAGCAGACCGCTTAGCAAGAACACCGTAGACACGAAAGAGAATCGACAAATCTTTTGTTCATCTGTAATTTTGTCGATTCAATGACAGATGAACAAAAGATTTGTCGTTTCTCTTTCGTGTCTACGGCGTTCAAGCTAAGCGAACTGGTTTCTCCAAAGGGAGAAAAGGTAGCAAATCTTGTATTATATAGTGTATTATCTATGGTAGCAAATCTATAGTTGCGGAGTTACGGACAGATAGACAAAGTAACTTTCGCATTTATATAATTATAGTAGGCGAGACGACAAAAAAATCTATTTAGACCGTCAGATAGATTTCAAAAAAATATTGGACACATGACGCTTTTAAAATTCTCAATACGTCACGCCTCACAGTGGGCTGGATTTTGAGTTTCATAGAACTTCGTTTGCTTTTTTCGAAAGTCGGGTTTTTTTTACTGGAAATGGATTCCTTGACCATTATTATACTTATTTAAGAAATATGGGATCATAGGAGTCAGTGTATCTATTTTTAAAACACAAAAGTTAAAAAAAATGTATGGAGCTAGGGTAAAAATATCAAATATCTCCGGAACCGCACGTTTAACCGTAATATCCTGGCACACGGTAATACCTCTATTTATTTGGGATTTTTTGGCATACTTCATATATCAAACACAAGTGCGGTTTTTTTTTTTAAAATCGGGGAATATTTTAATTTTTTATGTTGCATTTTTCGTATGGATTCTTGGAGTAAGTGCGTAGTGCTGGTCTTAAAAACTGAAAAACTTAATAAAATATACTTTTCAAGACCG
This sequence comes from Xestia xanthographa, assembly GCA_905147715.2. NCBI lineage: Eukaryota > Metazoa > Arthropoda > Insecta > Lepidoptera > Noctuidae > Xestia > Xestia xanthographa. The sequence continues at coordinate 4,096,308 of LR990664.1, forward strand.
CTAACAACAAAAACAAGAATGTCGCATAAAGAATTTGACTCAAAATATGTCGAAATGAAAATGACGTCGAATTATTAATGAGCTGAGATCTGACATGAACGGACATGTAGATCCCAGGTTTCATGCACGCATTAGTTAATTTGTGTACTCATTAGTTATTTCAAGTACCTATTGGTTAACTCATGTACTCAATAGTTACTATGGTTCTAAATTAATTAGCTAACGATCGACACCTATAGAGGATTTGTTTAGCAATAATTAGTTCCTGTTCTTCTAAAATATTAGTAAATTAGGTATAATGATATTTTAGATAGGGTAGTTAGCAACCATTAGTTAATTACTGTGAAAAAAGTTAAATATAAATAGTGCTCCAGTAATAAAATATTTTAGTTCATCTAGAGCTACCTTCCTGACCACAATAATTTTAATAGATAAAACTATGGAGAGTTTAGCAACTAACTTAGATTTATTTGTTATTTTAAGAAGTGGTAACAATAAAAGTGATCATTTATTTCAAGAGTTGGTGTCACGATTAGACTCCACTTTTTCTGAATTAACTAATGGTTGATAACTACCCTATCTAAAATATCATTATACCTAATTTACTAATATTTTAGAAGAACAGGAACTAATTATTGCTAAACAAATCCTCTATAGGTGTCGATCGTTAGCTGATTAATTTAGAACCATAGTAAATTATATTTCTCAAAAATTTTGTAAATCATTAGGAGTTTCTATACTCATTACATAATGACACAAATTAGCATTATCGGACAGTATTGTGTTTTCATTGTTAACTATTGAGTACATGAGTTAACCAATAGGTACTTGAAATAACTAATGAGTACACAAATTAACTAATGCGTGCATGAAACCTGGGATCTACATGTCCGTTCATGTCAGATCTCAGCTCATTAATAATTCGACGTCATTTTCATTTCGACAATTTTTGAGTCAAATTCTTTATGCGACATTCTTGTTTTTGTTGTTAGCGGTCTTGAAAAGTATATTTTATTAAGTTTTTCAGTTTTTAAGATCAGTACTACGCACTTACTCCAAGAATCCATACGAAAAATGCAACATAAAAAATTAAAATATTCCCCGATTTTTAAAAAAAAAACCGCACCTGTGCTCGATATATGAAGTATGCCAAAAAATCCCAAATAAATAGAGGTATTACCGTGTGCCCGGATATTACGGTTAAACGTGCGGTTCCGGAGATATTTGATATTTTTACCCTAGCTCCATACATTTTTTTTAACTTTTTTGTTTTAAAAATAGATACACTGACTCCTATGATCCCATATTTCATAAATAAGTATAATAATGGTCAAGTAATCCATTTCCAGTAAAAAATCCCGACTTTCGAAAAAAGCAAACGAAGTTCTATGAAACTCAAAATCCAGCCCACTGTGCGCCTTGGTATAATTTTTAGCTAGTTCTGACGTCACGAGCCCCCACTCCCGAGTTTTGATGCGTTTTATCTTTGTCAATATTCATTGATTTACAAAAACAAAAAATATGTGTCCATTACTTTCCAATACTCTAACTGACGGAATAAATAGATTTGCAATTTTTTGATACTGTCGTCATACATATTAGTATGGATCAGCATCGCTTAAACCGAGACGAGAGTAAAAGAAGATTGTTCGGTCAATGCGCTTTAAATTCGCGCCAAATGTACATTGAGTGACACTCGTGTGAATTGCGAACGTTCATCATATCATTGTATTCTTTGAAAGAGAATAATGTCCATAATGTCAAAGAACTAATCTAGTACATTCATCATCATTTCTGTTGACGACGTCCTCTGCTGGACGTAACGTTCCCCAAAGTGACGCCACATCGGCCTTATGCCATACGGATGTCCAGCAGAAAAATTAACCTTACGTCAATCGTTAATTATTGACAGAAAAAAATAAAACGTATCACCTTTAAAAAAAACCATTGGATTCATTGACCAACATGTCACTAAAACAAACAAACAATAACATAGGTGGGCACGTTGAACAATCATTATCTAATATGAACACACCTTTACAGTTCTCATCCCGCGATTCTATATTTAAAACTATTCTATATTTAGAAGACGCAATCATTGTTCATCGACTTCAAGTACGCGTGCATAAACTGCGGAAGCGTCTCCGGACCCTCAACACGGACAGATTTATGTTTCAGAATTATCTGTCAGTGTCCCAGCCCGTGTCTGCAGCTAGTCCGCAATAGGCTAGTTTCCACTATCAATAAATTGCAAATCTATTTAGTCCGTCAGTTAAAGTATTGGAAAATAATGGACACGTAAGTATATTTTTTTTCAAATCAATGAATATTGACAAAGATAAATCTATGGATAAAAAAAAACGCATCAAAACTCGGGAGTAGGGGCTCGTGACGTTGCACAACGCACTAAAAAATATAGCACGGCGCGCGGCGAGACGTATTGAGAATTTTAAAAGCGTTGTATCTTCGTCAATTTTGGTTTACGTAACAAAAGAAAAAATACGTGTCAAATATTTTTTGATAATCTAACTGACGGACTAATTAGATTTTTTCAGGACACAAGCCTATTTGTACTAGTTTGATTCTTGACGATGCCTCATCTACCTAGCCTTTTTCCAACTAAGTATGTATGTTGGGGTCGGAATCCAATCTAACCGGATGCAGCTGAATACCAGTATTTTACAAGGAGCGACTGCCTATTGGACCTCCACAAACCAGTTAGAACTGGGTAATACGATGCCCCTATGTAAGACTGGTTGTCAGACTTTCTGGGCACTGATTACCTGTAACGACTGTCAAAGATCTACAAATGATAGCCGGGACCAACGGCTTAATTAACGTGCTTTCCGAAGCACGGAGGAATTTTGATATGTAATGGGTGGTCACCCATCCACAGACCAACCTAGGCAAGCGCGGCTTAACCTAAAGATTGACTCGACCGGCTGGTATTATTTAGCCACCAGCTTATTTACGATGCGGTATTTGCCTAACCCAGGCCCTATATTCTATCCGGGATAGGGTAAAGGTTAAGAATTTGAAAAGTCCTGACAAAAAGCCGGACATTTCGATGAAAGTCCGGACTTTTTGGTGACAAAATGGAAACATTACCCACTTAGTTACAGTGATATGGTAGGCATGTTAGCAGACGTTCGCATTGCGAAGGGGGGTAGGATGCGGGGTTGTATTTATTTTTGTTTTGGTTGAAGAAAATATACTAGTTGATTGTTTACAAATTTCGCAATAGAAGATTTATTATTAGGTTGATTGTTTGTTGATTAAATACTGATTTGATATTAGCTTACTTATTAAGTAGTTTTATTACTCATATTGCATCTAATTTTTAAAAATCCGGACAAATTAAAGGGCCAGACAAAGTCCGGACAAGAGTCTAAAAGTCCGGACATGTCCGGACTAATCCAGACGGATGGTAACCCTAATCTAGGATGACTATGCTCATCTGTACCATAAAGGTATGGCCTAGCCTCAAGCCTGCTGGATATTAGGACCACAATCCTTCTATTTTCAGCATAGGGACAATTTAACGAGATCGCTTGTATGGTTGATGATCTCTTTGAAAAATTGTCAACAATGTTGGTCTCACTGCCAATTCTCGACGTTTATAATCTGTCTATGACACTTAAGATGACTGATACTAATGACGATTTTAACTAGATATTATGCGACTCTTTTATATTGTTTTGTGTTGATACTCAGAAACTTTATCCCAAACGCAAAATAATTTACTCTATAAATTACTTAGGGCCAAGTTCACCGAAAAGATAACAGTCTGATTATCTAAAAACAGCTGTTTAAAACACATTTTCATGTACAAAAATGTGTTTGAAACAGTTGTTTTTAGATAATCAGACTGTTATCTTTTTGGTGAACTGGGCCCTTAGTTCCTGCAATTTTAACAGTCATTCAAAATAACAACACGGTTTTGAAATTAAGAAAAAGCCAATTGTATCCGATAATGGGCAATAAATTAAATAATAATTACAAAGAAATAATTATAAGCCCTACAAATGTAAACTCAAAACAATTTTTACGAGATCTTCCAAAGTAAAAACTGAAAATGGTAGAGTCACCATGACGACTTCGTTTTCAGGACATTTTTTCAAAACGATTTTTGTTGGTTCTTTTTCCAGGAATTTGAACAAATAACTTTATTATTCCTAGTACATTTCTCATGTAAAATAATTTAAGAAATAAATAAGGGAAATTAAAATTGTTAGTCATAACATAAGTAAATACATAAGTACCTACAACATTATGATCTAACTGTGGAGTTAGCAGTTTAGCGCTAGCAAAAGGCTGACAATAGTGCAATTAGACAGCTGTGGTACGCATACAAATCGGATGTTTATAGACATGTTTAAAATCATTGCTGTCACGCTATTACTAATGCAACCTTGGCAATGGAAAATAGCGGAAATGTTTTTACTAATTCGTAACAATAGGCCACATAAATATTTTTTGGTAACATCGTAAGTAATTTTAGAGATTTCTGCTAGATTAAGGGGACTACAGGAGCTAAACGCAAGTTGTATAATGCAAAAAAGCATAATATGATTCACTGCAATAAACAAAACTAGAAAAATATATGATTTTTTTCAGGATATATGCTAGTATGACAGTGTTTTGAAAACATAATACAACAAATTTTACTCGATATAAAAACATCACGAACTTATCTCTAGAAAATTCTTTTAACGAGTAAAAACCATACTAAAATACATGCGATCATTCTGATTTTTTGGCAAATAATTCTACAAGCAACATTTTAGAATGACAGTATTTTATTTTTTTAGTCTAATGAAAAGATTTTTTTGAAATCGCAAAAAAAACTCTCATTCGCACTATTCGGCCTGCAGTGACTGGCGTAACAACCACTTTGTAGTGCAAGCTGATTAGAACTTTATTCTAACAGTTTTTCAAACGAAGTTTGAACCACCACAAATAGAGTTGCTCATCATTCTTCTGCCCTTATCCCAATTTATTTGTGTTCGGCGAAGCTTGTCTTCTCCATTAAGTGTGATATGAGAGTGTGGGATGGTCTCCACCATCCAATATCAAGTTTTGAGTATCCATACATAAACTCACGCCTTTTCCCCATGGGGTAGGCAGAATCCTATAGAACGCCACTTGCTATGATCCTTACATGTCATACTCTTTTTGCCTCGTCATTCATCATCTGCCTAACCTTTTCCCAACTACGTTTGGGTCGGCTTCCAGTCTAACCGGATGCAGCTGAATACCAGTATATAGTGCTTATGTGACCTCCACAACCCAGTTAGTACTAGGTAATACGATTGGTAAGACTGGTTGTCAGACTTTTTGGACTACCTGTAACGACTGTCAATTGTCAAAGATCTACAATTGACAGCCGAAACCAACAGCTTAACGTGCTTTCCAAGGCACGGAGGAAACTCGGTATGTAAGGGTGGTCACCCATCCACATACTAACCTAGGCAGGCAAGCACGGCTTAACCTAAAGATCGACCCGAGCGGCTGTTATTATTTAGCCACGAGCTAAAATAAATACATTATCATCGTTAATTTAAAGTAATGTAAAGTAGATGATAGTGTTTTCGATTTGTGTGGAAATCAGTGGCAGTGTTTGACCTTCAAAAGTGCGTTGACTTGACAACTAGATTACCTAATTTGTGTTTCTTTCTAAATCGCAGGCAAAGCAGATAGTAAAATGTTTATTATTTATATCATTGCAAACGTGATATTCGCGTAGATTGTAAAGTTACAAGAAGATAAATCCTTATCTCATCATAATATTTTAAATAATGTGAGTAAGTACATGTCCAATCTTTGCTATCCAGGTGATAAGAACATGTCTATTATCTATTAGAGATTGATCTCTATACGATATGGGAAAAACTAATTTTATCTATTTTTATCTTGTGTGAATATCGGCCAATTTTCGAGTATGTCTTGGTCTCTTGGTGATAGCGTTGTCTTATTATTGGTATGATCATGGATTCTGGTGATTTAGCCATTTCTGCACGTTTTTAGCGATATAATAATAAAAGCACGTGAATTTTAAGGAATATAAAGATTTGTTTACGTGATATGGTTTTGAATTTGTTTATCTAATTTTCTGTAGTGGAATGGTAGTACAAATGGGTAGAACTCTGAGAGTACTCCAGTATAGGTTTAAGATTAAAAACTGGAGTGTTATTTATGAAAAACGCGTCAAGGTCTACTGCCACAAACTTAATGTCGTTCACAGAGTCCCTGATAGAAACTATTGACGCGAATAAGCAGTTTGATGTGATATACACCGATTTCAGTAAGGCGTTTGATAAAATCTCCCACTCCATATTGATAAAAAAACTGGCAACATACGGTATCACGGGACCCTTACTGAAATGGGTGGAATCATACCTCACTAACCGTGAATTTTATGTAGTGGTAAATGGTTTTCGTTCTACCAACAATTATCGCATGACTTCCGGTGCCCCACAGGGTTCCCACTTGGCCCCCATTTTATTTATCATTTTTATAAATGATCTTCCCCACTGCTTTCACTTTTCAGAGTGTTTTCTGTACGCAGATGATTTAAAGTTTGCCAGGAAGGTCGAGTCATCAAATGATACGGAGCTTCTGCAGGATGATTTGAATAGAGTAATTGAATGGTGTAAGAATAACAAAATGGAATTGAACTTTAAAAAATGCTACCACCTGTCTTTTTCTAGGAAGGTTCACCCCGTTAATTCTACTTACTATATAGAAAAACAAAATATTCATGAGGTAGAAACTATGAGAGATCTAGGAGTGTTGTTTGACAAGAAAGTTACTTTTATCCCCCACACCGAAAATATTATCAAAAAATCTTCCAAAATGTTGGGATTTGTACTACGGAATACCAAGGATTTCAAACAGGTCAGCACTAAAATATTGCTGTATAATAGCCTTGTCCGGAGCATACTGGAGTATTGTAGTGTCGTATGGAGACCACATTACGCTACTCATAAACTTCTTTTAGAAAGGGTCCAGAAACGATTTTTATGGCACCTTGCTTTTTCCAAAGGAAAAAGCAAGCAGCTGCCCTCCTATCTGTCCCGTCTGCAAACTTTCAAAATGCTCTCGTTAACGACTCGAAGAGAAGTTATGGATGCCCTGTTTCTATACAAACTGCTCAGAGGGCAGATAGACTGTCCACAGTTACTGGGTCTCCTCAAGTTTCGTGCCCCAGCCCGCTATCCCAGAAATCCCATCACTCCGCTTTACCCGCCATTGCGTAGAACTGTCCTGGGTGCTAACTCACCAATACCGCGAATGTGTAAAATCCTAAACAGCTGCAGTGACCTCATTGACGTTCACCACGACAGTATAGGAAAATTTTGTAAAGTTATTATTGAATGCTGTTCGCACAACAACACAAGGATTTGAATTTGAATTATCAATTTTATAATTAATTAAAATTTACCTGTTTAACGTTAATTTAATTTGAAATAATGTATTAATTTATTGACCAAAAATGTAGTCTTAGTTTAATTTAATTTATTTATCTGTTATTTTGTTTTTATTTCTATCAATATATTTAATTTAATTTGATCTTGATTTGTTTGTTATGTCTCTAGATCTATTTTGTTTTACACTAGTTTTATCATTCATAGTTCACAATTAATTGTAATAATATTTAATGTATATTGTAATTTAAATAAAATAGTGCATGTGGTGTTAGCCTGTAAATAATTGTTGCACTTATAAATGTATATCGTGTACTTTTAAATGAAATGTAATGTGTAAACAATTGTAGGCTAACCTTAATAAATAAATAAATAAATAAATAAAAAATGGTTTTAAAAATCAAACTGTCCGTTTATTATTCCTCTATAGAAAAGGGAACTCCTTTATTTAAATGACAATTCTAATCTATATTTTTAGATTACTGCATGTGAAAAACTACGTCATTGTATAGATTAGTCATGAACCAAGAGATTACCTACCTACTGTAATATCTGTAATATCAGAATTCTACGATGTAGTTTTGCTTGTGACAATTATTTTAATGACTAATTTCCCTGTTTAAATAAACGACATCTGGAAATATTTTTTTCATGCGTATTTAAACTGTCATCACGGAATACATAGAGCATTTATATTTTTAGTTGGAACTAGGCAGCGAACGAAATTGGTGCGATTTCCGTACTAAATACAGGGTGTAAAAGACCTCATCACGAAGCCGTCAACCAAGCATTCTGTACATCAAACTAAGTAACTTTACGCAAAAATTATTGCTGGGAAACGACTTCTTTTTTTTTTGGGTGAAAAATCATGTTTTGTGGTAGAACTCAATGATACGCACTAAAAACATTGTGCTGATGGCTGGATTGAATAGTACGGGGGTCGTGGAGGTGTTAAAAGTAAAAATCTTACATTAAAAACTTGTATTTAAAAAAAAAAACTTGTTAAAAAGTTGGAACTTTGACCCCCAATATCTCCGTAACTAGAAGGTTCCTAGGTATGGTGTAAAACAAAAAAATGTTCACAATGACGAGGAGAACAAGTGCCTTGCGGCTTCGTTAAGAGGTGTTTTACACCCTTTAGATAATGAGTCCTACTCGCACTTGGCCGGTTTTTTATTTATTAGTAGTAATACTAATCTATACTAATATTATAAAGAGATAACATTTGTTTGTAAGTTTGTATGTAGGGGGTAATCTCCGGAAATAATGAACCGATTTCAAAAATTCCTTCACCATTAGAAAGCTACATTCACCCTGAGTAACATAGGCTATTTTATCTCCGTACTCCCACGGGAACGGGAACTACGCGGGTGAAACCGCGGGACATCCACTAGTCTAACATAAAATTTATTAGAAAACCTAACTTAACAACGCAATCGGGTGACCATGATGCAATTTTTTGCCGATAAAATGCATGTTGAGGAGGAAAAATGTATAAAAAAATATACAGTGCACTTTGTTTATTTTGCAAATAGTTTCAACAGATAAGTTTAACTTTGAGATAGTAGTAACACCCAATAGAGACGTAGTAGGGGTCAATTTGAATCAAAACATAATAAAATTAATGTCTGCTGAGTTTGTTTTGTGATCCACCATGTTGCTTTCTCACGTTTTACGGATAACAAAATATTGCTTCGTGCAGAGAATTCAATTCGTTCGTAGACAAACTAAATAATTATTAAGGTTAAATTAGAACCTCCCCGTCTTCTCCAGTTGGTTTCTTATCAATATTCTACTTTCGGATTATGGTTCATGTCATCACATCACATCAAATGCGTTATCATTTAATTTTTTCATAAGTTACGTTTTTTTCACATGCAAAAACTACACAATACAAATAACGATCATAAAACAGACCGCTCCCTTTTGCAAAATATTCTGTTGCTTCGAAAATCTCAATTAATAGCCAGTACAGTAATGCAACAAATTACTAACGTAAACCGTTCTATTATCATAATTAACTAATTATTTGTATAATTAACTGTGTTAATGATAACAAAATACAGGTTTTTACTATCTCTCCAATTCATTAAAAAACATTTTTTTTAGCAGTATTTTGCGTTAGTATATAATTATATTTTTTATAAAAAGAATAGAATAAGAGTAGAAGAAGACCAAAGAAACGATGGATAGACTGTGTGAAGGATGATATGCCAAGAAAGGAGGTGTCTGATGAGGTGACTAGTAATAGTGAAGTAGGAGAATGAAGATTTAAAATAATTATCTTTCAAAAGATTTAAAGTAACTACTTGATTCTAGGAAAGAGACAAAGTACCCTTTAAATTCTTAAAGGATTATTTTTGTGTTAAAATCAAAAAGGTTTAACACTTGAAGGTATCTAATTAGAATCTAAAATAACAAAATTAAGTCTTATGTACACACTCTCAAAGTAAAAACAACATTCATGTAAATGATATGAAAAATAAACTGATAAAAGATTACATATTAGGTATATAGCTTTGTATATGTAATGTTTAAGATATAATTATTTACGTTTTGCGTACTATGCGGTTGTTATTATAAGCTTTTGCCATTTATATAGGTTTTATTAGTATATTAATAAAGTATACATACAAAGAGACTTTGCAAAATAAGTAATAAAAAAAAGTAACCTACAGATAATTTCATCGTAAGTTTGTACGATTTAGGGATTAGGAAAAAAAATGTCAAGTGTGATCACAATATTTGCTATTACAAGTTACATACATTCACGACATTTTTTCAGTTTCCAAAAAATAATCGCTTATCTTAAACATAATTTACAAGTTTTTGTTTAAAAATTGCTTTGACTAAAATATGTTGGCGAAAATTGTAACAGATCAGCTTGCCTAGCGAATTCATTATTTTGTCTAAGGCTTTTTTTAATTAATTGATACTTTTTACGATTGATCATAAATCGTGACCTTTTTACAGTATTTATAGAGCGGATAACCTTTTTTATTGCAAACTATCCGCGGACCACGATAATCTTTGTCGCCCTGTCTTATCATCACTTAACTGGAGGTCAAAACTATATAACGATATAAATAAGGAATTTTACTTTGCTAGTGACGTATTATACTTGTTTGCCTCAAGGGTAGAGTAAATTTGAAGATCTATTTTGGATGGAATGAGAGAAATATGTTTGAGAGGATATTTACTGCGTTTTGAAAGCGTTTCTTAAAATTACTTGACATCTTTTACACCCTGTATACAGGGTATAAACAACCTCATCACGAAGCCGTCAACCAAGCATTTTGTACATCAAACTAAGTAACTTTAAGCAAAAAATATTGCTGGGAAACGACATTTTTTGGGGGTGAACCATCATGTTTTGTGGTAGAACTCAATATAACACACTCAAAACATTGTGCTGATGGATAGATTGAATAGTAGGTACCGTACGGGAGACGTGGAGGTGTTTAAAGTAAAAATCTTAAATTAAAAAGTTGTACTAAAAAAAAAAAAAAAAAAACATCGTAATGACGGAGAGAACAAGTGCCTTTCGGCTTCGCTAGGAGACTTTACACCGATTATGTAGCGTCATGCAACTAGCTCATGACGCGCTCATGATGCGTTATGAGGAGCTCGTGGCTAAATAATAACAGCCGCTCGGATCGATCGTTAGGTTAAGCCGTGCTTGCCTAGGTTGGTCTGTGGATGGGTGACCACCCATTACATACCGAGTTTCCTCCGTGCCTCGGAAAGCACGTTAAGCTGTTGGTCCCGGCTGTCATTTGTAGATCCTTGACAGTCGTTAGGAAGTCAGAGACCCAAAAAGTCTGACAACCAGTCTTACCAAGGGGTATCGTATTACCCGGTACTAACTGGGTTGTGGAGGTCAGATAGGCAGTCGCTCCATGTAAAATACTGGTATTCAGCTGCATCCGGTTAGACTGGAAGCCGACCCCAACATAGTTGGGAAAAGGCTAGGCAGATGATGATGTAGCGTCATGCAACTAATATCTCTTATGTGCCTTTTCCCAAGTTCTCAACTAATTATGTAACCTACTGTATGCCTACTGGTATTCAGCTGCATCTGGTTAGACTGTATAACCAGATGCAGCTGAATACCAGTATTTTACGTTGGTCGATCTCCGACCGGTGTTGTGGCAAAGCATGCAGGTTGGGAGAGGCCCAGTAGTAAAGCGCAACTGGCTGACTTAATTGATTGACAACTTACCTGACCTTTACAATCCTGTTACTGGTTACTGGTTAACACGGTATCAATCTAATCTAATGACAATAATATTAAGCACATAAATCGTGTAGGTATCTAAAGCACCTATTGTTTTTATCGCTATTAATACTTAATCATAGATAGCGAGTGAGGAAAGTGCTTTTCTTAATCCTGTGCAATCAACAATGCACACGTTCTTTTATTTATTTGTTTTTGCTTCCATTATAGCTTTCTAACTTAAAACGAACTAATAATAAATTACTTCGGTGAACTACAAAATATGTTAGATCCACTATTTGTAGGTTTTAAATGTAACCGATGTTTTTTTCGTTTTTTACACAGAATTGTGGCTACCCTAACTATTAGTTAGTATTATGCGAAGAGGTATCTTCTGAACTGTTTTACTAAATTCGGTTTCGGGCGAAGAGTTGGTTGCAGTTAGTCGATTAATTCTAATGATTTTGCATGTGTTTATTCTTCCTTTATCTAATTGGAGCAATTTTAAGGAAGTTTAGAAAAAAAAACATTGTGATGTCAACGAATTTGTTTTTTTTCTGTCACTATCTTAAAAACCTTCAGATAGCAATAATAATTAAAACAAAATTAATCAAATTAATTTACGCGTAGTTTTCAATGAACCTTTATTGGTAGTTTGGAATGCCTTAAAGTCATCATAATAAATTATTTTATTAGCCCATCATATAATTTGGTATCGCAAATTCGTCAATGTAATATTTATAAAGTGCCAAAGAATTTGCTATCAACAAAATAGGGTTATCAGCAAGCATACGTAGCTAGTAAAAATTACTGACTAGAGGCATTTTTTTATTGCAAGTTGTCTGGAAAAACGCACTCATTCAATGTCAGTACAAGTTCGAGGAAGAAATAAATATATTACATATAACAAAAGGGCCGGTGAGGACCAACCCCAGCCCGCTGCGAAAACACGGCTTTTGCTCGAAGACCAGGTGATCGGTGCCCGCACGCCATCACAATTTCTGCGTATTTAAAACCGGAATTAGAACTGACACAGTCCTATACGTATAAAATGTTTTTATAAAGGACATTTTTAGAATACATTTGTGTCATGTTATGTCAGGCCGCGCCGGTAATCCTCAAAGGATTTTTTTTTTAATTGGGACAAGCCCGCCACACTATTCCCAAACCACTGCAACTCTTTAAAAATAGAAACAACAGTGGTGACTACCAAAATAGCACCGAGACAATGAAGCACGACGAAGTCCCAGAGAAACCATTTAACTGGGATCCCGCAACGAAATTAATCAGAAAAGAATAGCAGAAGAATAGGAAAGGGTTAGACAATGGCAAGTAAGTAAGAACTAAGAAAGGAAGTAAAACGTAAGAAAGTAAGTAAAAGGTAAGTAAGTAAGTAAGAAGTAAGTAAGTAAGAAGTAAGTAAGTAAGAAGTAAGTAAGTAAGTAAGTAAAAAGTAAGTAAGTAAGAAGTTTTTACGTTTTATGTACCTAATAGGGTGGCGAGTTTATTGCTATCAAACGGACCCAAGATCCTGTGGCTTATGACCCGTTCTATCGTACCGTGTGTACTGTTTAAGTAGTGCAGCTACTAAGAAATTCCTGAACCCGCTATATTTTGTAAATACTTTTAAGAAGACATTTATGAACTAAACGTTTTTAAACTGACATGGTCACTAACACTATCATTAACACTAAAAACAGATAAACTGATCTGACTGATTATCCGTGACCATGGTGCTTGCAACAGCGAGCGCCGCCGACATATCGGGAACTCGCACAGAAACAAATAGTAAACAAGGTAAATATCCCGTTTTTAGTGATAATGTAATCTTTAAACTATTTTATCTACACCCATGCTATAAATCCTCTATAAAAGTATCTGAAACAGTTAACTTATGGCCAACATTAAAACAACCAGTGTCATAATAACCATTATAACATCCAAACGGGTGTTATAATGTTGTACTGAATTTCATTATGCAACTCGTTTTTAAAAAAAGAACATTGTCTAGCACGTGCGATTCACTACCACAGCGACGAAATTAAAAAAAAAAAACTTATAGGTTAATTCGAATTCACGTCGTATCCCGCCATTTTTGTTCGATATTTGGATATTAGTATTGCACTAAGTACTTTGTTGTTTACAAAAATGAGTGATACAAGCTTTGTGCATGTTAATAATAGTACAATCCAAAATGTTAATAATTATATTATTACCTATACATGGTTTGTTTGTATTAAATACTCAGCAATTAAACTTTCCATGAATTTACATAGACTTCTTACAACACTGCAACAACCTATGGTTTCAGAACCTTTTATGGAGGATTCATATCATGGATGTAGATAAAGTCTTGTATGCAACTGTACATAATTAGGTATTAAAACACTCATGTGATACTATTATCACACTCGGCTTCGCCTCGTGTGATAAACCCACATTCGTGTTTTAATACCCCTCATTATACAACAGTTGCATAAATAACTATAAGAATGTCTAAGTTATTGTCTGTCAGTCTCTACCTAATTTATTATAGTGCAGACTACACAACGACAAATATTTGCGACCTCACGTAAAACCTGAATTACACAAGACACCTCAACAATAGAAGTAACGATAGCATTTAAAGCCAAACACAAATATGGAGTATATTGTGCTGAAGTGATAGATTGCTCTGTAGGTTCTTCGATTACTTGATTTGCATAGAAACTAGATGATTTTCCATGACATAGTGTCGTGAAGGGCATATACTACTTATATTATTAAATTACAATGTGAAAGTTTGTTTTAGAGTCGTTTGGGTTGTAATCGTGCATGATACAGTAAAAATTCCTAAAGTGACAAAATTGTTTAAAAAAAAAACCATCATCAAATAATGGATTTTAATAATATGGTATCTGTTCTACGTCAGTATTCTGTGTACAGGTAGGATTTCTTTTAACCCAGTATGAACTTTTTTTTTTAAATATAAATATTCAGTCATTAGAGTTTACCAGAATATTGTGTCAGAACTTCTGGAAGACATGCTGAAAAGATAATTTAAAAAGGCAAGAGTTTCATTTGTTAGAAACCACTTTTGCAATCACCAATGCTTTTTATGAAAGCGTAGTAATTAAACTCTATTCAAGAAGGCTTTAATATGTATGTGGGTACATGACGTTTGTTGTCATATGCACTGAACGTTTACAAAATGCCTTCTTTATGTAAACATGCATTTCCTCATTTAAAATAATGTAAGAACCTATACTTGCATTGACTAAGCATTAGTCTATGATGTAGGTAAGTATGTAAACATTGACTGTTTCTTTTTTAATAACTAACCTTTGTAGTCATCACGATCACGACATGAAAGAGCATCAATATCACGCACCACTATTAATGAATTAAATAATAAAACTATACGATACGAACCTAGAATACAGAAGAATCGTCCGTTCAACCTATCCCGAATCGATGCCAAAAATTATGAACGGTCATTTTACAATCAACAAAAGAAAACACGCGCCATTTGCATTCAACAAAAAAAACGCGGGAAAATAATCAAACGATCCGGTTTGAAAACAATCGTTTTTCCTCTAGAAACACACTGACTCCTATTGTTATTCGATGACCCACACATTTCATACATATTTTATAAGACAGTGCCCGTCACACAAGTCATGCATTTTACTTTCTTTGCCTTATCGCTTATTTTCCTATTATAAATCACCGTTAAATGTTACAAGACAGATTTTGATAGGTGTTACATCTTGTTACACAAATAATTTGTTTCATTTCATATTAAAAATGGCCGTATAAAAATTTATTCGCGTTTTCTACACTTGTGATAAATTTTATTGCGATGAAAATTGAATGTACTTAAACATATGTTCACAGATTCATAAATATTTAAGGAAAAGTTAGATTTCGCGCCACAGTTTAAAAAATGTTGAGTTCCTATTACTTGCCCAGGTAAATCGAGAAATCTAAGAAGACATTACGTCATTAAATTGTGATTATTTGACTATTCGTTCCGCCATAATGTCGTACAAAACAATTGTTTCAACTTTAATCTTCGAGTTGTTTTAACTAGTTAGGTATCATTTAGTATAATTACACCTTGACACTTCAACTTTGTTTCAAAGATGTTCACTTTGATTTAATTTAATCGGTGTTAACTCACACTATTTGAATTTGATTTGATTTAACTCACTCAACTAACTGATTCAACTCACAAACACTATTTGCAATGAATTCAATTGCATTTTAATTCACAATATTAAAATTTAATTTCAATAATAAAATGCACTTACGATCTCATAGGTACACAAACAACAACACATTCCTACTTAATACTTACCTACATATTATTTTACCGCGCATTTAATTCGACACAGTCTATATTTTTTTAAACGTTATTGCACTTAATTTTTATTTATCAATACAACCACTGAACTAGTTTTTATCTAAAAAAACACATTCTTCATTTTAAAAATTACCGCGCTTTTTTGACACTTTTTCAATTTTTTTTAAACGCAATTCACTTTTTTTTTATTCCATACAGCCACTGTCACAAAAAAAGTCGCACTTAAAAATAATAAAAATATAGTAACATACCGATGCCCGCGATGACATATTGCCGCCACAGCTGCCCTGCCTCCATTCTGTACGACTGCTGGTTGAGTGCCGCACCGGTCTGACCAACCGGGTCGTAAGCGTAGTTCCTATCTTCCATACGTCAGGTGACGTCACACGGTGTGTGTTACGTTCCGCTTACGTTGAGCTGGGCTCGAGGGTGGATGTTTGGCAAACACCCGATGTTCTGCCGCCAAGACTGCGAAAGAAAATTCGTGTTAATTTACGTGTCATACTTTGGGATTTTTCCAAACCGTGCAATGGGGTTGCACGGTTTGTAAAAATCCCTTGTGCTGAATGCTGACTTGAACATCATCAATGACGGGAAAGTTGGCAAGGGATAACTTCAGTAGAGTCAGCGTGAGCAACTGTCATTACGCCATAATGGGGTTTTGAAGGAACATCTTTTTTTAGGGTTTCAGTCATGCTACACGATGTGGGTGTACTATTAGGTACACCTCTGCCAATCCCTTCGGGATTACGGGCGTGATGTTATGTTATGTAATTTAGACATTCCTCTCATATTTAACCATTGCCATTCATTGTATTCAGCACATGTTTTGAATATCGAAATGTTGAAAAACATATTTGCTGTCGTGTAGGATAAAAAGGTTGAAAATAAGTTAAAGCAGAATAATTCACAGCAAGACTGGTGCCATCTACCATAGACAAGCATGCGTGTTAGTAGTCCAATAAAGACACCAGTATGAAAGTTCCTGAAGGCATCAAATTTTCACACAAAAACCGAAACCATTATAAAGCTACAAGATAAACACTAATAAATAAACAGATATGAAAATAACATAACTGTCATTGACAAAAATATGGGACACCCGTCCCGATAAGTAATACATCAAACGGTCAACATAAATACGCCATCACTATCGTGTTCTTTTTTTGAAATGTTTGGATAGGCTGTAACAATGATAACTCCTGACCTCTCATATCTATGGTGATTGGTGGTGCCATGAACTTGTTTTTTTAATTTTACCAATTTGGTGTTTGTTTTTTTTTTCAGAACATCAATTTGGGGTTTTATTGTCCCTTGTCATAAAACCGTTGGTCCCGGTCCCGGTTTGACAATCGTAGACTGGTTGTGAGACTTTCAAGCCACTGACTACCTGTAACGGCTGTCAAAGATCTATAGGGAACGTGCAGGAACTATAGGTGGCAGCACTAAACGACAAAAGAGACACTATGCGGACAGTAAAGGAAACTTATGCCGTCACCTGTCACGCAAATCTCTTCAAAAGTATTATTTTTGATTATGATAAAAGGTATAAAACATGGGTTCCGGTCTATCAATAATGTTTGTCAGCGTAACATGAATGTTGACCAATATGAATTTTGTATGTTTCGTTTATTTTCTCTGATGAAAATTGTGGTGCATGAAGAAACGGTGGCGTAAACAACTTTCTTATTTTCAACACATGTTTTAATGGAAGGGAATCCTTTATCAGCGAGAACAGTATCTCCAGGCAGAAAAATCAATCCACAATCATTTGTTATAAGCAATCACTATAACGCCCTCCGTAGCATTTAGATACAAAACTTAGGAAACTACAAGGAGTGCAGCCAAATAAAAACTTTATTGTATAACTATGTTTATAATCTGAGTTCATGTGGAGACTGTTGAGGAATATTCGGTGTGAACTTCAGTGCAACATATATTATGTGTGTTTGCTGAAGTTTAAATGGTACGCCAGTACCATTTAATGTTTGCTTGCACGGTTGATTTTGAAGGCTATTGAACTTTTTCAATGCAGAGTGTAACAAAAACAAATTGTGTTCAAATATTTTTGTTACTGCATTTATCCATTTTTTGCGTTTTTCACTTATACATGGTATGAGAGTACTATTCTTTGGAAAGTAATAGAATTTTATTATTTTACGCTATTTGATTAATTTTCATTTTTGTGGATGTATTGGTACATCCAGAAATGCAACAATGGATTATGATTAGCTAGAATAATCATTTTCAATAATAAAATTAATTCTGTTTACTTGTTTTACATGTCAATGTCAAGTATTAATTTGGTACATGATTCGGATTGGTGACGCCAGTTGGCACCACCGTCGTTGTGCACGTTCCCTATAAATGACAGCCGGGACCAACGGCTTAACGTGCATGAAGGAACCTCGGTACCTATGTTATGGGTGGGTGATGGTCGTCCATTCACGGACCAACCTGAGAAAGCGTGGTTTAACCAAGAGCTCCTCTTCAGCCACTAGCGTTCCCCAAAAAAAATGGCATGGAATCTATTTACATTATGGTTACATACAAGTCAAAACCAAAATTGAAGTCTTACTAGCACATCTTTCGACTCGTTCAGAGAATACACCGACATTATACTGAAGTAGCTAGGTACTAGGTTCCTCGTCCAATAAATCTACCATTTCATAACACAAAACACGTGTTTATTTCCACAGATTGTTCTAACCAGTGCATATCTACCTACGTACGTACAGATACATAACATGTATATTCATAATATGTATAGTTATGATAAATTACCCCGAGGATATCGCACATGTATTTATTATGATAACTCGCAGATAAATAATAGATACAGTAAAATATCGGTTGGATAGTACATGATTATGTTGTTTTGTATAAAAACGTACCTAATATTTAAATGTCAACACATTCTCGCCTCTGTATCTGTAGTGGGTAAGTGAAACAACCATCTGGTTTTTGAAGAACGTATACCAGATTTTCAGATGCCTTTAGTCTTTAAAATTGAAGAAATAATTCCAAGAAGAAACCTCAAAATACTTATGAAAAGAAAACGAGTTAAGGTGGAAACGCCAAGTTTTTAACTTATATAAAAAATTGATAGGAGCCCAGATATTCTATTTCTTAAAATGTTATGACAAAAATAATTGAAACAGCTCAGTTTTCGAGGAGAAAAAAAACCGGCCAAGTGCGTGTCGTGCCACGCGCAGTGTAGGGTTCCGTTATAGTAGTCCGTTATATTCAAGCAACTACTTCATCTTAGTCACTTTAAAGGATTTATTCTAAGGATTTTGTATTTGGTATAAATTATCCAACACCCAAGTTCAACGACTATTACTGCTAAACTGATAAAGTTATCTTAACCGCTATAGTTTTACTTTAAAGTTCATGAAATGCACTATCATCTTGAGTTTTTCCAGATTTTTCAAGCCAGCACTCAAGGGCCTATACTCCCTCAAATGGCTTAGCATGATCCTCCGTTACGCCTAAAATACTGCAGCATTAATTTTGAAATAAATATATGGTAAAGTTGAGGATTAATGCTAAGTACTATGTGTGACGAAAACACGATTCCATTAACTTTTCTCGATAAAAAAAAAATCCAAAGTTACCTCCAAATCGAACAATAAACCGTTGGTATTCAAAAAGTCCTTCAAATTAGATCATGAAACTTTGCATACTAACTGAACTAACTATAAAGCAGGTCTTATGCGTTTTATTTTTTTACCACTTTGTCGGCGTAATTGATATTCATACCTCTACGAAATTACAGCTTTCCCGTACTAACGGTCTCTTAGCAAACCCTCGGACAGACAGACAGACAGTCAGACAGACGGACATGACGAAACTATAAGGGTTCCTTGTCAGGACTACGGAACCCTAAAAAGGGGAATACGAAACGTCGATTTCGTCAAAATTTGTATTTAGAAATCGCAGCCCTCTAATTATATGGGTATGGTCAAATGTTTTGACATTTAGGTACAATACTCTATTCCAATCTCTAGTCTTATACAGGGTGTAAAAGACCTCATCACGAAGCCGTCAATCAAGCATTCTGTACATCAAACTAAGAACTGTACGCAAAAATTATTGCTGGGAAACAACTTTTTTTTTGGGGTGAAAAATTATGTTTTGTGGTAGAACTCAATGTAACGCTCTCAAAACATTGTGCTGATGGATGGATTGAATAGTACGGGGGTCGTGGAGGTGTTTAAAGTAAAAATCTTACATTAAAAAGTTGTACCAATTAAAAAAAAAGCTTGTCATAAACTTGGAACTTTGACCCCCAATATCTCCGTAACTAAAAGGTTCCCAGGTATAGTGTAGAACAAAAAAATGATCACAATGACGAGGAGAACAAGTGCCTTTCGGCTTCGTTAAGAGGTGTTTTACAACCTTTAGTAATAAACAGAAAACAAAATGTCACAAATAATTAATTAACTAATGAGTATTCCGTAACAGTCCCCAGCAACCTGCACGCATATCGGAAGCAAAGCTCCAGATGAATAATGTCTTCGGACTCATTTCCTCTTACCTGCTTCCTGTATGACAATTAATTTGACACACTGCACACGTCAAAGTTTTCCTTTGAATCTAATCAGATTTAAGAATAGCTTTCCTTAAGGAAAAAGGTCGGTTCATATTAATCCCAGATTGTGTTTTAAAGGATCTGCCAACAGGTAAATATATCTCATGACCTGTGCTAAAGTATAAGGAAAAAAGTCTTG
Source organism: Xestia xanthographa (assembly GCA_905147715.2). Lineage (NCBI taxonomy): Eukaryota > Metazoa > Arthropoda > Insecta > Lepidoptera > Noctuidae > Xestia > Xestia xanthographa. The sequence continues at coordinate 4,117,029 of LR990664.1, forward strand.
ACCAGATTGTGTACTACGTATTAGTTAAAGTTTTCTGGTATTTTTGGTACAAAGTTAAAGGGACAATAGTTTAATAAATGGGAAATTTTCTAATGTTTTTTATGAACGAACTAGATGGCGCTGATCAATCTTGGGAATAATAACATGGCTCGTTTTTATAACCTCAAAGCCTTAACTGAAGTACGGCGGAACCTAAGCTCGACTCGACGCACCAGGAGTTTAGACGTAACGAAAAAATTATATAATTTATTAATTTATATTTAATTTAATTCAATTGTATGTGTAATTTTCTTTTTTATTGATTATTTTAATGTATTTTACTTTTATGTGTTTTTAAATATTTATATTCTGGAACTATGGACTATGTCTGAAATAAATGAATTTATTATTATATTATTAAAAACACTCAGAAGAACAATAGCAAAAACCATGCAAAAACTTGTAGTTCAAATCAGTGAAAAGAACAGTACCTAAACTTTTTAGGTTAAAAATATTTGACAGAAAAAAGGTTCTTTACAGTTCTCACTTTAGATACCTACAACAATGAATAATAAATACATTTTATTACTTTACAATGAGTTTGACATGTGTTTATGAGAGTTTGTTTTTGCCCTGCTAAAAGATTTCACCATTGACCTATATTAATACATAATAAATTATCCTTTTTTCATTGGATTTTACTAGAACGCCGCTTAAAAACATATTGCCAAAACTGATCAGCGCCATCTATTGATATATATACTGAAGCGTTGTGACAAACGTCAGTGGAAAATTCCTCATTGTAAAATATCTGTTGACAATTTTATGCGTCGCTTTTTTGTTGTGATCGCGTTGACAACTAAAAGATGAATAGCGTTGACAATACAAAAGGTTTCTTTAAGTGATTGCGGAACCGTTGAAACAAGCAAAAGATTTCCGACAATGTTTATTCAATAGTAATAGTACAAATAAATAAATAAAAATAAATAACAATCGCTGGACATTACACACATCACCTTCTCGTGCCACACTAAGCAACGAGGCTTGTGTCGTGGACACCAGATGTATATAGTTGATATTGAAATACTACATAGATACTTTTTGTTTGTAAATACATAGTTAATTATTATCACTACATATTATAAAAAGTCCCCCGTCGCGTCTGTCTGTCCCTATGTATTCTTAGATCTTTAAAACTACGCAACGGATTTTGATGCGGGTTTTTAATAGATAGAGTGATCAAGAGGAAGGTTTTAGTATATAATTTGTCAAGCGGGCGAAGCCGCGAGCATCAGCTAGTACCTACATAATATAAATATCCATGACTCGGAAGCAAATGTCATCACACAAACATTTGCTCCTGCCGGGATTCGAACCTGGGACCCTAAGAACGTAAGGCAGCCTCAGCGCTGCGTCAATAAACGTATGGTCTGTTTTACAGAGTTATATTTGTTTGATTGTTTACAGTGCAAGTGTCAACGCATTCGGAATAACCATAACTCTAAGGTATAATTTGTGATAATTCATATTAATTTGACATAATAACTCATAGTCGGAGAGGTAATAATAAATAATTGCTTGATGTTTCAATTATTCTGACTGAAGTGTGAAACTGAAGACAATTGCGCAATCAGGTACATAAAAACATATGTTACTTTTAATAAACGCTTAAAACTTGTAGAAATGAGTCATATAATTTGTAAAATAAAGCAATATCAAATATTTATAATCTCCTAAAAAAAAATGTTGATCTAATAACTCATGTTTGAACGCCTACAATTTTTCTCATGGCAATAAATATTAGTTTCAGAAAATTGGTGGCCGACAAATGTTCGTATAGCAATTCAATGCTATGAGGAAATTGGCAGGCGTTATAGTGGTTCAATGTAATGTTTTGATTACACTGACCTACCATGCGTGACCTGATGAACATGACCGTAAATTAAAATCTATTTTAGGCAATAACACTAGTTTACAAAATTGAACTTTTTTTTTATACCCCAAAATAAATGTATATAAATATGTTAATCTACCTTCCTTAAACCTAAAAGTGTTAGCAGAAATATTTTATCACGTCACAGTTTCTTCCTGCAGTCAAATGTTTTTTTTTAACTACATAACGTGGTGACGACAGTTTATTGTTTATTTGTTCGCTTCAAACGACATTATCTTATTCCGGATTAATTTTAAATTTCGAGTAGAAGGTATTAACAAAGTTCTGATCGTTTTTGTTATGATTGTGGACGGTTTATATTTTCAAAAAAGAGAAGACCCATTGTAGATTCATTAAAAAGTGCACATCTTCATTATTTTGGATTTCCCGTTGCAAATCAAGATAAAAAAGTGGGTGGGGTTCAAAAGATGGGAGTAAACATGTGATTTAAGATTCATTTTCTGCACTCGCATCTGAGTTTTTTCTCTGAAAACTTAGGAAGTATGAGTGACGAACAAGGCGAACGTTTTCACCAAGATTTAAAGGTTTTTGAAGAAAGACATCAAGGATTTTGGGATGAAAACATGTTAGGGGATTAATGTTGGTCCATTATAAGAGAAACTAATTTAAATAGCTGTAAAAAGAAGGCAAAAAATATTCATTTTTATTTTGTTTAGTGTTAATACCAAAATTATGTATTTCAGTTAAGATAATAAATATTTCTTAAACCAGACGTGAGATTTTTTTTATTATTTTTTCTGGATAATTCTACCTAAATGAATAACAAAATAACAACTTTCAGCTGGGGTATGAAAACCGTGTAAACTAGTGTAATTAATTAGTTTACCTACTTATTTCAATTATGCATGTATATACTAGTTAGAGAGCTACGCAAACGAGCAACAATTAAAGTCTGTTGATTGACGTAAGCAAAAGTGTTTAAAAGGCGTGAATCACGTAAATAAAATTATAATAATTAAAACATTATTATTCATTCTTCAGGTTTATAAATTCATGAGCTTACACTGCTGACTGGAGTTGCTCTTGTAATTTTTGTCTTACGACTGAGTTTTAAAGCACTATTTTATCGAGGCAGGGATCTAGAAAATAATGCATAATGCTTCTGATTTCTAACATATGTGCCTAATACAATTATGCGAGACTCTAATGGACAATCTGAAACAACCGGGGACCTAAAATGGCCGCTTTAGCAGAATCGTAATAGGATAACAATATTACGTAACAATACGTAAAATGGTTACAAAGTGACAACAACAACAACAGCCCATAACAAATAATAATAATAATAACGTCCACTGCTGGACATAAGCCTCTCCCATGATGGGAGGAATTTGCCGTAATCTCCACGCTTGGCAGGCGGATTGGAGATCGCAGTGATGAAAGACTAACAGAAAACGCTGCTGCCCATTCTCTGGTCTACGGAGGCGCAAGGTGTTCTGCCTCAGACATTAGTCGCCTTATACGACACCCGTGAGTGTAATGGGTTGGTTCTATTCTAACTCTGTCGGATACCACACGGCAAAGTGACAATTCATAACATAATATTAACTGGCGTCTGTGACCATTTTAAGAATTTTAACGTGATTCATATTTATTCTATTATGTTTCCTAAAATTATCAGTTACCTACAAAGTGATTTAAACCTTTTGGAGTGTCAAGACACATAACTTGAAAATAGAAATTGAAAGTTTTTTTTTTTTAAATAGCGGTTTTAAGCAACTAGGCTGCTAGTTGCTTAAAACCGCTTAAGGCAAATCGACATGTTAATGGATTGTACTAAATTAACACAGACTGTCCAAGCATTTTATGTAGAGGTTCATGTATCTATTCCTTTATTCTATATGTCTGACAATTGACGAGGTTCGCATATTTCGCAGTAGTTTCCAAAGGATCCCATAGGAATCTTCGAGGACAACCAATTAGCAGAAGAATGCCACATACAGTGCCACCGGGATCTTTTTGTGTTCATAATACACCATTATTTTTAGGTCGTTATTCTGGAACCTGGATTATCGAACTCAGAACGACTGTTTTTTATTAAAAAAATAACAATACAAAAAATACATAAATTTATTTTTTTGTGTTGTTTTTCAAAAAATAACAAAAAAAAAACACGAAAAAAAAATTTTTTTTTTTGACAACTATAGTCCCAATCGTTTTGAGTTCTATGATCAACTTTATGGATTTCGGTTCCAGAACGACCTTAAATTAACCGTGTAAGTATAAGGTAGTTAGTAGACATACCGTGGTGGGTCAATGACCGCTATTGTCATCTTAACTGGCAGCAACTATACCACTGATATGGTGGTCAAGGTTTGCATTGATATGTCAAATTTGGTTCCGTGTTTTCTCGTTGGTTGGAATTGGAAGTGTACCTAACATCTTTTTAAGTCAGGCTCTTGATATGACTTTTCAGCTTTTACATGCCTTGATCACAATGACGCATCCAAACCTACATTTGTCTAACGTTTGAGAAACTAATGCAGTACAGTTAGAAGTGGAGTCCATTATAAAAATTATCATGTATCACTGTGGAGTGTCTCTGGCTTTTGACGTTAATATGCATTACCTATCTTTTCAAGGGCACTTGCTACAAGTGTTTGCTTACAATTTTATTGTGCATGGAATGAGAGGTTTTCCTTTTGAGGTTTTAAAAAAAAACTTAGTTTCCAAGAACTCTATAGATGGCGTTGAACTTACTATGCCAAAGCCAAAACGCTTGAAAAAAAAAACATTGTGTCACGTCACATACTCTCGTTGACTGTCACTTTCATTTGCTTAACCTTCCGAATATAACCAACATTTCTCGCGCTTTGTTAAAATCAGTTTTTTTAGGTTCTGTTCCTTGCATTATCATACTTACTCCTAGCGCCATCTATCCAGCGACTAGGGAAGAGCTAAAAAGAAAATCCCTCATTGTGAAGACTGTGTTATATACAAGGTGTATATGGATCCTTCACGAAACCGTCAACCAAGTAAATGATAAATGATGTTTATTTTTCAAGTAGGTTTTTACAAACACTTTTACACGTCATTTTTTAAAACTAGATGGGGCCGGTGTTTCGTACCTGACTACTCTGAGAAGAAACAGCCGAAACAAACTCAGAGGTCATAGTCTCTTTTAAAGTCCAGACACAAGCATTCTGTACATCAAACTAAGTAACTCTACGCAAAAAATATTGCTGGGAAAAGACTTTTTTTTGGGGGTGAAAAATCACGGTTTGCGGTAGGACTAAATGTAACATACTGAAAACAGTGTGGAATAGTACAGGGGTCAATGGAGGTTTGTAAAAATTTGTAACTTTGATGTCCAATATCTCCGTAACTAGAAGGTTCCCAGTTATGTACAGTGTTCAACCCTTTTCTAGAATTCTAGCTCTGTCAAACTTTATGCCATGTTATATTACGGAACAACTGGCATACCGCCACAATACCACAGAAGATATTATAATGATTTTGGGGCGACAAATCACGTTTTACGGTAGGACTCAATGTAACGCACTCAAAACATTGTGCTGATGGACGCATTAAAAAGTAAACGGGTACGCCCATGGGCACTTGTCTTGGGCCTCCACAAGGAAGGGGCCTCCAAAACTTTCCTTTTATAATAAAATCATTTTTAATAGAAAGAGACGGACGTAATTTAGAGCTGTCAAATTTAATTGGAACTAATATTTCCATACAAATACACACGCAAAAACACGTCGAAACACACACGCACATAAAAACATGTCGAATAAAAACACGGTGAAGCGCAAGGCAAAAAGTAGTTTGACATCTCTAACTTAGTTCATAGCTATAGCCGTCCTTTTCTCGCCTTGCCTTTTTGTAAAAGATAGCAATAGCCTAAATTAAGTTTAGTTTGTGCACAACAGAATCGGCACCCTTGTCACATTCATTCACACATCAATTCTGTCCTTATAATCAACGTATTCAGTAGCAATAAACGTATTAATTAATTAAATGATAAATTAATACACGTTATCAAATAATATTTTGGATTACCTAAACCTGGATTACAGACTTTAGTGATAACGTTTATCAGAAAGGTCATTGGCGAAAGTAGGTAAGTAGCCGAGTACGAAAACGTTTCAATTAGCCGTCTCCTATCTTTTGGAAAAACCAATGAAGGGCAATAGCGGACTAAAGCATTTATACAAGGTCAAGTTTAATTAGCTAGTGAAACTTCGTGACGGGTAAAATTTCATACATTAAAAAAAAAAACAAAATAAGTTTGGTAGCTCGTAAGAAATTCTCTTGAAACCAGTTCTATCAAACAAAGATTTATTTACATTAAAAAGAATTTGGAGAATACAACAAAATTTATTTTGTGCCATTACACCCACAAACGAAAAAGTTATTTGGAATGAAAGGAAACATTTTGGGTATTTTTTTTATTTGAAAAAAAAGCATATGTAACCAACCATGACATTTAGGACATAGGGTGTATGGGTAGAACCTAGCTAATGACCTCCCAAATCCCTGGAAAAACTGTGTCGGACCATAAGCCAAACACCCTGAATAAATAATTTTGGGGTATGAAGAACAGGGTCCAAATCTCTTCATCCCCCGTAGAAAAGGGAGGATCCTCCAACCGTCTGGTTGTACCTGGTGCACCGTCGGGGTGTTTTGTCTGGTGGGCAACTGTCCTACAATTTGTTGTCAGGTTTTTCTTTAAACATCAAATTGCGCAATTAAAAGTTATCCGCGATTTAATCGCGGATAACTTTTAATTGCGCAATTTAGAATACTTATTGATGATAGTTATTCACTTTGCGTCATAGATGGCGCTATAGTTATTTTTTGTACTATGTAGGCTGTAGCTGTAGTCATCATCATCATTTCAGCCGAAAGACATCCACTGCTGGACATAGGCCTCCCCCAAAGGGGGGGTTTGCCATAATCGCCACGCTTGGCAGGCGGGTTGGCGATCGCAGTATGGTTGTTACAAAAGCACAGAGAACGCTGCTGCCCATTCTCTGGTAAGTCCTTTAGTCGCCTCTTACGACACCTACGGGAAGATATGGGATTGTGCTATTCTTTACGTCCGACACCATACGTAGACGTCCGACACCATACAGACGTCCGACACCATACAGACGTAGCTGTAGTATCGCTACCAATAATACTTTCCCCGACCCGGTAATCGAACCAAGGACCTAATGCACAGCAGTGCGCTTGCGGCCACTCGACCAATCTTAAATCTTTGGATTAATTTTGAAGACATACTTTATTACTTTTAAGCACGTCATCAAGCTTAAAGGCTTACTATTATACACGTCATGCTAACTAAATTTAATTACGATTATATCAATTAATAATCGATAAACAAAGACTGAAAGACATGATGTAATCAAGATCTTGTAAAAATATTTTGATTTAAAAGAGTATCCAAGTCCATGGAGTTTCTTGCTCATTTTTTTCCATAGATATCTTCGTTTTGGAATGGGCCATCTACAGTACTTTCACAAGTTATTATGCCTTGTGACTGGGACTATACATTCATCCTTTTGTTTTCGACATTCAAAGGTGTCTGTAATGGTCTATAGTCTGCGCCAGATAAATAGGTATTAAAGGTCATTACTCTTTCCTTAAGGCCGTCTGCGCCAAGCAAAGTAGGTATTTAACGCTACCACCCTTTACGCGAAACGAGTCGTGCACACGCGTCGCCGACTTGAACCCAAAGCTGAGCGAAGTGTCACAGTATAGGTAAGCGTGTCGTGTAGGCAGTAGGTCAACTTATTTTATTAAATTGTCAGCTTGATTTATTATAATAGGTAGTAATTGCGAAAACCTAACATTTAAATGTAATAAATTAATTTGAATAGATATTGTAAATGCAAATTGCTGCAAGTCGTAATTTATTCAATTATTTGTGTACCAGACGGGTGGACTCGTGTTTGGAAATTCAAAGACTATAACGGAACCAAATCTGAGCCACTAACCGCCCTGTACCGAAAGTTCCGGGTGTAAACGTTAGCTTTGTGGAACGGAGAGGTGGGTTTGGAAAATACTGCACTATTATTGTAGATGGAGAAGAAATGAAACATTATTTGACTATGGTAAGACACTACAAGCAGACAATACTGGAAAAACTGAGCTGAAACTATAATCGGAAAGAACTGTTAACTATTCGGATATCGAAACGAAACTGACTGCTTCAATATCGTAAACAAAACTGACTGTTCCAATGTCGAAAACAAAACTTACTATGCGGTGCCTGTGCTATGCTTTCATACTATTAGCAGACACAAAAAATATTCGCGAATCCTCTAGCGGTGTGTAGTATTTGTTCGCTAGAAAATCTTTTAATTCATACAAAAAGCATGAACAAAAAACATTAACAAAAAAATACAAAGGAAACTATAAACAAAAGGATAATAAATAACTCGAACGGAAGAAGGAAGTAGGTACTTTACGCTCTCGGCGTACGGTCGAAATTAAATTAACATTTCTCGATGTTTTTTATAAGTAGTTTGCGTACGCGCACCTGTGACGAGACTATTCTCGAGGGAATTTGTACCTACTTACTTTTAAAACTAATAATAACAGAAAGTACTCGACAAAGAATCACAAACACGGCAATAGCGTACTTTCTCGAACGTTCTTTCTATAGACTATATAAAAACACTGTTTGAGACACTTGTCGCGAACAATTTGACTAGGTTTCTTACATTGTTTTTATCTCACGAAGAGACACATGCTTTATTTGTTGTATGTGTCACCGTAAAATTGTAAATACCGTTAGATTATAATCTATCTCGTGAGATTGTAAACTCGTTCGTTGAGGAATTCCCTCGACTGTCTATGGTCTCCATCATCAGACCAATGGCACTTACAACCCATATGGGTGCAAAGTTCTCATCAATAGAAATGAATTAAATCCAAACACAAGGTAGCTACTGTAAAACGTTGAGGAGTTCCTTTGACTGTCCTTCGTCTTTATCATCAGACCCCTAAAGATGACCACAACCCATTTAGGTGTAAAGTTCTCATCAATACAAATTAATCAAGCCCAAACACCAGGTAATTATTGTGAATCGTTGAGGAGTGCCCTCGACTGTCTTCGGGTTCCATCATCAGATCGAGTCCAGACTTTCTTTAAATAGTAGTGCTCTAAAATACTCAATGAACAAAAAAACAAACGCACTAGTCGCACTACGATGTTCAAAGGTTTCCCTCGATTTCTCTGAGATGCCATCATCAGATCCCAGTTTCATGGTCATGGTACTACTCTTGGAATATCTTATTTCCAACAAAAAAAGAATTATCTAAATCGGTTCATAAACGACGAAGTTATCCTACGGTCAAATTGTGAAACCTCCTCCTTTTTTTAAGTCGGTTAAAAAAGACTGTACTGTTATAATTACACTACGTTCTTTAAACAAATCGTTCGATAAATCGGCGGGACAGCCGTGCGCCAGCAAAAGGGACATAGGTCCTACCTCGTCAAGGCCTGGCGGGCGACTGAATCCACGTGCGCAAGCCGTTTTCTTATATAATAATTTATTATTAAAAGGATTAAATTGTTTTGAAAAAATTAACCACAAATAATTGTTCTATATGTTATTAACTTTGCTTAGATATTTTTTTTGGAAGTAAAACTTTCATATTCTCCAAGTAAAATAAGAAAAACATAAAAAAATATTCGAATTAGGCTCCTGTTCGGATTTTTTTTTCATCGAGTGAAGTTTTTGATATCATGTTTTGAACCACAAATTATCTTAGTAAATATAGTCAACTATAATATCTATTTTTTTTGGCTTTAAAAAATCACTATTTCTTTGATTACTATTGAATCAAAGTTATGTAAAATTGGGAAAATTGGGACTACCTGCCCTTAATTTCTCTGCGAAGGTACCCCGACAATACATTATGAATCGTTTTTTATTACTTAGAAAAAGTCAAGGATCACGATAAAGATAGTTTCGGGACAAGTTTACTTACGCCCTTATTTCTGTTTTCGGAATTATGTATTTGAATAAATGTATGCGGGTTATTGACCTTTATTTCTGCTAAATGCTTCGAGTTTGATACCATATTATAGCACCAGGACTGTAATTCTCAAAGTTTTAGACAGAGGTGTACCCATGTTTAGCCAGTTATGTTTAAGTCCTATCTATTAGGAGTATTAGGACCGAAACATAAAGTCGGGGTGACCCTGTTAGATGGGGATAAACATAACTAAAGAGGTTGTGTGGCTTGGTGAAGATATCTAGTCAATGATTCTCTTTCTAATAGGCACAATAGGTACTATCGGGGTCTTTTCCGCCTGACCATTTTAAATGTTTATTCGCTTAAATCATGCGGAGGCGCCGAGCGACACCCCCTTAAAGTTTGGGCCTATTAGGAAAGCGTCAACTTTGGCGCGCAAAATAACAATAACTCTCGTTTGGCGTGCGTCGTCAATGCCCTCGGCCGATTTGGTATCTTTTCATTCATTTTTTCTACACAAAGTCAACGGGGCGGGGCTAGAGAGCGTTTTTATGTTGCGAGTGCAAGCAAAAATTAGCTTAGTGGTGGTCAGGCGGGAGTGTCCTTGATAGTACATAGTAAATATTCTGTATAAGTATATAGAATATAATATATAAGTATATAGAATATTCTGTATAAGTATATATAGTACGATGGGGTTGGCATATCCGTATGGATAAAAACCCCTTTAAGTTTTCAAAGAATAAAAAAAAAAAAAACATACTGGCCCATGGTCACCAAACGAGCACTAAAAAAAAACTAGAAATTCCTGACGGCAAAACAAAACAAATCTTTGCCCGATTCAGGAATCTAACTGATCGTCAAACATTACTATGTCTATGTACTATGTATTAATTTCTACAATATACAGTGGAAGGGACTTCAAATAGTTTATGACCACTAAGGACATAATTTAATTGATTGTTATGCTAACTTCTGACTTGTGATAAGAAAAAGTGGTAGTTATCAGCTTATCATTAAGCATTAGGTCTCAAGTAGCCGGTATTTGTATTTAATTGAAACCAGCCTTGTGGCCTACGAGTAGGTCTACGAGTAAGATATAGTCGCCCCTTGTGGAAAGATCAGATAAGATAGTCACTCTTTTCTAGACTTGAATGTGCCCTGGCGGTTGAGAGTATCTCAAATGTCTCGCTGATGGCCTTCAAAATGGTTGAGTTGAATTATGCTGATCCATGCGTCATGTCCGTGAACGGGCGCTGTCAGTTGTGACTGGTGGTTTATTTGAATTAATTATTTTGATTTTTGAATTATATTTTTTTTGTGTGTTTATACTGTGGACACTTTTAACGTGCAAATCTTACTACATTATTCTCACATAATATACCATCTCAACATGAATGATGTAACCAAGATTATGTAACAATATTTTGTAAAGAGTATCCATGGAGTTTCTTGCCCGTTCTTCTCCATAGAGATCTACGCTAGGGAATGGGCAACTACAGTACTTTCACAGTTTTTATGTCTTGTGACTGGGACTGTAGCTACATTTAATTTTCATAATTGTTTCGACCATTCAAAAGTGCCTGTAGGTAACTGGCTTACATGAAATATTTTTTTTGTTTTGATTTTTTTTTAAATACCTCCTGAAGTCTGCCCTAGAAGGGCATACACTGACCTTATTGGTGAGGTTCTTCAGAGAGGTCGTAGTACTCGCAACTAGCGTACGAATGTATGACCGGACGCACAGATAATATAAGACTTCGTCCAGATGTATGAATGTGGAAGAGGTAAAAGGACGAGTATGTGAGGATCGTAGCCGATGGCGTTCCGTGGTTTCTGCTTACCCGTTTATGTTTATGTATGGACTAGCGGACGTCCCGCGGTTTCACCCGCGTAGTTCCCGTTCCAGTGGGAGTACGGGGATAAAATATAGCCTATGTTACTCGTGGATAATGTAGCTTTCAAATGGTGAAAGAATTTTTTAAATTGGTCCAGTAGTTTTTGAGCCTATTCATTACAACCAAACAAACAACCAAGCAAACAAAGTTTTCCTCTTTATAATATATAAAAAAGTATAGATGTATGTAACTCATTTTTCACTGGGTGGGTTTTTTCTGAAGAGTTACATTACAGTGCCGACTGTCTCGCTGGTTTAATATTCGCAAGCGCAGCTGAGCATGAGGTCCTAGATTCGAGTTCCAGGTCAGGCAAAGTATCACTGTTTTTCCATCAGGAATTTCTCAGTTGCAGCTCAGATTCTGGATTAGTGCTCGGTTGATAGCAATAAACTTGCCCCTATATAATCAACTGCCTAGACTTTTCCCAACTATGTTGGGGTCGGCTTCCAGTCTAACCGGATGCAGCTGAATACCAGTATTTTACATGGAGCGACTGCCTATCTGACCTCCACAACCCAGTTAGTATTGGGTAATAAGATACCCTTGGTAAGACTGGTTGTCAGATTTTCGAGGCACTGACTGCTGTAACGACTGTCAAAGATCTACAAATGACAGCCCCAACGACTTAACCTGCTTTCCGAGGCACGGAGGAAACTCGGTATGTAATGGGTGGTCACCCATCGACGGACCAACCTAGGCAAGTGCGGCTTAACCTAAAGATCGACCCGAGCCGCTGTTATTATTTAGCTACGAGCTAAACACGGAACCTAAACATGACTGGTGAAATGTGGGTGTGGGTACGACACACTCCTGCTTATCTTTCTACGGGATACAGACCCACCATACCACCAGCCCGCTTAGCATAACCACCGTAGAAATGAAAGAGAATCGACAAATCTTTTGTTCATCTGTCATTTTGTCGATTCAATGACAGCTAAATGACAGATGAACAAAAGATTTGTCGATTCTCTTTCGTTTCTTCGGTGGTCATGCTAAGTGGGCTGGTGGTACGGAGGGTTTTTTAATGTTAAACGATACCACCAGGTAATAGTGTTGTATTTTTTAATCCTTTATGGGCGGCATGGGCACTGGGCCGTAGGCCGACGAAGGAGGCTGGCGGAGGCCCGGCACTTCAGGGACAGAAGTCAAAGAGTGTTTGTCGGCGACGAGACCCTATCTCGACACCGGGTGCAAGTAGTGGCCGTACGTAAAAATGTAAGCGCGAATTTTATAGTTGATTTGTTTAAAACTTGTGATATTAACGTAAAGTTTAGTTTAGGTAAATTCTCATTAGAATCATGCTAAAATCTCATTAGTTTTATGTTAATTTAGCGTCAAATAAATGCTAGACTCTAATAAGACTGATTAGAAAGGAAAATTTTAAGTTAAAATTTGTAAGTCAATACTAATTACGTAACTTGAAAACATGATTTTTTGTTTGATAAGATATAATGTTTAAATTAGTGTCAAAAGGTTGGTCTTAACTTAAAACCATTTTTTATGAAAGAATTATGTAAATCGGTTCAGTAGTTTAGGAAATATAAGGAAAAATGTATAGTGAAAATTTCATACACTACCAATTTAGCAGTTTATGTTCTAGGAAGTTTTTCATATATTATGTAAGGTGCAATATTATTATTCTAGATTAAAGTAGACATAATATTCTATGTAAAATGGTATGGTTTGTAAGGTTTATTTAATAAATAAATATAAATACGGGGTTCCAAAGGTCTCGGCTATAGCGAAAATAAACGCGAAATTAGAGTCAAAAATCACGGTTCTCGTTATGGGCGGACAGGGCCGTATATAAGTCGGGGTCGACGGCGAACGGTCGTCAGTCGCAGCCCAGCCACCGAGGAAGAAACAACTAGAAGGGGAACAAGCCGAAACCTAGGGAACTCCGAACATTAGGAAGAAAGAAAAATTGCGTTGTTATTCTACGGTTCCTGCCTACCCCTCTTCTCCCCGAGGTCCTGCTCTACTAGGTCGCTAGTACCCGACCATACCCTACGCATTCAGGGGTGCGTGGAGGCGTGCGCCACCAGCGAGTACTGCAAGGAGCGCCCGTCTACTATTGTGGGAGATTGTCCCAGGTTGACTGGACCCCAGGGTCTGGCCATCCGAAACAGTTGGTCCTCCGATCCGGATCCCTGCAAGAAGACAGAAGAGTTCAGAAGAAAAGAAGAGTCAGAAGACTTCGTTCAAGATGCCTCCTCACTAGGAAGCAGAAGGATGCCTCCTCACGCCCCGAGTCCCGTCCTTCCGATAGGGACGCGACAGACGAAAGGTCGGGGTCAGAAGGGGTCACGTCAGCGTCTGCGTCATCGGGAACTACAGCTACTTCAGACACGAACACTTCTACGGGTACCACGACTACAGAGACTACCACAATGACTGAGAACACAGCTGCGACTGCGACCACGACTACAGCGGAGTCAAAGAAGAGTAAGGAAGACACCGCCCAGAAGGAGACGACCAATAAGATCCCAGAAGATGTCCCGGTTAAAGGGGTTAGCGATTTAGACGTAACCTTGGAACCGACGGGGATCAGTCGTCGCGCCAGGTCTACGAAGACCACAAGTTCTTCAGCCAGAAGACGGGAGCTGGAAGCCAAAGAAGAATTGGCACGCCTGGAGCTGAAGCAAGCACAGGCTGCGGCGAACCTAGCTCGTGTCAGATTGGAGTTAGCACAATGTGATGAAGAGGACTCCGTGGATGAAGACCAGGAAGACAGAACAGCACAGGTGCAGAACTGGATCGAGACGTCTGCATTAGGCGAAGGCAGCAAAGAACAACCAGAGCTACGAGGCCAGCAGCCACCGGAATCCCAGAAAGTGAAGCCAGAAGAGAACTCCTCGACCAAAGGAGCTACAATCGAAATTCAAGCTTTAGCAACAGCATTGAAAGAAGCTTTCACCGCAAGAGGAGGACCAGTGGCACAGCCGAAGTACATTCACGAGTTACCCTACTTTGATGGCAACAGCAGCGAGTGGTTGGCCTTCAAAGTCGTCTATGAAGATACAGCACCAATGTTCAGCGAAATTCAAAATATGGCTCGACTAAGAAGAGCACTGAAGGGCAACGCAAGGGAAGCTATCAAGAGTCTGCTATACTCCGAAGCCTCTCCGTTAGAAGTGATGCAAGCCCTTAGAAGAAGATATGGAAGACCTGATGCGCTGGTGCTGGCTGAGCTGGATAAGGTCAAGGCACTACCGAAGATATCTGAAAATCCAAGGGACATATGTGTCTTCGCAAGTCAGATCAACAACAGCGTGGCATCAATCAAGGGGTTGAAGAAACCTCAATACCTGCATTCACCTGAAATGGTTAAACAAATCATCGAGAAGATACCAACAATCCTCAAGTTCCGGTGGTACGACTTCACTGCGGCATCAGAAGAAGGCGAGTTCTCCGACCTGACGTTGGTGTCCAAGTTCCTAAACATAGAAGCAGACAAGTGTGGAGCCTTTGCTACGTCCGAAGAGAAGAGCGGGTCCAGAAGAACCAGTCGACAAGCAACACATTCTACGAAAGAAAAGGACAACAAAGGAAGGGATTCAAGACAACAAGATAAGACTTGCCCTACATGTGAGGGTGAACACTTCCTCGTCGAGTGTCCGAAGTTCCAGAAGACGTCGGTGCAAGACCGCTGGGCAATAGTCAAGAAGAGTCACGTCTGCTTCAAATGTCTACAAGGAAAACATCGCAAGGAGAGCTGCAGGAAGCCGCCGTGCAAGGAATGCAAAAGGTGGCATCATCACCTGCTGCATGTGGAGACAGAAGACAGGACCTCAGGGGAAAAAACGGAAGCACCACAAGAAGTAGCAACCGTCGCGGCATCAGTGAATGCAGTCAACAACGCAAGGGCATACCTGAAGATAGTTCCTGTTGAAGTCTTCGGGTCGAAAGGATCAAAGAAGATACTGGCCCTCAGGGATGAAGGGTCAACAGTGTCACTTCTGGACGAGAAGGTGGCACAAGAAGTCGGCGCTCAGGGAGACAATGAAGAACTGGTCATAGAGACAGTAGGGGGCAGGCTGATAAGAAAGAAGAACTCTCAGATGCTGGACCTCACAGTAAAAGGGGTTCATCAGGGCAGCAAGAGGATCCTGAGAAGAGTTCGCACAATCGACGAATTGAAGCTTGCGCCGCAGTTCCTAGACAAGAAAAGGATAGAAGAATGTCAACATTTAAAGAAGATTGCCGACTCTCTGTATTATAAAGGGGAGTCACCTCAGCTACTCATCGGTCAAGACAACTGGGAGCTGATCGTGACACAAGAAGTAAGAAGAGGGAAACCAGGGGAACCAGTAGCTTCAAGAACGGGGCTTGGATGGGTGCTCCATGGGTCAGACGTCGGAGACGTGAAAATAGTACACTTTCTTAACACGTGTCTACATATCAACACGCCAGAAGAAGAAATGCATCAAGCCATCAAGGATCACTTTGCGATCGAAGCTCTTGGTGTACAGCCGAGAAGACCTACTACAGACTCGGAAGGAAGAGCACTCACCATCCTGGAGAAGACCTGCAAGAGATTAGAAGATGGACGATTTGAAGCTGGACTTCTGTGGAGAAACGAAGACGAACAGATGCCGGAGAGCTACACGTCTGCAAAAAATCGACTGACTAACATAGAGAAGAAGATCGACAAGGATCCTCAGTTGAAAGCAGAGTACAACAAACAGATCCAGCATCTAATCAACAGCAAGTATGCAGAAGAAGCACCAATTGGACAAGAAGACTCCAAGAAGAAATGGTACCTCCCTCACTTCTCCGTGGTACATCCATTAAAGAAGAAAATAAGGATCGTCTTCGACGCTGCAGCTAAGTCAAAAGGAAGAAGTCTCAACGACGCTCTGCTACCAGGTCCAGATCTACTGCAGTCACTCTTCGGGGTACTATTGCGGTTTCGACAAGGTCCATTAGCAGTGGCAGCCGACATCAAAGAAATGTTCCTGCAAGTTCGCATCAGGCCAGAAGATAGAGATAGCCTGAGGTTCCTGTGGTGTGGGGATCGTCGCGACGTGCTGCCGAAGGAGTATAGGATGACATCAGTTATCTTCGGCGCAACTTCATCTCCAAGCACAGCAATATACGTGAAGAACCGAAACGCAGCGGACTACAAAGAAGAATATCCAGAAGCTGCAAGGGCCATCGAGCTGAACCACTACATGGACGACTACCTGCATAGTTTCCACTCAGAAGAAGACTTCAAGAAAATAACAGCGCAAGTGGACTTCATACACAAGAAGGCGGGCTTCGAACTCAGGGGCTGGGCTGCGAATCGACCAAAGTTACTACAAGGCGTGAAGACTGAAACAACAGAGAAAACGGAAGTAAACCTTGGTGAAAAAGAAGAGAAGGCACTGGGGCTACGCTGGTTCACAGAAAGAGACTCCATCGGCTTCAGGGCGAACTTACGAAATACGCCTGAAGAAATAGCAAACGGTTTCAAGATACCTACGAAGAGAGAAGTTACCAGCGCAGTTATGTCGACCTTCGATCCGCTGGGGCTAGCATCACCAGTCCTCGTCCAAGGCAAGAAGCTGCTGCAGAACATATGGCGAAGCGGCGTCGGCTGGGATGAAGAAATAGAAAATAAGGAGTATGAAGATTGGAAAACTTACCTGGAGAAGATGAAGCTGCTCCAAAACCTGCAGGTTCCAAGGTGTCTGGCGCCACATCGCACCGAGGGGGAGCTGCACACGTTCACAGATGCTAGTGAAGCAGCATATGCAGCGACTGTATATTGGAGAACAGAAGATTAAGATGGAACTTACCACGTCAGCTTAGTGGCGGCGAAAGTAAGAGTCACTCCACTGAAGCCAGTATCGATCCCGAGACTCGAACTACAAGCGGCCCTCCTGGGAAGCAGACTGGCACATTCTGTAGAAGAAGAAATGGACCTGAAGATAGCAAAGAAGACGTTTTGGACAGACTCCAGCATAGTACTTTCCTGGATCAAGACTGACCCCAGAACCTTCAAGACGTTCGTGGCTCACCGCTTGGCAGAAATAGAAGATCTCACCAAACCACAGGAATGGAGATGGGTGCCCACGGCGCAGAACCCTGCAGACGATGCGACGCGCGACGTGCCAGAACACTTCAGCTGCGATCACCGATGGTACACTGGACCAGACTTCCTGAGAAAAGAAGAAGCTCACTGGCCTGCGGCAAGAACCTTCAAAAGGGAAGCTACAGGTGAAGAAAAGGCTATGGACGTCGTAGCAACATCAAGAACCACGCATCCAACACCAGATCCTGAACGGTTCTCTTCGTGGAAGAGACTCTGGCGAGCCACAGCGAGAGTACTGCAGTTCATACAACTCTGCAGAACAAGGGAAAAGGTCCACGCCAGCCGAGAAGATCCTGCTTGGAAACTAATGAAAGGAAAAAAGAAGAAGATGGTTGAGAAGCAACATCGATCTTCAAAAACATCAGAAAGGAAGTACTTACCAATGGACGCAGACCTGCTTCAACGAGCTGAAACTCTACTGTTACAACGAAGTCAAGAGGGAAGCTTCAAAGAAGACATCAAGAGTCTACAGCAAGGAAAACAGATAGAAGCCAGCAGCAAGTTGAAGAAACTCGACATAATACTCGAAGAGGGTCTCCTGCGAATGAAGGGTAGAATCGACGCAATAGAAGGCGTGACCAGAGACTACAAGCGACCCATCGTGCTCGACAGCAAGGACAAAACTACGCGACTCATCATGAAAGACTTTCACTGTCGCTTCAATCACGGAAATCACGCGACAGTAATGAACGAGTTGAGACAACGCTTCTGGGTACTAGGGCTGAGATCAGCGATCAAGGCAGTTCAACATCAATGTCAGTGGTGCAAGATGAAGAAAGGAAAACCACAAGAGCTACCGACGGGCAACTTACCTATTGAAAGGTTGATGCACGGAAATCCTCCTTTTACGTGCACTGGAGTCGATTATTTCGGCCCCATGGTCATCACAGTAGCAAGGCGTCAAGAGAAGAGATGGGGTGCCCTGTTCACATGCCTAACAACACGGGCTGTGCACATTGAGCTCACTCCTTCACTCTCCACCGACAGCATGATCATGGCGCTTCGACGATTCGCTGCAAGAAGAGGGATGCCGAAGACAATCTATAGTGACAACGGGACCAACTTCGTCGGTGCCAACAAAGAGCTGCAAGAGACATCAGACATCACGAATCAAGAGGCTCTCACCTTAGAAGCAGAGAAGATTGGCGTGCAGTGGAAGTTCATCCCTCCTGGTGCACCTAACATGGGCGGTGCATGGGAGCGTTTGGTGCGATCAATTAAAACCGCACTAGACGCCACACTCAACGAGAAGCATCCACGAGAGGAGGTACTCCATACCCTCCTGCTTGAGGCCGAGCACATAGTCAACTCTCGGCCTCTCACTCACCTCTCCGAGAATCTTGAAGAAGAAGCACTTACTCCAAACCACTTCCTCATTGGGCGGTCCTGCGGCGCAACGAGAGTCGGCAGCTTCCAAGACGACGAGCTCGTGGGCAGACACACCTGGAAGACTACGCAGCGACTTGCCGATCACTTTTGGCAACGTTGGCTGCGAGAATACCTGCCTACGCTACTGCCGAGGAAGACGAAGGGAAGAACCTGCGCCACAGACCTGCAAGTGGGGGACGTCGTGCTGATCGTCGACCACAGCCTACCGCGATGCACCTGGCCGCGCGGCAGAATCCTGCAGGTGTATCCAGGACCAGATGGGCGAACAAGAGTCGTCGACGTCGGTACGCGAGGAGGCGTGCTACGAAGACCCAGTTCGAGAGTGGTGCTGTTGGTGCCGGGAGTGTCGCCGAGCCTGGAGGATGGTGCGATGCACGAGGGGGAGACTGTCGGCGACGAGACCCTATCTCGACACCAGGGTGCAAGTAGTGGCCGTACGTAAAAATGTAAGCGCGAATTTTATAGTTGATTTGTTTAAAACTTGTGATATTAACGTAAAGTTTAGTTTAGGTAAATTCTCATTAGAATCATGCTAAAATCTCATTAGTTTTATGTTAATTTAGCGTCAAATTAATGCTAGACTCTAATAAGACTGATTAGAAAGGAAAATTTTAAGTTAAAATTTGTAAGTCAATACTAATTACGTAACTTGAAAACATGATTTTTTGTTTGATAAGATATAATGTTTAAATTAGTGTCAAAAGGTTGGTCTTAACTTAAAACCATTTTTTATGAAAGAATTATGTAAATCGGTTCAGTAGTTTAGGAAATATAAGGAAAAATGTATAGTGATAATTTCATACACTACCAATTTAGCAGTTTATGTTCTAGGAAGTTTTTCATATATTATGTAAGGTGCAATATTATTATTCTAGATTAAAGTAGACATAATATGCTATGTAAAATGGTATGGTTTGTAAGGTTTATTTAATAAATAAATATAAATACGGGGTTCCAAAGGTCTCGGCTATAGCGAAAATAAACGCGAAATTAGAGTCAAAAATCACGGTTCTCGTTATGGGCGGACAGGGCCGTATATAAGTCGGGGTCGACGGCGAACGGTCGTCAGTCGCAGCCCAGCCACCGAGGAAGAAACAACTAGAAGGGGAACAAGCCGAAACCTAGGGAACTCCGAACATTAGGAAGAAAGAAAAATTGCGTTGTTATTCTACGGTTCCTGCCTACCCCTCTTCTCCCCGAGGTCCTGCTCTACTAGGTCGCTAGTACCCGACCATACCCTACGCATTCAGGGGTGCGTGGAGGCGTGCGCCACCAGCGAGTACTGCAAGGAGCGCCCGTCTACTATTGTAGGAGATTGTCCCAGGTTGACTGGACCCCAGGGTCTGGCCATCCGAAACAGTGTTATTTACGAAGTTTTCGCGAAGCGAGCGCAAGTCATGGAGTCGTAGCAGGTTCTAAATTTGCTTATATCTCGAAAAGTCTTGCTACTAGATGGTCAGAAGTGGTTAGTGTTACAACACTATTACCTGGTGCTATCGTATAACTATAAAACACCTTCCAAACCACCAGGAGTATGGCCAGGTGTACGGTGGGTCTGCAGTGCTTTCTACGTATTATACCGGCGTGATGTAATGTAAGTCTTGGTGTTTATATTGTGAAAGTTTTAATCAGTATCTATCGATGCATTTACTTTGTAGCTCAGGTCTTTTATTGTCGCGGCCATTGCCCGTCTCCGGGGACTATTAAAAAGCTCCCTTACATGTAATTTGCACGTAATTTCAACGGCACTCATTCTAGCCCATAAATTACTTCAGACAACTTAATTGGGTTTAGCAATGGAGACTTTGTAGTGGCGCATAATCAACGTATAATGTTCCCACTGCTGGGATACAGGCCTCTTCTGTATTAGAAGAAATGGACTGTACCTAATCTAACACACGGGCCCAGAGCGGACATGACTTCTGGTTCTAGGATATGCCGCGGTTTCCTACCGATAAATGATAGATCTTTTCACATAGATTTACAGAAGGTATAGGTACTATCAAGGACACGCCGCCTGATCACAACTAAGCTAATTTTTGCTTGCATTTACAACATAGAAACGCTCTCTAGCCCCGCCCCGTTGACTTTGTGTAGAAATAATGAATGAAAAGATACGACGCACGCCAAACGAGAGTTATTGTTATTTTGCGCGCCAAAGTTGACGCTTTCATAATAGGCCTAAACTTTAAGGGGGCGTGTCTCGACGCCTCCGCAAGACTACGCGAAAAAAAATTTTACTGATCAGGCAAAAAAGACCACGACTGTACATGATGCGACCAATGATATATAAACTATAGATACGTTGTCCGCACTCTAAAATGACAACATGAAATGAAGCCAATTGGCCACATCGCGCTTAGTTACGCACCAACCTGTCGCGCGACGATACGTTTGTTTATAATTTAATAAATCCTGTGACGTGACTGAAGATGTATATTTATCTCCCTCTCGCAACAGGCATCCCGCCGTTCGGTGTCATTTTCTCTTTCTTCACGCTTATAAGTAGTTCTAGTATTTTCGCCGTTTTTAAGCGCCGCGATGTTGGTTCATGACGTGTCTATATATAATACGTCATTGGATGTGACTGTCTCGTTGGTCGCAAGTGTGACTGCTGAACATGAGGTCCTGGGTTCGATTCCCAGGTCGGGCAAAGTATTATTGATTTTTTCATCAGGAATTTCCCAGTAGCAGACAGCCTAGCCCATATGGGCTAGGCTAAATTTACATGAGACTTAAAGTTTAACAGCTGGGTGTACTATTATTCACCTCTGCCTAACCCTTCGGGGATACAGGCGTAATGTTATGTGTTAGATAATGTACCTACCTATTTCTTCACCGTAGACTTTGTAGACTACACCAATTTAAAGTCGGTATCTGGCGCCACAATTGATGAGTTCCAGGTGATAATAAAGTGTATTTTAAAGAAGGATCGATTCGTTGATTATTAAAGTGATTATTACTTCATTATCTATACCGATACAATCAAGATTAAGGATAACATAAAGGAAACAATCGTTAGTGTTGTTCGTTCAGCTAATTAATACTTAATATTTATAATCAAAGGATCAAAATCGTGTGTAAACCGGGAGCTCCCCTGGACAATCTTCTGATGGATCAAGATTCAGAAAAAAAACTCAAATTATCCACGAACTTTGGACTACCTAATTATCTTATTTCTTACAATATTGCAAGTATCATTTTGGTAACCTATATTTAACTAACGTGCTATTTTAATCGTTTTTAAAACTTGCCCTTCGTTTTTATTAAAAAAACAGTAACTGGAATTTAAACAAAGTCGAATTGCAGGTGGATTAAGGCTGTCACCGAATGGCTGTAAAAGGCTGTGAGTCTGTGACCAATGGTCAAAAAATCCTACAAATAACAAAGGTAATCCTCTAGTCTCAAGCATCTCAAGCATGTATGCAAATTATGACATAAGACTTTAAACAGCATATAACATGGAGACAAGCACATAAACAAATGTACCTAATGGTTTCCTAGTTTCTACAGTTTTCTCACAAGTTGTTATAAGGTAAATACTTTGTATGTACTGCATATTTGTTTATTAATTACAGAACATAATAAAGCAATTTATGTGAAACTATTTGAAATGTGTTGCGGTTAAAGTATGCACTGTGTATTTCTTTATGGGATGTACCTACTCATATAGTTCATTAATTAATTTTGAAAGCTAAACATATTTTTAGTGGAAACCATTATTTTTAAAGTGCGTTTAAATATTTACCTTTCTTTAATAAGGTGTCATCGTCTTCTGTCCTAGTTATTTCACATACTTATAGGATGTATCGAGCCTACACGAAGCCGTGAACCAAGGATGCTGTACTTGTACAATAAACTAAGTAACTCTACGCAAACATTATTGCTGGGAAACGACTTTTTTTTGGAGTGAAAAATCACGTTTGGCGGTGGGACTAAATTAATGTAACATAGCTACAACTACAACAGCCCATAACGTCTACTGCTGGACATAAACCTCTCCCATGATGGAAGGAATTTGCCGTAATCTCCACGCTTGGCAGGCGGATTGGAGATCGCAGTGATGAAAGACTAACAGAAAACGCTGCTGCCCATTCTCTGGTCTACGGAGGCGCAAGGTATTCTGCCTCAGACATTAGTCGCCTTATACGACACCCATGAGTGTAATGGGTTGGTTCTATTCTACTCTGCCGGATACCACACGGCTAGTAACATAGGTACTGAACATGTTGTGGAATTGTACAGGGGTTATAGAGGTTTGTGAAAATTTGGAACTTAGACCTCGAATATCTCTGCAACTAAGAGGTTCCCAGGTATGTACAGCGTTCACACCTTTTCTAGAATTCTAGCCCTGTCAAACTTTACGCAATTCATCCATCTTTATACTGTTTACCTACCTAGCCATGTTATATCACGGAACAACTGACAGACCGCCACAACTAGGGTTACCAGATGACAGGCATTTTCCTGACATATCCAGAATTTTAGCTGTCGGTCAGGGAAACAGGGAAAATTGGAATTTGTCAGGAAAAAATATACTTTTTGCCGAAATGTCAGGAAACTTATTGCTGAGGCAGGGATTATGCCAGGAAAACTCATTTTTGGATCTGGTAACCCTAGCCACAACACCACAGAAGATAATAATGATTTAGAGGATTTATGTGTTTTAAGCACAAACGTGCAACGTGGGGTAGGTAGTCGGTGCTCAAGTTTTTAAGGAAAAATCAAACTGTTTTGTTAATTCTCGAAATGCAAGTTGAAAATGCAACGTATAAAAACTAGTTAGGTATACAGGGTGGAATTTTTACATGCCACCTGGAGGGAAAGTACACTAAATATCGGAGATAGCAAATTTTACTCAAAGGAAACATTCCTTTATTTTTTAAAAGAAATTAATCTGCATTCAAAGATTTTGAAAATTCTCTTGCCACACTCGGGAATCGAACCGGCTAAATTCCAAAAAAATAACACAATACTTTTAATTGTGCCAATCGATAGGGTCAATCACAAGGATTAAATCCCTCTAACAAATATAATAAATTAAATGAAAGGAAAATCATGAAATC
Source organism: Xestia xanthographa (assembly GCA_905147715.2). Taxonomy (NCBI): domain Eukaryota; kingdom Metazoa; phylum Arthropoda; class Insecta; order Lepidoptera; family Noctuidae; genus Xestia; species Xestia xanthographa. Next base: position 4,141,329 of record LR990664.1, read on the forward strand.
TTAACTTATAAATTCAATGGGATAAGATAAAGCACTTTTACCCAAAGGTCCATCCAATTACTTATGTTAGAACCTAATTAAAAATTATCTTTTGATGAAATGTATTGATTAAAACTACTATTAATTACTAATAGGAAGATTGCCATTTGCACAATCAAACACGTGCAAATTGCAATCTTCTTTCTTCAATTTTAAAGGTCCATCCTTTGAATAAAAGTGCTATAACGTATTGAATTTATCCCATTGAATATATAACTTTAGATTTCATGGTTTTCCTTTCATTGAATTTATCACGTTTGTTAGAGAGATTTGATCCTTATGATTGATCCTATCGATTGGTGCCATAAAAGTACAGGGTGTTATTTTTTTGGAATTTAGCCGGTTCGATTCCCAGTTATGGCAATCGAATTTTAAAAATCTATGAATGCAGATTAATTTATTTAAAAAAATAAAGGAATGTTTCCTTTGAGTAAAATTTGCTATCTCCGGTATTTCGAGTACTTTCCCCCCAGGTGGCATTGAAAAATTCCACCCTGTATAAATAACACTGCATAAACAAGACACGACCTACGTTACATCATCATTAATTAATTACGAATGATAAGGTAATTTCCATTTTCCAATGAAATCATTATACTTTGATTGTATCTTATTAATAATCCCCAGAACTGACAAAAATGGATCTCACTCAAGATGATAGAAATCATGCGATAAGTAAATACAAAATTTGAAAATCAAAATATAATAATTAACATTTCCGTGTTCAATTGGGTTCGTATTGAATTTAAGAGATGGTTTCAATATTCACTCACTAACTCCTAAAAAACTCCGAAACAAATCCTAGTCTCTCTATTTTCTACAAAATTGTATGACAAGTTTCGAAACAACAAGAAACGATGGAAGGGCTGTGTGATATGGCACCAAAAGAGATGTCTGATGCAGAGCCGTCTCTAGCCCATGAAGCGCCCGTGTGCAAATATTACCCTAGCTAGCGCCCCCTAGTAAGCGTGCGGTCAAAATGGAATGGGTACAAAGTACTTATAAGTAACAGTACATCAAGTTACCACAAACTGACAAATTTCCCCAATGGATAATATACTCTATTGTTTGGCGATTAAATTTGAAGAAGAAATTTGTCGGTTTTGGATACCATGATGTGCTGTTGTCTGCGTTTAGAAATTTACAGTGTGTTCTGGTGTTTACCCTAACAAGTCAAAACGTACCCATGTTAAGGGGCTACCCCATGGCACACTAGCGCCACTTTAGTAAAAAAATCAGAACTCGTTAAATACACAATTAATATAAAATCTGATAGACAAAATCAATCTTTTGGTCTTCTAAATTATTTACGTCTGCCTATCTCATTGAAACATAGCTCGCTGTCGTTACAGATACAAAATGGAAAAAAACGGCCGTTTTTAGCAATTTTTCTAACTATAACTACAGTGAAGTATATTTTAATGAATTAAATAGACGTCAATAATCTAGAACTCTAAAGCATTGATTTTGTCTATCAGATTTTATATTAATTGTGTATTTAACGAGCTCTGATTTTTTTACTAAAGTGGCGCTAGTGTGCCATGGGGTAGCCCCTTAACATGCCTTGCTTTGCTCTAATTCTACAAATATAAAAAGAGCTCCAGATGCTATACAAAATGTATGCAAAGCGGAGCTCTTTTTACGTTGGTCATTGAAAGTGCCGCGCCCGGACAACGCGCGTGCCAAGTGGGACCTACGGGGTCCCACAGCGAGCGGCGCTTGGCGCCCCCTAGGATCACTGCGCCCGTGTGCAACGCACACTAGGGAAAGACGGCCCTGCTCTGCTGAGCTGACGAGTAATAGAGAAGTGTGGAAAAAGAAGATAATATGCTGCGCCGACCGTAAATTAATTGGGATAGGGGCAAGAGAATGATGATTTTGTACAAGTTTATTTGAGTACAACATGCATAGACCAACTTCTAAGCCATAATTTGAAAAAAAAAATGCTTGCAATATTAGACTGACCTGGCTAGGTAAACACTTGCAGGGAACACGTTATAAGCACACAAAGATTACCCCGTTAGCATAGATGATCAGGCTTTAACATTCCCACTGCTAGGACAGGTCTGTGTGTGTCTTTCTATCAGAGAGTGTGGGCTGTAATTCATCACGCTGACCCAGAGCGGGTTGGTAAAAGATTACCCTAATCAACCCCTTTTTTTCGGATGGGAAATCATCAAATGACTCCTCCCGCTCTGGGCGGAGCAGGAGGGAGTGTCAGACTTTTACTGACTAAAACCCATCCATGTTCCTTCATCGCCCTTTGTGTTCGGGCCACGGTATCTCTGTCGAACAGTCCCGCAACCCCGGCAGGCATCGGCCCTTGCGAACCCCTTACTTTTGCTGACTCTCTTTGAGGTGCGCGTGGAACACGGACGCGCCGTCGACACGGCCTGTCGTCATGAGACGGACGGACGGCGAGCTAGCCCATAGCTCACCGTCCACAGGCCCGCGCCTACGGCGGCCGGCCACCACGTGGCCACCGACGCCCGGGGCGTCTCCCGCGGCGGCCGGGACATAAGGTTCTCTCCTTCGCACGTTCTGCCACCAGCATGATTGCTTCGCAGAAGGAGGTGACGGCGTCCCATTCCGTCTCGCTCCGGACCATGGCTTGAACCAGGGCCGGACGCGAGAGGTCGCCGCCACCTATCACACGAGGACACGGCGGTGCTCCGCCCAAGCGGGGCACACCTCCACGGTGTGCTCCACCGTGTCCTAAAATAAAAGATTACCCCAATCAACCCTAATGCAGATTTTGACTACTAAAATATGACTAAAATAGAAGATTAAATTTCGCTGTACCTACCTGATTCTCTTTGCCATGTTTGAAGAGCGAAAGTCAGAGAGCATCATATAAATACTGGCCAGGGCAATATTCACGAAGACCAGCAGTAACACTACACAGCACCAAAATACTTCTTTTCCCATATCCAATCAGATTTTAGCTCGTTGACATTGAAACAATGACACACTGACACGCAAGCAATGTCAAATTATCAAGATAAAAGATTTGATCGTTTGTTTATCAAAAAAGTTCGCATATCTATAATATTATTGATATAATTTGAATATTGTTTGATTGCAATCTTTGCTTGATATATAATAATTTACCTTCTTTGAATCAGGTTTTATATTACTAGTTATGACCTAATTTTAAGAGAACTTTAACTGATCCGGAGTAACAGAATTCAAAATTTAAGAGAATCCTTGACTTTTAGCAGCTAGAGCACCACTAACCTTAAAGAAAAACATTGTACCCGTCCACATTCTTATCCAAAACTTTCCTCACGACATTTTCCTCAATCCTACGCATCACATGGGCCAACCCAACCGATTACCACACAAATTAAAATCACTAGGTATATATAAGCATATAGGTAGCAATCAATTCTTATTCCTTCTCTAACAAAATAAATATTTTTCATATGAAAATAAGAAAATATGGCATAATTATAGGCCGTTATTGAAGTAACATCTATTTTAAAACTAAGTTCAATAATGACTCTCGATGTAAAACTAGATTAAAATCAAGATATCCATTAAAACTGACTGATATATCAACATTGGCTAAACTTATATACCTATGTCGCAGATTTTTAATTAAATTAGGTTTTTGATCAAAAACCGTAAGATGGCACATTTTAAACTCTATTTCATCATAAAACCGTAACAACCCAGACTAGTTCAGATTTTTGATCAAAAACAGTTTATGACAAAGTTCTTGTCAAAATCACGGGTTTGCTTTGTTTTATGACAAATAAATGAAATTAAATAAATAAAACAATCTATCATCATTTGCAACTTAGTAGAAAGAATGTGAAAGATCCATGATTCAATCAATATTCTCCTCCTTCAATCCAATTATGAAGTATCTAAGTCCCTGTCAACGGAAATGTATATCAGATTAACCCAAACTAGTTCAGGTTTTTAATAAAAAATCTGGATTGTTATTAATATATATAATAATTTTTAGAAAAACCTGCGACAATATACAACCAAAATCTAGATAAAAAGTATCACCTAATATCTCGATAAATCTGTTCTGTTGTTTTCCTCCTCATCGATCTATGGACGTGATCGGCACTTGTCGACGTGGCAATACATCGATCATTTATATCGACACAAACATCTGTGTTGATAAGATGATAATGTATATTATGTATGGGATATTACACTGGTTTCGACTGCGTAGAGGCTTGTGTCCTGAAAAAATCTAATTAGTCCGTCAGTTATATTTTCAAAAAATATTTGACACGTATTTTTTCTTTTGTTACGTAAACCAAAATTGACGAAGATACGACGCTTTTAAAATTATCAATACGTCATGCCGTGCTATAATTTTTAGTGTGTTGTGACGTCACGAGCCTCCACTTCCGAGTTTTGATGCGTTCTAACTTTGTCAATATTCATTGATTTACAAAAACAAAAAATACGTGTCCATTGTTTTCCAATACTCTATATGACGGACTAAATAGATTTGCAATTTATTGATGGTGGAAACTAGCCTATTGTCCGACGAGATCGTACTACCAAGATAAAAAGTGTCTTATGTATTAATCAAGGTTAAAAACAATCTGTGTGCAAATTTTATGTAAATCCGTTCAGGCGTTTATGCGTGAAAAGTAACAAACATCCCCACAAACTTTCGAATTACAATAGCCCTAATAAGAAGTAGATTCGTGTGGGGTGGTAGTGTCGATTAATAGAATGAGGTGTACGATAGTGGTGTCGCATACAATAGTGCGTCTATGTCTGTTGATCGGGCAGGAATCGAGACTCGGAGCAACTTACTACCAATGATATTACTTAGAATATCATTGGCTATACTACTGAAAAGTTCCGTAAAAAAACATGATTACACTTTTTTGATACTGGACGTTAAGGCTTTGTGGCCACTATACAAAAACCAAAGAGGACTAATTAATACAAAGTTCTAATAATTCCGTACACGCATACATTTCACAGTTTCACTGCAACATGCATGAGTTTACTCTAAGAATAACATGGATATAAAATTATAACTTATGCCTTATACTGCCAGGAATGTTGTCTTATTAACATAGAATAAAGAAAAAAACAACATCACAAACATTTTTACATATATTTTGCAACTTTAACGGCATAGATTATTTACACTTCATTACTAGATAGATGATTTTTATTGAGATGTAACTAATTTTTTTCGTTGTTATTTCTGTTTTGAGTTCATTAGACTGTGATATATAAAGTGGCCAGTAACTTTAAGGTCGTTTTCTCATAGAATTTTATTTGTTACCTTAGAAAACAACGACCTAAAAATATAGGGCGAGTGTTAAGGCTGGGATACCTGTTAACGAGAGGTTTTTTCCGTGTAACTCCTCTTTGATGAGTGAATATAAATGTGCAAAAAAAAAATATGTTGCTTATTATAGTCTAAACTTTAATTGGTACAATTGAAATAACTCTAACTTTATTATTACAATATGAATAAAATATTAAAAGTGAAGCATTTTATCTTTGAAATTTCGTAACTACTCCTAAACGGCATTAAGTTTAAGTTTTTTTTTTCATTCACCAATATTTGTCACTTTTTTCTTCACAAAGTGTACAATTGGCTTTTGATGTAGTAATTTATTAGGCTACAATTAAATAAAAACCACTCATTTCGCACAATTTGACCCGGAGTGACTGACGTAACAGCCACTTTGTAGTGCAAGCTGATTAGAACTTTATTCTAACAGTATTTCAAACGAAGTTGAACCACCACAAATAGAGTTGCTAATTTTAGGGTGGAAACCCCATAAAGGGTTAGGCAAAAAGACATGTAGACATTTTAACGATGGTATTGTGTTAAAACAATCTAGCTAGCACAATGTCTGGATTGAGATTCCAGAAAGGCGCCATGCAGATTTGAGTAGAAATGTGTCTAATCTAGACAAACAGTTGTTATACGTATTGCTTATGAATGATTTTATAAACAATTGTTTCACAACAATAACAACAACAACAGCCCATAACGTCCACAGCTGGACATAAGCCTCTCCCATGAGGAGGAATTTGCCGTAATCTCCACGCTTGGCAGGCGGATTGGAGATCGCAGATAGCATGAAAGACTAACAGAAACCGCTGCTGCCCATTCTCTGGTCTACGGAGGCGCAAGGTGTTCTGCCTCAGACATTAGTCGCCTTATACGACACCCGTGAGTGTAATGGGTTGGTTCTATTCTACTCTGCCGGATACCACACGGCATCTGCCGGATACCACACGGCATTGTTTCACAGTTCCACTGATTTATTATATTGTTTTATTCGCATGTTAAAGTTCTCTGCTTCTTCATTATCATCCTTCTATTGGATTTAGTCTGACAAAATTTACAATATTGTATCAGCAGGTACCCTAAGACTTTATATACATCTAGTACTTTACAGTTCCATGCAGGCACCCAACTTGTTGGCGGCATTATAAAAGAAACATAAATAAAATTTTCTTTCAGAAAACAAACTAAGCTTTGGTGAGGCGTTAATGAAATCTAGTCATAACCGAATAGCCACAAAAACAATTATTATAGATAGTATTTTAGTAAACAGATAAAATAAACTATTTTCTTATCAACTTATAATAATAGAAACATTGATTTCTGCTGAATTTTTTTACAACATAATACATTATTGAAGATAAATAAACGATTAATTGAAAAAAACCTGCGTACAAATTACCATATCATTCAAAACACTGTTATTTTCCGTGGGGAGTTAGATAATTAATTACTACAAACAAACCTCAACTATCTTTCTATCTACTGATTTATTTTACGATATTAATTCAATGTCGATATTGTTATCAATGAAATCTGTTTCCTTATCTGGAGTGTGCCAAAATGTGTCAAACTAGTTTTTATTATAATGTTTGTGTTTGATTAGTTGTTAAAGTTCAAGTTTGTTGAGATCTGAGGTCATTGACGTAGGACAATGCTGTGCTTCGCTACGGAAGCTACGCTGCGCTACGGGAGCTACGCATCGCTACGAAGGCTGTGCTACACTTCTTACTTAAGGCGGCTCCCCGAGCAAATGACCTTGAGCGAGCAGTTTTTCGGAGCCTACTCCTCTTTATCCAAAAGAAATACCAACTAATAAAAAATACATTAAATTACTACATATCCTTGACTCCAAAATTGTCGTTTCATTTTTTTTTTAAGTTGCTTAATGTTTATTAAATCCCCTCACAACGAAACCATAGAAATGAGAAATAATGATTTATAAAATGCTACTCCTCGTGAAGTAACCATTATTTTGATTTGCTACTTATATGGATAGGCAATTTAATAATGAACATAATTGTCGTTTTATTTTTTCCAAAAGACGTAAGTTTGATTTTATAAAGAATAAAAACCACTCATTTCGCACAATTCGGCCTGCAGTGTCTGACGTAACGACCAATTCGTAGTGCAAGCTGATTAGAACTTTATTCTAACAGTATTTCAAGCGAAGTTTGAACCACCACAAATATAGATGCTAATTTTGCTCGGGGTACCGCCTTAACACATCTATCACTACGGTTTTTCTGATCGTAGACCTACCATTAAACATACATACACAAACTCACCCGTTAAAATCTCTAAACTTAGACGTAAAAGTTATTCCTTGGCATGAAAAACACGTAGAGTTTATTTACTAGAAACGAACAACTAAACCAAACTGCCATGATTTGCAATTTTTTCGTAACCCCTTACCACAGTTGCTACGCCGTAGCAGCCGTAGCCTGGAAGAGAACCCAAAATGATCACGTGATTTATTCGTTGTGCATTTGCCATTTTGCCAGTTGTTTGCCAGGATAAACGGCTTAATGTGTTTTCCGAGGCACGGAATCATTCTATCTAATATTTAAAAATATGTTAGTTTGTTCGTATTTTGAACGGTGCCATACCGTTCATCCGATTTCAATAAAAGTTATGATTTTATTTGGCATACAATTAACGAACCACCAGATTTAGCAAAATGTAACGGCAAAAAAAACACTTTTGATTGCCAAAATTAGTCCCCATTTTATCGTCAAATTAGAACCAAAAATGTATTTATGACCACCAGAAATTTAACTGTTATGCTCTTGCATCCGAGTCGAGGGAGTCCCGGTCGACGGAGCCCCGCTTGGCGGGGCTCCTACTCCTTAATGGTTTAACAAAAACCTTACCCTTCTAACCTAATCTATCCGTGTCGGGGTGCCCCAAGTCGGCCTAGGCAAAACTAGTTTGTCATCAACCACCTCATTACAATTTGGTGTTCAATTTATTATATTTGGTGATCAATTGATATTTTAGGTGATAGATGTTAGTGGTCACAAAGTTATTTTTGGTGGTCATTATATTTTCCCCCATTTTATTTCTTGCACTCGCGCGAGAGCAAAGTAGATTCAATTATATAACAAAGAAATTAAGAAATACACGGATTAATCTGCGGGCTGAAGCTAGCAGCAAATATAAATAGAATTTATTACCAAATTGAGCAGCCGTGTGTATGTGCCCAAATATCGTTCTGACACATAGCCACATTAGGTAATTATGTACACATGTTTATGTATAATTGGCGACATTACTATCAGGGATTAACACGTCAATGTAATAATTACGTGCGTAGTTTTACGCTAAAATATTATTTGGCACAAGCAGCATTGTTGGAATGTTAATGGCAGAAACAGAGGCATAAACTGAAACATAATAATTTGAGTGCAAAATTGAAATACTGTAAGAGCTACATGCTACACGTGAAGTTTGACTAACCACCGCAGTAATAACAAAAGCTTTTGTTCTGAACAAAGTAATAAATGAGTCATTTTAAATGTTGTTTAGTATTGTAATAAAATTAATATTTCAACATTGTGCGCTTACTGCAAGTAAGAATATGTTCTTCGAATAAGTTTTTTTGAACCTCTCCAAACATCTTTTTTTATTTACTTGAACGCTACAATAGTCTCTCTTTCTTTGATCAAAGGCCAAAACCAAGGGATTATTTCAAAAGAATAGGCAGCAGCTTCCTTAACTGCAACCACTAATCCATTTGCCATCGTGATGATTTTGCCACTCTACGTCCACATCATATGACGTCATGCTTATTTAATTTCTCTCTGTATAATTAACTAGCTTATTGTCCCACGGAACAAAAAAAAACTACCGGGGTGAAGAAAATTCTGTGTGTGCCAAATTTCATCCAAATCTGTTCAGCAGCTTTTGCATGGACGAATAACAAACATACTTACATCCTCACAAACTTTCGCATTTTAGTAGTAACAAGGTACTTACTGTAGTGATTTTTCTTGACACTTCAAAAGCTACTTTGTGTATCCTTTCACAAAGTAGCTTGTGAAATGTTCCCTTAATATTATAAAAGCTTGATCTTCAGTATACTGTGATAGATAATGTATAATCTACGATTAAGTGCACCGCAGATCAAACGAAGTAGGTATTTCAGTGATCTTGGATCAAAAGTTCCATTAACAGCGATTCAACGACTATTTTCGTCTCTTCTTCAGCAATGTCAAAACAAAAATAACTTTGCAACTGTTTCTCTAGTACCAACTCTCTTGCACAATGTACCTATTTTACATACATACGCACATAAACTCGCGCTTTTTCCCCATGGGAGTAGGCAGAAACCACAGAACGCAAACTGCTATAACGATCCTCACATATTCCTTTGATTTCGTCGACGTTCATTCCTTTGGTCATACATGTAAGCAAAATGTTTTCTACTAACACTTAAGGACGCGTTTGCATATTTAACTAAATATTTTAAAAATAAGCAGTTTTTCGGATGCTTTTGCGGAAAAATTAAACTAAATAAAATGTAACTAATAATTACAATAGATAGATTACTCCTTCATCTTCAAATAATAGTGGTTTTTATTCGAAAATATTGGTTTATAATATTGTTAAAAAATAATTTTCGGTGCCTCTCCACACAAAATTAACGATTTGAGTGACGTGACGTGTTGAGTTTAGGATCAGTTTTCTTCTATTTAATAACATAAATTTATATGTTAAAAAAATATATGTAAGCATATAAATATGTTCAACTCAAAATGGTGTTAAAAAAAACTATCAAAATGTTACAATCCTACTCTGAAAAAAATTAAAATCGCATCTATATTTTCAACAAATTTTGCTTAATCTGGTGAATCTTAAGAGCTTGAGTTAAGGGTTGTTTTGCTTGTCACTATCTTGATTTAATGCACAAAATTTTGTAATGAAGTATTAGGCTGCGCTTGCACAAATAAAAGTGCGTCAATTCGTGAACGCGTCCTTATCCCGCGACTTCGTCCGCAAAAATTGTGATAGCTCGGCTTATATGCATGATATAAATATAATTTAGCCCTATAGCACCCACGAATAATGTAGCTTTTTGCCAGTGAAGGAATTTTTAGAATTGGATCTTTAGTTCCGGAGAGTTCCCTATTTACAAACTTTTACTTATTTATAATATGAGTATAGAAGTATAGATTAGAATTATAATAGTGAGTATAGTGACAACTGTTTTTAAGGTATTATTTTATGGCTTTGTGCAGTTACAAAGGAAACCTCGCCTTTGTTGATGTTTTAAGCAAGTGTTTCTGAAGAACATGGTGTTTATAATATCTTTTGTCTTTTAGTTTATTATTAACTATATTATTGTTACAATTGAAATGAATCACCCGTTTCAAAACATCACAATAAAAATATGTGACAATAACGCAAAGTTCTCCGCGAGTATTGTTGCGAAAAAAAATCTGCATATAAATCACCAAAATAATTATAATTTCAGACTATTACTGTTCCACATCAGGGCAGTGACCTCTTCTCATACAAAAAACCCATGTGCATTGATCACCCACTGCGATTTCATACTTTAATGATTACTTTTGATTGATGACTAAAATAATAATAAAAAAAAACGTACTCACTTTTTTCTAAAAAATCCTGTTTACACAAATTAATTGGGTTAACAAACGACACTTTTTTTTTCTAGCTTTGACAGCTGGTATCCGCGTCGGCGCTTGCGACCAAATGATATCACAATCTGGCCACTATTATAACCGACAGACTCCAACGGCGATAGATAAACAATAAAACGTATGTGTTTTAATGCAGTACACTCATGTTGTTTATTGCGTACATAGATGAAATTATTTTAGGAAACGTAAGTACCTACTAACTAACTATAGCACTTCACGCGCGACTTTGTCCGCAAAAATTTGGGTAGCTCGGTTCATAAGCATGTTATACATACAGGGTGTAAACCACCTCATCACGAAGCCGTCAACCTAGTATTCTGTACATCAAACTAAGTAACTACGCAAAAATTATTGCTGGGAAACGACTTTTTTTTTTTGGGGTGAAAAAACATGTTTTGTGGTTGAACTCAATGTAACGCATTCAAAACATTGTGCTGCTGGTTGGATTGAATAGTACGGGGGTCGTGGAGGTGTTTAAAGTAAAAATACTTTAAACACCTCCATCATTTATTCATCACTAAAAGAGTCACATGGGATTGCACAGGATACCTAGGAGCATTGAATAGTAAATTTTGATACAAGTGGAGAAAGTTTGTTATTGCATTCGAGGCGGAATTATAACACACGAGCCGTAGGCGAGGGTGTTTTTGACCCGAGAATTGCAATAACAAATTAATGTCCACGTGTATCAAACGACGTTTTTCAATACACCTTTGAAGAAATAAAATAAAACAACGAAAAATATTTTTGAAATGAAACTATGATTTTCATTTTCTTTTTTTTTCCGCGCTTTGGTTTCGCCAGGTTGAAGGAGAGGCAAAGGTATGAAGCCGTTAAACAGCCTAATATAAAAAATAGATTTATTTTATATTTTTGAATTAAGAACACAAATAAATGTTAATTTGTGTATAAAAGTAACTATTAGTTTTTAATAATCATGTTTATCTATGATATTCTATTTATAAACACAATTTGAATATTCAAAAAATATTTAGGCCATAAAGACGCGTAGTGCTTTGCCAAAATTAAAAAAAAAAAAAAACACCTCAGACTATAGGCATTGAACCAATTTGGACTTAGTATGGGTATAGTTGTGCCTAATCATGTTGTACCTAATCGTAGTGCGTTATGGACCAGTTTTCGAGGAAGTGTATTGAAAAGTTTATTTTCATTAAAAAAAAATGTTAAAATTGTGTTATCAGGTTTAAAAAAAATATCAGCATTTTTATCAACAGAATGAGATATCAGTGATTCAATTGATTCTGCACTCAGCACTTGAGAGAATGCGTAACCGGATAGATAGTAAGAGTATTGGCACTCCTGTCGTCCTAGTTTTTATAGGTGACGTTGCAGGTGATTCAGAAATTTCGTCAAAGGGATACCTACCCATCTAATAAAACAGTCAGAAGGAGTAAATGTACTAATATACAATGTACTAATATACAACTGCTTAAATAAGGCATTTACTCTTTTTATTTACTCCTATATTGTTTCATTTACCATACAACTGCGATCAACAGACCATCCATTTGCCAAGCATTGTTAAAACTATTTCACCTTTTATATTTCGGTTAATTTGAGGTCTATCTATACAAATAAATAAAATGGAAGTGTTTGTTTGTAATTTCAAAATAGTAGTTTTTTACTGAACGCATTTTTACTATATACGGTACTTTTAATTTTAATATTTTAATTGGTCTGTTTGTTGCGGTTAATCTTCAAAAAGGATTGACCGATTTTGATTTTTTTACACGGAACCATAATCATTTTTCTAGCCTATAAATTAGTAATAATAGCCCAAGTTACTTCTTAGTTATCTGCCAGTTAAAGTTCCGTTGAACTGGCAGAAAAAAGTAATATTTTATAACAATTTCACGGGCACGAAGATTGGCTACAGCTAGTCGTAAAATAATATCTAAAACTGAAACAACAATTTCCATAAGCAAACCATCGTTTTGAGGAATTACATGAAAATAACCATGTTTATTGGACGCAGAACAGTAACTGGGCTATTTAAACAATGGAAATCTATGGCGTCCCGTCGACTCGTCTCGCACAACCATCGGTCAAATATTGGAACAGCTCCAAGTTAGCCGTGGAGAATCTCCTGATTTATTGTAAACACATATAATTTCCTGCTCCTATAATGGATCTTTGAAGACAACCATTTTATTTTAGAATTAGCAAATTTGTAAGAAAGAAACCATGGAGGGATGGTGTCAAGGATGATATATAGCAAGAAAAGAGGAGTCTAATGAGATGACGAGTGATAGAGAAGTATGGAAGAAGATATGCTAAGCAGACTGCAAATGAATTGGGATATTAAGAGAGTGATGTAAAAGATCTGTTACAATATTAGTGTCACTATTACAACAAAGTTTAATTATTTTATCTATCAAACTAGCTGACGTCCCGCGGTCTCATCCGCGTAGTTCCCGTTCCCGTGGGAGTACGGGAATAAAATATAGCCTATAGCACTCACGAATAATGTAGCTTTCTACCAGTGAAACAATTTTTAAAATTGGGTCATTACTTCCGGAGATTACCCCTACATACAAACTTACAAACAAATGTTACCTCTTTATAATAATAGTATATACTAGCCTGACGTCCCGCGGTTTCACCCGCGTAGTTCCCGTTCCCGTGGGAGTACGGGAATAAAATATAGCCTATAGCACTCACAAATAATGTAGCTTTCTACCAGTGAAACAATTTTTAAAATTGGTTCATTACTTCCGGAGATTACCCCTACATACAAACTTACAAACAAATGTTACCTCTTTATAATATTAGTATAGATATAGATAGATGTGTCACATACTGCCTGATACCGCCGGAGTCCTGTGTTCTGTGAACTGCATTCCGTGACGAAAAACAAAAAACTATCCTTCCGATAAAACTCGATATTCAAACTAGTCTGAAAATCAACTAATTTTTAAAACCACAACTTCACGTTCAAAACTATTGAAATCAGTCCCTTTACCATTTTCGAAGTGGCGTAACAAACTTCCGATCAAAAAAGATTCCCGATCCACGATTTGCGTTCCGAGTTGCACTACGCTTGTAAAGCTATGCACATCAATGGAAAAAAATAGCAACTGGTATGGCGGCGTGCGTATGCGTCATCTATACTAATATTATAAAGAGGTGACATTTGTTTGTAAGTTTGTATGTAGGGGGTAATCTCCGGAAGTAATGAACCAATTTTAAAAATTGTTTCACTGGTAGAAAGCTACATTAATCGTGAGTGCTGTAGACTATATTTTATTCCCGTACTCCCACGGGAACGGGAACTACGCGGGTGAAACCGCGGGACTTCAGCTAGTACATAATATTACTATTTGTTTTGCCTGAGTTAAAGGTGCCCGTGTCAACGTTTCTTCCTTTGACCTATTTATGTATTTATAACTACACAAGTTTTTGAACCCTCTTTTATTAGCGGTGTTTTATACAAATATGTATAATCATGTATGCGATGATGTTTGTTACACAGTGCTAAGTATCTACGATTCATCAATTATTTTTCAATACACTTCCTCGAAAACTGGTCCTTAACGCACTACGATTAGGTACAACATGCAATGTATTTCACACGCGTGCGATTTTTTCCACTTTCCCGCACGTGTACGGGAATGAAAATTGCCACAGATAACTATACCTATGCTTAGTCCAAATTGGTTCAATGCCTATAGTCTGAGGTGAATGTTTTTTTTTAATTTCGGCAAAGCACTACGCGTCTTTACGGCATAAATATTTTTTGAATATTAAAATTGTGTTTATAAATAGAACATCATAGATAAACATGATTATTAAAAACTAATAGTTATTTTTATTAACAAATTCACATTTATTTGTGTTCTGAATTCAAAATATAAGATAAATCATTTTTTTATATTAGGCTGTTTAACGGCTTCATACCTTTGCCTGTCCATCAACCTGGCGAAAGCAGAGCGCGAAAAAAAGAAACTTAAAATCATAGTTTCTTAGTTCGTGACAAAAATATTTTTCGTTATATTTTATTTTATTTCTTCAAAAGTGTATTGAAAAACGTCGTTTGATACACGTGGACATTTGTTATTGCAGTTCTCGGGTCAAAAACACCCTCGCCTACTGCTCAGGAGTTATAATTCCGCCTCGAATGCAATAACAAACTTTCTCCACTTGTATCAAAATGTACTATTTCTTCGTCGTGTCGATGATTCCTTGAATGTTAATTATAAGCTTCCTCAGTAGAGATTAACAATTAACAATTAGCTTGATTCATTAAGTGATCCCTTTTTAGGGTTCCGTAGTCAACTAGGAACCCTTATAGTTTCGCCATGTCTGTCCGTCCGTCTGTCCGTCCTCGCTTAATCTCTGTGACCGTTAGCACTAGAAAGCTGAAATTTGGTACCAATATGTATATCAATCACGCCGACAAAGTGGTAAAAAATGTTTTATTAGGGTAGCCTCCCTATATGTAAAGTGGGAAAAGATTTTTTTTTAATTTCAACCCTAACGTGTGATATATTGTTGGAAAGGTATTTAAAAATGAATAGGGGTTTTTTTAAATCATTTTTTGATAATGTCAATAATTTCGGAAATAATCGCTCCGAAAGTAAAAAACAATGTGTCCCCCCCCTCTAACTTTTGAACCATAAGTTTAGAAAATATGAAAAAAATCTGAAAAGTAGAACTTTATAAGGACTTTCTAGGAAAATAATTTTGAACTTGATGGAAACAACAGTTTTTGTACAAAAAAGACAAAAAGTTGTACAAAATAATTTCTGGACTAAGTTTGTAGTATATTCGTATATGCAAGCATTTTTACATAATGGATACCCACCTTTAAACTCATAAGTGGGAACACTTATTGTGACGGACGGGAAACTACGGAACCCTACACTGAGCGTGGCCCGACACGCTCTTGGCCGGTTTTTATTCTTATATTATTTTGAGAAACGATTAAAATTTTATTTTGAAAAAGAAACACCGATTCTGTAACTGAGATCCGTTGCGAATATTTTGAAGAAGAACTGGAACTTGGATAAATAAACTTCTTAGGTATCAAAATATATTATATCCTGATAATTTATTAATCTAAATGAAATAAGAACACACTTTACCACACATTTAAAAAAAATCCTCCAACTTTTTTTCAAAAATTAAAAAAAGCCTCTAACTTTTTTTCAAAAATTAAAAAAAAATCCTCCAACATTTTTTTAAAAACTTTAAAATTAATAGTTTGTTAGTTTTCCTGACAAAAAACTTAAAGATATTTTAGAATATAGATAACTAAGTACTTACTGTGTATAAAGGAGGAGTGTACCGACCACAGAAACGCACCAAACACAACTAGACCTAAATTCAATGATATACAACTAAATATTGATATCAAGGGCGTAGTAGCAGGCGTGAGTCAAGATCCTGACGAGGGGTTCCGTACAGTTATATAGGTTATCAGTGGACAAGAAAATTAATGCAGCTTCAGTTATTTATTTGGTCACTTAGTCCACGTCGGGCTGAGTCAAATTTTGCCCAAAGTAATGTTCTGATAGATGGTATGAAAAAACACAAGGTGTCAACGAATTGTTTTTGACTTTCACGGTTTTTCACTACACTTAAGGTGATTACATGAGCTAAACGCGAGTTTTATAATGCAAAAAAGCATTCACTTCAATAGACAAAACCAGAAAAATAAAATATATGATATTCTTCAGGATATATGCTAGTACGATAGTGTTTTGAAAACATAATACAACAAATTTTATTCGATAGAAAACCACGAACCACGAACTTATCTCTAAAAATTTCTTTTAACGAGTAAAAACCATAATAAATACTTGCGATCATTCTGATTTTTTGGCAAATAATTCTCCAAGCAAAATACTAGCATCATAG
Organism: Xestia xanthographa; assembly: GCA_905147715.2. Classification (NCBI taxonomy): domain Eukaryota; kingdom Metazoa; phylum Arthropoda; class Insecta; order Lepidoptera; family Noctuidae; genus Xestia; species Xestia xanthographa. The sequence goes on from LR990664.1 coordinate 4,158,207, forward strand.
TGTTTTACTTTTTTAGTACAATCAATAGATTTTTTGTAAATCGCAAAAAACCACTCATTTTGCACTATTCGGCCGCAGTGACTGACGTAACAACCACTTTGTAGTGCAAGTTGATTAGAACTTTATTCTAACAGTATTTCAAACGAAGTTTGAACCAACACAAATACAGTTGCTAATTTAGCTCATGTAATCGCCTTAAAGGAGCGGGAGCGGGATCGGGAGCTCATAGAAAAAGAAAATCACGGATATTATTTCGTAACTATTTTAAGTGAAGCAGTCAACCAGGCATTCTGTACATCATATTAAGTAACTCTACGCAAAATGTATTGCTGGGAAAAACAATTTTTTTGTGGTGAAAAATCACTGATGACTAAAAATGTAACGCACTCAAAACATTGTGCTGATGGAGGCATTAAATATCGGATGACTTTTTTTAATTAATAAATTTTTATACCAAGTTTTTTTTCTCTTTTCCATGGCTTAGAAAAAAATTGATCCATCATCAAAAAACGCTACAACTTTCAAGTAAACTTTTCTTATTAGAACAAAGAAAGAAAAATTTTGAAAAAAAAGAATTTAAAAAAAAATTACGTTAAATATGCAATTTTACGTTAAATGTCGATTTAACGTAAAATTATAACATTAAAAAAACTTGTGAAAATATCTCCATAACTTAAAGTTTCCCCCAGGTATGCTCCAGAGCAAAAACCAATTGCAATGACGGGGAGAATAAGTGCCTTTCAGAATCGTTAAGACTGTCTTAGTGGAACATTGGTGCGACCGCGACGGGCTTAGAAAGGTGGCTGGATCAGACTGGTCGTGAAAGGTGGAGGTTAGGGTGTTGTAGCGCAGAATTGTAGGCGATCCCATAGAGCTATTACTACTACGTATAGAGAAGACAGCGCGAACAAAATCTGTGCAACAAGCGCGGCAGTGCGGGGCACGGCTAATCCCGTATAGACAGGGTGTAAAAGACCTCATCACGAAGTCGTCAACCAAGCATTCTGTACATCAAACTAAGTAACTTTACGCAAAAATTATTGCTGGGAAACGACTTTTTTTTTGGGGTTAAAAATCATGTTTTGTGGTAGAACTCAATGTAATGCACTCAAAACATTGTGCTGATGGATGGATTGAATAGTACGGGCGTCGTGGAGGTGTTTAAAAAAAATCTTACATTTAAAACTTGTATAAAAAAAAAAAAAAAACTTGTCAAAAAGTTGGAACTTTGACCCCCAGTATCTCCGAAACTAGAAAGTTCCCAGGTATGGTGTAGAAAAAAAAATGATCGCAATGACAAGGTAAACAAGTGTCTTTCGTCTTCGTTAAGAGGTGTTTTACACCCTTTATAGATGCTGTAGCGAGCAAGCGACTGAGTGAACTGGGGCGGGCCGACAGCATTTGAATGGAGCACAGATTTTTTCGCGCTGTCTTCTCTATACGTAATAGTAATAGCTCAATGGGCACCCTTAACATGGTCTCCCCTTTTCTTACTTCGTCTGACTAGTGGAAAAACTAGATCATAGTGCTTGGTGCTCGTTGGTCTACCTCGTAAAGTATTTGAAAAGGTCAGATTGTACCCATCTGACCCTCCACTCCGGCCTTCCTTGTAAAATAGTGTAAAGCTTCATTTTGGTTCGACTGAAAGCCGACCCCAACATAGTTAGAAAAAGGTTAGGTAAAAGCGTAGACTGCCATGATGAGGTATTTATAAATAAAAATCAGAAAAAAATCAAAAGCAGTCTTTGGGGACTGCCGATAGAAGTGAAAACAAAAAGTACACAGGCCCCGCCCCAGTCGTAGCACTGGTTATGCCCCGCGCATGCCTATGTGTTGCTACGCCGTAGCGGATGCTACGAGTGCTACGAACGGCTACAAAGCGTCACCACACGTTACGTTACGTGACGATGAGTTCAATGTTTTTCCTTCACCCAAAAAGTGCTCAATGCGCCTAAAGAAGTTTTCACTTAATTTTTTTATTTAAGTAACCAACAGCGAATACAAAAAAAAATTACAAAATAAGCTTGTTGTAGTTAGTAGGGCCAATTATAGGTTTCCCTGTATAACTGGGATTATTATAACACATGCGAACGGATTAATGCCAGATATTTCCTAAAATAAAAATTAGAAATCAATAAATTATCTTCTACAAGGGTCTCACAACTAAATTCCTAACAAAGAACCCTAATAATGAAGTGCATTTTATCAAGTAAGCAGTCAACAGCGTACCCCTTGAGCAAATGATAACTGACGCCGAGTTTCTTTAGAAACGAGGCGGCACGTGAATACCGAAGCACCTGTTTTATTCCTAGCGACCTTGGGTGATGAATACTGAACAGTTAACATCACATCATACCGTGATAGTTTCAGGAATGTTTGAAATTTTCTTGTGATAAGTGGTGTGACCATATGGAATGACATGACAAAGTTTTTCAAGAGGCTCTAGATATCGGAGATACAGTAGAAGTGTATGACTTCTTCTTATTAACGTGTCTGTTTAGTGGTACTACAAAAACCGCTAGAGCAACGTAGTAAAATAACCCTCCTTCTGGCACAGTCGGGTAAAAAGTACTACAGGATCTATTCCACAAATGAAGAACTAACACTACTAACAGTTCTCTGCGACTTAAGGGCACATCATAGAAAAACCCGACAACAACTGTCGGGCAGTAGCCCACCAGACATAACACCCGTCTGGTCGGAGGATCCTTCCTTTTCAATGGGAATGAAGAAGAACTTTACACCCAATAATGTGTTAACTCAGAATTGAGCGCCGTTAGTAGCGTCTATTAGTTCCTATAACGCCTAGGACGCGTAGGACATGCATGCTGTTAAGGATCCCAGCGTTTGTGGAACAGCACCACTTTTGTATGACATAATGATGATGACTGTAACACTTGTGTTACAGCGTTTTCAATACACTTCCTCGAAAACTGGTCCATAACGCACTACGATTAGGTACAACATGCAATGTATTTCACACGCGTGCGATTTTTTCCACTTTCCCGCACGTGTGCGGGAATGAAAATTGCCACAGATAACTATACCGTTCAATGTCTGAGGTGATTTTTTTTTTAATTTCGGCAAAGCACTAAGCGTCTTTACGGCATAAACATTTTTTGAATATTCAAATTGTGTTTATAAATAGAATATCATAGATAAACATGATTATTAAAAACTAATAGTTACTTTTATACACAAATTAACATTTGTTTGTGTTCTGAATTCAAAAATATAAAATAAATCTATTTTTTATATTAGGCTGTTTAACGGCTTCACACCTTTGCCTCTCCTTCAACCTGGCGAAAGACAAGCGCGGAAAAAAACGAAAATTATAATCATAGTTTCTTAGTTCGTGACAAAAATATTTTTCGTCAAGTATTTTATTTTATTTCTTCAAAAGTGTATTGAAAAACGTCGTTTGATACACGTGGACATTTGTTATTGCAATTCTCGGCTCAAAAACACCCTCGCCTACGGCTCGGGAGTTATAATTCCGCCTCGATTACAATAACAAACTTTCTCCACTTGTATCAAAAAGTACTATTTCGTTATTTTATTTTATTTCTTCAAAAGTGTATTGAAAAACGTCGTTTGATACACGTGGTCATTTGTTATTGCAATTCCGCCTCGAATGCAATAACAAACTTTCTCCACTTGTATCAAAATGTACTATTGTTGTCTCTTGAGACACAAGAGAACACACAAGAGTTTCTTGTTTTAATGCAAGAAACTCTTGTGTAAGCACGTCATAATTTTTCCAGATTTTTAGGCTAGTCTAGTTAGCTTGGTTAAAATGTGTTTAGAGATGGTTTAAAGCAGTATGTATCGAAAGTGTTATGTGCTGTAGATAGCCAATATGATTTTAGTTCAGAGAGAGTAAGTTAACCTTTTCGCCAGGTAGAACAAATGTATTAAGATGACAACATAAGAAATTAAATTGGTTAAAAAGAGAATTGAGAATTTCAAGACGTTTATCGTTTATATGAATAATGGTATTAATACTTCGACCACGGCGTTCATATTTTTAGCCCAAGAATCATAATATTACCGTGCCCAAGAGCACAGAAGTTGAGAAGTGGACCTAAGTCTACTGATTCGTATTCCTTTATAAATAATCGGATGCGAGAAACGGACGAGAAGTAAATTCGTTCTAAACATTCATAAGGAGAAAAACTTTCGGATTAAAATGGCTTTGTTAAGCAAACACCTGACGAAATTATTCGAATCAAAATATCTCACAACTAATATTCCCATTAATGATAATATTTATCCGTAGTGCTATCAACTGGGCTTATCCCAGTTGTAAATGTCCCTTTGTGCCTATTGGCCTTGTTTCGTTCTGTCTCCTGCTGATATGGAGGGAAGTCATGTTTTTCCTACTCCTCCGCTTTCGTTGCAGGATCCAAGACAGTTAAATTCATTCTCTGGGACTTCGTCGAGCTTCATTGTCTCGGCGCTTCTTTCTGGTGGTCGCCACTGTTGATTCTGGCTTTCAGGAGTTGCAGTGGTTTGGGAATAGTGTGACGGGCCGGTACAAATAAAAAAAAACGCCTGACGAACTCAATGTAAAGCAACAGTATGAATATAAATATTATATGAATGATTTTATGTTACCGTTGCTAATTTTATTGTTTATGTAATGTATCACATCTCCTTCCGAAATTCATTATTTAACTGGTAATGTAAAGAAAACTTTTGTTAGATTTTTCAATCTTTAAATATTTGCGTACATATCAATATTGTTTATTTTATCTTAGTGGCTCTGGGTGTTTTACTGTGTTGTGTTTGTTGAACTTAGTACTCTCTGCCATTGATGCAAATCTGAGTCAATATTCGATGTATACGTAAGTTTATAAATATCACCTAAGGTTTTGTTTTACCAGTTGCGTTTATATGACATAACATCACGCCTGTAATCCCCGAAGGGGTTAGGCAGAGGTGAACCTTATAATAGTACCTACACCCACATTTCACCAGTTATGTCTACGTCTCATGTAATAGGGGGCGAGCCTATTGCCGTCAACCGGCCAAAAATTTAGACTCCTTTGCGCTTACGAGAAATTCCTGACGAAAAATTCCAAAAACAGTTTGCCCGAACCGGAAATCGAACCCAAAACCTCAAAGTCAGGCAGTCGCGCTTGCGACCACGAGACCAACGAGGCAGCTCGTATCTTTATACATAACTCCCGCGGCTTCGCTCGCTATATGGTTTAAATATAGCCTATGACACTCGGGGATAGTATAACTTCATGTCGCGTGTTTGTCATTACAAGAGCCTCTATGAAAAACAACAAAAAGATTTTTTCATCCCTTCTATTCGAAAAGTGTCGTTTTGTTCCCCTTTTAGCGGGAGCAAAGTAGCTCTTTTCTCCACTAAACTTTTTAGCGGGCAGTAATGAGATTTGAATTTGGAACATGAATCGTTCATTGAAATCGAACGAAAATTGTATAAATGACTGGCTGTGTTGGCTGTACGGTGCGGGGGTCAGCACCCGCATTGTACACACCATTGTCGCCGTGCCCTTCTACATCAAAGGAATCAGTGCCTTTTCCTGAGCATCAGCAAGATACTGAGATTACAAACACTCAAAATACCTGTGAACTTTTTAACACTTTCCAAAAAAAATGGGTATATTAAGTGAACGGAGTAGAAGCTTATGGCATACTTAGTTTTGTTTTTCTTTTTTCCACAGCTTAGAAAATAATTGATCCATCATCAAAAAACGCTACAAATTTCAAGTAAACTTTTCATATTAGAACAAAGAAAGAGAAATTAAAAAACAAAAAATGTAAAATATCGAATTTCAATTCTTACAAAAACATTTTTTTTAATTTCGTTTTAAAAAAAAAAAAAAAAAAAACTAAGTATGTCATTTGCTTGTCATTTTTTTTTTTGGAAAGTGATAAAAATGTCAATCCCAAATAAAACACACACAGTGACAATAAATTTTCAAAATTTCGCCAGTGTATTAGATATAAATATAAATTTATATTGACCTTTTTTACATTCATGTCATTTTTCAAATTAAACTTATTCATTAATTACTTAAAAATGTCTCTTATTTATTTTCTCATAGAACGAGATGAAAAGTAGAGTATATGACTCGAGAGCAAACATATTTTTCCCTCAGGCGATGCACTTTGAATCCCTCGCTACGCTCAGGATTCTATTCCGAGCATAGCGAGGGATTCTATTCTAGAATCCTTCGCTTCGCTCTGGATTCAAAATAGCGCCCTCGCCGTAAAAATACTATTTTGCTCCCTTGTCATACAATCTACTATTGCACATAGAGTCTATGTGCAAAAATCTGGGGGCACGGTAGTCGACGAGTCAAGCGAAGCGCAAGGGCACTACCTACCTTTTCTCGAAACGCTTCGTTGTTTTTTTGAACCCTTATAACTTGGGTTTGGATTGTACCAGATAAAAAAAAAAATATTTCATTTTAAAATTATTCAATGAATTTTTATGTACCTAGGAAGAATGAATTTGAATTTTAATTGTGGGTATGATTTTCTATTTTAAAATTAATTGTTATTGAACGTTGTGGTTGTTTATCATTTTTTATGACATGCTTTCTTGAATTTTATGTAATAATTATGATTTTAATTTTTGACATTTGATTAAGGTTTTGGTGACATTTTTGAATATTTTCATGGTTTTTACTTTTTTATGTTGAAATTGTTTATAATTGTGATTTTTATGCATTTAATTTGGTTTAGTGATGGTATATTTTTCTATTTGTAATTAGTCGAGTTGTGTTTTTTTTCTGTTTATTTAACTAATTTTATTTAACTAATTTAAACCTATTTAAGTTCAAGTTGTCTGTTTAAGTTTTTTAAGTTCAACTAAGGATTTGAACATACTCTTTATTTAAGAAAAGGCTTACATCTTTGCTGTTGAATAAAGCATATTACAGCATTTCGGAATTTTTAACAGACAAAATGTAATTACTGTTTTTGACCATAGTCGGTACTCATTGACATAGCATATGTTTAAGTTTAATTCCACTTGAAATTTTTGTCATTTTTGCACGTGACATTTTGTATTATTTTCTTTTTTTTTATTTTTTATTTTGATTAAACATTATTTGAATTTTGACGTAGTAAAGTTTCACTTATTTTTGACATTTATATATTTTTTCCTTGTTTTTATTTTTTGTTAAAATCAATTAATACTTGTCTTGCATTCCACTAATATAATTTTAAAGGTTATCAATTTTAATGTCAATGACTTCTGGAATATTTGTACGCCTTCGGGCATAACATAGCGCGCTTGTAATCTTTTGTAACAACTATTTTATTGTACCTGTGTTAACAAATTATTAAATGACTTATGACTTTATGTAACGCTTTCAGACACAATTGTTAGGTCTCGGGATCTGTTGCCAATAGTGGACTTATTAAGCATATTAAGTTTTATTTGCATAGCTCTTATACTTTACCTTTATTGATATCTACAAAACCCTGATTTCGCCACTGATGATCACCAAAATACATATGGTATTTCCCAATGGCCTAGAAAGTTGAAATTTGGTATGTAAGCTATTATTAGTAAACAAACAACAAAAAAGTTATAAAACTTGTAACTTAAAAAAAAAAAACAAAAATTGACACATTGTGAAGCAACTTACAAAAAGAAATGAAATCCCACCAAAACCATTTCCATGTTAAATGTTGACAAGACGAGACCATATGACTCGCACTGTCAAGAAGTTATCAGATCTCATGTAGAGCCAAGCTTTTAACTCTACATGCACTAACTCTACAAGGTCTAACTTCACAAACTCTACACCTTATAGTCAAAATTTGTGGCTTGGGCGTTTCGTTACTTAGAACTTGTTTAAGAAATTGTAACAGAAAAGTGAATACATTTTTCACCTTACGCCCATCACCCATGTGAATTGTGAATTTACCGAAATGGCCAAGCCACATACTTTGACTAAGGTGTAGAGTTTGTGAAATTAGACCTTGTTGACCTTTTTATCCCTGAATTCCCACGGGAACGGGAACTACGAGGGTGATGACCGCTATTGTTATGTAAAGGCATTCTATAGTTTCTGCCTATACCCATAGGAAAAGGCCTTATGGTTTATTAAATGTTTGTATGCATTGTAATTGTAAGGTAAATCTAAACTCTCTTCTCGAGTACCTACGACCACCAAGAAATCACGTGTCTAAACAAGTGGACACTTCAGCATGGTGGAGAAGCTATTAAATTCAGTCTCAAATGAAAGTCACGTTTGATAAGTAATAGTAAGTATAAGGGCGTCACAGAATAAGTGCTATTAGCTCTTAGGTGGAGATTCAGACCATCAAATTAGATAACTCAGATTTGGATGAAAATTGGCACACATCATCACATAATAAACTATGGCCCAGCGCACACCGCTGGAGGCGCAGCGGAGCGCATTTGAAGACAACAATTTAATATAACCTTAACTACTTTGATATACGGTCAATATAAGAATAAATTCGCACGCGGTACTCGGAGCGCCCTCAAGCTACTATACAAGAGCATGCGCGCGACCGTATATCAAGATAGTTAACGTTTTTAATTGTTAATGTCTTCAAATGCGCTCCGCTGCGCCTCCAGCGGTGTGCGCTGGGCCTATCTGTGCCTATTTTCATTCTATGGGCAAAACATCACTCCGGTAATCAAAAAAGGTTGAGCAGAGGAGTACTTAATAGTACACCCACTCTTCTGTACTATTGGGCTCGCCCATTACCATCTACATCTAAACAAATACAAACTCCATGGCTGCTACTGAGAAATTCCTGATTGAAAAACCCAAAAACATTTTTCCCGACCCGGGAATCTAACCCAAGACTTCATGTTCAGCAGTCAATCTGGTTACCACTAGACCAACGAGCTAAAGTACCGTCGACACGACAAGAAGAAGAAGAAGTCAGGTTATACTGGATGATATGGCTGCGGCTATACTCCCTCAAATGGCTTAGCATGATCCTCTGTTACGTCTAAAATACTGCAGCATTAATTTTGAAATAAATATATGGTAAAGTTGAGGATTAATGCTAAACTAAGTACTATGTGTGACGGAAACACGATTCCAAAAACTTTTCTCGATATAAAAAGTTCCAAAGTTACCTCCAAATCGAACAATATACCGCTGGTATTCAAAAAGTACTTCAAATTAGATCATGAAACTTTGTGCATACTAACTGAACTAACTATAAAGCAAGTCTTATATATTATTTTTTTAGTACAATCAATAGATTTTTTGAAACCACTCATTTCGCACTATTCGGCCGCAGTGACTGATGTAACAACCGCTTTGTAGTGCAAGCTGATTAGAACTTTATTCTAACAGTATTACAAACGAAGTTTGAACCACCACAAATAGAGTTGCTAGTTTTAGGGTTATCTCGCCGTGCACTTATAAAAATGTGTCACTTGTTCAGGTATTGGAAAATTACAATTATGAAAGTGTGGACGATAAAAATGATTATGCGGTAGTGAAGTGCTTGATAACGTGAAGTGCTAGATAATTACCGGAGGGATTTTCATTGCCTATGTCAGTTATAGGAATTAGTTATGTTTCATGCTTCTACTTCTAGTTGCTACTTGATAGCACCGGTGGCCCAAGTGATGGCGGCCCCGACTTACGAGCAGTAAGTAATGGGTTCGAACCCAGGCGCATTACTTTGCCTAATTTATTTCATCACCACTGCTTTCAAAAGCGGTCAAAGAAAACACCGTGAGGAAACCGGCATGTCCTAGAACCAAAAATTCGAAGACATGTGACATCTACCAACCCGCACCGGGCCCGCGTGGTGGATTATAGCCCATTCTCTCTCATTGAAAGGAGGCCTGTGTCCCAGCAGTGGGAACATCGTAGGCTGATATGAATGCATGCTTCGAGCGTCACGAGGGAACTTTGCGAAGACATTGCAAGTTACTGTTGACGATGAAAATTGGTCAAAAGTAATTTGAGTGTCATTGGATGAAGATACCGACACAGCTGCCAGAGTGAGCAAGCCGAAGTGGCAGTAAGCTGGCCATGTCCGTCGAAAGATGGCGATGTATCAAAGGAGACCAGGGGGCCTAAAATGACTGCTTTATCAGAAGCATAATATAAATTACGTTAAAAATTTAAAATTCTTAAAATAGTCTTTAAGGTCCGTCCGGCTCTGGTGTAAGCCATGGTCCGGAGCGAGACGGAATGGGACGCCATCACCTCCTTCTGCGGAGCAGTAATGCTAGAGAAGGAGGTGGCGGAACGGGAGAGGGAGAGAACCTCTCAGCGTCCCGGCCGCCGCGGGAGACGCCCCGGGCGTCGGGACGTGAGGTCCGCATATCTGCAAGCGCGATTTTGGACGTCTCCCAGATAGGTGGACCGAAGACTTTCAAAAGATGGCTGGGTTAAGCTGTAGGACAGGGCTCTATGTCCAGTAGTAGATGGCAATACGTTGAGTTGATTGAGGGAACAGTGCGAGATTATGACACTCATCTGCCCAGCCTTTTCCTAACTATGCTGGGGTCGGCTTCCAGTCTAACCAGATGCAGCTGAATACCAGTCTACACTAATATTATAAAGAGGAAAGATTTGTATTTTTGTGTGTATGTTTGTAATGAATAAACTCAAAAACTACTGCGCCGATTTCAAAAATTATTTCACCATTAGAAAGCTAAATTTACCCTGAATAACATTGGCTATATTTTATCCCCGTTCTCCCACGGGAACGGGAACTACGCGGGTGAAACCGCGTGACGTCCGCTAGTATTTGATATGGAGAGACTGCCTATCCGATCTCCACAACCCAAATAGTTACTACTAGTAGTACATTATATTATTGAATTGGCCCAGGTTGACCGCTACGGAAGCAACCTCGACCCACCCCCACAATAAATAAATATCGCTGGACATTACACACAGCGCCATCTAGTGCCACACTAAGCAACGAGGCTTGTTTCGTGCGGACACCGGATAGTTGATATACTACATAGATACTTTTTGTTTTGTAAATACATACTTATTATACATATAAACATCCATGAATCGGAAACATATGTCCATGCTCATCACACAAACATTTGCTCCGACCGGGATTCGAACCCGGGACCCTAAGAACGTCAGGCAGCCTCACTACCACGGCGCCATTCGGGTCGTCATGTACGTATCATCGTTGTCTCAACTTCTTTCCTGCACATCATGCGCTAACCATCTGCGCATCCACCATTTTGTATGCAGCGAATGGCAGAGTAGACTAGCAACTTAGTTATTGGATAGGAAGTTAGAGTCGAGAGATATGAAAAGAAAAAGAATAAATACTTTCAATCAAGTTTTTTCCTGGTGTTGTAGGTCTCAGACTATTCTCTCTTGCCGGAGCTAGGTCCAATAATCCAGTATCTTCACCCATGTCAAGATCAACTCCAGGTAATACTTTACCATCATTAAGTAACAAAGTATATCTCCCAGTTATAGATAATAGTGTTATGACCCGTGACTTGGGGCTCGGTGATCCAGTCATTATAATCTACTACTACTACTACTACAACAGCCCATAACGTCCACTGCTGGACATAAGCCTCTCCCATGATGGGAGGAATTTGCCGTAATCTCCACGCTTGGCAGGCGGATTGGAGATCGCAGTGATGAAAGACTAACAGAAAACGCTGCTGCCCATTCTCTGGTCTACGGATGCGCAAGGTGTTCTGCCTCAGACATTAGTCGCCTTATACGACACCCGTCAGTGTAATGGGCTGGTTCTATTCTACTCCGCCGGATACCATACGGCTATTATAATCTGCGGTTGATAAAGATGGTCCCACATTTGTAAGTCCAATATTTGAACATGTTATTTTAGTTTTAAAGAAGTGGCTTTAGGACCGGGACAAATGGAAAACATGGAGGCCTTTGCCAGCAGTGCGACATCACAGGCTTGCATCATATTAGTTTTACATAAACTTATTGAAAATGGACTAAAATTGATTGGGAAAACTCAGTTCAAAAGTACGGTGCCTTAAACTTTTAATAGCACGTCTGTCAGCTTGTGTATTATTGAAAAATAATTATGAAAATGGTTTAAAGCAAACGAAAAACAAAGTAGGTATAGTACGACAAAGCACTTTAGATTTTAACGTTGAAATGACTCTTTTAAGTTTCAGATTTCCCGAAAATCTACAACGCGCCTGAATTTCTCTGAAAGGTTACGGAGACGGCCGGAGACCCTAAAATACACCCACCTTTCTCCAGATATGTTTAAGTCCCATTTGGAACGAGCCTATTGCCATCAACCGGGTACAAAGCCCGACTCCTTGGCTGTTACTTAGAAATAGTGGTGGGTCGTTGTCGAATTTATGACGGACGAAACGCAACCGTTTTCCCGACGACGGAAACGGTTGCAGAAAACGATCGTCATTGCAACTGGTTAGAAGACGGATAAAGGAAGAAACTTATCCAACATGCGTTTTCGTCGAGTCGTTCGTTAAATTGCGTTTTCGTCGAGTGAACTAGTTGCAGTTGCTTAGAACTATTATAAGGACTGTTTTGTAAACGAAGTGACTCTAGTGAGAATGATAGTTGAATCATTGCGTTCTCGACTGTATTTTACACCTACCAGTATGAAAATACGTTTTACGTGGGTTCAAACAGTCTTCGTTGCACAAACCAGTCTTCGAATAGTAATTTGAAGACTGGTTTGTGCAACGAAGACTGTTCGAACCCAGAACGTAAAACGGTTTCATCGTCGCAGAACACAAAACGGTCTTTAAAAACGGTTCGTCGTCGCAAAGCCCACCACTACTTAGAAATCCCTGATGCAAACCCTCAATAACACTTTGCCCGAGCTGGCAATCGAACCTAGGGACCTTATACTCAGCAATTATTTAGCGTTTGCTACCACAAGACCAACGAGGCAGTCGAAAACAATTAGGAATAGGGATTTATTTTCGTGTACAATTTCAAAACGCGTTTAGGATGCTGGTGGGGCTGCCCCGCGTCTTCTGCGGTCGTCTGCGGTGCGTCGTCGGGGATGTTCGCAGATGCTCATTTAGATTGTTTTTAGACAAATATGTGTAAAAAACGGCGCACTTCCCTGATGTGCAGGGTGTGAGGCCGCACCAACAGCATCCTAAGTAAAATAAAGTTCAAATTGCCATGGACGAACGTCAAGCGCGCGGCATTTCTCAAAAGCGTGAGTACGCGTGGCGCGTGGACTTTGTGTTCTACCGCTCGCTACACATAATTTTGCGAAATAAGCCTTAGCACACCATGGTATCCAAAACTGACGAATTTCTTCTTCATCTCCAAACAATAGAGTTTATTATCCATTGGGGAAATTTGTCAGTTTGTGGTAACTTGATGTGCTGTTCCTGGTACTTTGTACCCATTCCATTTTGACCGCGCGCTTACTAAGGGGCGCTTGCTTGGGTAATATTTGCATACGGGCGCTGCATGGGCTAGAGACGCCTCTGCTTGCTAACATAGTCGTAAGTTTTACTAACAGTTTTTGAGTCATGAGTCGAATAAAGAAAAATTAGGGGGAAAATATAATGACCACCAAAAATAACTTTGTGACCACTAACATCTATCACCTAAAATATCAATTGATCACCAAAATTAGTAAATTTAACACCAAATTTTAATGAGGTGGTTGATGACAAACTAGTTTAGCCTGGGCCGACTTGGGGCACCCCGACACGGATAGATTAGGTTAGAAGGGTATGGCGGGATCGGATGAGCGAGGGAAGCGATCTAGACCCCGCCATACCCTTCGTGGTTATTTTTTTATAAACCATGCAGGAGTATAGGAGCCCCGCAGAGCGGGGCTCCGTCGACCGGGTCTCCCTCGACTCGGATGCAAGAGCATAACAGTTCAATTTCTGGTGGTCATAAATACATTTTTGGTTCTAATTTTACGATAAAATGGGGATTAATTTTGGTGATCATTTACTAATTTTGGCAAACAAAAGTGTTTTTTTTGACGTTACATTTTGCTAAACCTGGTGGTTCGTTAATTGTATGCTGAAAAATTATATTCTATAGAAAAAACATATTTACTGGAACCCAAGCTACTTTTGAATAAACAGACTGGAGAGGAACTCTCTAAAATTATCTTACTACCAATGCATTTCAGCCCTTAAATTCAGTATATTTTCCTACGTCACACTTGTATTCTGGCCTCTGGACCTTTGCATGGCTTAATGTAACTGTAATATTTTCGTTCCATTTTAATTTCTGTGTTTTGTCCTGTGCGGGCTAATAAATTATTTTTCTTTCTTTCTCTTATCACCCTTCCCACTGTGTCGTAAGCAGGTCACCATCGCATCGGACAGTATCAAACAGTCAGTCAGTCTATGAATTACTGAACTAAAAAGGTTGCTTAAGAAGCAAAATAAAATACAGGCACCAGAGAAAATGACATGACGCAAAAATCAAAAACAAAAAAATCTATCAAGTCAAGCAGAAAAAAATATCACCATTTTTGCATCGTGTCCCGTGTGACTTAGTTTTTATGTATTTTTTTACTGCATTTATCTGAATTTTCGTATGAAATAAATTAAGCAAAAATGCACATTAGTTACCAAAACATTAAATTATTCCGTGTCAACATTCCTAATTATTCATAAAAATCAATGGCTTCCGCTTGTCATTCGAAGATTATTGACTCCAAAAATATGAAGGAAGATCTGGTTGTGAAGAGTGCCCATCTATTTGGACCCAGTGTTGAGTCTAAGTTCGACGAGCTTAAGTACGAAGTGATTGATAAGATTGATAAGGAGTTAACCGACTCTCAGACTACTAGGGACTATATTTCTCAAAAATATGATGAGCTCTGTAACAAGATCCAGTACCTCACGCAGTTAGATGCTACTGTCAATGGCTTCAGGACTGATGTGAAGGCCATTGAAAAGCAGATTACGGAGCTGTCATTGAAGGTCGAAGACATAGAGAAGAGGACCAATTGTAAAGAGTTTCCCTCAGTCACTTCTTCTGTGTTTTGAGTTCATAATAAATGCTGTGTCATGAGACTTTTTAGTTTTGATTTTTAGTTAGGGCCGATCTGATATCCGATTGAGCCATATTTAGTAACAGCATTAACGTTGGAAACAATTTATTTTGTAGCACATATTTTGGAATTTCTACTAACACACATTCCGTACACGAAATGGCCATGTAGGCTTCTGAAAGCTATACTTTTTTGAGAGAGAGCCTACCATATTATCAAGCAGTGGTTGCTAATATGGTAGGCTCTCTCTCAAAAAACTTGATGGGAATCTTCCTGTTAAAAAGTTGATGGGAAAATCCTAACTAGTCACTTTGTGACACAATTGGTTGTGGCTCGTTGAGAACCCGCAATTCTATCAAGCAGTGGTCACCAGCTTCCACAAATGTGTAACAGTGGGACTCGTTGGGAATCTTCCTGTTAAAAAGGTCACAGACGTGACTCGATGGGAAAATCCTAACTAGTCACTTTGTGACACAATGGGTGTGGCTCGTTGAGAACCCACAATTTTATCAAGCAGTGGTCACCACAGCTTCCACATCCATGCCATATGGACTAATACCGAGACTCATTGCCATAAAACACGTTATGCACTAGCTTGTAAGGTCAGATAGTGACTCGGATTTTTAATACCTATTCATTTTCTGGTGATTTTCAGATTCTTTCGAAACGGAACTAGTGATTATAAAAAAAACAACAATAGTTTCATCAAGGAACTGTTAATTTTACTAGTGGAACTAGTGTTCAAAATGGAACTAGTGATTATAAAAAACAACACTAGTTCCATCATGGAACTGTTAATGATCTAGTGACAATGAAGGGTATCCGGCAAGACTTCTATTGTAAGCCAGCCCCCGACATAGTTAGATATAAGCCATAGAGTATAGTAACTAAAAAGTATAAGCTAAGCGTATATAAAGGATGGAATTGTTCAATGCCACCTGGAGGGAAAGTACTCTAAATTATTATTCTGGAGATAGCAAATTTTACTGAAAGGAAACATTCCTTTATTTTAAAAAATAAACCAATCTGCACTTACAGAATTTCGAAAATTTGTTTGCCACACTCTGGAATCGAACCGACTAAAATTCACATAAAATTCCGAAAAAATAACATCTTGTACTTTTTGACATCAGTCGATAGGTTCAATCATATGGATCAAATCTCTCTTACAAACATGGTACATGAAATTGAGGGAAAACCATGAAATCTAAACCTATACATTCAGTGTGGGATAAATTCAATAATATAAAGCATTTTACTCAAAGGACACAATTTTATAATTGAAGAAAGAAGATTGCGATTTACACGTGTTTGTTTATGCAAATTGCAATCTTCCTATCCAAATAGTTCTTCGTCATTTTAATCAATAAATGACGGTTAACAATTAGGTACAAACAAGTAATCGGACGGACCTTTGAGTAAAAGTGCTTTATCCCATTGAATACATATGTTAGTTTTAGAGCCCTAGCACACCGGCGTATTTTAAACGCGCAGATGACACGCGTTTCTGGAACGCTCGTTTTCTGCGCCGTAGATGCCGATTTTTGTGTTTTTTATAGATTCAAACGCGCGTAAAACGCGATACACATGCGGGTGTAAAGCGCGTTCGAAACTTGTTTGTAGCGCGTACAAAGGGTCAAAGCCAGCGTAAGCAGTGTTGTCTCAACCTACGCCATTGTATAACAACTGACGAGGAGTCTGACCAAAACGCGGAAGGTACGAGCGACTACAGCGCGTCTGTATCGCTGTATCTGCGCGTATACGTGCAGTAGACGCGCGTTTCACGATCGCCCCGTGTGCTTAGGTTACAAGGTTGCGTTCAAATCTCGTTTGAAGCGCGTATACGCGCGTCATCTGCACGTCGTTTGCGCGTTTAAAATACGCGGTTTGCTTAGGCCCTTATAGTTAGTTTTGTATAAGTCTAGACTGGAGACCTGAATGTGTTTTGCTATTTTAATTATTTTACGGACCTATAACATTTAACATTTTTTTAATATAAATGGCTATTAAAAGCATTGTGAAACATTTCTGTTTTCACCTTTCCCGCTAAAATGTTGTCGACATGTGGGATGTGGACTTAGAGATCATTGTGCCGATAGTCGTATCAGCCCATGCCTTAATTGCCTAGAGCCTCGAGGCCCTCGAGGCTCTCGTTAGGCAGCTGGATCAAGGGCTTGATTCAGAAAGCGGTACCTACTTCTGGACACGGCACGTATTGTTAGGAGGTTCCTCTCTCTGGAGTCCTGACAACCGGTAGCTTGGACCCTATTCCCGATACCGGTGGGCTACAATTTTTTTTTTCATCATCATCTGCCTAGCCTTTTCCCAACTATGTTGGGGTCGGCTTCCAGTCTAACCGGATGCAGCTGAATACCAGTATTTTACATGGAGCGACTGCCTATCTGACCTCCACAACCCAGTTAGTACCGGGTAATACGATACCCCTTGGTAAGACTGGTTGTCAGACTTTTTGGGTCTCTGACTGCCTAACGACTGTCAAAGATCTACATATGACAGCCGGGACCAACGGCTTAACGTGCTTTCCGAGGCACGGAGGAAACTCGGTATGTATGGGTGGTCACCCATCCACAGACCAACCTAGGCAAGCACAGCTTAACCTAACGATCGACTCGAGCGGCTGTTATTATTTAGCCACGAGCTCCTCCGGCTACAATTTTTTTTTATATATCACAATAAATTTATTGCGGAACTTATAAAAAAAAAAAAAAACTATATTAGTAACATGCAGGAAAAATAAAAGAAAAAGAAAAATAAAAAATCAGAAAAATCACAACCACAGGAAGGTTTATCAAACTTTGTTGCCAACGTGTAGCTTGGTAAACCTCCCCACTGTAGGCCCATCCAGCCTCTCTGCAAACACCTTCAGAATGCTGTTGCTGCTTCCCCTCACTCGGGATATTACTGAGGCAACTTTCTTCCGCATAATCGCAAAGTAATCGTCAGTGTGCGCATCGGCGAACATACCCGGCGCACTACAGTAAGGTGGAAGCCTCAACAGCGCTCTGAAGGCATTGTTGTATTGAATGCGCAGGACATTTTCTGCTTTTAGGGTATGATTATCCCAAAGGCTGCTGGTGTAAAAAGTTTGGCAGTAGGCCTTAAAAAGAGTTAGCTTCACGGGAACTGAACAGCCATAAAACCTTCTGCATATCATATTCCCCCTTACAGCCAGTGCCCTGCGCTCCTTTTCCATATCCAAGTCTTTTAACTCTTCGGTGACAATATGGCCCACATATTTAAAGTGGGTAACTCTCTGCAAAAGTGAACCATTCAGCTTCACAGGAGGGACAAAAGTTGGACTTTTATTCCTACCACGAAACACCAACAGCTCACTCTTTGTAGGATTATATCTTAGCCCGTGCTGTTCGGCATATCGTTCACAAATGGAGAGCAACTTTCTAATTCCACTGATAGTAGGGCTAAGCAGGACCATGTCGTCTGCATAACTTAAGTTATTTAGACATACTCCATCTATATGGCATCCGACATGAGTGCTGCTGAGCTCAACAAGCAGCTTATTGACATAAATAATAAAAAGCCTCGGGGATGTTAGACCTCCCTGTCTAACGCCGCACTCGAGTTTATACGGGTCAGACAATGCATCAGACCATTTGACGAAGTTCCTCTGCTTGTCATACCAAAAAGATAATGTTGACACTAATGCAGTAGGAACGGGCGCCTCCAGAAGCTTCTCCCATAAGACACTATAAGAAACCAGGTCGAAGGCCTTAGAAAGGTCCAGGAAACAAGCATACACAGGTGTTTTCCTGTCATTATAATATTTGACAGTATGCTTCAACGCAAGTATAGCACTTTCAGTGGATAGCCCAGCACGGAAACCAAACTGTGTGTCGTGTAACTGGGTGTATCTACCGAGGTGTAAGTCGAGCACACTGTCAAACACTTTGGCTATCACAGTTGCCAGTGAAATAGGCCTGTAGTTACCTTTGTCTGCTATGTCCCCTGTCCGATTCTTTACAATAGGTACAACAATTGTATCCAGTAACTCCTGAGGTAGGTAGGAATGTCCCAAACACAAATTGAATAACTTAGTCAACACTCTCGGCAGATGTAAACCAGCATGTTGAAGGTGCTCGATGCTAATCCCATCGTGACCAGGTGATTTACCCCTCTTCATGCCTTTAATCACAGATTTTAGTTCTTTACATGGAAACCAGAGGGGTGATCCTGATCGACATGTCTCAGCATCGAGCACCCCCGACACAGACTGAAGAGGTGAACTAACTTTAAAATGGTCTTTAAAACAATTGGCTATCTCAGCGGTATCGTTTTTACCATCCACGCTAACTAGGTAGGCTTGGAGTACCAACTTATACTTATTACTTATATTTATTAACTGCTTTGGTTAATAATGTTAATATAAATTAGTAATTAAGCAATATTTAAGTAGTGAAAAGCTAATTACTAATTTATATTAATATTATTAACCAAAGCCGTTGTTTTAATACTTTTTGCTACAGAATTCTCAACAATATTTTATATTGTTTTGGCACTGAAATTAGACGGCGTTTATTACTAATTTCCGATAGTCCTACGAGTTTTGGGGTCACAAGGGCCGGTAATCATTTAACCACCTATAACTTTCTAGCTTCAGCAATTAAAGTTTGCATAATGATATGTAGCTAAATAAAATACAGGCACCAGAGAAAATGACATGACGCAAAAACCAAGAACCGTCAAACAAAAAAAAAAAAAAAATTGTCCTGGTCCTGTGTCACCAAGTTTTTGTGTATTTTGTTTTAACTTTCGTATGAAATGAATTAAGCAAAAATGCACACTAGTTACAAAAATATTAAATTATTCCGTGTTAACATTCCTAATTATTCATAAAAATCAATGGCTTGCCATACGAAGATTATTGACCCCAAAAAAATGAAGGAAGATCTGGTTGTTAAGGGTGCCCATCTATTTGGACCCAGTGTGGAGTCTAAATTCGACGAGCTTAAGTACGAAGTGATTGATAAGATTGATAAGGAGTTAACCGACTCTCAGACTGCTAGGGACTATATTTCTCAAAAATATGATGAGCTCTGTAACAAGATCCAGTACCTTACGGAGTTAGATGCTACTGTCAATGGCTTCAGGAGTGATGTGAAGGCCATTGAAAAGCAGATTACGGAGCTGTCGTTGAGAGTCGACGATATTGAGAAGAGGACCATTTGCAAAGAGTGTCCCTCAATCACTTCTTCCATGTTTTGAGTTCTCAATAAATACTGTGTCATGAGATTTTTTAGTTTTGATTTTTGGATAAGGCCGATCTGATATCTAATTAAGGAGCCACTCCAGATTTGGAAGGAAGCTGACACATCCATATTTAGTAACGAAACAGCTGATTGATAAGATTGATAAGGAGTTAACCGACTCTCAGACTGCTAGGGACTATATTTCTCAAAAATATGATGAGCTCTGTAACAAGATCCAGTACCTCACGCAGTTAGATGCCATGTCAATGGCTTCAGGAGTGATGTGAAGGCCATTGAAAAGCAGATTACGGAGCTGTCGTTGAGAGGCGACGATATTGAGAAGAGGACCATTTGCAAAGAGTGTCCCTCAATCACTTCTTCCATGTTTTGAGTTCTCAATAAATACTGTGTCATGAGATTTTTTAGTTTTGATTTTTGGATAGGGCCGATCTGATATCCAGTTAAGGAGCCACTCCAGATTTTGGAAGGAAGCTGACACACCATTTAGTAGCGAAACAGCTGCTTTTGTTTGACAAAGTTTATAATATAAAGTAACATAATAAATATTTCGGACACGACATGGCCATGTAAGCTTTCACTGCAGACCTACCGTACCCCTGGCCGTACCCCGGGTGGTAATTACGGTGACTTTTTTTAAAATTAAACGATACCACCAGGTAATAGTGTGGTAACACTAGTTAAAACCACTTCTGTCCATCTAGTAGCAAAACTTTTCGAGATATAAGCAAATTTAGAACCTGCTACGACTCCATGACGCGCGCTCGCTTCACGCGCATAAAAGAATTTCAGAACCAGGAACAGACGAAATTAAGGACTCATGCACTGCCATGAAAACCACGTTATGCCGTTGCTTTCGACGATCATAATTATGTAATCTTTTACAGTCCGAAAGTTTGACAGGCAATCATAACAAGCGGTATCGTATTACCCAGTAACTAGCTTGTAGAGGTCAGATAGTCGCTCCATGTAAAATGCACTTATTCAACTGCATCCGGTTAGACTTGTATTGTAAGCCGGCCCCGACATGATTGGGTAAAAGCTATGCAATTTTTGAGGTTTTCGCCCCTGGTCCCGGTCCTTTAGTCCCTGGAAGAGACCTCGAGTATTTTTTTTGCCCGTGGTTCCTTCAAGAAATATACCTATACAGCCGAATAAAAAAGTGGGTGTGGGTCAGAATGACGGGAGTTTTGTTGCAGAAATGATGCGTGTATTTTTTTTTAATCCTTTATGGGCGGCATGGGCACCGGGCCGTAGACGGAGGCCCGGTGACTTCGGGGACAGAAGTCAAAGAGTGTTATTTAATATGCGAGCGAAGCGAGCGCGCGTCATAAAAGACACGGAATTTTCCAGTATTATAGGGACCACGAAGAAAAAAAGCTCCAGGGACTACGAAGAAGGGACCACGGGCGAAAAAGAAATTTTAGCAGAAATAAAAACCAAAAGTAACAGCTTATTATTTATTGATCTAAATTGCTTAAATTTAACATTAACATAAAGTTATAACATTAACCCGTATGCTCCCGGCCGTGCCTCCAGAGGCACAGTGCATTGTTATTTTAATTGTGTCTGTAATTGCGGGTATTGAAGTGTTAACAACGATCACTGTATAAAAATACTTAAAACCGACAATTGTAAACATTTGGCACATTTCGTCCTATTTTAACAGTACCTAACTTTAATTTTAAGAGCAATGTAGACTGGAGACCATGTCCCGTTTTGCTATTTTATTTATTTTAGGCATTTTTAACATACATGTAGAATACTGGTACCCAGCTCTGCATCTGGTTAGGTTAGGCTGGTTATAATTATGTAAGCTGACCCCAACATAGATGGGAATAGGCTAGGCAGATGATGAGGCACTTTTAACATACCTGTTTTTTTTTATAGTTTCCTAAGGCACAGGATTTTCTAAAAGCGCATTTTGAACGTGCTGAGCAATACCAGTGGTGCACATCAGCCCTGGATTGACGTAACTGGATGTTATGGGGAGCCTTTTCCCAGCGGTGGGATAATGCTGGCTAACAGTAACATTTTGCATTGGCCATTATTGCAAAACGCTAGGTAGAATGGTCTCCTGTCTAAATACTTTTAATTCAATTCCATCTATAATTTGTTCACTGTATTTTTATCTTACAACTCTAATCTTTGTTCTCTTATAACTCAATTTATTTATTTTTAACAATCAATTACATTACAGTACCCGGCAATAAATATGGCACATCGACCTTTGGAAAGAGACAATCGGCTAATTTCGGCTTCGTAGAGCGTTATCTCTGTCGCACACTACCTATGTGACGTTTGTCAGTCGTTGTTCATAGATACCGGACTGTTTGTATTTCGTGCGAGAGAGATAGCGCTCTACGAAGCCGAAATTAGCTGATTGTCTCTTTCCAAAGGTCGATGTGCAATATTTATTGCCGGGTACTGTACTTTTCTTTGTTTTCACCTTTTCCTGCTAAAATAATAATAAGTATTAATTTGCAGGACAGCTTAGATTGACTGAATAGTAACTTTGATTCCTTTAAATTAATTATTTAAATATAATTTTTATTATTTCTTACATTCCTTTGGCAGTTATCAATAGTACAGGATTTATTGACAAAAACATTACCTTCTTTGCCTCCGCCAAAGTCGGATAAAAATGTCACAATAATTTATTACGTATAACAATTTGATCACTTGTAGTTTTATAATATGAAACACATTATCTCGCCATTATATGAGTATTATATCACAATAAATTGGACTCAAGCACTTATACATCTTTTCACTAATTAAATATTCCTTAATTACTAATTTAATTTAATATTATGAACTAAAGCGGTTGTTTTAACACTTTTTGTTACATAATTCTCAACAATTTAATATTTTTGGCACTGAAATTAGACGGCATTTATTGCTAATTTCTAAATATAGTACCTAAATTTCTAAACAAAAAGTATTAAAAAGCGGAAAAGTCTAAACAAAATAAAAACTATTAGGCCAGCTAAGAGTCTAAAATAATTATTTCGCTAAGAACTATTTGTAATTGAATTATATTAAAAATAATCGATTTTCACATAAATTCATCAATTTCATATAATAATTTACAATGACAACACAAAAAATAAATGACATCACAAATATTGTTTTGTTGTGTCCAATTAATTTATTAATATTCAGCAAAACTCTGTGTATATATGTATATAATATAATGTATTTTTAGAACATTTGATATAACGGACCAATTTTTGATATAAATTGTGAACTCCTCGCAAATAATTCAAAATTTTATTTTTTTATGTCATGTTCCTATTATACCTATCAACATTTATTTCTTTTCAACTGTACCATTACGTTTTCTTACGGTAAATTATTTATTTTATATTCCTTAAATCATTCACAATAGTATCACAACATTTAATAGAGGGCTTTACATATCTCCTTCGAAACTCCATGCATTTTCAACACTTCAACGGAACTTTTTTAATTAACCCTCAAAACCACGGCAACCCACAATTCTCCCTACACTTAAGCGTTCTTACCACCCAAAATAGCTTGGATTTGCGAAACAGTCTTACCCTTGGTCTCCGGAATCAGGAAGAACACAAATATGGTTCCAATGACCATGAAAGCGGCGAAGAACCAGAAGCAACTGTAGATGCCTATAGCATCCTTCATGATCGGGAAGCAAAGAGTGACGACAAACACCAACATCCAGTTAACAATGACGGTAACTCCAGTCGCAGCGCCTCTGAACTCAACCGGGAACAATTCAGCCATCATCATCCAAGGTATAGGACCGAAACCCATCGAGAAGGAAATGATGAACAGGATCAAGCAGAGTAACGGGATCCAGCCGACGGAGGCGACGTTGTACTGATCCTTTTGCAGCTTGAAGTAGATACCGAGAATGATGAGGCAGAGTCCCATGATGGCTGAGCTTTGGAGAAGGAGGATCCTACGACCGGCTTTATCGACGAAAACGGAGGAGAAGTAAGTCGCAATGGTCTGGACAACGCCAACAATAATAGTAGCGATGACAGGAGGGATATCGGAGCCTGCGGATTGGAAGATGTTGTTGGTATAGAAGATGACGGCGTTGATGCCGCTGAACTGCTGGAAGAACATGAGGCCGAGGCCGCAGATGAGCGCCATGCGGGACGCACGGTTCGTCACCATGCTCATTATGCCGGCGCGCTGCCGGGCGGCGTCGTCCACCTAGAAAAACATACATTTCGTTGTTATAAACTTGCGAGAACTGCCTGTAAGGGATTCGTATGACCATGGTTTAGAAGCGAAGTTATCAATAGAATTCAAGGGCCTAGATAAGTATGTTTATTTTGCTATAACAGGATTGTCAACTTTTAGTTTAACAATTTTTAATGTAAGGTCGTTTGACACAGACATTCATTGGATATCGTTAAGTAACTCGCGAGAATTCACAAACAGAAACTCAATAACATTCGAAGTTTAGCTGACTGCTCAACCGCACAGATCGTCACCCATGAGGGCTCTTAAAGACGTTACAAGTAGTGGCTCGAAAGTGACAACCAGTCTTATCAAAGAGTATCGTATTACCCAGTACTAATTGAGTTGTGGAGGTCAGATAGGCAGTCACTTCATGCAAAATACTGGTATTCAGCTGCAGCCGGTTAGACTGGAAGTCGACCCTAACATAGTTGGGAAAAAGGCTAGGCAGATCATGATTAAAAAATCTTACATCTTTCTGCATGTCCTCAAGTTCTGAAGTGAGATCGGCGTCGGGTCCTCGTAGCCAACGGAGAGACTTCTCAGCGTCACGTCTGCGGTTCTTGCCCAGGAGGTACTGAGGAGTTTCGGGCATCCACCTGAAATACATAGCATATCAGTTAAACGTCCTTCTACAAATTGTAAATGTTTTCTCAAGATTTCTATTCTTATTTTCAAGTCAGTTTGTAATATCTTGTCACCATGAATTCCCGGACTTTTGGAAGGTTACAACGGTAGGCTTCGGTCAGTTAGACGTTTTTAATGTAATGAGACACCAAACAACGATTAACCCCATTGGCATTATTGTTTTTTATTTTGTGTGTTGAATTAAAATAAATAGGCTTGTGTCCTGAAAAAATCTAATTAATCCGTCAGTTAGATTTTCAAAAATATTTGACACGTGTTTTATCTTTTGTTACGTAGACCAAAATTGACGAAGATACGACGCTTTTAAAACTCAATACGTCAAGCCGTGCTAATTTTTAGTGTGTTGTGACGTCACGAGCCCGCACTCCCGAGATTTGTTGCGTTTTATCTTTATCAATATTCATTGATTTACAAAAACAAAAAATACGTCTCCATTATTTTCCAATACTCTAACTGACGGACTAAATAGATTTGCATTTATTGATGGTGGAAAATATCATAATCTGTTTTCAAACGCAAAAGAATATTTCCATAATATGCTTCGTCGTTCATCAGCCTGACATATACTTTTAGTTTAGTAATTTCACCTTCTCATGTCTATATAGGATCAGGATAAACCCGAATTCAATTAGGTTTATCCACGCATTGCTGATTGTTGATTTAAATAAAACATAAACAATGAAAAGGAAAATATCACCTGATAGTTATTTTTAGTTCCACACGGTTCCACAACAATGCTAGGTGAACTTTGCAACTATATTATCATAATTATTGCTTATAAATAACGATTTACATACATCAAGTCAAGTGAATTGGAAATCGCTTGGCTAGCATAATCACGTTATAATGTTCCCACTGTAGGGGGGTAATTATTTCATTTGGTGTAAATCGGCTGTCCGCGATAATATCACCATAAATGAAGTTAGATTTTGACCGTGGATTAAAGTAACTTGATTAAAGTGACTTGTTGTTGTGAATGACTTCTAACTGGCGCTTCTTTTAAATTTTATATATATTAAGTAATTTAAAAGTTATTTTGTTCAAAAGGGCCAAAATGTCATTACCAAGGGGTGTCCCGCTTTCCAGTTTTCGGTAAAACTTCAGCAAAATGTTCCATTAAATTCACGTTTACGGCTGAAACTACTGTTTACCTATAAAGTTCAATAGTTATGACATACATTATTGATTGCACAAATTAAAACGTATTGTAAATCACTGAACAGCAACATCATACATTTTGGTTCCTAATACTTAAACTCATCATTACCGTGGCACAACGTTACGCGACATGCAGCTCTTCACTAAATAGCTTTGCACAAACCCCGCCGCTGCCCCCGAGTGCCCCTAGCCACCATTCAGACGGCGAAGTAAACGCAGGTCGCCCAGCGCAAAATTAAGATTTTTTATATATTTTACAAAGTCGTACCGTGGTTTTTGTCACAGTAATATTGTCTTTCCCGTGGGTATCATTCCTCAGTAAGTATACGAATTGTTTATATTAATCGTATTTTATCTTATAGCCTAACTGATTTGTAATGACGTAATCAGTAAAACATTCTGGAATATCGTATACGGTAAGTGTTAAAGTGGAAATTTCTGGATTTTGTCATTACCAAGATGGTCATTACCATGGATTTCCGTGGACTTTTCTATCCACGGTAATGACAATGATTCCATGGTAATGACTATCTCCACTTATCCTGCATAGAGCTTGCCTTTTTAAATTTTTGCCTTGAGCCTAACTGATTTGTTATGACGTTTTAGGTAGAACGTTTTGGCATTAACATGCTAAAGTAAAAATTTCCGGATTTTGTCATTACCATGGATTGCCGTGGACTTTTAATCCACGGTAATGACAATGCTTCCATGGTAATGACAATGATTCCATGGTAATGACAATGATTCCATGGTAATGAGTATCTCCACTTACCCGAAAAAAAGCTTGCATTTTAAAATTGTTGCCTTTGAAATCTGTGCACACTTTCCGTTAATTTTAGTGTCTGTATTTTGCGCAAATATTTATCGCATGATTATTTTAGTTTTTTTATAATATTGATTGTTCCAGTGACTGAAGTAAATGAATATGCCGCGTAAAAAACAAGAAAATAAACAAGAATTGTTACGAAAAAAACGGATACTTATCTAAAAAGAAAAGGAGCGAAAAAATTAAATCTAACCCTAAGCTGTATAAAGAATACCTAGTTTTTTTTATGAATACCTATACATAGTTACTGATTGTATAAAAAAAGAGATTATTTTCTATTATATAGAATGGCAAATATATGTGTTTTATAAAGATTATTTCGAGAAGCAAAATGAAAATAATAAATAAATAATTACGATAATCATATTATTATGGTCTTATTATTCATTCCTTTAATAAGTTCTAATATTCTATTATTTTAGAAACACACACACACACACACACAGATTAGAGATGGGTACTGCAAGAGCTGTTCACTAATTGGAGATAGAAATATTTGTCATTAAAATGTGCTATGGTCATTAGCAAGCATATTAAATGTCATTACCATGTGCTATGGTCATTACCAAGCGTGCAACATGTCATTACCATGACGCTTAAAACTTTGCGGGTCCATATCTTCACTAATATGGAACCTAAGAGATGGCCTTCATTTTTTTTATAATCCTTGAATAAAAAACTTTTAAATAAGATGAAGTTTGCGATTAAAAACAATTTTATTTTTATTTTTTTAACAAACCGCCCAATTTGCACCAAATGAAATAAATACCCAGGGACACAGGCCTCCTCTATGTGCGAGTGAGATGTCATTCACCACGCTCATGTGCGTGAGCGCGTTGGTCGTTGGTACATAACTTTTTGATTGTAGGACATGGTTTCCACGCGATGTTTTCCTCCACCGTTTGAAAACGGTGAGTTTATTTATTTAAAACAGTTAAATGTCAACAAAACATCAATCCTCTCCAAAACAATAAAATTGTAGTCACGAATAATTTGGAATAATATTGTGGTAGACACAAAGTACACATAAATCAAGAGTTGTTTACAAGCCACTTATAGCTGCAAATACTACAAACGAAGGAAGTATTACGTTCCTAATCACTACTAATTAGCATAGGTACTTTAACTCATAACAAACATGTGAAGTTTTTTTCATAGAGCATGAAAATTGATCTTTCTTCGACAAGTTTCAGAATGAATGAATCTAGATTCTGAAGCTGTAGGTTAGTGAAGATTTCCTAATGGAAATGCTTCCTATAACACGTAAACTTAATGCATTTGCGATCACTAGCGAGCTATATTATCGAGGCAACTAAACAATAGACCAAGGATCAGACAGTATTTTTTTGTTTTATAAATGTCCGTGGACACACAGCCCCGTCTAGTGCCATACTAAGCAACGAGGCTGGTGTCGTGGACACCAGATAGTTGATATACTATACTGGTCGATTTCCAGGTCGGGCAAAATGAAGAGTTTGAGATGTTGTACAGCATTAGTCTCATCAGTCCAGATGTATGCCCAGTTAATGCCAAAAGGCTCGCCCCCTATTCCATCGGTCTTAAACATAACTAGGAAATGTGGATGTGTTATACCTTTCTAATCCTTCGGGGGATTCCATTTTTTCAGTAGGTGTTATTGTAGTGAACTTACCAGAACACAGCGACGAGTAAAACAGGGAAGACAGCAGATATGATGGACAGGACCCTCCAAGACGTCCACCCGCCGACCACGAAGGTGAACAGGATCCCCACAGTCAGGAACAACTGGAAGAAGGCACCCAGAGACCCTCGGATGGAAGTCTCAGCTATCTCGCCGATGTACATAGGGGCTGCGACGCAGGCACCACCTAAGAACGAAGAATAACATTAATATGTGGAGTAACAGAAGTCTGGAACCTCTAGCATTCGTATGAAGATGAAATAAGGGCTTAGGTCGAGGACTGCTGGAATGCCCTAGTCGCTGCCTATAAACCAGAGTGCTTATTAGACGTAACACCAAGAAAATTGCGTTACTATTACTGCTAGCCTACGTCATTCCAATGCTGGACAAAAGCCTCTCCCAGTAACTTCCAATTTTTTTTTAATTTTTTCCATAATATTGCGTGGCCATGTTGAAACGTCAAATATTGTGCCTGCAATTCACTAGTCTGCATAATTATTATTCAAAACAGAACACCACATTTTTAATAGGGTGGATGTAATTGTATCCACCGGCCGTTTGCCGGTAAAGTGGTGTCACACTGGGATCACCAATTCTAATGCCAACCTTGGTGATTATCATATAATATATGATAATCACCAAGGTTGGCAATAAGTCAGGTGATTTAAAGAGATAGAAATAATATATTATATTCTTTCTATCTCTTTAAATCACCTGACTTATTGCTTTTATAAGAATTATTTCTAGAAAACGTCATTCACAACTTCATCAACATTATCAACTTCATTCTAGTCCAGAACCACTACTGGATATAGGCCTCCTCTTACTTCTGCCAGACTTCTAGGACCTTCATCCATGTGTTTTCTGTGACGTTTCCTGTGACAAGACGACATCGGCAACCCAACGCGGTTTTAGATAGCCCTGGTTCCTTTGGCCCAACCTTGATCACCTTTCGAATTTTATTCGCAACTTGATGGTGTTAGATCTAAACTCACCAGTAGCTACTCCCGCAAAGAATCTCGCAGCAATCAGCATGCCAGAGCCGTTGGCGAAGATGGTGAGCAACCAGTTGAGCAAGAATGGCAGAGCGAGGATGAGCACAGTGGGTCTTCTGCCAAACTTGTTGGCTAGCATGCCCACGGGGAGGGCACTGAGCGCCGCCCCGATGGCGAGGATTGAAGATACTAAGGAACCTGGAAAGAGGAAATTTCAATATTATAACATCCACAAAATCATGCCTGAATTTCGCGAAGGTGGTCAACTATACCTAAAGGGTGTAAAAAACCTCTTAACGAAGTCGAAAGGAACTTTGTTCTCCCCGTCATTGCGATATTTTTTTTGTTCTACACCATAAAAAGGAACCTTCTACTTACGGAGATATTGGGGGTCAGAGTTCTAACTTTTTGCCAAAATTTTTTTAATACAAGTTTTTAATGTAAGATTTTTACTTTAAATACCTCCACGACCCCCGTACTATTCAATCCATCCATCAGCACATATGTTTTGAGTGCATTACATTGAGTTCTGCAACAAAACATTATTTTTCACCCCAAAAAAAAAGTGGTTACCCAGCAATAATTTTTGGTTAAAGTTACCTACTTAGTTTGATGTAGAGAATGCTTGGTTGACGGCTTCGTGATGAGGTTGTTTACACCCTGTATTTAGTTATAGAAGGCGATAACATAAACCGAACGGCGGCGAACACAAATACAACTCGAGAATTTCCTGGACAACCAAAATCAGGAGCTGCCCTTGCAGCAGTCACTATAGCTACTAGAGCAGCATCCACTACCATGATAATAGATATTTGCTTAAAAATGCTATTTCTGGCAAAAAATAAGCTGAAAAGTAGTGAAACAGTATTTCCTTTCCAATGACATATAAAATAATTAGACATTTTTGAGGGCTAATTGTCAACATTGACGGACATCAGCGTCCTCCTGTCTACAACAAATTGCATTCATAAATCTATTCTCCATATCCGAGTATCTGACAAGCACGTGGTTTGGTATACACCCCAAGACGATAATTTGATTTCCTTAGCATTGAGACACCTAATATAAGTGGTCATTGGACGGGTACATGTTAATAGTTGGCAAGTTTAACAATGAGCTAGCTAGTGTAGGACAACCTTTTGAAAATCATGGCTTGCTTCTTGTAACTTTCTGGATCCAAGCCGGTCTGTAGATTGTTGACTATCATAAATGTTTAATGCTTTGTTTTCAATCGACTTTATCCCGTCTCGGGCCGACTCATCTAGCACAATCGTAAATTATCCTAAAATCAGACAAGCCTGTTTGCAGATTACACGTCTACTCGTATACGTCTATTTTTACTACAAATTCGGATGACGTATCGCCGTAAACACACACAGTCGTATCATGAGACGCGGCCATACATTAGAACATTACGTAATCCTGGGGGCTTGCCAGATAGCGTCAGTTGAGTGCCCTTTATCACAGGACGTATAGTTTAACATGGGTGTTTTGGCGCGTGGCTCTAATCGGAAATAACGCCCACGTTTTAATTTATAGTTGTGCATAGTTCTTTTAGCACGTATGACGCGAACGCAGTTGGAACGAACGTGCGCAATTTTGTTTTTTTTTTTCAATACAATATCCACGGAAAATTTCGAAAATGTTTACCAACACCGCTCTCCACATCATTCATTATTGCCCTGCTCACATCCCATCTTAAATGGGGTCGGCGCAGCATGTATTTTCTTCTTCCATACTTCTATTACTCAACATCTTATTAGACGCCTCCTTTAAATATAATCTTTTACACAGTCCATCCATAGTTTGTTTGGTATTCCATCTCTTATTGCCGTCCACATTCATGCACAAACATTCCTTACGACACTTCCCTCACTCCTGTGAAAAAGCACCTTCGGCACCATCGCCATTATTATCGCCAAAGGAACCATGCATCACGGATTTACGGTTCTATATTTATAAGGGTTAGTAACCTATAAGACATCTTTTCAAAGACGTGTGCTAATTTTGCCTGTAACGTCATATGCATTGGCACAATACAACGTATAGGTATACATTGGAATAATTTTGTTCATTCGACATTTGAAATGTCGTAACCTTTGTCAAAAGTATTTGCCGTTGAATGATAGTAACTACACGCTTGTCTAGAAGTAATTCCTAACCACAGGAGACTTGAAGACTCTTTGGGTAAGTTTCCACAACGCAGAAAATTCCTCGCACTTTTTGAAGTCACTGAATAAAAGAATTGAGCTCTCGCGCATCCTCGAGCGAACTTTTCGAACGAATTTTCCGCTTGGTGGAAACTCACCCTAAGCTTTGAATAAGACATCATTAGGGTCATCAATCTTGGGGGTCTAAAATGGCCGCTTTATCAAAATCGTAATATGAATCACGTTAAAAATTTAAAATTCTTAAAATGGACTTTATGGTTGTCATTATTGATTCATATTATGATTCTGATAAAGCGGCCATTTTAAACCCCCAGCAGTGGCAGTGAGCTTACTGCTTCATTACTCGTTAATTCCTTTTTAAGAACAATAAGATTATGAAGATTAGCTCGTTGTATATCCCTTATCTAGGTGAACGTACCTAAGTAGTTGTAGCGTTTCCTAATGACAAAAGAACTGACCATACCAAACAGTGAACTCAGTAACAAAATACTCTATATTTGTATCATAAAATCCAGCTACCACATTGTTACATTTGACCTTTACGTCGTGATCTAAATAGTATGTTAAACAAAACAAGAAAACGCACATTCTCTGTCCCGTTGAATATATTTGCATTACATTCTAGCCAACTGTTTAAAGTAGTTCATCTTAATCGAATA
This sequence comes from Xestia xanthographa, assembly GCA_905147715.2. Classification (NCBI taxonomy): domain Eukaryota; kingdom Metazoa; phylum Arthropoda; class Insecta; order Lepidoptera; family Noctuidae; genus Xestia; species Xestia xanthographa. Next base: position 4,190,773 of record LR990664.1, read on the forward strand.
GTTTTCCAAGATACTCAGTATTTAGAGTAAGATGCGTTTTATTTTTCGCATACTCCACACTAACTAATGCATGTGTTCTCTGAAACTAAAGGTGATACTTAAATGATGCTCTGATGAAATAGAGCACGAGGACGGTGAAACGGTGAAAACAGAATTTGTTTCAATTTCAATACTCGAGTCTTATATAACTGTGAGTCTACGTAGCTATAACTCAAAGGCCAATAATATGTTGATGGATAGAGAGGGAGAGGAAGACCAAGGAAACAATGGATGGATTGTGTGAGGAATGATGTGAAAGAAGAAGAAGTAAATGATAGTGTGATGGTTGACAGGGGAGAATGGAAGAAAAAACGTGTTGCGACGGCCTCAAGTAACATGAGACCAGGGCATGAAGATGATGATGATGGAACTCAAAGCACAATAGAAAGATCCGTAGGCAAACCAAGGTATAATAACCAACATATCCCGAAGAATCTGCAAAACTTCAGCGGTACCAAGTAAGGCACATTACTCGCAGAACGAAAGGCCGGAAGGTGCATCGTTGGAAAACCTCTCACAAGGGGAATCGATGACCTGGTGAAGGCCACGGGAATTCGCTGGATGCGAGAAGAACAGGACTTGCATTCACAGCCTTAGTCCAGCTGTGAATGTGTTTTGAATAATATAACCATGATGCTTATAAGTTTGTTATGGAAACTTGTGAAAACGGGTGATTTCAATACAACATATTCGATAGGTTGCGAAAAACTGGAGCTGGTTGGTCTCTTTTAAGCGTATCATCATCAGTTCAGCCGAAAAACATCCTCTGCTGGACATAGGCTTCCCCCAAGTGTCGCCACATTGACCGATCCCATGCGATTCGCACCCAGCGGATCCCCGCAACCTTCACCAGGTCATCGATCCACCTAGTGGGAGGCCTTCATACGCAACGAAAGATTTAAGCGTATTGTGGTTGGTCATTACAAAATGATGTCAGCTTCTAAATTCTTCAGGGGCAAAGTTTGTACAGAAGCTTGTTTGTTAGATAAGATTTTCACAAAAATCACTAAAATGCGTTGGTTCTAAAAACTCTGTTTATTTTTCTCCGGGGGCGTGTTTTGCTGGTCTCGTGATGGCTACGTCACAGTAACACGTGCCAAGAAAAATGTTTTGATCGTAAATAAGTGCCGTTTTTTGCGGATTGAGGATTTTTATCACTAAACACCGGATACTATTAAAATGAATGAGAAGGCCGTAACCAGGACTTAAATTTAGATACAGGGCAGAGTTCGAAAACCCTCTATGGATTGACCTCAACACCTCGACAAGTGTGTTCTCGAGTGGTGGCCAAGATTAGGCCAAAGAATCCAGGGCCGTCCTAAAGCTCGTTGGGTCGACAACATCGTTAAAGTCGCGTGAAACACCTGGATAAGGGACCCACAGAACCGGGAAGTGTGGCAGAAAAAAGGGGAGGCCTATACCCAGCAGTGGGTTATTCCGGGCCGATATGATGATGTGACCTCGATAATACGTTGACGTTGCAGATATTCTGAGCGCGAGGACTTGGGTTCAATACCCAGGTTGGGCAAAGTATCATCAGTATTTTCCGTCAGCACTTCTCAGTACCAGTCGAAAGTGAGAAATGGTAATAGGCTCGCAATTAGGTATATGACACGGACACTTCTGCCTCTCAATTATAAGCGAGGGTAATTTGGTTAATAACAGTCATGTTTGTGAATAAAACCTACTTCAGTTTTTGCCATTTCAGTGAATGACCAGATCGATGTATGATGAATGTACAGTCACGAACACCAATATGTAAACACTTTCCTAAATTTAAAAACAATTTTCGCGAGAAATAACGATTATAACTTGGAGATAGGATCTGTTTCATAAAAATATAAGTTTCAGAATACTATGTTCGCAACACCATGAAATTTTAATCATAAAAGTACGAGAATAACACTTTTAAAAGTTGTTCAGGGTTTATATATTGGTGCTCATGACTGTACACGGAGCGAAAGGAGTATGAAAGGCTCATAACATAACATCACGCCTGCAATCCCCGAAGGGATAGGCAGAGGTGTACTTAAGGGGCTACCCCATGGCACACTAGCGCCACTTTAGTAAAAAAATCAGAACTCGTTAAATACACAATGAATATAAAATCTGATAGACAAAATCAATGCTTTAGAGTTCTAGATTATTGACGTCTATTTAATTCATTAAAATATACTACACTGTAGTTACAGTTAGAAAAATTGCTAAAAACGGCCGTTTTTTTCCATTTTGTATCTGTAACGACAGCGAGCTATGTTTCAAGGAGATAGGCAGACGTAAATAATTTACAAGACCAAAAGATTGATTTTGTCTATCAGATTTTATATTAATTGTGTATTTAACGAGTTCTGATTTTTTTACTAAAGTGGCGCTAGTGTGCCATGGGGTAGCCCCTTAATAGTACACCCGTTATTTATAAGTCATATAATGTAATAGGCGGTATCGGTATCAACAGTACACAACTCCAGGCTCCATGACTGTTACTGAGAAATTCCTGATAGAAACAGCCTATAACAATTTGCCCGACCTGTGAATCGAACCCAGGACCTCATGTTCACCAGTCGCAATTGCGACCAACGAGGCAGTCCATGAAAGGATCGTAGATAGCAAAATGGCGTCCTGTACTGTGCCTACCCTCGTGGAAAAAAGAGCGTGAATGTATTTATAAAGGGTGTAAAACACCTCTTAACGAAGCTGAAAGGCACTTGTTCGCCTCGTCAATGCGATCATTTTTTTGTTCTACACCATACCTGGGAACCTTCTAGTTACGGAGATATTGGGAGTCGTAAGTATAAGTTAAGTATGAGTATAAGTTCCAAATTTTTGGCAAGTTTTTTTTTAATACAAGTTTTTAATGTAGGTACGATTTTTACTTTAAATACCTCCACAACCCCCGTACTATTCAAACCATCCGCACAATGTTTTGAGTGCGTTACATTGAGTTCTGCCACAAAACATGATTATTCACCCCAAAAAAAAAAGTCGTTTCCCAGCAATAACTTTGGCGTAAAGTTACTTAGTTTAGTTTGATGTACAGAATGCTTGGTTGACGGCTTCGTGATGAGGTCTTTTACACACTGTATATTAGTGAAACCCACATGTTTACAATAATAAAGATCGTTCATGTCTTAATGGGAGGTGTGTGCTTTTTGTTTAACAACTGAAATAGATCTGCGATGAATGCCAAACGCCCACCGCCGTGCGTTCGTCGCTCGTTGTAAATATAACATGTTTTAGCTAATATTTTCACCGCATTAAACTAGATTTTTAGTGGTTTTGAAACGAGTAGGTACTTACATAATCTTGGCAGGCGTAAGTAGGTTAATTTTAAGCTGCTTATTGTTAAGGGGACTACAGGAGCTAAACGCGAGTTTTATAATGCCTGAAAGCATATGATTCACTGCAATAAACAAAATCAGAAAAATATAAGATATTCTTCAGGATATCTGCTAGTTAGAAAGTGTATTGAAAACATAATACAACAAATTTTACTCGATCAAAAAAAATCACGAACTTATCTCTAAAAAAATCTTTTAATGAGTTAAAGCCATACTAAAATACATGCGATCATTCTGATTTTTTGGTAAATAGGTAATTCTACAAGCAACATAATTAACATAATAGTGTTTAATTTTTTTTAGTCCAATCAATACATTTTTTTATTTCAATATTTATTCATAATTTTCTTAAAAAACTGGCCGCCCAGTAACTCTCTTGCTCTCGTTTACTCCGATACGAACGTAAACCATCAGCCATTTTTTTTTGAGTGGGACAGAAATGAACTTGTTTTTTTGTCTTTACGGTCTTTACCTTCATCTGAATGAATAGGCTTCAAAGCAATATGCCTTAATTTTATACACGCTTAATTTGAGGTCGTACTGGAACCGAAAGCCATAAACTCGATCATCGAATTCGGAACGATTGAGAATGGTTTTTTTTTAAATAACTAAAAAAAAAAGGAAATTTAAATTTTTCGTGACTTTTTTTTCCAAAATATAAAAAAAAAAAATGAAAAAAGTATTAAAAAAAATATCACGAAAAATTAAATTTATAATAGGTATTTGATTTCCTTTAATTAAAATAAAAAAAAATAGTCCCAATCGTTCCGAGTTCGATGATCGAGTTTATGGCTTTCGGTTCCAGAACGACCTAAAATTAATGGTGTATATAAGTAGTTCCTCTTTCAGCTGCTTTGTAAAATTTCGCTATCACCCTACACCACTTTTCCCTCAATGAAATTTCTCTCTCTTTTCCCTGAATGAATAATTTTCCAGAAGTTCTTACAATTATAAGATTATAAAATCGCAACGATGAAAGATACACAGGTAGTTTTAAACCTGGGTTAGGACATAGGATATTTTTTTACCCGGTACAACATTGCCGTGGGATATTTACCAACATCCACGTGGGCCAAGGTGCTGCCATGCCCCTAGTCACGTTTTAACAAAGGTTAAGATAAGAATAGCGGTCATTGCCCTTTCCCTAATATCTCGTTCGAACCAAAACAAAAAAACCCATGTATCGTTTTTCATTCCAAAAAATGTTGAAGATCACGATAGATGACGATTCCAGCTTATTTTTGGTTTTCAAAGTTAAGAAGTTTAATAAATGTAGGTGGGTCAATGACCGCTATTCTCATCTTAACTGGCACCAACTATAGTTTATGGTGGTTAGTTGTCATATTTTGGGGAAATATTCGTTTTAAAATAAAATATAAGTTAAGTACTGTTTTCCTCAAAGTATGTTATTACGAATAGCCCCAATTCTAATTTTGTACAAATAGTTTACAAAATTAAAACGAATTCCCACAGGCAAGTTTTGTTTTCCTGGTAATAAATTGGTTTAAACTTATAAGGTAAAAATAATTACTTTATTATATTTTAGGTAAGCAACTCATGGGTACGAATAAGGACATTGCATTAATTAATGTGATGACCAAAAATCCCATTTATATATACAATTAGTAATAGTAATATCCTGCGGTATTATGGAAGAAGTTAAGGCTAATTAAGTAATAAAATATCTCAAATATTAGCCGAGTGTAATAATTAGCCAAAAACATTCAAAAGGTGAAACAAAGTTTATGTGGTGGGATTTGCATATGAGTTCCTAGAGGTGTGGGAAGTGTGGGGGAAAAGGTAAAAAAAAAATACCGCACCGCGCGACTTTTTTTAAATCCATTTTTTTTTTGTTAGATGAATAATTCGACGAACTTATGTTGTGGTGGCGTCATAAACGATTTTTTAACAGTTTCCAAGAAATTATCGAAATCTATTGCAGTCAAAAGACTAACACTGCTGGACATAAAATATGATTTCCCTACGAGACTGTTCCCCACAAGCCGGAAAAAGAACATAGCTGTACCTAACATTAATGATCAAAAGATTTCACTGAAGAGTGTTTAATTTCTTTCGGAAATCTTTTGACCGATTGACGCAACCCCAGGGAAAAGGGTTTGTCTCATGACGAATCTTGATGACGACAAAGCCGCAGGAGGCGAGAGATGTATCATGTTACTTTCGTCATCAAACAATGACTGTAAGGACATAAATGACGGTGAGGAGGATGACAGGAGACTTATTAACAGTAAGTTATAGATCGCTGCACGTAAGTTGAACCAAAATGGCGGTCGTTCGCGAAGCTACAATTATGAAAAAAAGTCGATTGAGGCCCAATAATGTGTTACAGATTGCATCCCGTAAGTTGAACTATGTCCTTGAATGCGCAGTTGCACATTTTCGGGTCTTACTCGATTGTTTTCAATAATTTTACCTATGCGAACGACCGCCATTTTGGGTCAACTTACGTGCCGCGATCTGTACGTCAATGTTATTGGGATTTTCTATCAGGAATTTTTGTTGATGGATCGAGAGGGAGAGGAAAACCAAAGAAAAGATGTATGGAGCGTGTGAGGAATGATATGAAGGAAAAAGGAGTAAATGATAGCATGACGACTGTACGAGTGACAGAGGAGAATAGACGAAAAATAGGTGTTGCGCCCAATGATATATAAACTATAGATACGTTGTCCGCACTCTAAAATGACAACATGAAATAAAGCCAATTGGCCACATCGCGCTTAGTTACGCACCAACCTTTCGTTACGTTTGTTTATAATTTAATAAATCCTGTGACGTGACTGAAGATGTATATTTATCTCCCTCTCGCAACGGGCATCCCACCGTTCGGTGTCATATTTTCTTTCTCTTTCTTCACGCTTATAAGTAGTTCTAGTATTTTCGCCGTTTTTAAGCGCCGCGATGTTGGTTCATGACGTGTCTATATATAATACGTCATTGGTTGCGCCGACCCCAAGTAACATGAGACAAGGTCATTAAGATGATGATCCATGGAGTCCGGATTTGTGCCCGGTTGATGGCAATAGGCTCGCCCCCTATTACATGGGACTTAAACATAACTAGCGAAAAGGGATGATTCTTGACAAAAAAAATATGATTGTGTTTAGTCCGTCAGTTAGATTATCGAAAAATATTGGATAAGTACGTATTTTTTGTTTTATCAAATTATTAAAAAAATACGAAGATAAAACGCGACAAAGATCATGAGTGGCTTGTGAAGTTGTGACGTCACTTTCCGGTATAAAATGTACTCAAATGTCTTCACACGAGTTTCGACGTACTGTATCGTCTTAAATTTTTTGTTTACGTGAAAAAATAAAAATTATGTGTTCATTATTTTTTGGAAATCTATCTGACGGACTAATTAGATTTTTCAAGTGAAAACTTCTGAACTTGTGAAGGAAAAATATTGAATGACCTCACATCACTCTTCGTAGCACTCGTAGCCTAGCACCACTTGGGAGTGCGCGGGGCACAACTCGTAGCAGTGCTACGACTGGGGAGGGGCTGAGTTGGCCTGAGGTTGTTGGAGGGAGGAGGAGGGTTGGGGGAGGGCGGAGGGAGAGGGGGTTGGGAAGGAAGGGGGGGATGTTTCAATATGTATGGATTCACAAGTTACTTAGTTTTCACTTCAAATCGGCAGTCCCCAAAGACAGATGTTCCTGCATGTTTTTTTTTGACATCTACCCAATTACGGGTGTACTATTAAGTACGCCTCTGTCAACTCTGCGGGGATTACATGCGTGACGTTATGTTAGTTACGTATAGTCTCAAGAAGATGGGAGTTCCAATGATGTTGAAATAACAAAGTTCGAATTCAGACACAAACAGGAAGGTACTAAGGGTTATTCCGTTCCGTAAAACACGCATGGAAATATACATTTTGAAGAATTGTACCAAGTAGGTATATAAATAAAGGTGTTGTGTATTTTGGTGCGTGCGTCAGTCCTTTAAGTAAGTATTATTAGCTTTTGCAAGTCATAATTGATTTGGGACTCGTCCTTTAGTGGAATTTTATAGAATGCGTAAACATGAGTTCAAGGGAGTCATCATGATTCATGAGACTCGACTAATCCGAAAACTATCTATCCATACCCACCCATCCGCGTAGATATCCCTCCCGATCAGAAGGTCTAAGTAGCTAAATGTCAACAGTGCGAAACGTCTAATGAGCAATAAGTAAGTCTAATTAACAAAATGTCCATGTAGCAAAACGTCCAACTACTTATCAGGTGGTCTGTATAGCAGAACATCTATTTAGCAAAAAGTCAGTTTTAGGGCCAAGTTCACCGAAAAGATAACAGTCTGATTATCTAAAAACAACTGTTTAAAACACATTTTCATGTTCACCAAAGCAAATCAACCGATTAAATACGCTAATCAACTGTTTTCTGTAACTCACCTCGAAGAGTTTGTTTGTAGTCCCGGTTAGTAGTTAATCGGTGTATTTTGACTTTTGTAAACTGCAAATATAAATTTTAAGGTTACATCCAGATATTATTGTGAGAATTTAACATGCAGTCTACTTAGAATTATATTTTGGAAGAGGATGACTGTTTGGACGAGTTTGAAATCTTTGAAAGACTTTTGAACTCCTCGTTTGTATTCCACCAGACGACACTACACATTCACACTAAACTAGTGATGATTTCTTTTTCGTCATACGTAAAATTAGCACTGCGCTTCATATCCATTGTATTTAATTTAAAAACTATTTCAAACGAAAATTAACAAAACTTCAAACAACAGATAGGTAATTTGATGGTTATAGAACTGTCATCTCAGGTATAATCTTGTATTAAGTCTCCTCTACACGTCTGCAGATGCGTCCGAAAACCTTTGATCTGTGCCAAAAAAAACTGACAACAATCGGATTCGAGGCGGACTAGTCCGCGGACGTTAAATACCTACAACAGATGCACAAATTACCCCTTTTATACGTCGGCGGACGCATCCGAAGACGATGTCTGCAGATGCATATGCAGACGTGTAGACGAGGTTTTATTATATAGTGTATTAGGTATCTATGGGTATAATGCAACCATTTTAAGATGTTTCGCATTTGTACGGTTGTTACGTGTTAAGTTACCCACCATAATTGACTGTAAGTATAATAATCATTCGGTCTTTCATTCCTAAAACGCTCGTTTGCATAACCGAGCTAGAATAAGTTGTGCTGAACACCAAAATTTCCAGGTCATGTTTAAACAACTGTTTACGTTTAGCGGGCCGATTACGAAACAGTCGGTTGTTTTACTGTTGGTGAACTTGGCCCTTAAAATGTGTACACTCATGACATAAACTAAAAGTCATTTGTAAATCACAAGATGTAGACAGCGAAAAAGTTAAAACGCGTACTTTAAGTATATAATTTCAAAACATAGTATGCTTCAGCAGCAGGAGCGGTATACCCCTTGTAAGGGTAGACCAATTTAAATATCTGGGTCAGTGACCCAAATATTTAAATTGGCCTCAAAGATGATGAGGATATTGATAGGGAGCGGAGGGCGCTGTGTGTGAGAGCAAACATGATTGCCTGCAGTTTCAGGCGTGCCTCTAAAGAGGTCAAGCGCACTATATTTAGTGCTTACTGCGCGTCATTCTACACTTGCAGTCTGTGGGGTCATTATACTCAAAAATCATACAGCGCCCTTCGCGTCCAATACAATAACGCATTCAGGGTGTTGATGGGGTTGCCTCGATACTGCAGCGCATCAGGGATGTTTGCTGAAGCTCACGTAGACTGTTTCTACACGGTGATGCGGAAACGGTGCGCATCCCTGGTCCGTAGGGTGCGGGGCAGTGCCAACAGCATCCTGTCTATGATTGCGAGTAGGCATGATTGTGTGTTTGTGAACCACTGCTGTAAGGTTTCAGCTGCGCCTGTCACCTTGCAGCAATGATGTCACAATCTGTTTTCTGTTTTATTTTGTTTGTAAATGTATTACTAACATAGTTTGTAAGTATATTGTTACTAACACTATGAGTCTTGTTGCTCGAAATAAATAAATTATTATTATTATTATTTTCGTTTATTCATTTAAATTCTTACTTAATTACATTTTTAAGTATTTTTTAAAATAAAAGCACAAAAAAAAACACTTAAAAATATAAAAAAATAATTATTATGTTACGTTTTATTATTATTATTATTATGTTATCAAAACTTGATTGATTTTGGCGGATATTAAGATTCGAAGAATAACTTAAAAGTTTTGCTAATTTTATTTTGAAGCAAAAACTTCTATAGGCGCGTTGAGCACTTTTTGGGTGAAGGAAAAACATTGAACTCATCGTCACGTAACGTAACGTGCGGTCACGCTTCGTAGCCGTTCGTAGCACTCGTAGCATCCGCTACGGCGTAAAACCACAGAGGCATGCGCGGGGCATAACCAGTGCTACGACTGGGGCGGGGTGTACTTTTTGTTTTCACTTCTATCGGCAGTCCCCAAAGACTGCTCCGATTTTTTTACACATTAAAACTGTCCGACGTAGATGCGTAGAATAAACGAATAAATGAAATATGTCGTTGGCAAAATCAGCCCCAGATCATTGAGGTTCAATATGTTTGTTCCTAATGCCCTAGAGTACATAGAGAAGACGTGGAAATCATGAAATATTTATTGACGCTTCTTCTTCTTCACGAATATCCTAATAATACGATGCCTCCGATTTTTGGACCAGTACGTAATGACCTAGAAAACTCTGTCCATAGCCTTACTCACGTCTTAGAGGATGCAGTTCGTTTTTGAAGCTAAGAGGTAAAACAATAATCTCCACTTACTTTCTTTGGTGTCCAGCAAGAAGTCAGCAGGCTGCCCCAGCGAGTTGATCAACCCGCTGGAGTTTCCTGCCGTGGAGTTCAGTAATGTTGCCGTGGAGTTCAGTAATGATGCCGTGGAGTTCAGTAATGATGCCGTCGCGTTGGCAGATGTGCCGTTGATGACCGTGACGTTCTTCCATGGCTCCAGTTGGGGCAGCGCTGGTGATGTCCACGCAAGGATTGTGCCGCCCGCCACCGCGGCAATTGAGGCTGTGGAAACGGAAGGCAAATTAATATATCATCATCATCTATGGTGAGAGAGAGAGAACAGAGGGAAAAAAGTAAGAGTTGTTATTAGAGATGCAACGGATAGTTGTTTAGCCGGATACCGAATAACGAATATTCGGCAAACTGCTAGGCCGGATGGCCGGATATCCGGTCGCCGGAGCTCTGGTGGAGAGTAAGTAGTTCTCTAAGACAAGTAGTGACATGTTCAGCGTCGTACAGCTGCGGGCAACGCGATTAGATCATTTCGGGCGGTTTCGGGTCTCATCGGTATTATTAATATATGTATAATATTAATTTTTAACTTGTTAAATAAAACTTGTTTTAGTGCGGTGCGATGAGTTAGAGACGTTAGAGTACATAGATATAGCTTTTAATAGACATTATCATAATTGCTAGCTGTTGTCTTATTTCATGTCCGTTTTAAAGGATTTTTTAGCAAAATTATGAATATCCGGTATCCGCCGGATAATGAGTTACTATCCGGTATCCGGCCGGATAGTAAAATTTAGGCCGGATAGGCCTGATACCAAATAGTTACCGGATATCCGTTGCATCTCTAGTTGTTATGGCCCAGTTATGTGGACCGTAGGATCCAAATTTATTTCAGTCAGTCAGAAGAGTCCCCACTGCTCACAAAAAAGAAAACATCCTGAGGAAACCGGTATGTCCTAGAACTAAACATTCTAATACGTGATAGCAACAACCAACCCGCATTTTATCCGCGTGGTGGATAACGGCTAACTCTTCAAGGACCTGAGTCTCACAGAGAGGATTCTGCGAGATTCAGGTCTCCTGGCCTTTGCCTCAGCAGTGGGAACAATATACGCTGTTATGGATGGGAACAATATACATAGTTAGTCTGGTTGATTGCTGTTAATGAGTAGGGATTTTGCACCTTACGTTTAAATTACTTGTGTGGCAACAATGATCTCTGGCACCGCTCACCCCATTACAAACCGTTAAACTTGAAACAATAACACTAATTTACACGTCCCTATATGTATACTAGAACAACATCTATGATTCATCTAACAAGTATAAAAGTATAAAATATAATGATATCAGAATTCATTCATAATCTTAATGCAGTCACAATGGTCAATGAGGTCGCGTTTCGGGTTACAAGATCACCAATTGAACTTGGTATGCGGGTAAAAGTGGAACTATTACAAAATGAACTGGATTTTGACATTTGTCGCAGTAAGTGGCGCCACCGTGACATGCCAAGATATTGTGGCCGTCGTAAAAATAGAGTGTCAGTTGTGGCCAATATTCAGCCGCTAATAGAGTTGTCAATGTAACATTTATTTTTGTTTATGACGAGTCTAACGGTGTGAGTATTGGCATTGTTTTACATAATGCTGTTATACAATGTGGATTACAATTATTTATTATTATTTATTTATTTATTTAGTACAGTATTTAAAACCATTAACACTAAATTAAATACCTAATCCTTTTACTCGGTCTTCTCGCAGAACCACAAACATTCCAACAAAATCGTCTTCCATTCATCAGCAAACAAGTCCAATCCAGGGTTGGTCTCCACGAGAGCGTTGAGGTTCGTAAGCATACGTGGTACAGGCGAAGTGGATCGAGCTACAGTGCGACTAAATGGAACATTAAACAATTTATGTTTCCTAGAGCGAATATAATTATTTGGAACAAATAATTGACACAGCTCAGGATGTAATTCCGAGGCGTTGGTATAACCATGTATAATTTTATACGCAATTGTAAGTTGGCCAACAGCACGCCTGACTTTAAGGGAATTAAAATTCAAACATCCTAAAAGAAATTTAGTAGGATACATATATGGATAATATCCAAATACATGTTTGTAGAGGTACCTAAGAAAAGCTTTTTGCACTTTTTCCAGCATGAGTGTATAGGTTACCTCATGAGGATTCCATACACAAGCGCTAGTTTCGAGCTTGCACCGAACTAAGGCGTTGAACAAGAGCTTGATAACTGCCTGGTTATTAAAACCTTGACAGTTACGTAAAACAAAACCTAAGCGTCTGAATGATTCTTTAGCCAAGCTTATAATGTGTGTATGAAAGGTCAGTTTGCTATCAAACAGTACACCGAGGTCTTTCACTGTCGACACTCTGGTTATAAACTCGTTGTTCACGCTGTAGTCGTACTGTATTGGGTTCCGCATACGGCCAAAGCTCATAAATTGACATTTAGAGGTGTTAAATTCCATTTTATTAGTGGCAGCCCATTCACTCAAGGCATCGATATCACGCTGGAGAACTATACAGTCAGACACGGAGTTTACTGTTGCATATATTTTCAGGTCGTCGGCATAAAGTAGACATTTCGAGTGTTTTATTATTTGTGGCAGATCGTTTACCATAATCAAAAAAAGCAAGGGACCTAAAATGGAACCCTGACTCACGCCTGATCGTGTATGATACGCATGTGAATTGTATGAGCCAAGACGAACAAATTGCTGACGGTCCCGGAGATAGTCAGAAAACAGAAGAAGAAGACTGGGTGTAAATCCTATGGCACTTAACTTGCGTAACAAGATGTCGTTATTAATTCTATCAAAGGCCTTACGAAAATCGAAATACAGCACATCTACTTGCTGTCCGCGGTCCATTTGAAAAGAAATAAAATCAACTAATGTTAGCAAATTGGTGTCAACTGACTTTTTGTTGCGAAAACCATGTTGTTCATTGCACAAATAAATATCGACTTGTCTTTGAATTTCCTTATATAAAATGTGTTCAAATACTTTAGCAGGGGCAGACAATATAGCAATAGGCCTGTAGTCTTCAACTGATGATTTCAACCTTGTCTTCGGTATAGGAGTAACCCTAGAGAGTTTCCATTGAGTTGGGTATTTTCCAGTGGTTAATGATAAGTTGAATATATGACATAGAGGGATGGCTATGGAAGTTTTAGACAGTTTAAGGATATTAGCTGGAATGTTATCCGGTCCAGCAGAACTACTGAGTTTTAATTTACTGATACCACGTTCTACATCGTTAGTTGAAAAATTAACTAAACTGACGCAGTTACTATTGCTATATGTTTCAAGAGCACATATTTGGGAGACATTCAAATCAGGTGTTTCAGGTAAGAAAACACTGGAAAAGAAATCAGCAAAAGCATTAGCGGCATGGATACCCGACAGTGATTGACCCTTATAGTTGATTGTAGGCTCAAAGCCTCCTTTGCATCGAAGGGTGGATATGTGCTGCCAAAACTGTCGTGGGTTGACTCTTATATTACGTTCAACATGATGTAAATGTGAATTATATGCTTTGATAATGCGGTGCTTAAGGTTTGCTCTTAAATCAGAAAATGCTTTGTATACCGTTAAACAAGTAGACTTTTTCCAAGTTTGATGTAGTCTGTGTTTATTTCGAAGATCTGTTATTATATCACGGGTGTACCAAACTGGATAACGTTTGCGACTAGCTTTATTGCGTAGTTTTTTTGGCATACATTCGTTAAAGAAATTATAAATAATTTCATAAAAACTATTCATGCAAAAAGTAATATCAGTTGATTCTATTACGGTACTCCAAGATTCCTCATTAAGTAGAGTATAAAGACGTTTATAATCGCACTTATTAAAATTCCAGTCCTTAGACCGATCACTATTACTAGCTGGCATAGGACGAACATGGGAAGCTGTGTCAAACTTTAAAGTAATATCCAGTGGCGGGTGGTAATTATCGGGTGGTACCATACCTTCTGACTCGCTTATAGATACCTCGACGCTCTCGTGAACCAACACTACATCTAGTATACCTCCATGCAGATTCTTCACATCATTCTTCTCAGCCATGCTACAAAATGACAGAAAATAACAGAAATAATTATTAATATTAACCGAAGCACTATTTAAATTTAAATCACCACATATGAAAACAGTGCCCTTTATGGTCAATGACTAAGTGGTTGTACTGTATTTAGATCATCATATAAAACATCGTTTATTTTTCCCATATGTTATTTCCCATTAATAAAAATGGCCAACTGACATACAAACTTTCACCCTCTATTTTATAATTCACGGTCTTGTCAAATTCAAATTCAAACAGTTTATTGTGGATCATAGGTTCATAAGATGTTGTGTTAAATACAGGTGTCTGCTATGTCCCGCCATTGATGCATACAAAATTCATGTCACAAGTTCGGTAAAAAAATACAATACTAAACAATAATTAAATTAAACTTAGATTATATAACAATAAAATTAAAATACAATACATCCAGTTTGTCATGCAAATACATTATGATTAAATTATCAAAATTATAAAATACTTATGTCAGATTAACAAATTATTCATTCAGCCATAGCATAATAGCCTTCTTGTGCCAGCCTCGTCCATGCCCGCGATGGCAACAATGTCGTCTAGCCACTTCCTCTCACAAGGAGGCCTGTGTGCCAGCAATGGGATCGTTATACGTAACATCACGCCTTTAATACCCTAAGGGTTAGGCAGAGGTGTACCCAATAGTACACCCACGTTTCATCACTTTTGTTTAAGTCCCAAATAATAGGGGCGAGCCTATTACCATTTTTTTTTTCGGATGGGAAATCATCAAATAACTCCTCCCCCTCTGGGCGGAGCAGGAGGGAGTGTCAGACTTTTACTGACTAAAACCCATCCATGTTCCTTCATCGCCCTTTGTGTTCCGGGGCCATTGTATCTCTTTCGAACTGTCCCGCAACCCCGTCAGGCATCGGTCCTTATGGACCCCTTCCTTTTTGCTGACTCTCTTTGAGGCGCGCGTGGAACACTCGTGCGCCGTCGACACGGCCTGTCGTCATGAGACGGATGGACGGCGAGAGGTTCTCTCCCTCTCACGTTCCGCCACCTCCTTCTCTAGCATTACTGCTTCGCAGAAGGAGGTGACGGCGTCCCATTCCGTCTCGATCCGGACCATGGCTTGCACCAGGGCCGGACGCAGCCTATTACCATCAACCGGGCACAAAACCAGACTCTGTGGCTGCTACTGAGAAATTCCTGATGGAAAAAAACCCAATAACAAGCATGACCTGGGAATCGAACCCTGGACCTCGTGCTCAGAATTCACGCTTGCAACCACTAGACCAAAGAGGCAGTGATAAATGATGTTTATAATTTAATTCTTTTCAAAAATCATTTTCACAGTAAGTACTTAGGTATAAAGGGTGTAAAACACCTCTTAACGAAGCCGAAAGGAACTTGTTCTCCCCGTCATTGCGATCATTTTTTTGTTCTACACCATACCTGGGAACCTTCTAGTTACGGAGATTTTGGGGGTCAAAGTTCCAACATTTTGGCATTTTTTTTTATATACTAGTTTTTAATGTAAGATTTTTACTTTTAACAACTTCACGACCCCCGTACTATTCAATCCATCCACCAGCACAATGTTTTGAGTGCGTTACATTGAGTTCTACCACAAAACCTGATATTTCACCCCAAAAGAAAAAGTCATTTCCCAGCAATAATTTTTGCGTAAAGTTTACTTATTATACAGAATGCTTAGTTGACGGCTTCGTGATGAGTTCTTTTACAACCTATATTTTCAAAACTAGAAGAGGCCTTTGCCATATCCGACTCCTCTGAGAAGATACAGCTGAAACAAACTCAAAGGTCACCGTCTCTTTTAAAGTCCAACCATAATCTTGCACAAGTCACATGAGGACCATGCACATTAGTGCCTGATTATCCTCATGAACACCAGAATCTTCTAAACGTCAAAACAATATCTTTAATAGTTACAATACAACCATAGCCGTTTATAAGTCAATGCACTGAAGGTGCCTTTTGAAGAAAAGGTAACCAGAGGTCATGCATGAACTGTTTATTGTAAACAACGTAAACTCAATGCATAATCATTACTTTGTCAATTAAAACAATAGGGGGTATTAACCAAACAAGTAAGAACGTTATGTTAATAGATGCAGGATTATGTAAAGGACAATGGATAGGCTGTGCGTATTATTATTTGTGTTATCTTATATTTAGACTGTGAGCGAGATTCGTGTCTGTTGCCCTGTCTAACAGATAGATATAGGCCTCCGTCAATCGCTTTCAAACAATTTCCTACATAGAATATTTTCGACAGCTTCCAATTCTTCTTTATTTTTCTTATTTTTCTTTTATACGCGAGTTTTTATGCCACCCACTCGACATGCCGTCGAGAAATATCTCTTAAGCATGCTGGTTTCTTCACGATGTTTTATTTAACCGAAGCAAGTGATAATACAATACGGTGCACAAGAATCCGAAAAATCAGAGATGCACGGCTTTTTTTTTTCGGATGGGAAATCATCAAATGACTGCTCTCGCTCTGGGCCGAGCGGCAGGGAGTGTCAGACTTTTACTGACTAAAACCCATACATGTTCTTTCTTCGCCCTTTGTGTTCCGGGGCCACGGTATCTCTTTCGAACAGTCCCGTAGCCCCGGCAGGCATCGGCCCTTGTGGACCCCTTCCTTTCTGCTGACATCTCTTTGAGGCGCGCGTGGAACACGAACGCGCAGTCGACACGGCCTGTCGTCATGGACGGCGAGCTAGCCCATAGCCCACCGTCCACAGGCCCGCGCCTACGGTGGCCGGGCGCCACCTGGTGGCCCCCGACGCCCAGGGCGTCTCCCGCGGCGGCCGGGACGCTGAGAGGTTCTCTCCCTCTCCCGTTCCGCCACCTCCTTCTCTAGCATTACTGCTTCGCAGAAGGAGGTGACAACGTCCCATTCAGTCTCGCTCCGGACCATGGCTTGACCCAGAACCGGACGCGAGAGGTCGCCGCCGCCAATCGTCGCTTCGAGGACACGGCGGTGCTCCTCCCCACGCGGGGCACACCTCCACCGTGTGTTCCAACGTGTCCTCCGGTCGATCCTCGCAGTGGAAACACCCGGGCGTTTCCTCCCGCGATGTCAGAAAAGGTGCACGCCTTGGGTTCGAACTCGAAACCTATGACTTGGCAGTCCGACCTTCACACCACTGGGCGATCACTACTTCTAGATTTGGTAAGACACTGCTTCCACACTCTTAGAGGATGAAAAGAAGAGAGAACGCTTAGCGAAGGTTAGAAAATGAAATTGGCTGAATTAAAACTACACATACCTGCAACAGCAGCTATGTACTGGTTGGCTTTCCTGGTCTGTCCGCCCTTCTCCTGGACGTCCAGCATATGCATCGTTGGTTTATCCATCTTTGTTGTCTTATGTTAGCCTGGTACTCGCATTCTGGAACAAGAAGAAAAATGAATTAATTGATGAACCTATCTATATACGTACTAATATTATAAAGCTGAAGAGATAGTACTTAGTGTTAAACTCAACACGCTACAACCAATACGAGCGCATCAATGAAAAATGAAAAAAAACGGGGAAAATTTTATTCTTAAAATAAATTCACGCGGACGAAGGGCAAAAGACAGGTAAATATAAGAAGATTATACAATATTTACGACAAAAATAAACGTTTTACTACCTCTATTTAGGTTAAAATTAGCAAAACAAGTTTGTGAGCTCATCATAAACGCGTTCCATTGGTATTTCATTAAGATTATCTAAGATATTAACAAGTACGGCGGCCTTGGGGTGACCGCTGTGGGCTCTGCTAATAATCTGCTTAATTGTGCTAATTTGCTCAGCAAATACCTCTTTACGAGTACCGTAACTATGGTTATGTTAAATTGTAATAAGATTGCAAGTGGTTTGAATAAGTAGGAAAGAAAAATCTTTTATTCTTATTATTATTTTTTCTTTTATTTTTTAATCTTTTCTTTTATTTTTTTCTTTTATTTTATTTTCTTTTTAGTTTTGCTGTCAATTTTGGTAAAAGTGGTGTTATTTTACTCATCTTCATTGTACCTTTTATTGCCTTTAGAAAAGGTCAAACATGACCTATGACATGAGTATAATTTCTCTCATCTGATATCTTTAAACACTCTTGATGTTCTTGTTTTTCATTGAAAAGCATCATTGTTCCTTATTAAGGAATTTCTCCTTTTCTTTGTATGAAGAATCACCCATACACAAACGCCCAGATCCAAAAGAATCCGGTATTAAGGCTGATGCTCAAGGGTAGCCCGCGAAATTCAAATTTTCTCACGTTTTTGCTATTTACAGGCCAGTGCTAAGTTGTATGTTGATTAAAATATTGTTCGCAACTGTAAGACGTATGTAGTTACAGAATAATAATGATCAAAATTATCAATACCCTTTAGGTACATAAAGTCTACTTTACAAAAAATACCACTTTACCAAAATGACCACTTTACCAAAACGACCACTTTACCAAAACGACTGTATCCCTAAAGGTCTACTTTCCCGAAATGTCTACTTTCCTGAAACGTCTAATTTCCCGAAAGGTCTACTTTCCCGAAACGTCTACTTTCCCGAAACGTCTACGGACTCGACTCACACATAGGAGACATTCGTCGTTTCGGCCTACAGGTGTTGGGACCAGTAGTGGGCCAAAACGACGAATCTTTAATTTTGTATTATTTTCATTCGCTGTTTCGGCCCACTCCATTTTTTATGACATTTATTTAATAAAAAAATTATCCAAGTTCATAAAGGTGCAGGAATGATTTTGACCTTGATAAAGTCATTTTTCCACCTTTATGAACTTTGAGGGTTGTATTGATGATTTTGATGATTATAATTCTGTAACTACATACGTCTCAGTCGCAAACAGTATTCTAATCAACATACAACCTAGCACTGGCCTGCAAATTGCAAAAAACGTAAGAAAATTTGAATTTCGCGGGCTACCCTGAAGCATCAGCCTAGTCCTTCAGTCTATCATCTAGCCCATAAACATACTAGTTCCATCTTTGATTCCATGTTTTTCTGGTCCATTCGACCTCCTGATGCAGTAAACAGATGCAGTTGTAACAGGGGTCAAATCTAGCGCATTGTCAGTACATGACGGTGCTAACGAGGCTCAATGGACCAAACGAGCTGGTCTCAAGTCATGCTCTCGATCGACAGATCCATAAAACTGTTTTGTGTTCTTATTTCCGGGCTGATTCGTAGGGCTGACTCGAGGACATTCTATGAGGCGAAATAATGTTAGGTGTAATACGTCATTGTGGGTAATTCGTTTTATCCACCTTGTGTTTAACTAAGGGGCAATTCCAAGATTTTTAAAAACGGTCGCCAATGTTTGACTCAATCTGTACCTAATAAAAAAGCTCAAAGCAAAGAATAGAATACTTATATCAAAACCACCTTTTTTGACAAGTTATTGACACTGATTGTCGTTGAAATGAGATTGCGACTAGATTTTGAGCCTCTTTAAGAAATTAGTCTATTTATGCTTTTGAAGATCCCATTTATTCGTGGTAAATATTGCCATCATGGTTACAAATACACAACTTCTTTATGCGAATAACAGAGGATTTTAGTGTAGCACTGTCAACCTCAAAAGTTTGCAATCTTCTACAGCTGCCTAAGCTCCTAGTAGATTGTTTGGTCTAAGTAACAGTTTCCAAATTCGACCACGTAAAAGCGTACAAAATTATCTTTGATCTAGTTCTAAAAAACCCGGCCAAGTGCGAGTCGGACTCGCGCACGAAGGGTTCCGTACCATTATTATCAAAAAAAGGGCAAAAAGATCACGTTTGTTGTATGGGAGCCCCCCTTAAATATTAATTTTATTCTGTTTTTAGTATTTGTTGTTATAGCGGCAACAGAAATACATCATCTGTGAAAATTTCAGCTGTCTAGATGTCACGGTTCATGAGATACAGCCTGGTGACAGACAGACGGACAGACGGACAGACAGCGAAGTCTTAGTAATAGGGTTCCATTTTTACCCTTTGGGTACGGAACCCTAAAAAGACAAAAATAATCGATTCAGTCGGTACATTCAGAGTCGTTATGTTTATTTTCATGTTGTTATGTTTATTTTCAAGAAGCAATAGCTCCATAATCCAGCAGCCCTACTCAGAATAATGAACGCATAAGAATGACTCTTTGTATTGTGTAGGTAGGTATTCCAAGGTTTTTTATCAGTTCGCAGTTCGCATTCATAGGTCCTAGGCTAGGCATATACCCATAATAATATCATCAATTTGAACGTCCCGGGTAATCTTCGGAACTACTAACCCGATTCTGAAAATTCTTCTACTAATAAGAAGCCACATTATCTCAGAGTGTCAGCTATATTTAAAACGTTCCCATTTCCCATAATCTCTGATCACAACACTAGCGTAGCCGCGGGGAATAGCTAGTGCTTAAAATCTCACTGATAAATAATATTTTCAACGTTCGGCTCTTAGCCAAGAGTTAGGGTTGCCAACTTTTTTTTCAAGAAATAACGTATATCTAGGTCTGAAAAGGAAAATAAACAGTACCTATTCTAGAAAAATGAACAGTATAATTAATTTTTCAAAGTTTTAAATACATATTTTTTAGAGCTTCTTGCTTAACTAATATATGTACTATCATTTTTGAAGGCTCCATAAGCTTCATTACAATGAGAGGTTTTCCTTTTGAGGTTTTAAAAAAAACTTAGTTTCCAAGAACTCTATAGATGGCGTTGAACTTACTATGATAGTTGGTGCCAAAGCCAAAACGCTTGAAAAAAAAAAAACATTGTGTCACGTCACATACTCTAGTTGACTGACACTTTCATTTGCTTAACCTTCCGAATATAACCAACATTTCTCGCGCTTTGTTAAAATCAGTTTTTTTAGGTTCCGTTCCTTGCATTATCATACTTACTCCTAGCGCCATCTATCCAGCGACTAGGGAAGAGCTAAAAAGAAAATCCGTCATTCCTAAAATTAAAATAAATGATAAGCTCATTTTTTATCAAATCTATGCTGGCTCTATTTCTATAATCCCGCCACTTCTCATTCGTAGCAGAAAAAACCCTTTCTGTAAATGCTGAAATGGCAGGAACAGAGAGCAGAGAAAACAATCTCAAAAACGAGGGCTGTGGGCTGGGCTTAGGCCAGCTCCAGCTACACTAATGAAATGACGCATACTATTTTTGTTAACTTTTTGAACACAATATTTATGTATGCGTTGAAAACAGTATTTTGTATACTTTATTTTTGTTCAACAGTAAAAAGCATAATGTAGTGAAAAACAGTATAATACGGTTTTTGACAGTATGGTTGGCAACCCTACCAAGAGTTGAAATTCCAATATCAAGTGCAAACATTTTGTGCGTTAATTTAGGTTCCGCTTAACGATAGTGAAAACGGACGATAGACTTCCTGTCTGTGTTCTAACACACACAAATCTTAATCAAACACAACACGTGCATACATCCCACAGACGAACTATGTTCTCTCGTGTTCCGTGGGCTGAACTAATAGACAACGCAAATATTTGTACCACAAGGGCACTGAACTCACGACCCTGGATTAGACGTGTAAATCCGGCATTGTGTATTCACCATTGTACTCATTACCTTAAAAATCTTGGTAACCATGGAATGAGTAGGTATACCAACCTGAATGCAAGGTTATTTTTAGGGTTCCGTAGCCAAATGGCAAAAAACGGAAACCTTATGGATTCGTCATGTCTGTCTGTCTGTCCGTCCGTATGTCACAGCCACTTTTTTCCGGAACTATAAGAACTATGCTGTTGAAACTTGGTAAGTAGATGTATTCTGTGAACCGCATTAAGATTTTCACACAAAAATCGAAAAAAAACAATTAATTTTGGGGGTTCACCATACTTAGAGCTGAAACTCAAATCAATTTTTTTCATCAATCCCATAAATGTGTGGGGTATCTAAGGATAGGTCTTCAAAAATGATATTGAGGTTCCAATTTCATTTTTTTCTAAACTGGATAGTTTGCGCGAGAGACGCTTCCAAAGTGGTAAAATGTGCCCCCCCCCCCCTGTAATTTCCAAAATAAGAAAATGATAAAACTAAAAAAAAATATATGATGTACCTACATTACTCGATCAAAGTTACAACGAACTACAAGAACTTTTTATATTATGTTACATGCTGCTACGGAACCCTTCATGGGCGAGTCCGACTCGCACTTCGCCGCTTTTTACTTTTAAAACCATTACGGACAGATTCTGAGAAAAAAAAGCTCCAAAAAAATCTTCTAGAGAAAAAAAATCAAATCAACCTGGAACTCACCCATACTGACATGACAAGTGAAAAGAAAAAACCATTTACTATGAAAAAACAACAGATTTTCAAAGCTCATACTTCAAGAAGAGAAGGTATTAACTACCACTAATTTGATTTGACCCTTTTTAGACATACCTACCGCATAGGCATACCTACATGTCTCCGCCAGATAAGTAAGAATTAAAGGTCATTAACCCGCATACATTTATTCAAATACATAATTCCGAAAACAGAAATAATGACATAAACTTGTCCCGAAACGTCGACCTTTATCTTGATCCTTGAGTTTTTCTAGTAATAAAAAACGATTCATATTTCTTTATGTGTTGTCGGGGTACCTTACGCAGAGAAATTAAGGAAAGAGCAATGATCTTTAATTTTTACTTATCTGCCGGAGACTATTGTCATAATATTACTGTGCTATAGTCTTCGTTTCCAGTCTTTAATCTGTTGCTATGCCGCTGTTTATAGGCCGGGAGACCGCCTCCACAAGCAACAACGTAAGAGAGATTATTTAATCTAATCCCATTTCACAAGAGGAAGTCGTCGTTTACTCTGTTAACCAAGTCATTTATAAACCAAACTTTATTCTTGTATGTTCTTACAATGAGACAGTCATACATAGGATAGTTTATAACAAGTCAGTAATTACTTGAGCCAGAGTAATTATTTAAGATACAATTTTTATTCTGTGGTTTAGTAATTGCTTGAAGTTGGAACTCTCAAAAGTTAGAATTCTTACCCTGGTATCTATAGACAAGTTAAAGTTATTACCTACTTGAGTTTAAGTAATTACTTTCTATTTTTTTTTATGCAATAGACAAGAATTTGAACGAAATAAGAACCGTCAAAGAAATCACAAGTACGCTCAAACGAAAACTTTGCTATTGAAAAGCCGATACATTATTTTGCTTTTGCATATCACGTTTAGAAAGTCAATTTCCATTACCTACTGAATAAACCCTTTTTTTCGGATGGAAAATCATCAAATTATTCCGCTCTGGGCGGAGCAGGAGAGAGTGTCAGACTTTTACTGACTAAAACCCATCCATGTTTCTTCATCGCCCTTTGTGTTCCGGGGCCACGGTATCTCTTTCGAACAGTCCCGCAACCCCGGCAGGCATCGGGCCTTGCGGACCCCTTCCTTTTGCTGACTCTCTACTGAATAAACCCTTCGTTTTAGAAGGCAAAAGTAGATAGGCCTTCATAAAATTTAATTGCGAGCCAAGCCTATCGTTTCAGTCATTATCTTCCTGCCGTTGTCAGGACCGGTAAGGGATCGGTAAGGGACCGGTAAGGGACCGGTAAGGGACCGGAAGTAACATGGTACTTGGGGTCGGCACAACACGTTTTTGAAGTGATAACTTCTTTAGGCGCGTTGAGCACTTTTTGGGTGAAGGAAAAACATTGAACTCATCGTCACTTGACGTAACGTGCGGTCAGGCTTCGTAGCACTCGTAGGCGATCCGCTACGGTGTAGCACCACATAGGCATGCGCGGGGCATAACCAGTGCTACGACTGGGGCGGGGCCTGTGTACTTTTTGTTTTCACTTCTATCGGCAGTCCCCACAGACTGTCCAAATTGTTTTGTTTCTTCCTCTAGTCTCCCCTGTCATCCGTCACGCAAACATTCACACAGTTTTCAGTAATAGCTAGTACAATAATTGTAGTTTATGATATACATATATCAATTGTAGTTTAGATATTGCACAGCCAATTAGCCACACTCGAATATTGTTATCGGAATTATTTGCAAGGAATAGTTTGCGATTAACATCCTTGAAATACTATTAACAGTTGTAAAGATACGCTGAAGTGCCGCTTATACGAGAAGGCTCAGTCGCAAAATGACTACTTCTCAAAATGACTACAGGTAGCAAAATGTCCCTTTCTCAGAATGTCCCACGACATTCACGACAGACGTCATGTACAAGTATAGTTAAACCAGGAAAGGAATGTGCTGGGATAATCTTAATTTGATACAAAATCGGATAGTTTTCGTTTATCCCTAACTGATGATACTGATATATAGTGCTTTCGATCTTGAATTTTTCATTTGCGATTGTGAACGCAAAAATATGCTGCATGTATACAGGAAAGCACTGTTAGGAATGTCTTTTTCATAGTGCCCCATTTCGTATCATCTGAATAGACACCAGCTTCCTCTCTATGATTGTTTGGATACATGCGTGCATCCATTCCAAGTGGTAAAAATATCGGAAAGCCGCCGAAAGCCTAGATAAGTGCCAAGCTTTTAAATAATTTCGTATTTCTAAAAAACATCAATCTAATATCTTCTTTTTACGTTTTTAGGGTTCCGTAGTCAACTAGGAACCCTTATAGTTTCGCCATGTCTGTCCGTCCGTCCGTCTGTCCGTCCTCGCTTAATCTCTGTGACCGCTAGCACTAGAAAGCTGAAATTTGGTACCAATATGTATATCAACCACGCCGACAAAGTGGTAAAATAAAAATTGGAAAAAAATGTTTTATTAGGGTAGCCCCCCTATATGTAAAGTGGGAAGTGATTTTTTTTTTAATTTCCACCCTAACGTGTGATATATTGTTGGAAAGGTATTTAAAAATGAATAGGGGTTTCCTAAAATCATTTTTTGATAATGTTAATAATTTCGGAAATAATCGCTCCAAAAGTAAAAAACAATGTGTCCCCCCCCCCTCTAACTTTTGAACCATAAGTTTAGAAAATATGAAAAAAATCTGCAAAGTAGAACTTTATAAGGACTTTCTAGGAAAATCATTTTGAACTTGATGGAAACAACAGTTTTTGTACAAAAAAAGACAAAAAGTTGTACAGAATAATTTCTGGACTAAGGTTGTAGTATATTCGTATATGCAAGCATTTTTACATAATGGATATCCTTTAAACTCATAAGTGGGAACACTTATTGTGACGGACGGGAAACTACGGAACCCTACACTGAGTGTGGCCTGACACGCTCTTGGCCGGTTTTAAATTTATTTATTAGTAACGCCGATAGAATGTCACTTCATCCACTTCTGTGACTTTAACTCAAGGCTATTGTCATTATCATCTGCCTAGCCTTTTTCCAACTACATATATTGGGGTCGGCTTCTAGTCTAACCAGATGCAGCTTGAATACCAGCATTTTCTTTATCTGACCTCCACAACCCTGTTAGTACTGTGTAATACAATGGAAACACTGGTGACACCTTTTTTTTTTTTTTTTTTTTCGGATGGGAAATCATCAAATAACTCCTCCCGCTCTGGGCGGAGCAGGAGGGAGTGTCAGACTTTTACTGACTAAAACCCATCCATGTTCCTTCATCGCCCTTTGTGTTCCGGGGCCACGGTATCTCTTTCGAACAGTCCCGCAACCCCGGCAGGACACTGGTGACCCCTTGGTAAGACTGGTTGTTAACCCCAAGAAGCTTGTACTTTAAAATATTTAATAAGTAATTCCATGCCTCACCCATATTTTAACCCTACCTAGCATTAAATATGACTCATTGAATAAATTCCATTACGAATAATTATTATCATAAACATTGCTAAATAACTATTTATTCATTATAGTAATCAAACACGTTGCGTTGAAAACATTCGTATTATTCCAAGAAGGTTAGTTTATGCGCAATCAATCAGCGCCAAATCTGTTCGTTTATCTCTTATCAGCTAGCCGTTATCAGGCAATTCATCAGGGATTGTGAAGTGTCATCGTATCGAACGACGGAAGCCTGCTTCAATTCAAGTGGTTCAACCTTGGGTATGTAAAGATGGGGGTACACGGAATTTTCTATTTTATGTTTTTTGTTCAGTAATCAATTTCTATTCCTTATTATTGTTATTATTTTGTTCCATTCAATTTGACTTGTATTTGTGACCTTATGTGTATTATTGTATAGTGTTTATTACTGCTACCTGGACACCATGACGACTTTTGGACACATTTTAAGTGAAATGTGATCTGTTGTGTTTTTGACGGGTTTTAACTCAATTTGTTTATTATATTAATGACTCAACAGCAACCAACATTGTGCTTTGCGGTGCCCTGACGGGGTTCATGTGCGGAAACCGACAATAATAATTATTGTGAAATGTGTGATGTGCATGAGAGCAAATAAATAAATAAATAAATAAATCAACGACCTATTGTGGGGCCTACGCTGTCCCCCCATACTGTAACAAAATAATATTGTAATACCTACCTAATGATTTGACCATGAAGTTTCTTGCCGGTTCTTCTCCATGGAACCGACCAACGCAAACCGTGCACCTTTTTCTGCGTTTTATAAGTGCCCTAAGCCTAAGTATGTGAAAAAAAAAATGATTTTTTGAATGGACTATCTGAAAATCCTGTTTAGAATTAAGAATAAATTACCTGCGATCTCTGTGAAAGATTAGGTACCAAGTACTTATGTAAAACCGTGTTATTTAATATGATAGTTTGTGTAGGATATCAATATACACTTTTAAACCCTGTGTAGAATTAACGAATATACCTAAAAACCCCGTTTGCATAGTTGGAGCATACATAATAATATGTAGGTATGTTATAAAGTCGCGCTTTACTTAGGTAGAGGTATTCCATGAAGCACACCTAGACGAAGCACACCTAAATTATTCCACTTAGCACACCCGTGGGTGGGCTACAAATAAAAATTTAAAATAATTAATTTCCTATTCCACGAAGCACACCTACGAATATAATTTCTTAGTCCCCGCACTATGCGAGTGATATTCGTAGGTGTGCTTCGTGGAATAGGAAATTAAATATTTTAAAATTTTAGTTGAAGCCCACCTACGGGTGTGCTAAGTGGAATACTTTAGGTGTGCTCCGTCTGGGTGTGCTTCGTTTGGGTGTGCTTCATGGAATACCTCCTTAAGTACCACCAAAGAAATGAATCGGTTGGCACTTTGGCAGCAATTCTTTCTGTCCTGTGTCGTTGATAGTGACTAATGGATAATGATAAGAGTGGGCAGCTTCCTTTTAAGCATTTATATTGTTAGCGTTTTATATTTACTTTCCCGTAGGTAGTTCGTGGGATTCGAAGATTCTATAGACTTTGAGCTGGTGCAATTTTATTGCGAACCAACCAATTGTAAAGTGTAGATAATGATCAATCAAAATAACTTTTTTCTTTTTTAGCAGTTCAAGTCACTATGTAAATCTTTAAAGCCCTGGCTCTTGTACTAGGAATCTATGTATCACAAGAGTGTGTGACATTTTTATTTAATGATTAATTTTACAGGTACCTATACCTGAAAACCCTTGTGAGTGTTTACTTGAATAATAATTATCTAACAACAAACAACACTCAGTGTTACCTGTGTAAGTTAATTGACAATAAATAGTATCTTCGTTAATCATTAATAAAGGGTGTAAAACACCTCTTAACAAAGCCGAAAGGCACTTGTTCTCCTCGTCATTGCGATCATTTTTTTGTTCTACACCATACTGGGAACCTTCTAGTTACGGAGATATTGGGGGTCAAAGTTCCAACTTTTTGACAAGTTTTTTTCTAAATAAAAGTTTTTAATGTAAGATTTTTACTTTAAGCACCTCCACGACCCCCGTACTATTCAATCCATTCATCAGCACAATGCTTTGAGTGCGTTACATTGTGTTCTACCACAAAACATGATTTTTCACCCCAAAAAAAAGAGTCGTTTCCCAGCAATAATCGTTGCGTAAAGTTACTTAGTTTAATGTACAGAATGCTTGGTTGACGGCTTCTTGATGAGGTCTTTTACATCCTGTATATGAGAGCGTTATCTTATCTCGGCCTTCTCATTAAATAGTCCACTCCAATAAGACTTAAAGAAAGAAGAAGGCGCCAACAAACATAGGGGCACATAATTATAACGGACCGCAGCGCAGAACATTTTCCATTGTCAAACTATTATCGAAATTGTCCTCATTGAAATAATATCCAAAATCAATTAACACGACAATTAATAATTCCTAAAGAGCATCGAAGCGTGTCGTGGTCACGGTGAGCTTTTGACCGGCCAACCAGCCAGGAGTACAGATGAATGAATTAAGTTGTTGAAGGAACACCAAGAGTCTGACAGACCCCTTCGTCTGCACGTTTCAAGGAACACGGTGTTTATGGGCATTATTAGCTTTAGCTTGAAAACTAATAAGGTTAGATGCCACATGCCACACATAATACGTCGTCGACATTCCCCGCCATTGAAGTCATATTTTATAAGAACCGGGCAAGGAACCACAAGCCCAATAGACAACATGCATGTAATTTTTACCCGACTGCGCCAGAAGGAGGGTTATGTTTTTCGAGTGTATGTATGTATGTGGGTATATTTCTTTGGCACGCTCTGCAGCCTAAACGGCTTGATGGATTTTAACTTGAGAGGTGTCGTTAGATTTGTCTTAAACGTGAGAGTGTCACTGGGTATATCAAAATAAAAAAAACAAAATGGCGGATTTTTGGCGCCAAATTAAAATGTTTAGCACGCTTTGCAGCCTGAACGGCTCGATGGATTTTAGCTTGAGAGGTGTCGTTAGATTTGTATTTACTGTGAGAGTGACACAGGGTATATCAAAGAAAAAACATGCGGATTTTTGGTGCCAAATTCAAATGTTTGGCACGCTCTGCAGCCTGATCGGCTCGATAAAGGGCTCATCATGAGGATTTTTAATTGGTATATCTAAGTAACTAAAAAGTGTAAAATAAAAAAAATAATTTAAAACCCATTAAATAATCTAGACCAAAATCATTACATCCAATATGGGTCCCGACTGTTGCAGTAAATATGTTCTGTCTCCGAAACTTGTTTTATTCTTTTCAGTTTTTATTTAAAGTTATTACTTAGTTATTTTTACGCAGTCGGGTTTTTTAAATTTTTTAAATTATTATTTTTTTCTTCACTTAAATCAATAAAAGACTACTCTCAACCCAAGAAAAGTATTAGAAGTTAAGTTCAACTACTGCTTGTCGCACAAAAATAATATTAAACTCCTGCAATTTTCTACGACAGTTCAAACGTCCGTAGCTGTCGCGGCCATGATGTGACGTCATTATCCACAATCTGCCTTGTTCAGATCTAATTTTTTTGGCCTTAATAACATAATTTTACTAATTGTATGTGCTTTATTCAAATAGTAATTGCAATAACAATATTATAATACAATTTTAGAGTGTTTTGCTGACACAATGAACTTTGACGTCACTACCGGAGTTTTCGAGGACGATGCGTTTTGAGTGCGTTCCGTTTCACCAAAAACATGCTACATAAAACAGAAAAATGTAAAATAAGTGATGTATTAGAAACTTAAACAAGTGTACCACAATGTTTTTATGTGCCAATACAAGGCATTTTTCATATATAATAAAATTTGGTATTTCATGCATATTTCCCTATTGTTTCTCATATGAGCCCCTTTTCTTACAGAGTATTGAGTCCGTCTTTCGATACGTCTCATTCACATCACAAGGTCTTCTACCACCAAATTTCATGGTAGAAGACATGATTTCTTTTGCTTCTTTGCCAAAAGACATGAGCCCCTCTTTTAAGAGCCTATAAGTACTACCTCAAATGGCTTAGCATGATCCTCCGTTACGCCTACAATACTGCAGCATTAATTTTGAAATAAATATATGGTAAAGTTGAGGATTAATGTGAAGTCCTATGTTTGGCGAAAACACGATTCCAAAAAATTTTCTCGATAGAAAAAAAATCCAAAGTTACCTCAAAAATTGTTGGTATTCAAAAAGTACTTTAAATTAGATAATGAAACTTTGCATACTAACTGAACTAACTTTAAAGCAGGTCTTATGTTTTCTATTTTTTCCAAAAGACGAATAGTTGATTTTACAAAGAATAAAAACCACTAATTTCGCACTATTTGGCCGCAGCGACTGACGTAACAACCGCATAAGTAGTGCAAGCTGATTAGAACTTTATTATAACAGTATTTCAAACGAAGTTTGAACCACCACAAATAGAGTTGCTAATTTGAGGTAGTATATTATAGGCTCTTAACAGAAACCATTAGCCACATAGACAGGTGCTTCTGTTATGTAATGTAAGTAAATAGTTTTATCGCAAACACACGTGACGATAACACTGATTTATCGTTATTTATCATCGTAGTTAATTTTTATGTCGCGCTATCGTAGTCAAAATGTGTAATCAACATTGATTTTTGTGATAACGATAGTGGCATGATTATTTTTACGCACTGCGTATAGTATCAGGAATAATATGGTTATAAACTGGTATATTTTTTGTTTGACTGCCTCGTTGGTGTAACTAAAGGTTGCAAGCGCAACTGCTAAGCTTAAGGGCCTATACTACCTCAAATGGCTTAGCATGGTCCTCCGTTACGCCTAAAATACCGCAGCATTAATTTTGAAATAAATATATGGTAAAGTTGAGGATTAATGTTAGGTCTTATGTTTGGCGAAAACACGATTTAATAAAAAATTCTCTATAGAAAAAAATCCCAAAGTTACCTCGAAATCAGACAATAAACCGCTGGTATTCAAAAAGTGCTTTAAATTAGATCATGAAACTTTGCATACTAACTGAAATAACTATATATCAGGTCTTATGTTTTTTATTTTTTCCAAAAGACGAAAATTTGATTTTACAAAGAATAAAAACCACTCATTTCGCACCATCGGCCGCAGTGACTGACGTAACAACCGCTTTGTAGTGCAAGCTGATTAGAACTTTATTCTAACAGTTTTACAAACGAAGTTTGAACCAGCACAAATAGAGTTGCTAATCTGAGGTAGTATAGGCTCTTAGGGCCCGGTTTCCACCAAAGCGGAGCGGAGAGAAGATGTGCAAAACCCACCAATCATGTACTTAGTTGAAATCTACATCAGGTCACTCGTCTATCCTGTGATTGGTTGAAGCTTGCATTTCTCCTCTCCGCTCCGCTCGTCTCCGCTTTGGTGGAAACCGGGCCTAACTTGGCTACTGTCGCAGCAAGCTAATTTATTTAAAACAACAACGTTACAACTCAAGAACTTAATTCTAGACATTTAAAGAACAAAAACGTAGTCTATTTTGTATAGTAACTAAATAGTGCTTAGTCATGGCGTCATAGTAGGTAGTCAAAAATGGCACGCTTGATTTTTAAACGGATTGTACGTTTTAGTTGCGTTATCTAGTTATTTTTATATCTGTTAGTCTACCTAGGACATTGATTAGGTACAGAAACTGATATAATAATAATAATCATTTTATTATCAGGCAACTACGGAACATACAGGGTATAAAAGACCTCATCACGAAGCCGTCAACCAAGCATTCTGTATATCAAACTAAGTAATTTTACGCAAAAAAATATGGCTGGGAAACGACTTTTTTTTTTGGGATGGAAAATCATGTTTTGTGGTAGAATAGAACTCAATGTAACGCACTCAAAACATTGTGCTGATGGGTGGATTGAATAGTACTGGGGTCGTAGAGGTGTTTAAAGTAAAAATCTTACATTAAAAACTTGTATTTAAAAAAAAACTTGCCAAAAAGTTGGAACTTTGACCCCCAATATCTCCGTATCTAGGTTTCCAGGTATGGTGTAAAACAAAAAAATGATCGCAATGACGAGGAGAACAAGTGCCTTTCGGCTTCGAAATAACATTTTACAACAATAAACGAACACAAAAATATAGTAATCATTAAATAAATGATTAATTATAATTTACTATCGCTTACATATAGCGATAGTAAATTAATAATTACTAATATTACTTGTTTACCCTCAATAAACCGCAGACAAACATACGATCCGACCAAGGATAATGGTGACATCAGATGCATTTGATATTCTACGAGTAGCTTAGTTTTGTTTAGGATTGAAATAGCTAAACTTTATGATACGACGTGACGGTGAGGTGTTGCCAAATCACAAATTGTAAAATGATTTAGTAGAACATGCCATTTGAATTTGATAAATTCATTAGGTACCTAGATTTAAAGTTAGTCCTGAAGTTCCGATACCAATCATACTTTTCATGTTTATCTAACAATATATCATTCACTAATCGACAATTATACAGACGTTTTCATCCACGTTAATTCTACATCACCGCGTGGCGGATTATGGCCCACTCCTTCACACTCAGAGGATCCTGTGTCCCACTCCCAGCAGTGAGAACATTACAGGCTGATTATTAGCATAATCAGTGCTAGTGAATTCTTGGTAGGATGGCCTGACCCGATTCGTTCGTGGGCACAGATGTAGGTAAATGTTAATTGAATATGTACATACTTAATACGCATTAATGATAAACCGGTTTCAGTGAACTCACGATTATTGTGTAATGGTTTACTGAAGGTAGGTAAGCAGGAAAACCATATTTACTTGTCTATACCTACAGTGAAAATATAATATGTTCGCGGACCTATTTTGTCAAGTTAAAGTACAGTCGTGGTCTTTTCCGCCTGATCAGTTAAAAAAATTTCGCTTAAATCATGCGTAGGCGCCGAGTCACGCCCCCTTAAAGTTTAGGCCTATTATGAAAGCGTCAATTTGGCGCGCAAAATAACAATAACTCTCGTTTAGCGTGCGCCGTCAGTGCGCTCGGCCGATCGGTATAGTCTTTCATTCATTATTTCTATACAAAGTCAACGGGGCGGGGCTAGAGAGTGTTTTTAGGTTGCGGGAGTGTCCATGATAGTACCTAATACTTTTACAACCGTTTTTATGCAATAGACAAGAATTTTAACGAAGTAAGAACCGTCAAAGAAACCATAGATAAAAGTTCTAACTTCAAGCAATTACTACAGAAAACTACAGAATAAAAATCGTATGTAAAATAATCACTTTGACTTGTATAAGAGACAAGGGTGTTATAGTCTCCGCCAGATAAGTAAGAATTAAAGGTCATTAACCCGCATACATTTATTCAAATACATAATTCCGAAAGCAGAAATAATGACATAAACTTGTCCCGAAACGACCTTTATCGTGATTGTTGACTTTTCTAGTAATAAACAAGTGCGAGTTGGACTCGCGCACGAAGGGTTCCGTACCATTATTATCAAAAAACGGCAAAAAAATCACGTTTGTTGTATGGGAGCCCCCCTTAAATATTAATTTTATTCTGTTTTTAGTTGTGTTTTAATTCTGTTGTTATAGCGGCAACAGAAATACATCATCTGTGAAAATTTCAACTGTCTAGCTGTCACGGTTCATGAGATACAGCCTGGTGACAGACAGGCGGACAGACGGACAGACGGACAGACAGCGAAGTCTTAGTAATAGGGTTCCGTTTTTACCCTTTGGGTACGGAACCCTAAAAACGATTCATAATGTATTGTCGGGGTACCTACGCAGAGAAATTAAAGGAAAAAGCAATGACCTTTAATTCTTACTTATCTGGCAGAGGCAAATTTGAAAATCGAAATTTTGACAGTTCTAACTTCAAGCAATGAGGTACTAAATTAAAGAATAAAAAAAAAAAAATAGTTTATTTTACTCAACTAAAAGGGTGTGAGTAGTCTTTTAGAGGGGACGTTCGCATAAAATTATTTTTTAAGGCAAAGGCATAGTTTACCCACACTTTGCCAGTAGGCTTCGGTTGTAAGACCCATAGTTTTGCGAGCCCATTGTCAAAGTCATTAGCAGGTTGTCAATAATCCTAAAAATATCAGAAAAAAATCACGTATTGGTCGCATGTACTATCGTAACTCGTATCGTGCACTCGTAACATAGAAACGCTCTCTAGCCCCCGCCCCGTTGACTTTGTATAGAAATAATGAATGAAAAGATAGCGAATCAGCCGAGAGCACTGACGACGCACGCCAAACGAGAGTTATTGTTATTTTGCGCGCCAAAATTGACGCTTTCCTAATAGGCCCAAACTTTAAGGGGGCGTGACTCGGCGCCTTCGCATGATTTAAGAGAAAAAAAATTAAACTGGTCAGGCGGAAAAGACCACGACTGTACTTACCTATTTCTTTCTTTTCAATGTCAAAATTGAACTTTAT
This sequence comes from Xestia xanthographa, assembly GCA_905147715.2. Lineage (NCBI taxonomy): Eukaryota > Metazoa > Arthropoda > Insecta > Lepidoptera > Noctuidae > Xestia > Xestia xanthographa. The sequence goes on from LR990664.1 coordinate 4,225,249, forward strand.
AATAGGCTTGTGTCCTGAAAAAATCGAATTAGTCCTTCAATTAGATTATCAAAAAATTTTTGACACGTATTTTTCTTTTGTTACGTAAACCAAAATTGACGAAGATACGACGCTTTTAAAATTCTCAATACGTCACGCCGCGCCGTGCTATTATTTATAGTGCGTTTTGACGTCACGAGCCCCCACTCTCGAGTTTTGATGCGTTTTATCTTTGTCAATATTCATTGATTTACAAAAACAAAAAATCCATGTCCATTGTTTTCCAATACTATATATGACGAACTAAATAGATTTGCAATTTATTGATGGTGGAATGGAAACTAGCCTATTGCTTACACAGCGACTAAACAATATCACAAGTGTGTAAGTATCATCCTTTAAGGCTTATTATAATCTAGCATTTGGCTACCGTATTCAATAAATCTACTTATCTAGCGTAATCCGATTCAAAAGCATGATAATGTCTGTCATACCATAAATCCTTTTAGAGTGGCCAATCTTAAGTAATTTTCCTTATAGGAATCTTTTGCCAGGATCACGTGATTATCATGAGATGGGTATGGGACAATGATGATGCCATTTGGGACCAAGTATCAGAGGCCGCAGCACGAGCGCACGACGGTGTAAATACATACTAACGCGGATTTTTCAATCGAATATAAAATATTATCCTAGCATTTTAGTTAAATTGTTTGCAAGAAGCACAATAATAGCATCCAATGTGAATAAATTATTCCTAAAATTATGAATATATGTTAATGTGAAAGATTATTTTTAATTTTATAGTCGATGTATTTACCAGTACGAGCGCGCGGTGTAAAGTAAACGTAGCCTCTGTTGTCCCACAATTTACGCAAAAAATAAAAATAAATGATTTAGCTGCCATTTGTGCTCTAAATTTTGACAGATAGGTAGTTTGACAGCTGACAGGTTTTAATGGAGCACTACACGCCGCGAGACAACGCCACACAGCTGACACAGCGGAACAATTCAATAACTGCATGAGACATTTTTATTTTCGCGTAGGTACTCTCTCATTTCGGTGTTTATTCCCATCCACCACCCCCAATTCTGCCACCCGGGGTGGTGGATGGGAATAACTAGAAGCGTTAACGCGTTTAACATTTATTCCCATCTACCACCCCTGGTATAAGTGATTTTAAGGACTATTTGACTGTTTTTTTAAACTATTTGACTAATTCATTTTTTTTTTCTTGGACTATTGGACTTATATATTTTTTGATTAATTATTTTGTTTTGTTTTTTGGAATAATTGACTTATTTTTTTTTTGTTTTTGTTTTTTGGACTGACTTTTTTTTGGAATACTAGACTTATTTTTTTTTTTATCTTGTTTTTTGGGATAATTGACTTATTTTTTTTTTGTTTTTGTGTTTTGAACTGACTTATTTTTTTGTTTTTTTATTTTTGGAATACTAGATTCTTTTTTTTGCTTTTGTTTTTTGAACTATTTGACATATCTTTTTTTTTATTAGTTATTGTTTTGTTTTTTGGAATACTAGACTTTTTTTTGCTTTTGTTTTTTGGACTATTTGACATAACTACCCTTTTTTATTAATTATTTTTTTATTTTGTTTTGTTTTTTGGAATACCCGACTTATTTTTTTTGGATTATGAATTTATTTTTCCTTAACACGGCTTAAATGAGGTCAAAATAAAAATCCAAGCTGCCGGTGACAAAAAAAAATAAGTAGTATTCCAAAAAAAAAAACAAAATAAAAAAAAGCCTGTCCAAAAAATAAAACAAAATAATTAATAAAAAAAGATATGTCAAATAGTCCAAAAAACAAAGCAAAAAAAAAATTAGTCCAGTATTCCAAAAAAACAAAACAAAATAATTAATAAAAAAAAAAATATGTAAAATAGTTCAAAAAACAAAAGCAAAAAAAATAAGTCTAGTATTCCAAAAAAAAAAAAACAAAAAAAAGTCTGTCCAAAACACAAAAACAAAAAAAAATAAAGTCAATTATTCCAAAAAACAAAAGCAAAAAAAAAAAATTTGTTTAGTAATCCAAAAAAAAGTCAGTCCAAATAACAAAAAAAAAATAAGTCAATTATTCCAAAAAACAAAACAAAATAATTAATAAAAAAAATATATAAGTCCAATAGTCCAAGAAATTAAAAAAAAAATTAAGTCAAATAGTTTCAAAAAAACAGTCAAATAGTCCTTAAAATCACTTCTACCAGGGGTGGTAGATGGGAATAAATGTTAAACACGTTAACGCTTCTAGTTATTCCCATCCACCACCCCGTGTGGTAGAATTGGGGGTGGTGGATGGGAATAAACGTTTGACTTTGACTTTATTAGAAGTCAAAGGTCTATGCCAAGCCAACAAGCCCACACGGCACACCAACGAAATACAGCCATTTTGTGCAAATCGTCATGAAAAACAACAAAATAGTGCGTGTCAGCCGTAGAGGTCATTTGCCCGATGTGCTTTTCCACACAAATCGTATTGTTTTATTTTAATATAATTAACTATCGGCTCTATATATTTGTGTAAGTAGGTACAGTGTGAGATAAAAATGGTCATGCATGAACTTATCGCTCGAACAAAGTGCAATGGGACCGATTGTAACCCAATAGCTACTTTTTCATCATCATCATCATTTCAGCCGAAAGACGTCCACTGCTGGACATGGGCCTCCCCCAATAGAGGGTTTTTGCCATAATCGCCACGCTTGGCAGGCGGGTTGGCGATCGCAGTGCGGTTGTTACAAAAGCACAGAGAACGCTGCTGCCCATTCTCTGGTAAGTCCCTTAGTCGCCTCTTACGACACCCACGGGAAGATATGGGATGGTGCTATTCTTTACGTCCGACACCAAACAGAACTTTTTAGTACTACTACTACTACAGCTACTTTTTAGTTATTATTAATGAATAACGGTTATGGTAAAGTTGAGGATTAATGCTAAGTCATATGTGTGTCGAAAACACGATTCCATAAACTTTTCTCGACAGAAAAAAAAATCCAAAATTACCTCCAAATCGAACAATAAACCGCTGGTATTCTAAAAGTACTTCAAATTAGATCATGAAACTTTGCATACTAACTGAACTAACTATAAAGCAGGTCTTACGTGTTTTATTTTTTTAGTCCAATCAATAGATTTTTTGTAAATCGCGAAAAACTACTCATTTCGCACTATTCGGCCGCAGTGACTGACGTAACAACCGCTTTGTAGTGTAAGCTGATTAGAACTTTATTCTAACAGTATTTCAAACGAAGTTTGAACCACCACAAATAGAGTTGCTAATTTTAGGGTTAGAAAGGCCACTAGTCCGGTTAAAAAGCTGCCAAGTCATTTTTCTATATTGCAATGATACGATGACCACTCTTAATTTAGTTTTTGCCAACTGTCTAGCTAGAACACATCTTTTTTATTTCGGTTAAAGCGTCATGCAGAGTCATCATTTTATTAGTTCCTCAAACAAGCTAAGTAGGTATGACTTTTTTTTAAAATAAATGTTGTATTATTTCTTTCTATATCGTGTGGTTAGTGCCTAACCTCATCATCAGCCTATTAATGTTCCCACTGCTGGGACACAGGCCTCCTCTCTATAAGAGGGAATGGGCTATAATCCACCACGCGGGCCCAGTGCGGATTGGTAGATGTCACATGTCTCGAATTTTTTTTTTTTTGGTTCTAGGACATGCCGGTTTCCGCACGATGTTTTCCTTCACCGTTTTGAGAGCAGTGGTGATGAAATAAATAACACAAAGTAATGCGCTGTCTGAGTTCGAACCCACGTCTTACTGTTCGTAAGTCGGAGCCGCCATCACTGGGCCACCGCTGCTCTCACCTAGTGTCAGAGATTTAATACCGCCCATGGGCCTCTGACTTGGCTTTACATGTCCGTCGAGAAATATCTCTCAGGCATGCTGGTTTCCTCACGATGTTTTCCTTCACCGAAGCAAGCATACAATGCGCACATGAATCCGAAAAATCAGAAGTGCGTATCTTGGGTTCAAACCCGAGACCTATGACGTCAGTTTTGTCATGTTGTTTGATGTAATGTAGTTTGTATACCTATACCTAATTCACATAGTAGGTAGTCTTTTTAATGAATTACCCCACTATAAACTTTATATGAATTAATAAAAACTGATTCGAAAGCTCTTCATATTTCTAATGGACATTGTAAATTATTATTGGGTCAAATTTTCATCATAAACCTTATGTTGTGTGTTCACCGCTTTAATAGATATTTTTAATCTGTGATTTTTTGATTTTATATGTCTGTGGTCAATAAAGGAAGACACTGAACAATTTGTAATGGCTACATGTCGTTTAATTTATTAAAAATCCATTATCATCCTAGTGTAGAACCCGAAACAAATTAACTGACCAGTTCGTATGTGAAACTCGGTCATTTGGCGACCGTGACAGGACATTAGTTTTGATAATGGAAGCGAAGAAAAAGATACGGCGTGTGGCACGCATGCAGTTCACCAAAATTCTCAACAAAATCGAATCCAGTGAATGCTTCTCCCACGATGGGGAAGTAAAATTTATGTTGTTGAATGATCTAATGAGCAAGCTCGACGTCCTTAATCACGAAATTGAGGCGTTGATGGCGGAAAGTTGTGATGAAACGGAACTAGAAAAAGAATATGAAGAGGTAAGTTCTTACCGAGAGAAATGGTTTGCTATACAAGCGAAATATAATAAATCTACGTCTACGTCCTCTACAGCACACAAGGTTAGTGTGGAAAATGAAAAGAAATACAAGTTACCAGTTTTGGAAACAAAAAAGTTCGATGGAGACGTTAGGAATTGGCTTCCCTTTTGGGGGCAATTCGAAAAGATAGATAATGACAATAATATGGATGACACAGACAAACTCCAGTACTTAATACAAGCAATGACACCAGGAACTGAGGTACGCAGATTCATTGAGAGTTTCCCCACAACTAAGGACAGTTACAAACAGGCTTTACAAGATTTAAAGAACAGATATGCCAGAAAAGAACTGCTTATTCAAGTATATGTGAGGGAACTTCTGTCTCTAACTTTAAATAAAGAAGGAAGTCAGAGTCTGACATGCATGTATGACCAGATGAGTGCACAACTTCGTGCGCTAGAAACCTTAGGTGTCACCAAAGATGGGTATTCATCATTTATTCTCCCGATGATAGAGTCTGCACTGCCCATAGAAGTGTTAAGAGCGTGGGAGCGAGTTAAGCCATCCGACGTAAAGGATGAACTAGAATCACTGCTGAAGTTTCTGAAACGAGAAGTAGAAAGTGATCAAAGAATCCACATGGCTACTGCATTTACCCAAAAGCAGACAGAGACACCTAAAGACATAACAGCATCTACCTTAGTGGCTGGCAGTCAAAAGAATGAATCTAAAACCACTACATGTATATGGTGCAACAAAAATCATGCAAGTATGGAATGTTTCAAATTAGCTAAAATGACGTTAGAGCAGAGAATAGAACATTTGCTGAAGCTCAAAGCTTGCATGATATGTTTAAAAGTTGGACATCTAGCAAAAGTCTGCAAAAGCTATGTGCAATGCTTCATATGCAAAAAGAAACATTCGCCAGTTGTTTGCCCAGGAAAAGATACTGAGATACAGCCAAATCCAGAGAGTCAAACAACAAGCGAAAATAGTAGCAGTAATTTAACTTCACATACAAGCAGCGTAACACTCCTTCAAACCATCATGGTGAAGATTGTAAATGGAGATAATGAGATGACTGTTCGTGCTCTGATTGATAATGGCTCTCAGAGATCCTATTTGCGGAAAGATGTGGCACAGAAGCTAGGTATACAGCCTTCAGGTACTGAAACATTGTCACATAACTTATTTGGTGGTGTCAAGGTAAAATCTAAAATACATAATGTTTATAATATAAGTATCCATAGTTGTGATAATTTGTTTGATCTAAATGCAACTGTTCTAGAGCAATTGTCTATTTGTAGTAATTTGCCTAAATATCAGGAATGTAATCTAAAACTAAAAAGTCTACTGACTAAACACAATATAGTGTTGCAAGAAGATGAATGTGCAGACATTTCATTGTTGATTGGTGCTGACTATTCTGGGTTTATAATGACCAACACTATGGTTGTACTTGGGGAGAATGGGTTATTAGCTGTTAAGACCAAATTAGGTTGGGTGATGCAGGGTAGAATCATGGCAAAATGTCAATTTACAAATAGTTTATTCTGTTCATCTGACGTAACTGGTTTTTGGTTACTGGAGTTGCTCGGCATCAGGGATCCTGTAGAAAGCAAGTCCAAGATACAAGCAGAGGCAGAAGCTGTGATGTCATTTGAAGAAAGTATCACCGTCAACGCCGAGGGAAGATACGAGGTGTCTTTGCCACTCAAGGTTGGACATGAAGATTTGCTGAGTAACAGAGGTCTAGCTGAAAAGAGATTGGTAGCCACGACGAAGCGTCTGGTGTCCTCAGGTAAATTTCATGAATATAATAGTATAATAGAGAGTTGGGAGAAACAGGGTATAGTGGAGAAAGTACCAATTGAAGAAATAAAGCTGACCTCACACTATTTACCACATAGGGGGGTAGTAAAAGATTCAAGTTTGACCACCAAACTGCGTCCTGTGTATGATGCCTCGGCGTGTGATAAAAATGGTCGGTCTCTGAATTCCTACCTAAACAAAGGTGTGAATTATTTAGATAAAATACCTCACATACTGACAGGTTTTCGAAAAGGGGCAATAGGTATATCTGCTGATATTGCTAAGGCCTTTCTACAAGTGTCCATAAAATCAACAGACAGGGACTATCTAAGGTTTTTATGGTGGGAAAATGAAGCTCATAATAATATGATAGAGTACAGACACTGTCGGGTGGTATTTGGATTAACTTCAAGCCCATTTCTGCTCTCAGCAACAATATCTCACCACCTGAAACAAGTCACAGGTAAGGAACAAGACACAAGTAAAATGTTAGCAAAATCATTTTACGTGGACAACTGCCTCACAAGCCTGGACACAAAAGAGGAAACAAGTAAGTTTATAACTGAAGCAAAGGAAGTTATGAATCAGGCGATGTTTGATTTAAGACAATGGGTAACTTCGCTGAAAGAAATTAATGAGACAGGCGAAAAGATAATTTCAGTTCTTGGACTGCTGTGGGACACTGAGACAGAAGGGAGGGTCACTGTTCAGATGTTTTCTGCCAAAGCAAGAGTTGGTCCACCTGAAAATGCATCAATAGCTAGACTTGAATTAACAGCAGCACTTATGGGTTCTAGATTATTAGCTGAAGCCAAGAAAAGTTTAGGTATAGAAGGAATAAAGGAGTATTGCTGGACTGACTCGAGTGTTGCACTTTATTGGATAACAAGGAACTTGCCTTGGAATGTCTTTGTTTATAACCGAGTCAGAGAAATCAGAGAAAATTCTAATCCCTCCAATTGGCATCACATTCCAGGCACGCTGAACTGGGCTGACGTCGCGTCGAGAGGCTGCAATGCTGAACAACTTCTCTCTTGTCGCTGGTGGGAAGGGCCTGCGTGGCTGCGTCTCAGTGAAGAAGAGTGGCCAAAGTCTACTCTCGATGTCAATGACACAGAAGCCTGCAAAGAGCTACAAAAAGGCAAAATAGCATGCAATGCTAGTATAACATGTATGAAAGAAGGTATGGAGAGGTTATGTTATTTTTCTAAATATACAAAAATAATCAGAATGATGGCATGGATACTGAGATTCAAAAACAACACTTTACATAAAGATTCAAAGAAAGGAGGAGAAATATCAGTAGAAGATTATGAAGAGGCAGAAAAGAAGGTTATGAAGCTCATACAAATAAGTGAAGAAGAATATCTAAAAGAGCAAAAGGGAACTTTGAATACATACCAAGATGAAGATGGTCTGATGAGGATCAAAACAAAACTCTTACTGTCAGATTTTCAAGAATACACCAAATTTCCAATATTACTTCCAGCAAAGAATACGATTGTAAGAAGACTAGTGCAACAAAGGCATAGAGAGCTAAAACATGCAGGTGCAAACCAGCTAATAGTAGACATAAGAACAAGATTCTGGATCATTGGCATTAGACGTCTTGCTAAATCTGTAATAGCTGCTTGCACAATATGCACCAGATTCAGATCCAAGAAAGCACAAGCTCCTACTGCACCATTACCAAGTGAGAGAGTATGGTGCACAGCTCCCTTCCAAGTAAGTGGTGTGGATCTGGCTGGGCCATTATTTCTAAGGAATGGAGAGAAATGCTGGGTGGTATTATTCACTTGCGCAGTGTATCGCTGTGTCCACCTAGAATTAAGTAATTCTCTCTCAACCGAGGCGTTTATGCTTTCCTTGAGAAGATTCATAGCCCGGAGAGGAAGAGTTCGGCAGATAATTAGTGACAATGGAACTAATTTCCATGGGACAAAGAATAGACTCTCTGAGATAAATTGGGAAGAAGTGCAAAAGCGTTCAACAGTTGATCGTATCAAGTGGAAAATGAATGCACCAACCGCTGCATGGTGGGGTGGTTTTTTTGAACGACTTATTCGTATAATGAAAGAGTTATTAAGAAGAATACTTGGACAATCTCGTGTAAATTACGAAGAGATGGAAACCATTTTATGTGAATGTGAAGCAGTCATGAATCAGAGACCCCTCACATATGTTCAGGATGATGAGAACAACTCCCTGGAACCGCTGACACCGGCGTGTTTCATACAATGTATCCCAGAGAATGATGTAACTGATCTAGACGCGGCAGATGCTAAAACACTAAATCTTCGATTAAAGTACATCTTAAAACTCAAAGAAGACTTCAAACAACGTTTTAAAATGGAATATTTGACAACATTAGTACAAAGAGGTAAAGATAAGGCAACTAATTTAAAGGCTGGAGATGTTGTCTTAATCGAAACACAAGAAAAACGGGTGAAGTGGCCATTGGGAATCATAGAAGAAATATATATAGGTAATGATGGTATAGAAAGGACAGCAAAGGTCAAAACTGCAGAGGGTTCAAAGGTACGACCTTTTCAAAGGCTTTTTCCTTTGGAGGTGAGTAGTTCACTACAATCCAGTAAACAGGAGTCTTCTGACCACTTTACTCCTCAAATGAGTACTGCAGATGAAGATGAGGTAGATGTAATTGATGCCAATATCAATGATATTATGCTTACGTCAAGGAAGACTCGATGTGGGAGAACAGTTAAGCTGCCAAGTAAGTATTCCTTTTAATTATATTTAATGATTTGTCTGTTCACAGGATTACTGGTGTCGAGCAACTCCAAACTTGTTTTAATTCTGTAAAATGTTTCCTTTACAGCAAAATTTTGGTATTTGGCTTTGCAGTAGAATAAAATCTAAGTTAAGGAATAGTTAGCATTATAACAACCTGAAATTGAAATAAGGATACATTTCAAATATGTACCTACAATATCATTAACTATTCTGTAGTAATATGTAATCTGAGATTTATAATAAGTACCTACTTATTTTGATTGTATCCTATGATTGTATTTTATGTGGAATGAACATCATTTTACTAAGTGAAGGTATTAGCAATACAATACATTTATTCTAAGGGAAATGTTAACAAAATGTGACTGACTAGAAACCTTTAATTTGTTGATACTTGGTTAATATTAAGATACTTTTAGTTAGGATACTGGTTACATTGTTTAAAATAGTAGTTGACAATTTCTTTCGGGCTGTGGAGGGTGTTGTGTGTTCACCGCTTTAATAGATATTTTTAATCTGTGATTTTTTGATTTTATATGTCTGTGGTCAATAAAGGAAGACACTGAACAATTTGTAATGGCTACATGTCGTTTAATTTATTAAAAATCCATTATCATCCTAGTGTAGAACCCGAAACAAATTAACTGACCAGTTCGTATGTGAAACTCGGTCACCTTATCTAAAATTACGTTACGAGTGTTACCACAGATTAAAATGTACAAGTCGGCTTGAAATTGTAATAAACAATATTTTCGGAAAGTTTACGATGTTATCTGATTAATTACTTTTCGATTTATAGATAATTAACTCCACTTTAACGTTAACAGCCAGTCAAATAAGATACTAATCAGTGACACTCCTTTTTTACTTTTAATCGACTTGGCGAGTTTGCTGCCGGTTTTAGATATCAACTGTCTTCAGCCAATAAATGAGTGAAAACGTATTAAAAAGAAAACGGTTCGCGAAATTATCTGATTAATTACTTTAGGTACTTACCTATTATTTATAACCGACTTTGTCACTATGTTACAGAATATGGATTATTATAAATTAATCAAATGGGTCGGCATTTGTTGCTTTACAATAAAATACTTCATCATGACCTGCCTAAACTTTTCCCAACTATGTTGGTGTCGGCTTCCAGTTTAACCAGATGCAGCTGAATACCTGTATTTTACATGGAGCGAATGCCTATCTGGCCAACACAACCTTGTTAGTACTGTGTAATACGATTCATTTACATACAGGTAGTACTACATAAATTAATCTATCACCAAAGCCCATCGCCTAATCGCAGAATATGGGCCTTCCCAATTTAGTCTACCTGGCTCCGTGATATCAAATCGTTTGTCTTCTACCATTACCTAACTAAAACTAGATAGGATGGCATAGACAACAATTCATTATCATGACTGACAGCTGTCAAAGTCCAACAGTTCTGCCAAACGCCAGGCAAAGGAATCCACACGGTTTGCTTGACTAGAACCACAAACGGCGCCAACATTACTGAATGCGGGGGTCATAGCTTCCAAGATCACTGTTATAGCTAGAGACAATACCTACATACAGACCAGCGTTGCCAGACGTCCCGCTTTTTCTATCAAAATTAAATGTCCCGCGCGGTACAGGCTCAGTCCCCCTTTTCGGGATAAATCATCTTTGGACATTTTAGTGGGAAATTGCAAAGACACCACTCCACCACCGCACAGAAATGGCAGGCACAAGCTCTTTCAAAAGTTTCCAAAAAAAGATACCAGAAATATGTTTAAACTAGTGTCCCAACATCAGACTTCTTTTCTGAACGTGTTTTTTCCCAGGTGAATTTAAAATGGTCGGATGCCAGAAATAAATCCACCGTAAATTGAATAAAATCTTCTGATTTCATTAAATTTACCGTGCATTTATTTCTGGCATTTATTACTCATCCAGTTTAATCTACAGCTATCCTGTAAGAGTTCTTCATCTTTTTAAAAGAGAAAAAAGAAACTTAAATCTTCACAGAAAAATCATGAATAGAACTTTTTTCGTTTTGATTTCTGTTTTTTTTTAATCATACGACGAATAAGACTCAACTATCTAACGATAGCGTAAATCTGATTTAAAATATAATATTTTATTAAATACATTTTCTATGGCTATTTTCGCTATGTATTGTCACGTACATAAACGTAATTTAAACTCAAATAAAAAGATAAATATTTAAAACTTGTAATTACTTATATAGGTTTATTTATTATGTCCCGCTTTCGACTAAAGAATAAAGAGAATACCGCTCAAAAAGTTCCAAAGTCCCGACCTAAGACTGGTTGTCAGACTTATTTGAGCCTCTGACTACCTAACGACTATCAAAGATCTATATAAATGACAGCCGGGACCAACGGCTTAACGTGCTTTACGAGGCACGGAGGAAACTCGGTATGTAATGGGTGGTCACCCATCCACAGACCAACCAAGGCAAGCAAGGCTTAACCTAACGATCGACCCGAGTGGCTGTTATTATTTAGCCACGAGCTCCTCTGGTCAATAATAATCATCATATCATCATCATATCAGCCGAAACACGTCCACTGCTGGACATATGCCTCCCCCAAAAGGAGGGTTTTGCCATAATCGCCACGCTTGGCAGGCGGGTTGGCGATCGCAGTGCGGTTGTTACAAAAGCACAGAGAACGCTGCTGCCCATTCTCTGGTAAGTCCCTTAGTCGCCTCTTACGACACCCACGGGAAGATATGGGATGGTGCTATTCTTTGCGTCCGACACCATACAGACCTTTACGATGACAGAATATTAATAACAAAAATAAAAATAAATGTATAGGTAGGTCTAATCAGGGAAATGATTGACTACCAACTTAGATTGTCACTATTTTCAAGTCACAGAGCTGTCACGCTTTGACGGTTCTAAGAAAAGGATAGAACACGGAAAATTGGCAAAGGGTGTCACCCAATGACGGTGATACCAAACATCGTCATTGGTTGAAAATCTGTCAATGTCATTTTATATTTCAAAATAGTTTGACCTCATCGGTCAGATTGGGACTAACCTATGGACGCGCCATCTACAATCAGCTTTGACCAGCCTTCCCATTTTTAATTCCCTGAATTCACAATAAATTACCGGTCAGATTCCGGTACAATTAAGTAGCGAACATGAATATCTACCGGCTACTAAGTGGGGTATTAAGACAGGTTAAAACCGCTACTAAGTAGGTCAAGACAATCAAATAGATCCCTTGAGAATCGATCATGGGCGTTTAGCCTGTAGTTATTATTGTATCCACCTGTTTGCATTATACTGTTTTGTTGACTGTACAAATACCGGGGTGGACCACAAACATACTGTGTTATAGAATCTTTCTCAAAACATCTGAAAGTGGTGTCGATTCTGTTGTGCACAAACTAAACTTAATTTAGGCTATTGCTATCTTTTTCTCTCTAATAAAACGAGAAAGAGACGGACGTAATTTAGAGCTGTCTTTAGTTGGAATTGGAACTAATATTTTCATACAAATGAAGGGTGCACGTAAAAACATGTCGACACGGTAAAGCACAGGGCATAAACTAGTTTGACATCTCTAACTTAGTTCATAGCTATAGCCGTCTTTTTCTCGCACTGACTTTTAGTAACAGATAGCAATAGCCTAAATTAAGTTTAGTTTGTGCACAACAGAATCGACATCAATGTCGGTGTCACTTGGCACCTGTGCCTTAGCCCTCCGGAGAAAACATAACAATACAAACAAGATTTACACACAGTTAAAAATAATAACAGCCATTAAATGTCCAAGTATAGAAACACAAACTAAGCAATCCCGCATAAAACACCGTAATTTTAATATATAAATTGCATGAACATGATATTATTTATCGCTCATTGCGACAACTAAATAATAGTTTCTATAAAGTTAATAAACGTTTATATCTAGATAATTATAACACAACAACAACAACAACAACAGCCCATAACGTCCACTGCTGGACATAAGCCATGATGGGAGGAATTTGCCGTAATCTCCACGCTTGGCAGGCGGATTGGAGATCGCAGTGATGAAAGACTAACAGAAAACGCTGCTGCCCATTCTCAGGTCTACCGAGGCGCAAGGTGTTCTGCCTCACACATTAGTCGCCTTATACGACACCCGTGAGTGTAATGGGTTGGTTCTATTCTACTCTGCCGGATACCACACGGCTTCCACGACGGCACGGCACGGCTTTAATTATAAAACAACTGATTATTATGTCAATTATGTTTACTTTGTTTGAGCAATTTTATTCATAATTATTGTTTCTTACTTTCAGAATTAATAATATGTCTTTCAAAACAGCTCACTTAGAAAAAAAATGCTCCGACTGACTTTAACTTACTTTGACAAACTTATATTGGTTTTGAATTTAGTAAATATATGAGGGTAGTGCAACATTTTTTTTTAATTTTGAATGTCTTGGTGGTTACCCTACTCAAGCATTTTAACTTCAGTTTGCTTCACATTTGGCTAAATTCAGTTAGCTAAATGAATTAGACTCTGAATTTAGACAAGTGTAAAGACATTCAGACTGTTAGACACACTAATTAGACAATCAGAGTCGTGACTGCCGATCTAAATCAGTTAGCATGCTGACTTTACCAAAGTGTAAAGCGATTTAGACAAGCAATGCGTTTAGTTGTCTGCTACTCTCATCGGAGAAAACTTTGAATTCTGTAGTGAAAATTTTCCCAATACTTCCTCATTGACTAAGAAAACGATTTATGGCAAAAGAATTGAAATTAAAGAGTTTTTGATTTTCATTAAATCATAAAATAAAAAATGCTTTTTTAAGATAATTGCATGATTAAATTGTTTGTTTCTTTTAAGCATTTGTATATCGCCCGACGGCTCTGGTATGATTCTGATCTTTCTCTTGGACTAACAGCATCTCTGAGCCCTATCCTTTGACACAGTCTGTGGTGTTTTGATGGTGCCATGAGAGTGACAAATACGTACGACACGCTCGGAATTCGCTGTTATACTGAGTTAGCTAGCTAATTAGATCAAGTGTAAAGAGCAAGCTTTTTTTCGCATTTATGCTCACTGTCTGAATTTAGTGAACTAAATTTAGCCAAATGTAAAGGCCGCTTTAGTTTTAACCGACTGCAAAGAGGGTGATTTGATATTTTGTTGCGTAAAACTCGATAATAGTTGCTATCACTAAGAAAGGATACATAATATCTATTAAAATGTTACGGGAAATATATCACAGAAAAATGTGATGTCGTGTACCTATATCAATGAGGCTATACAAGGTCACAGATAATGAAAAGGTGTAACATTATAAACGCAAGACCACTCGCCTGGTGTCTTGGACCATTTGTTCATTTGACACTTTTGTTCTAAGAAATCTTGAAATACGAAAAAAATGGACTTTCTGTCAACATGAAATGAGTTTTTTTTATCAGTTTTAAAACTAAAAAAAGTTATGAATTTCCAAAAGTTGTTCAGTTTCATGGTCTGAGTCACCATACGAGAAGTCTTACGTTTATTTCCTATGTTACACAATGTATAGCGAACATTAACCAAGTTTGAAACGTTATCTGGTACACTTTTACCCATACGGTTGGTGTTGGTAAAAGTGTTATTACAAGTAAATAGATTACAATCGAAGTTACGATGTTGATTAAGATATCCATTGTCGATAATATCGACATTTACATTACGTTAAATTAATCAAAATTTCTATAGATTACGTTTTCCGTATTATCGAAATATTATACTTACATAGTATTGCAGAAATTATTGTCAACTGCCCTCGACCAACGTTCGCTTAATATTATTATAAAATATAACATCCCTAATATTAGATTTTGTTAACACTTTCAAGAGCTTTAATTTTATTGCAAGGAACCCTAATTGTTTTCCTAAAACCATAGTAGCCTAAGTTACTCCTTATAACATCAGCTAAGTGCCAGTAAAAGTCCCGTCAACATCGTTCCAGCCGTTTTGGAGATTAGCGGGAACAAACAGACAGACTGACAGATAATTTATTTTATTTATTTGTATAGAAGATGTATAGATAATAAAAACATCTAATAGGTAGGTTACAAAATACGTTATGGAAGGCAATTTCCGATTTACAGCAAACTATGCTACTAGTTGATCAAATATAGTAAGCGGGTAGTTTTTGGTTTAGGAGTAATTTTACGTGTTTGGCCTTCTAAAATTTGTGGTGACGGGTGTACCTAACCCACTTAAGTAAGCGTTACGTAGAATAAAACCTATTAAAAACTCGTGAAATTGAATTTAAGTATATATTCTTTTGGGGTTCCCTACTTGAAATCGAATGACGTTAGATCGAATAACATTTGCTCGAAAATGTTACCTCGATAGTACTTGAAATCGATAAATTATGAGCTCGACAGTTCACTACCTCGTTGCATCAAAATCTCGAATAAGCTCGAATCATCGGCGCGCTTTTGTATGATATATTTAAATTATTTATTTACTTTGTTTTTATGTATTCTTTATCCACTCTCCTTTCGCAGGTATGCTGGAAGAGATTTCTTCAGAAATAAGCATCACCTTTGTGCCTATTTTTCTGTTCCTTTCTTCATTTCTGTATTTAGTGTGTACATAAACTGTTAAATAAATAAATAAATCTTAAGTACAGGCGGAGTACTTTCTCAATTTTTATATTCCATAGTGGGTAGTATGAAAACTACCTTACTGGTAATACTCTCCCTTAAAAATGACGTTTGTCCCTCGTTCAACCTAACTAACACCCGGTTATATAGATTAGTTAGAAGGTTATAATTTCGATTAAAATATCAGAATAGAACAGCAATTTTTTCGACATAATTCTTGTCGATGGTATTTTCAAAAAGGTGCTATATCTACCCACATAAAACTGTTTATTTCTTTGTGGGCAGAGACCTCTTCTCATACAGAGAAGGCATGAGCATTTGTCATCACGTATGTTCAAGATGGATGGAACGATTTTAGACTTAAGATAAAATTAAAAAGCTTGGTCCATAACTTAACATTCAATCTACAAAAAATAAAATACTAAGCTTCGGACATGTTGTTGGTTTTACAGAAACTTTTTTGTGTTATTGCCAAATTTTCACAGCTATTGGCAATGTTGATAATTCATAAATCATGAAAAAACAACTAATGTAGTGTGAAGTCACGTGTTGGCTGGAAACATATTTTTAACCGCATTGCGTCGATTTTAAAGATGAACTTAGATTACCTATTAAACGTACTTATTATACCTATTATATCACCATTTTAATAAGGTAAAAGACGTTGAATATAATAATTGTAAGTAGGTACGTATTTTCAACTAAGATGCAAAAGCCGTGGCTTTTGCATCTTAGTTGAAAATACGGTTAAGGTTATTATTTTTGTTATTGAAGGTAGGTACTAATAGGTAAGGCTCAATCAATTTTCCGCCAAATTTTTCTCCTTCGTTTTTTGGCAAAATTCAAAAAACATAGGTAGGTATTGTCAAAGAGTCGTTTTTAGAAAGTTGTGCCCATAAATACAAGTTTACTGACACATGACACAGACATTAAACAAATAGTTACAAATATTTCATCCTAACCCTACCTTCAAAAAATATCACATGACGTCTGCATGAATTTATAATTATAGATTATCATATTTTAATTTTTTTAATAAATAAATTTTAAACTATGCTTAAATAAATAAATAAAAACTAAACGAATACCTAGTCTAGTTTACTTTTAAAAATCTAGTTAATAAAAAAATACTCACCAGATTAAAAACAAAATACTAAAAATAAACAACAAAACACAAAATCACTGAACACGACCGTAAACCAGACAGCGCGTTTTTTTTAAATTATGTAACGAGATTTGGCGCGGGACACTATCGGACAGCCAGGCGCGCGCAGCGTCCGCACGATTTTGGAGCACTGGCCGAATTAAAAAAAGTACCGACGTTCAACGTTGTTTGTGCGTTAACGTGCGTAGGTAACTAATATATTATGCAACCTTCCTTTAATAGTTATTAAAAAAAAACGTTCTCAACATATTCCCGACTGTTTTTCATAAAAATCAAGTAAGAATACTCGGTATTGATTTTGACTCCAGCTTTTATAAGCAACTTTTCCCGTTTTTCGTGTGACGTAAATCGTGAATGGAGGCGTGGCGTTGGTCAGGCACGTAGGCAATATTATTAGTAGGTAGGTATTACAGGAAAACCCTCAGGAATATCTGTTTGACGTAGCGTGCGTAATTAGTACTTCCCTACTTGTCTGACGCGTTATTTTTCTCTGGAATGGCTAATAATACAACGTTTTGTGTGAAAATAGTTTCCATACGTCAAAAACATGACATGACTTATGGTCACATCATATTTTAGGCTGGTAAAGGTTCATTCAAGGAGAAGAATCCTACTTATGAGTAGAATACTTAAACCAGGTACCTACCAAACAGGATTCTTTCTCATGCTGACATTCATTGTCAGCTGGCACGCAGATTGGCGATTAACTTTACATATTAGTTTTATTTCTAAGATACTAGCAACCGTCCCAGGTTTCACACGATTTTGACATTGAGATTTTTTATGTACGTTTCGTTCCGTAATATTTCTGTGCCTAATGATGGTGAAAACCGCATCAAAATCTGCTGCGTAGATTAGAAGAAAAACGCGGTCAAACAGACACAAGAAAAGTCATGACGTTAACTTATCTATACCTACTAATATAATATTATAAAGAGGAAAACTTTGTTTGTTTGATTGTAATGAATAGGCTCAAAAACTACTGGACCGATTTAAAAAATTCTTTCACCATTCGAAAGCTACATTATTCACGAGTAACATAGGCTATATTTTATCAAGGTACTCCCACAGGAACGGGAACTACGCGGGTGAAACCGCGGGACGTCCGCTAGTCATTAAATAAAGGGACGGGATGATGACAGGTACAGCAAGGAATGGCTGCCGAGAGATGGCAGAGGAAGCGTAGGCAGACCAACCGCCAGAAAGACCTGGATTAGACTTGCACTAACCAGGGAATCAGGGTACAAAAGAGAGGAGAAGGTCTCGGCTCAGCAGCGAGAGGAACAAAGCTGAAAATGACGATGATGAGATGCATGATAGTTATAGAAGTCCATGCAAGACTAAACTTTGACAAGTAAGGTTTAGACAAACAAAGGTGTTCAGTGTCACAAATCCAGACTCCGTGATGGCTACTGAGAAATTCCCTATGGGTAAACCCAAGACAAAAACACTTTAACTGACCTGGGAATCGAATCCAGGACGTCATGCAAACCAGTAGCACTTGCTACCACTAGAAGAGGCAGTTTTTTTAAAAAAAAACGTTCCCTATTATCGGCGCGGGTTTAATAACCGCTGGAGGGAGGCGCAGCGGAGCGCATTTAAAGAAAACAATTTAATATACACCTTATCTACCTTGATATACGGTCAATATAAGAATATATTCGCACGCGGTACTCGGAGCGCCCTCAAGCTACGACAAGAGCATGCGCGCGACGGTTTATGTCTTCAAATGCGCTCCGCTGCGCCTCCAGCGGTGTGGTTTTATCCTGCCAACAGTTGGTCGATACTTACTCATATTCAGGCCATTACAGATAACAATAATAAGCATCTACATATTTAAAATGTAAACTCGATCAAATCATGCGGGTATTGTTCAATGTTATGGCATGGCAGCATCACACATGACTTTATTTTAATGAGGTTTCACTATGTAAACTGTCACTGGCTGGATAAGATTTTGTAGGTATTTTCTTTTTAAAATAAAGAATGTGCTTCAAAAATGGAATGTTGGCAAAAAGTATGAAATTCCAGTCCTTTCATTGATAGTTTACCGCTAACTGTTGGCTTATTATGTGTAAAATTAATATAGTACTTCATTATGTATGTAGGTCCCTTGTATGTATTCTACTATTTGGAGGAACCATTCAAACCTCAGGTTAGACCCATCATAAGTGTGAAAAAAGGATATGCTAAAGCTGTTAAAGTGGGATTTTATAAAGAGAGGAACAATGGGAAACTGCCATTCTGTAAGGTAGGGTGATTACCCAAACGCCTGCAGAAAGTAAATAGCAACATGTAGTTCGTCAGCTTTTTATTATTGATCTTTTCCATATTATGAGAAGCGATCTGTGGAATTGGGTTCCACGTCAACGGTATCCTATTACTACTAAGGCTCAATTCACACCGCCGCGGTCATTAGAAGGTGCACGAATTCGCGGGAATGCTCGTGCATTCTAAACTACTGTGACAGACTCCCCGTTCGCGCCACTTCCCGCGGATTCCACAGACGGCACCGATAGTAGCTAGTGGAATTCTTGAGAATGCGCGAGAGGATTCCCCGGAAGACGCGCGACCTTTTTTGGCTCGTATTTAGTTTGTAATTTGTATGTTAAACAATTGACATAAAGCTCATTATGCTATGCACAAATTCGTTGTAAACGTCCATTCCATTCCGCGGTGGACTTTATGCAACTAATTTGTGCATAGCATAATGAGCTTATACTGCTTGTCCCGCTACGGATGCCGCTCACCCACGCCGCTGTAACTACGTATGCTCACACGCGAAGCTGCCCGCACCGCTCTGACTACACAGTCTATGGCTTTCACTGTGTTTGCACACTATATGGCAATGCTGTCTGACCGGCCGTGCCGAACATACGCAAAGTAAAAGGAAAATTAAAAATATATTTTTATCCAAAAACGTTTATATTTATTTATTGAATTAAATAAATGGTGAAACTTAAATCTAAATAAAACATGTGACTTAAAAAATATAAATGAATAGTAAGCCAGGCTGTTAGGGTTGTCAACTAAGTTGAGTCTTAATCAGATCAATTAAAGGTTTACTAAATAAAAAGTATGAGCCAAACATATTTTATAAACTATTACTTATTATTTAAAGTTGAAGTTGAAAACCCTAATATCCAAACCAAATTTAACTTAAAAAAAAACTTATATAATGGATACACATAATTATAACTATGGAACCTTCATCAAATTACTTTGTAACTTTCTCAGGACAAGGTTGCTATAAATAATCGATCAAGTTGTCATCATCAAATCGATAATCAACTAAATCACAATAGAAATAGAGTTTAAATTATGATGATTTATTGTAGTATAAAATGTTCCTGCAAGTTCTCATCAGATCATTTTGCAGGTCTGTCTGAACTAGCCCTTAACTTGATAGCAATAAAGCCAGTAACACACTTACAACAATTCATGCGATTCAATGCTGCCAATGAGAACGCCTCGCTTTGCCGTTGTTTTTATACATGACACATTAAATAAGTATTTAAAAAAAATGTAAATTCAAAAAAGGCTCAATGTTTTATCGCACAATCGAAGCGACGCAGACGAAAATGTATAGTGACCAGATGTATATGGAAAAAGCAACTAATGGGACCAATTAAAAAAGATACGATTATCAGAAGAAATTACGTTGTTAAAAGACACATGTTCGAGTTCAAATTAGTAAAATAAAACTCAGCGTGTTATTAATCGGTTGAAGTCTAGACGATGGAAAAAGAATCAGTCTATACTAAGGACACCTGGGCAGGGTTAACGTATTAGAAGTTGTTCGAAGTCGCGTAAACACTGCAAGGATTAGGCAATTAGAAAATCCAGTAAGATTAGCCAACGTCCGTCGGGCCAAAGCTTTAAAAACCGTTCGGAATTCCAATTTACGCAGCGAGAATCAGAATATTTTTTTATTAATCGTTTGAAGACCAGGAAACGTAGCAAATTTTATTTGGGCAATATTACGTGTTCGAAGTCCAATAAACATAGCGAGAAACAAAGTATCATAAATCGTTCGGAGTCCTGTAAGCACAAGCAGGGTAGGATCACGGTATTGGAAGTTGTTCGAAGTCCAGTAAACATAGCGAAATACAAAGTATTATAGATCGTTCAGAGTCCTGTAAATACAAGCAGGGTAGGATCACGCTATTGGAAGTTGTTCGAAGTCCAGTAAACATAGCGAAATACAAAGTGTTATAGATCGTTCGGAGTCCTGTAAGTACAAGCAGGGTAGGATCATGGTATTGGAAGTTGTTCGAAGTCCAGTAAACATACCGAAATACAAAGTATTATAGATCGTTCGGAGTCCTGTAAGTACAAGCAGGGTAGGATCACGGTATTGGAAGTTGTTAGAAGTCCAGTAAACATAGCGAAATAGTATTATAGATCGTTCGGAGTCCTGTAAGTACAATCAGGGTAGGATCACGGTATTGGAAGTTGTTCGAAGTCCAGTAAACATAGCGAGAAACAAAGTATCATAAATCGTTCGGAGTCCTGTAACTACAAGCAGGGTAGGATCACGGTATTGGAAGTTGTTCGAAGTCCAGTAAACATAGCAAAATACAAAGTATTATAGATCGTTCCGAGTCCTGTAAACAAAGCTAGTGTAGGGTCAGAGTATTACAAGCCGTTCCGAGTCCAATAAACATAGCCAAAATCAATAGATCTTGCAGAGTCCAGTCAGAACAGGCAGGGTAGGATGGATCAAAGTATTACAAGTTGTTCGAAGTCCAGTAAACAAAGCTAGTGTAGGGTCAGAGTATCACAAGCCATTCGGAGTCCAATAAACATAGCCAAAATCAAAGTATTATAGATCGTTCGGAGTCCAGTGACCAGCCAGCACAGACAGGGTACGATCAAAGTATTAGAAGTTGTTCGAAGTCCAGTAAAAAAAGCTAGTGTAGGGTCACAGTTTCACAAACCATTCGGAGTC
Source organism: Xestia xanthographa (assembly GCA_905147715.2). Classification (NCBI taxonomy): domain Eukaryota; kingdom Metazoa; phylum Arthropoda; class Insecta; order Lepidoptera; family Noctuidae; genus Xestia; species Xestia xanthographa. The sequence goes on from LR990664.1 coordinate 4,247,194, forward strand.
CAATAAACAAAGTATTATAAATCGTTCGGAGTCCAGTCAGCACGGACAGGGTCGGATCAAAGTATAAGAAGTTGTTCGAAGTCCAGTAAACATAGCGAAAAACAAGTTTTTATAGATCGTTCGGAGTCCAGTCAGCACAGGCAAGCTACAACCAAAGTATTAGAAGTTGATCTAAGTCCAGTAAACAGCCGAAAACAAAGTTTCATAAATCGTTTGAAGCCCACTACCAACATAGCCAGGATCGGATCAGGGACTCAGGGTGTTCGAAGTCGGTCGGAAATCCAGAAACCGTAGCAAGAGTTTGGTCCGAGTATTGTTTCGTTCGAAGTCCAGAAGCATAGCCAAAAAAAGTATTATAAATCGTTCGGATCGGATTCCAATAAACGTTGCCAGAGTCGGTCAGAGTATTATTTACTAAACTTCGAAGTCCAAATAGACGTAGTGATAGTTTGTTATAAGTATTATTAACCGTTGAGAGTCCAGCAAGCATAGGCAGGGTCGGATCCAAGTATTAGAAGTCGGCCGAAATCCAGTAAGTATGGCTAGGGTCGGATCTAAGTATTAGAAGTCGGCCGAAATCCAGTAAGCATGGCTAAGGTCGGATCCAAGTATTAGAAGTCGGCCGAAATCCAGTAAGCATGGCTAGGGTCGGATCCAAGTATTAGAAATCGGCCGAAATCCAGTAAGCATGGCTAGGGTCGGATCCAAGTATTAGAAGTCGGCCGAAATCCAGTAAGCATGGCTAGGGTCGGGTCAAAGTATTAGAAGTCGGTCGAAATCCAGTAAGCATGGCTAGGGTCGGGTCAAAGTATAAGAGGTCGGTTGAAGTCCAGTTGCCTCGCTTGTGGCTATGATCAGGGGGAAAGTGGGTCGAGAAAAGAACTGCGACAGTTTCGCGCGTGCCAGGCACGTATACAGAGGGGGGATAGTTGGCATTTATCCCCCCCCCCCCCCGAAATCTGACTGAAAACAAACGGGATCATAAACTACGGTACTTTAAATAGTGCAGTGATTCCAGCGATTTTTTAAACACAGCTCACATGGTTGGTTCAATGTTTGTCCCTCCGAACCAAATGTTTGGATACGTGCTTGGCGCGTGATCTTTCTTTCGAGAATTTGACGCTTCGACTGTGCGTGTCCTTGAGCTATACTAATGTACGTAATAATGTTACAACAGTAAATTATCAGTCATATCGCAGGGACACAAGAAATATCCCAGCTGGGAGGTATGATTCTACCCGCCAAACAATTTTCGGTACGAAACTAGAAACATATACGTTCAAAAGCAAAACTTTTCATACGTCAAATTTCTCCAAATGACTTTTAACCATAAAATGTTCACGGTTAAGTTCAAAAACAAATGAGAAAAGTCAGTTTGTCGTAACTTGATATGCTAGCGACGAAACAAAGAAATTCCAGAAAGCCAACCTAAATCAAATTCCTATATCAATGTACAGACATTGATATAGGAATTTGATTTAGGTTGGCTTTCTGGAATTTCTTTGTTTTTCACGCTAATGTGTGTGACGTATTTGACGGTTAGAATCATCCCCTTGACGATAGCCGGTGACTAGAAGCGAATTTCACATTTATTGAACTAAACGCGATCAGCTCATCTAAACTGTGTTCAAAAGCTGTCATTGTCAATATTCTACAGCTATTACACTGACTCTTTTGAGCGCAGATTAGATGCTGATTGTGGTCAATTTAATTCGTGATATTCGCCCTAAATAGCCACCTTTTACATTATGTGGCGTCGCCCTAATTCCTTGACCATATCAGCGATGTCCGTCAAGTTATTTCGAGCGAAAAAGTTTGGTCGGTGTTTACGGAGACTTTCTTCCGCTTCTAACTTTTTTCTCTGATGCTCTGACGTGGCTATATGATCTAACATGTCGTCCCAATCGTTCTGCTTAAAGTTGCAGAACCCACAATGGTAAACATCCAGCTTGATCTGAAACGAATAGTTTACATAAATATACATCACGCCTGTAATCCCCGAAGGGCAAAGGTGCAAAGGTGTACTTAATGGTACACTCACATTTCGCCAGCTATGTTCATGTAATTTTAACTTTTACAAAATGTAAATTTGTGTCTATTCAAATTTGTGTTAAGTCAAATTTTAATCTATTCTGTTCATCTAATTTTAATCCTTTTGTAAGCGTACCTACTGCGTACGTGTTTATTAGGTGTTGTGAGTCATGTAAATAAAACAACTGATTTCGGCGAGCGCTAGTACATAACTAAATATGAATAATGATTTATTTCGCTATTAGATTTGTTGACCTACATACAAGTCGTTGATGACGATGCACCACACTTTATTCATTTAGTATCCTAATTATTTACATTTTTAAATATTTCTTAAAAAAACAAAAACATTTAAAAATATAAAAAAATAGTTGTCCGCCGGTGTCGGGAGCAGGGTCCAAGCCACCGGTGGTTAGGGCTGCAGAGACAGGAACCTCCTCACAATGCGAGCCGTATCGAGGAGTACTGCCTTCTGAATCAGGCCCTTGATCCAACCGCCTAAAGAGAGCTTCGATAGATGGTCATCGAAGCTCTTGGCTATAAGGCCATTGGCCGTTACGACAATCGGCACAATGATAACCGAGTTCATATTCCACATGTCACGAACCTCGTGAGCCAAGTCGAGATATTTTATTTGTTTCTCTTTCTCAGCTTTCACGGGGTTCTCGTCATGCGGAATAGTAACATCGATTATCATTACGCGGCGCGCTGATCGGTCTATCATCACCATGTCAGGCTTATTGGCGACAATAGTCCTGTCAGTAATGATAGACCGATCCCAGTACAGCGTGACATGGTCTTTTTCGAGAACTGGGTCGGGCACATACTTGTAGTACGGTACCTAAGATTCCATAAGTTTATATTTCAAGGCAAGTTGCTGGTGTATAATCCTGGCTACTTGGTTGTGCCTGTGCAAGTACTCGCCGTTAGCCAGACAAGAACAACCAGAAATAATGTCTGATGGACTCACCCGGAAGGTGGCATGCCCGACACACGTCAACCGTCCCGTCCTTCATAATATATTTCCGGTAGTTGTTCGTCAACATAACTTCGTCCATAATCGCTCAGACAAAACCTTCAGTTTCCCCAAAGAGGTCGCCGAAACGTAACCAGGACACGGACGCTAGAAAGTCTACATCGGGCCCATGAAGAGCCCGGTAGAAGCGCCCGTGAAGCTCTTTGCCTTGCCATACTTCCTTGCGGTCATTGGTAGTAAGTACCACAGGTTTGCGCCAGTTCTCTTTAGCCATGGACAGCGGAGTGAGTCCCTTGTCCACTGCGACCACATCTCGGTGCATACCCACCACGGCTTTTAAAATAATTATTAATGTAATAATATTATGTCCTAATTTATTTGTTATTTTTATAGGTTTAATATACCTATAATTGTTTTTCTATTCCAATTTAATTGATGTTTTTTTTTATTTTTTTATTATACTGTACCTACTTAATTTAATTTAACTACTTGACATTTTATTTTTTCATTCAAGTGCTGTGCACACCTCTTTTAGTGACGAATTCACCGCAAAGCTGTTGAAATAGAATATAATTAATGTAAATGATTTAGTGAATAAGTTGTTGGTGTGTCAATAAATAAATTTAATAGGGGATGAATTTATTGCCATCAACCAGGCACAAATCCAGACAACGGAACTTCTAAATTTCAAAAACGTTGTAGAAGAAATTTCAGTTGGTTGTTTCTCAACTATGTTGGGGTCTAACCGGATGCAGCTGAATACAAGTATTTTATATATAGTGACTGAGGGCGGTCAGATAATGGCGGCGGCGATCTCTCGCGTCCGGCCCTGGTGCAAGCCATGGTCCGGAGCGAGACGGAATGGGACGCCGTCACCTCCTTCTGCGAAGCAGTAATGCTAGAGAAGGAGGTGGCGGAACGTGAGGGAGAGAACCTCTCAACGTCCCGGCCGCCGCGGGAGACGCCCCGGGCGTCAGGGGCCACCACCACGTGGCCCCCGGCCACCGTAGGCGCGGGCCTGTGGACGGTGGGCTATGGGCTAGCTCGCCGTCCGACCGTCTCATGACGACAGGCCGTGTCGACAAGCAGGAGTGTTCCACGCGCGACTCAAAGAGAGTCAGGAATAGGCAAGGGCCGATGCCTGCCGGGGTTGCGGGACTGTTCGAAAGAGATACCGTGGCCGCGGAACACAAAGGGCGATGAAGGAACACGGATGGGTTTTAGTCAGTAAAGTTCTGACACTCCCCAGGAGGGAGTGCCCAGAGCGGGAAGAGTCATTTGATGATTTCCCATCCGAAAAGAAAAGGGCGGTCAGATAAGCATTCTCAGCAATACTCAGCAAGCAAGATTTAAGAGGTGCAAAAGACGATAAGATGCCTTGACAGTAAAAAGGCGCCAGGTTTTGATTTGATCATGAAGGAAGTACTGAGAGAACTGCCACGCAAGGGCATAGTTATGCTAACAATCTTGTTGAACTCCATGCTGAGATTGCAGTATTTTCCTGATCAATGGAAGATCTCAGAAATTGTAATGATCCACAAACATGGAAAACCTGCCCAAGAAAAAACGTCATATAGACCAATAAGTCTTTTGCCGACAATGTCTAAGATCTTTGAAAAAGTGCTGCTGCACAGGATGGCCCCAATACTTAAAGAGAGAAACGTACTACCTGACCACCAGTTCGGCTTCAGGAAACAACACGGGACAGTAGAACAAATACACCGGGTCTGTGAACACATAAGAAAAACGTTGGAACAAAAGAAATACTGCTCTTCTGTGTTCCTGGATATCCAGCAGGCTTTTGACAAGGTTTGGCATAAGGGCCTCTTAAGCAAGATTAAACAGCACCTGCCCCACCCGTTCTTTTTTAGGATATTTAAATCTTACCTCACTGATCGACTTTTCTACGTAAAAGAATCGGGTAATACCTCAGCCCTTCACAAAATTGAAGCTGGTGTACCTCAGGGTTCTGTCCTGGGGCCAATTCTCTACATATTGTACACAGCTGACTTACCGACGGAACCCGGAGTTGTCATAGCAACATTCGCAGACGATACGGCAATATTGTCGAGCCACACAAACCCAGAAGTTGCATCAAATCTTCTGCAGAGTGGACTTAACAAAATACACAGTTGGATGAAAAGGTGGAAACTAAAGGCCAGTGCTGCCAAGTCTGTCCAAGTCACTTACACACTCAGAAAGGAGGACTGCCCACCGGTTAAACTCGGAGATACCACCCTACCACATAAAAGTTGTGTTAAATACCTCGGAATGCATTTGGACCGCCGATTGACCTGGCAACAACACATCAAAGCCAAAAAAGATGAGCTCTCATACAGACTAAAAAATCTTCACTGGTTACTGGGCCGCAACTCCAGACTATCACTAGACAACAAGCTTTTAATATACAAAGTAGTATTGAAGCCCGTTTGGATGTATGGGATACAGCTTTGGGGAAGCGCAAGCAACTCCAATATAGCTATCTTGCAGCGTCAACAAAACAAAATACTACGCACAATTGCCAATGTTTCATGGTTTACTACAAACGCTGAAATCCACCAACAACTAGCCATTCCCACTGTTAATGAGGAGATTCGGAATGTAGCAGGGAAATATAAAGAACGACTAGCCTTTCACCCAAATGAGCTAGCTCGTCAGTTGACACGACAAGACTACGTGCTCCGCTTGAAGCGCCACAGTATCATGGCACTAGAAGACCGGCAGTAAAGCCGTAACACCTGCGAGTAGATGGCATCACTGGAAGCCACACTCTACACTCCAAGCAACACGGAACTCATCCGCTCATAGTCCGAGGACTGATTGCAGATAAAACCTAGAGAAAAAAAAAAAAAAAAGATAAGCAGTGGCTCCATGTAAAATATTCAGCTGCATCTGGTTAGACTGGAAACCTTAACATAGTTGGGAGAAGGTTAGGCAAATGATGTGTAATTAAAAGTCTTGCTTACCTCTCTAATGAATTCGTCTTCCAAGGAACTTATCACAAGGCATTTTTCAACAATCTCCCTGTGGTTATCGCTAAGTAAGATATGCTCTATAACCTTTTCAGGGGTCAAATCTATATGGCACCCATGACAGAAGATTGTTTCACCCTTTTTGGCTATTAGTAAAAAGTCCATTCCTTTGAGCCAAAATTGATCGTTTATAACTACGACACAACCTTGATCCATAGTTTCGACGAATCCGAAAGACTTAATGTACTCCTTAAGTGGTTCTTTTACCGGAGGCTTGTTTGTGTCAATTTTAGCAATTTGTTTGGTGTTTTCTGTGTGAATTTTACTCGCCACGTGCTTTTGTAAGTCATCGAGTGTTGCGGGGAGTCTCCTACTGCATGGGTGGCAGTAATAGCTGATGTCAGCACGGTTGTGAGTAAATCTATGCTGTTTAGCATAGTCTCCAATTGACACGGTCTTTTCTCGTTTGTCCTTACCAAACAGCACTGGCTTAGTATATAGAGTAGTTTTTTCTGTTCCATTCGACTTTATGCCCGAAAACAGAGTCTCTGGCGCCTTTTTGTTACTAGTCTTCTTATGATCTTCTATGTGTTTGTCGATGGCATTTGTATTAAAATCAATGTTTCTTGAACATTTCTTACAAAAGGCTGTTTCGTTTATGAAGTCAATATTAACGTTGTTTTTTTGGTATCCATCTACGAATTCGTAAGGAATTGTTCCTTCGTCTTTGTTTGAGATATCGCTCCTTTCCGCTAATCTTTCCTGGTGGAGTTTTAGCAAGGTTTGGTGATGTTTGGAACGGATGTGGACTTCTGCAGGCTCTTCTAATAGCCATTCGCATATAATGCACCATTTGGCCTCGCCAACGGTTGTTATGTAGTTTTTCGCACCCAAATTCTTGCAATAAATCTTGTCAAGTTCTTCTGCAGTTTCTTTCTTAGCTGATGGTTTTGACTTTTGTGTTACTTTTTCTTTTTGAAGAGGTTTGGTGGCTGTTTTAGTATCTTTAGCGGCATTTTTATCTGCTGCTTTAGCATTGTCTCCATTGGCATTTCTTTTGACCTCTTTAATGTTATCATTTACATCTCTCTTTTCATTATCACTGTTCACATGTTGGGTTTCTTTCCTTGTATCAGTATTTTTGGAAGATGTAGCATTTTTCGTTTCGTTCTTATAAATCGTGGGATCATACAATTTATATGCATCTTTATGCTCCACTGTTTTAAAATGACTTGTTGGTTCGTTGCCGAAGACCACATTGCATGTTAGACACTGCTGGGATCTAGTATCAATCTGTGAACAAATGTAAAAAACAATGTTTAGGCACATCAATTCATCAATCAATATGTCCGTCTTTGTAACAATTCATCAATCAACATAGGGCAATATTGTAAAAGAGTAACAATTCATCAATCAACATAGGGCAATATTGTAAAAGAGTAACAATTCATCAATCAACATGTATGGTAGGTACAAATTAATAAGGAAACCTCCAACTTACCATTCTATAAACCGTTTTCTCAACTTGATCAAAAATAACTTCACTTTTGATTAGATTGAAAATATGACTTCTGATAGCCTTATGGGAACTGCTATCATCAAACTCCGTGTTACAAAGAACACAAGTATCTTCAACACAGCCATTCCAAGCATCATCAGAAATGATATACTGGTTGAAGACTGTGATATCATTCTCCACACGCTTGAGCCACGGAGAGATCTTGTTTTTTGCTGTAATGTGAGATGGTTCCTCAATGTGTAGTTCTACCTTCGTGGCGGTAGGGAATGTGAGGCTGCATGGCTCACAGAAGTAGATTCCGTTTGTCTGTAAACAAAGTAAAAGACCATGTGTACCACAAGAACTGGATCGAGGTTGCGTGGGGGAAGAGTTCCTGGACGAACTAGGAAGGAACACAACTCTGCATGAGGACCTGGGTTCGATTCCCAGGGTAGGCAAAGTGTCATTAGCTTTAGATTCAGAAATTTCTAAGTAGCAACCGGCCTGTCCAAAGAGCAGCGGTGGCCCAGTGGTGGCGGCCCCGATTTACGAACAGTAAATCGTGGGTTCGAACCCGGACAGGCGCATTACTTTGTGTAATTTATTTCATCACCGCTGCTCTCAAAACGGTGAAGGAAAACATCGTGAGGAAACCGGCGGGTCCACCCTTTATAGCAGAACTTTTTATGTCATAATATTACTTTGCATAACAGCGGATAGCATAAACTTCATTTCGCAGAAAATCGTTTGGCAGACACTCATTTATCATACATTCAAAACTCATAATTTTGTAAGGCAGAATCATCTTTAGGCATAAATTTCATATGCATAAGAATTAAAAGTAGAACCATCTTAGCGCAGAAAGTTCACAACCAGAATCATCTTTTGGCATAAATTTTATATCGATAGTCACTAAAAGCAGAACTATCATATCTCAGAAAGTTTACAGTTAGAATCATCTTTTAGCATACATTTCTTATGCATAACAATGGAAAGACTCATCTATCACATCCACATCACAGAAAATTCATTAAAACAGTTGATTGTGAACATGTGGTTTTTATTTTCCTGTAAGCAGGAAGCAAACATGTAAACAAGCATACATCTTGCATGCAGCCTGCAGTATGCAAACAAGCATGCAGTATGCAAACAAGCATGCAGTATGCAAACCAGCATACAATATGCAAACATGTACACCAGCATACACCATTCATGCAGCAAGCATGTAGCATGCAAGCAAGCATGCAACATGCAGCAGGCATGGTTTCTGTCACGGCTCCGGCGCTGCGGGGCTCCGGCGGTCCCACGCGAGCTTATCGTCGCAGATGTGTTTAACGCTCACCACCGCAGCTTCGGCTTGCTGGCCGGCTGAAGCCGGCCAGCCTCAGCAGCGGCGGCGAGTGTTACACAACCACCTGCTCCTCAACTTGCGGGCCGCCTCGCCCCTCCGCGCCTACGCGATTTTAAATTACACTCTAGGGGTAGGGCAGACAAGACTAAGTAAAGTCGGTTTTGGAGCGATTCGTTTCTGTTACTAACTTTTGTAGCCCATCATATTACTTTTTAAGACAATATTTAAATGTTTGGTTAAAAATGCTATTTTATAGAATAATGCCAAATACAATTATGTATTCCAAATGAAATTCTGCCATCTTCGTAATATGCCAAGTGAAATTGTGCGAAATTTGAACATTGCCAAAGGTAATTATGCCAAATAAAATTCTGCCATCTTAAAAGTATGCCATTGTAAATTCGGAAATACAAACATTCGGCCAAACAATAACTATATTAAATAATTTTTATGCCTTCAAAATATTCGTCTAAAGAAGATTATGCAAAGTGTGTTATGCTAAATAAATTTCGGAGTATCAAGATTCTGCCAGATAGAAGGAACCCGAAACCGGATGTCCTAGAACCAAAAAATCGAAGACATTTGACATCTACCAATCCGAACTGGGCCCGCGTGGTGGATTATAGCCCATTCCCTCTCATAGAGAGGAGGCCGTGTCTCAGCAGTGGGAACATTAATAGGCTGATGATGATGAAGTAGCAACCCGGAGACTGAATTTGTGCCCAGTTAATGACAATAGACTCGCCCCCAATAGGGAATATGCATGAAATACAAAATCCTTTTTATTTAAAAATAATGTCTGGTATTGGTCCACAAAAACATTGTGGTACACTTGTTTAAGTTGCTAATACATCACTTATTTTACAATTTACTGTTTCATGTAGCATGTCTATGTGTCAAACACTTTTATTTGAAAAGTGCTTAGAGTTTCACTAAGATTTTATGATAATATTGTTATTGCAATTTTTACTTGACTAAAGCACATACCATTAGTAAAATTATTCTATTATGGGCAAAAATGTGATATAAACAAGGCAGATTGTGGTAAATGATGTCGCATCATGGCCGCGATAGCTACGGACAACAACAGCCCATAACGTCCACTGCTGGACACAAGCCTCTCCCATGATGGGAGGAATTTGCCGTAATCTCCACGCTTGGCAGGCGGATTGGAGATCGCAGTGATGACAGACTAACAGAAAACGCTGCTACCCATTCTCTGGTCTACGGAGACGCAAGGTGTTCTGCCTCAGACATTAGTCGCCTTATACGACACCCGTGAGTGTTATGGGTTGGTTCTATTCTACTCTGCCGGATACCACACCGCTAAGGACGGCTAAGCTACGGACGTTAGGTGTTTAATATTATTTTTAAGCGACAAGCAGTAGGTAGTTGAACTTAACTTTTAATACTTTTCTTAGGTTGATAGTACTATATTTTATTGATTTAAGTGAATAAAAAATTACTTGCATATTGCCTATTACAAGAGACCTACACAGCGAAATAGAGGAACACCGCTGTGGAATATTATTTAAGTATGCTTAAGTTGTAAAAATCGTAAACATTTTTTATCTTATCCAGAAAACATAGAACAAGATTAGTAGAGTATTGTAGTAACTTTAAAAATCGTTATTTTTTCCTTAAAAACATGACCTGTCGTAAGGAAGGCTGGCTCTCAGTGTTGCCACCTTGGTTTTGAAAAACCGGCCAAGTGCGAGTCGGACTCGCGCACGAAGGGTTCCGTACCAATTATTATAAAAAAATCACGTTTGTTGTATGGGAGCCCCCCTTAAATATTAATTTTATTCTGTTTTTAGTATTTGTTGTTATAGCGGCAACAGAAATACATCATCTGTGAAAATTTCAACTGTCTAGCTGTCACCGTTCATGAGATACAGCCTGGTGACAGACAGACGGACAGACGGACAGACAGCGAAGTCTTAGTAATAGGGTTCCGTTTTTACCCTTTGGGTACGGAACCCTAAAAAGGGCAGTCGGACAAACTAGAATGAGCTAGAATTAGCAAATTTTGCCATCAAGAGGAGAAAAGGGGCTAAAAACATAAATACAAATGCAAAGGGTTAAAAATTGTTTATTTGAAACGTATTAAGTAAAGTAATTTAAGAAAGTGTAAAATCTAATTTAAAAAATCAGTGTCTTCATCAGAATCTTCCAAAATCATATCTGCCGAAGCAGAAGTCAAAACATTCATACATGACGTTACCATAAAAAAACCTTATTATACCCAATTATTAGTGATTATAAAGTGTAAACTGACAAAATCTATACTACATGGCGCGCATTGTTTCATAACTTTGTAATCGCGGTGCGAAGTTTTCGTATAGCTTGAAAAGGGCTAGATTGCTTTTTTCGGGTTAAAGCACCAAAAAAACGAGTTTACCCACAGTAAAAACCGGCCAAGTGCGAGTCGGACTCGCACACGAAGGGTTCCGTACCATTGACTGAAAAAGGCTGAAAGCAAATTCACTTTCAAAAGAAAAGTTCGTACTTACTATTTAAGTCAGACTAAATAGCTCTCAAATACTCAAATCGAAGTCAAGTCATAATAATTATTATTAGTTTTATCGCTATTTAATTTTTAATTTTTGTATTTGATAGATTATCTATTAGTTTATTTTATGTGTATATATGTGTATTAGTATCAATATAAGTATATTAATTCTCGTTAACAATAAGTTAGTTTTTTAGACATTATTTTGTACCCTATCACTATGTTTTCTTATTTAACCCAAAGGTTGACTGGTAGAGAATGCCTTGTGGCATTAAGTCCGCCTATGTACCACTCTTGTACATGAAGTTTAAATAAATAAATAAATAAATAAAATTGACTATATTTAGTATTTGTTGTTATAGCGGCAACAGAAATACATCATCTGTGAAAATTTCAACTGTCTAGCTGTCACGGTTCATGAGATACAGCCTGGTGACAGACAGACGGACAGACGGACAGACAGCGAAGTCTTAGTAATAGGGTTCCGTTTTTACCCTTTGGGTACGGAACCCTAAAAATGTCTTGAGTGGGCGAAACAGTTTCATTTGTGCGAGTGAGCTAGCAATATACACGCACCGGCGAATGAATCTTCATGTGTTTTTGAGTATTTCAATGCATACGGAGCCCTTTTACATTTCGACGTTACGCAAATTTAGGTATTTTACGCATCGAGCGGGCGGTGACCAACTCAAGCGATACTTCATTCATAATATCTATTCACTCGCTCGCACTAAGATATTGCGAATATGGCGACGAAACGATCTTGATCCACTGTAATACAAGTTTTCGGTGAACGGAAAATCTTTTGATGTGATATTTTTTTATGTTATTTAATATTATTATAATTCGTATTATTATATTTTTCATTACTTATTAAAGTGTTGAAACATAAAAATTATAATTGTGACGCAGTAACAGAGCGTTGATAACCAATATCTGTAACATAGTACGTGATATATTTTAAAGGAGAATAAAGTCCGCGATATTCGTATTATTTTAACGTTTCAATTACTGCTACATTTTAAATACGCGGTTAGAAACGAACGCGTTGAAAACGAACGTGTTTTCCAAGCAATCAGGTTTTAGATAGGTAAAAGGATAATTTAGCTTCAGAAATTTCTGCTCCCTAGGCAGACAAATATCTTTGTCTAACTTTTATGTGTACCTACGTAAATAAATAAATAGTACGGGTAAAACCTGTTTAAATAAATAATTATTTTATTTGGTGCTGTCAATTACCATATTTTTCAACGATCAAAACTGCAGTCGTAGTTTACGATGTTCTAGGACGCACACAAAAGCAGCGTCTATACGGCAAGACGCACACCACGATAATACCGACACAAAGAAACGCCAGGGTAGTCCGCGAAATTTTATTTTGCAATGCAATGCGCATGTCAGTGTCAGCCTGTATGTTGAACGAAATATGTATGATTCGCGACCGACAGAAATTTACAGAATTATCATCATCATCATCATCAGCCTATTAATGTTCCCACTGCTGGGACACAGGCCTCCTCTCTATGAGAGGGAATGGGCTATAATCCATCACGCGGGCCCAGTGCGGATTGGTAGTTTATGTCACGTCTTCGAATTTTTTGGTTTTAGGACATGCCTGTTTCCTCACGATGTTTTCCTTCACCGTTTTGGGAGCAGATGGTCTAAAATGAATGGCCGCTTTAGCAGAATTGTAGGTACTAAGAATCTCGTTAAAATTCTTAAAATAAACTTTATGGTTATGAAAATAAAGTCCATTTTAAGAATTTAAATTTTTCATAATAATAAGGTTCACGTTAAAAAATGTAATGTGGTGATGAAATAAATTACACAAAGTAATGCGCCTGTCTGGGTTCGAACCCATGACTTACTGTTTGTAAGTCGGGGCCGCCACCACTGGGCCACCGCTGCTTACAGAGTTTTGTTATAATAATTAAAGTGGTCTATACATTCCCATTGAGTAAATATTTCATGAAAAGATCATTCAATGGGATTAAATGAATTTAGAGGGTTGTATTGATGATTTAATGATTACAAATTCTGTAACATACCTACATGTTACGGCCGCGAATCATATTTTTTAATTAACAAGGTGACACTGACGTGCAAAAAACGTAAGATAAATTTACTAGTGTGCCATTTGCGCAGCTTTACGTTAGATGGTTCGAGCCGCTATAAAGTAGACCGTCACTTGCAGCACAGAATAAAAAATAGTACTTACTAGCTTGCAGCTCATAATACTTAAATAGGTATCATTAGTTCATTACCTACTCAAATCATTCAAATCGCTTGTAATTTGATTTAGTTACTGCAGCAAGGAAATAAAACGAAATAGATAGGTACCTACTAGAAGTAGGATGAAAGATGGAAATAGGTACCTACTAGCACAGTACTAGGTAGCTACATCATTGTTTTTGTTTACTTGCTATAATAATTATTATTGGCGCCAAATAGAATAATAGTACCTATTCTATTATGCATTTTGCAGTGCACTGCTCGGTCTATTTCTAGCACGACGACTATCGAACTTCTACATTTTTTTTATAATTTAGGATTACTTTGGACAAAATTAGCTAAGTAGGTACCTACTTCATATTTAAATAAAGAAGGCAAACTTAAAACATTATGCTCAAAATAATATTGTTTGAGCTATCGATAACCTTTGACAAAACTTAGCCCTATTACCGTGGCCCTATGGCCCTAATGCACTTTTTTGGGACGTAATTAACATTTGCTTATTGATAGTTTCCTCAGAATATAACGCCAATCCTTAAACCGACAATAAAACCGCATTCAGAAGATAGGTATGTATAAAGGGTGCAAGTTTGTAGAGCGCGTAAGCAAACTAAGGAATTGTTTTTTTTGTATTCAAAAGCTTTGTTTATTCTTTTCAATGGAGATTTTTATCAATTGTTACACCTACAAATGTTAGTCTACTTTTGTTTTCTCTCTTATACTTATTGGGGTTTGGTGATGTTAAACGTTGAATGAAAAATAACTTTTGTTTTATTTAGGTTAGTTTTAGATGACGTTATAAACCGATCTTTGATAATTAATGTTAGGGTTTGGTGATGTTAAACGTTGAATGAAAAACGGTCCGCGATTCGACCTTCGTGAAATAATTACAAAAATAGTAGGTACCTACGTCTATTTCAACAGCGAACTATTTAAATCGAACCTAGGTATTTTGTTAAAAATGACAAAGGTTTTAATTTTTTTTGCACGAAGACCTAAGTAATTATTATTCTAAAATAAAAGTAGTTTTCATTGATGTATTAAAAGGCGGCCTCCGAACAGTTATCTGCCAGTTGTCCCGTCAAACGCCGAAACACAGGCAGACAGACAAAGACAAAAATTAAAAAACAATGTAGGTAGCTATTCATTCGGTAAAAATACACTTTAATATTATTTATTTGTTTAGATTCTCTTAATCGCACATTGAATATGAAATCGCACCTTGCGTTCAAGGACAAGTAATAACAATGGGTACATAAAACCACAAAAAATATCTCGCTCGAGTTTTTACTGTGCTCAAGTTGACAACAGTTTCATTTGTGTGAGTGATAGCTCACTCACACAAACGAAACTGTTCCGTTGCGTGGGTGAAGTAAATTGAGTAAAACGCCATCTATACCAAATAGGTCTAAACAGAATGATTTACAGATGGCCGACTTTTGACAACTTTAACAAATCTAAGGGTTCAAATTGAAGTAAAAGGCCTCCTTTATCTTTTTTGTTAAAATAACGTGATTTATGTGTGTAAATAGATAAATTAGCATTAAACAGTGAATATTTGATTTTTGCTAATCTTATTTCGGCCGAAATCTACCGTTTAACGCATTACAGGGATTGTCAATTTCATTACTGTTACCTATGCTGCCATCTATTGATTTTTTTCAAGACTAATTATAATTTGTTCGGGTTGAGACCCCATGCTTTAGCTTCAGAAGTCGGTGACAAAAAAAAACAATCAAACAAAAGTCACCGACTTCAGAAGCTAAAGTTATCTTTCACTTTTTTGTGTTTTTTGAAGTCGGTTTTATTTTTTGCAAAAAAGTTTTTTATGTTATTTATTTTTCTCTTTGTTTATTTTTTATTAGTTGTACTGTTAGTTTAACCATTTTAATTTGTGTGTTTTGTCCTGTGCGGGCTAATAAATGCGTTTTATTTCTTTCTATATAATCCACCACGCGGGCCCAGTGCGGATTGATAGATGTCACATGTCTTCGAATTTTTTGGTTCTAGGACATGGCGGTTTCCTCACGATGTTTTCCTTCACCGTTTTGAGAGCAGTGGTGATGAAATAATTTACACAAAGTAATATGCCTGTCTGGGTTTGAACCCACGACTTACTGTTCGTAAATCGGGGCCGCCACCACTGGGCCACCGCTGCTCTGCTGGTTAACCTTTTACCATGGCAAAAAACATACCTTTCTAATGAAATTTTCTTTATATTTCTCAAAATATCCACAAGCCTTTAAGTCCTCCTTATGCTGTGTATGAGAGATATGCGCAAGCGCCTCGTCTTCGTTCCTAAATTGTTCTCCGCAGATCAGGCAGTAATAGTCTATAGGACTCGATAGAACGCCGTTCTTAGAAAATATGGACGCCATTCTGAAACGTAAAATAAAATAAATTAGGCAAAAACATAAACAATCCAGCCGGGTATAAAAATGGCTGTCTATAAAATAATTTTGAAAAAAGAACAAACCATTTAAAAAAAAACATTTAGGTGGTACATCATTCCTACACCACAGCCCACAGTGACTCATCCATGTTTCTCATAAATCTTTGAAGTGTATTCAATTGTTTGTGAGCCAAATTAATAAAATAAAATACAATCCTTTTTTTTATTATATATCCGAAACAGCTATATTGCAAAAAAAAATTGCTACTCTAATAAATGACAATAAAAATCCCAATGTCCACTACTAAATACGTTCAATAATTAAGATACAAGAAAACTGGAAAGCCTTAGGGGTGGCCTTTGCCCATCAGTGGGACAGAAAATATACTGGATGGAAAAGACAATTGTTTTTTTAGGGTTCCGTAAAAAAAACGGAACCCTTATAGGATCACTCGTGAGTCGTGCGTCTGTCTGTCTGTCGCACCCAATTTGCTCCGAATCTACTGGATCAAATCAGAAGAATTTGGAAGGATGGTGTAATCCTATGACCCAAACACAGATGTGCAAAATAAATAAATATTTTTTTGAATAAGGGTAATTTTGGGGACAAATAAGAAAAAAAAAGTTTTGCTAATTACTGTGTCATTTAACAAATGAAAGGGTTCGTTATGAGGATCTCAAATATATTTTGTTATTATTGTAAAATACCTAAATATTTTTATTTTTTTTCATGAAAAGAAGACGAAAATTGACCATTAAACCCCCTGATCTCCGAAAGTACTGAGCCTAAAATTTTGAAAAATCTAATTAGTACGTCAGATAGATTTCCAAAAAGTATTGGACACATTTTTTTTTTTTACGTAAACAAAAACTGAAGACGATACTGTGTCGTATGACATCACATTTGAGTACATTTTTTACCTCAAATGTGACTCATGATCTTTGATCTTCTTATTTTTTTATTAATTTGTTAAAACAAAAACACGTATCCAATATTATTATCTAACTGACAGACTAAACAGAATATTTTGACGACCCGATTGGCGCAGCGGTAGCGAGGCTAACTTACGTTCTTAGGGTCCCGGGTTCGAATCCCGGTAGGAGCAAATGTTTGTGTGATGAGCATGGACATTTGTTTCCTAGTCATGGATGTTTATATGTATAATAAGTATGTATTTACAAACAAAAAGTATCTATGTAGTATATCAACTATCTGGTGTCCACGACACAAGCCTCGTTGCTTAGTGTGGCACTAGATGGCGCTGTGTGTAATGTCCAGCGATATTTATTTATTTAATTTATTTATTTATATTCTTTTAATCATAATCATAATCATTATTTATTGCATTCATGTAGTTTACAAGTTGTTACAAAATATAGTATGCAGTTGTTGTTGTTGTGTATGTAGTTGTTGTTTTTAGTCATACAACATCCCTATTCTATCAATCTACATCTACACTAATATAAGAGGAAATATTTGTATTTTTGTGTGTATGTTTGTAATGAATAAACTCAAAAACTACTGCAGCGATTTCAAAAAATCTTTCACCATTAGAAAGCTACATTCACCCTGAGTATCATAGGCTATATATATTTTATCCCCGTATTCCCACGGGAACTACGCGGGTGAAACCGCGTGCCGTCCGCTAGTTAAAAATAAAGTGGATGTATTATAATAACTTTGTTTTTTAATCTCATGTTTTTAGTGGAATATTTTTTAAATGTATTACATGTTTATAGAAGTAATTTCATAATAAGTCAAGGAGTAAATTATATTTTTTTCTGATCATACCAAACCACTGTAATACTTTAAAGTACAGGGGGTCTAAAATGGCCGTTTTAGCAGAATCATAATATTAATCATGTCCAAATAGATTAGCGTTTTGTATCTATCATGGGGTTTTGGTTTCCGCACTTAATCCTTAAAGTAGACCATTGTGCGTGAGCCGAGGTGGCCGTTTACTCCAACCAGCCCACCTCCCTACAGGAGCAGATCAAACTTCCCGGTCTTCTCAGGGCATCTGCAAGGGATCTTGGTGTTCCCAGGGTCTCCTCGCGAATCTTGGTAACGCCAGTGCACTCAAGGAGCACATGCGCCACCGTTTCCTCCGCCTCCATACATGCTCTGCACAGGGGACTGTCAGTGATTCCTAGGATGTGGAAGTGTTTATTCAGTGAACAGTGTCCAGTGATGGTCCCCGCCACCAGTCGTAGGCTATCTCTGACCAGGCGCAGAAGGCGCCTGGTCAGCTTTGTGTCCAGAGATGGCATAGCTTAGCGTTTTGTATACTGAGCCTATAGGCTAAAGATATGTTTAAGTAGTAGCTAATATAGCTATCTATACCTACATGTATATTTTACAGTCCACTTATCCACTATGTTTTGTCTCAGTTGCGAATAAACCTGCATACTAAATGCACGTCGTTTTCTTCAAAAAATCCCGGCAAACAAAAATCAACCTTATTATGTTCAACAAAACAAAAAAAATTTTTTTTTTTTAAATGGACTTACATTCATACTCATAAAGTCCATTTTAAAAATTTCAAATTTTTTAACGTGATTTATATTATGATTCTGCTAAAGCGGTCATTTTAGACCCGCCAGCCAGCCAGCACATGGAGCAACCGAAACTGTGAAATTTTCCTAATCAATCTTGAACCAAACGAAGTTGCAATAGTTTTTTTTTTTCTATTTATTTAAAGGGGCTTGTTCAATTTGAAGATGTCGCCCTTGTAATACAAATTACAAAAAATCATACAAATATTTCAAAAAACAATCACACTGTAATTTACTTAGGCTATTCTATTTTAATGCCCATTTGAGTGAGCCTGTACAGCAGTCTGGCTTCCCTGGACAAAGGGAAGGACAAAATGCTGTTACACCACATCTGAGGGAATCAAATTAATTTGAAAATGCATTAACGCAGATTGTAGTAGTTTCATGTGCTGTACACAGGATATGACATCATTTGATAACAAAAGAATATGGTAAGTATAATTTTGGGTGTATAACAATGAAGTTTCATTGTTTTAGTAATTCAGTGTGTTATCAGCAAAAATCAGAATAGGTAGAGTTTATTTGCCTAAACTTCAAGAACACGTGAATAATATACCTCCATATGAAATCCCAGAATGACTTGTTAAATTATAGGGAGGTATTATCCACATTTTAGTTACTTCCTTGAAGTTTAGATAAATAGGTACATTCTACTTCTGATGTCTGGTTTTCAGTGACTATGCACCATTAGTAAATTAATTAATTAATTGTGTGTCAAACGACAATTTAAAGTTGTTAATTAATTACAAAATATAATTAGGAAAGTAAAACATACTAATAACTTGGATTCTTCCATTAAGGATTTAAAAATCAACTAAAAAATTATTTATAAATAAAGTATTTAACCTCCTGGATGCCAGCGTCATACCTATTTACATTACATAAAGATTTAAACATCATTTTATACCATTTCTCAGCCCAAGCATCAATCTTTGTCGTGTGATTATAGTCAGAAATGACGCTATGGCATCCGGGAGGTTAGAAATAAAGTATTTAAAAATACCAAACTAACGTAAAGAGACTGCAATTTTAAGACGGAGATCTATAAAAGTTACTTAGCATATACTTTGGCAAAGCATTACTCCTGTTACTAAAACACAATTACAGTCAAATTGCAAGTGTAAGATGTAAACGGAGCATGTTTAGGTCAGAGCACATGCTAAGTAACGTTTATAGATCTCAACCTTTTCTGACCAACTCTTAGTTCATTATATTTGAAATTTATATTTATTAATTGATACCGAAACAACTGTGATTTATTTTTACAGCTTCAGCAATTTTTTTTAATACTTAAGAGAAGTCTAGAACATTTCCAGTCTATTTGAGTACACACCACAACTAGAATTTAACTTGATAAACAAATGACTTGATGTACAATTTGTGGAAATTACCAAATCATGTTATCATGCCATTTTTAATGTTGGTAAGTATACTTATATATATATATATAAGTAGCTATTTCTGCAATGAGATAAAGAATTCTGATTCATATTTTATACCACAGCCTTTATCTTACACTAGCACTTCACCCGCGACTTCGTCCGCGAAAATTGCGATAGCTCGGCTAATTTGCATGATATCAATATAATTTATAGCCTGTATGTTACTTGGTAAAGAATTAGCGTAGAGAATTTTTGAAATCGGTCGAGTAGTTTTTAAGTTTATTCATTACATAAAAAAATTCAAATCTTTCCTTATAAAATATTAGTGTGGATAGAAATGTAGAAAAAGACAAAAAATTAATGGGATATCATGTTAAGGTATAAAAAGTTTTCCAGAAGAAATTATTGACTCCAGCCATACTGTATTACATACAGCACGGTGCATTGTTATTTTAATTGTGTCTGTAATTGCTGGTATCTAAGTGTAAATAGTTCTATATAATTTTATTCTGCAATTTTTGCAAAGGTTTGTTGTACAATGACAAACAAACCAAGGTTAAATATACAATAATTTGTTGTTGAAACTTTCCAAATACTAAAATATTAAATCACAAAAGTTACTTCAGTACTTTCATGTCGTACAGGAAATACTGTGGCTTCCTATGTTCATTTTAGTAATAATAAGGGTCAGTGGTTCGTCCTAAGGGTGGAGTTTAACATAACATCAGCCTGTTTAAGTATTTAGAATTTTGGAAGACTTAGAATACTGGACACCGAGCTAAAATTCCGGACTTATGATAACCACTGTTACTACAAAAAAAAAAGCCATCATTGTTTTGCATTGCTTGTAGCCAAGACAGTGGCCTGGGTCAACAAAGATTAAGTTATTTTTACAGAGGTTGATCCTTGGATGAGTGACTATCCATCTACAGGCCCCTTCCATGTTCCATGTATTTAAAAGCTTGAAAGTCTGACAACCAGTTTTACCAAGGGGTATTGTTACCCAGAAATGTATTGGTCAAATAAGTGTCACTCAATGTTAAATATTGGTAGGTATTTAACTGTATCTGGTAGACTGGAAGCTGAACCCAGTTCTGTTGGGAAAGACTAAGAAGAAGAGAAGAAAATCAAGAAGAAGAAGAAGAATCATCATCATTCCCGTGCCCATAGGCAGTTGAAGATTATAAAATATTAATACTAGGCTAAACTTATTAGGAAGTTAAGAACCTCTATTATTTAGAACAGCATTTTGCTGAACAAGTCTTGTCCAAATCCAAACTTGCGAACGAAAATAATTTGTAATTGATAATTGATACATTTGTGCGAAATGGTGCTGCGATTTCCGAAGTAGGTACATACAAAATTAAACAAAGTAACTTGTTATGGATAAAAATACTTACCCAGTAAAAAAAGCCATGATTGTCTTGTCCAATAACCTTTTTAGATAGGTACTTAGGAAAGATAAATTACGAACACCTCAACTGAAGTCTACATTTTAATTGGTAAGTGGGGAGTGGGCCTGGGCAGTGGGTGGGTCGCCTAAGTAAGGGGCATGTTGGTTAAAACTTGTGAAATACGTATGAAAGTATGAAATGTTCACGATAAAATCGGAAATACGGGTAAAACAAAGCTAAAAATCTAGTTTACTTACATATTTTCCACTTGTTTTTGTTCAGCCTGTTACTCGTTGCACCTTGAGAAAAATGCAGAAACCAGCCGCAGCGCGCACTGAAGTGCAAGTCTTGTGCCACGTATGAACGGTAGTCGAGTGCAATACCACTACTGCACAAGTGTTTTTTTATGTATTATCTAGATCAAATAATTAATTACATGACGTGGTAAATTCCCGCCCGTAGAGTACAACCGTTGTAAAAAGGGGAGTAAAGTACGAAAAGGACCATAGAGAATCTAGAATTTTTCTAATGCCCGATCCAGACTCGCGAGGCGCCTCCTAGAGCCTCTCTGCACGAGTCTTGGCGAGTGGAGGCTGCACGAGTGCTAGCAATCCACACTCTCGATTTATTCACTTGCCCGCTACGTCTACTACAAGATGGATGTGATTGAAGTGACTGCGTTAGCTACTTTATGTGCCTACAAATATTATTTATTTATTTGCTAACATGTAAAACACTGGTTATTAGGCATGCATTAAAATTTCATGACACAGTATTAAGACATGCACCCTGTAAGGGCACCGCAAATATTTTGTATATCAAATTATTAGAATTAAGTACTTAAAATATTGATTCTAATTATTACAATTAATTGCATTCAAATGTTTACATTACAAATATTATATATTACATTAATTATACAAAACATTAATCAATAATTTATTTATTATTTTATAATTAATCATTATTATCAGTTCGTTCAATCAGCACCTAATATTATTTTACATTTACGTCAAGTTAATATTATTACAGGATCAATCGATTCACAATTTGTCAGTTTTAAAATCCTCAACGGTATAGTAGCCTTCATTAACAAAGATTTCAACTATTTCCTTACTCTGCAGCAGTTACAACAAAGTGAGCGAGCGCGAGAGTGTGGATGATTCCCTCGCCTCACCCCTCGCGTCCTTTGACTCGCGTCCGAAAAACCGACACAAAACGGAGCGACAGCGAGGCGAGGCGAGGGAAGACGAGAGGACACGAGCGCACCGTCCACACTCTCGTACTCGCATTCCCTCGTGTAGCCTCGTGGAGAGTCTGGATCGGGCATTAGGATGTATTCAATTTTACATTTTGTGTTCTAATTAACAAAGTAAAACCGAAATTGTTTTTGCTGTCGGTTTGGTACTGGTGAAGTGAATGTATACTCAGTGGCACAAAATGTGGCCCAAACATAATCAAACCGATAACAGGCGATGTTGGTATCTATCGCGTATAGTTGCAGTGAGGTGAACGCAGACTTAGCCGCACCGCAGTCACCGCATTCTGTGTTAAAAAAAAAATGTTATAAACAAACAGAAAGTCACGGTTCTATTATATAAATTGAATCCACAAAATCTCTGCGTACCTAGTTTAGGAGCCCGGAAACCTGACAATCATTTTAAAATTGGTAGTTCAACCCACTGTTTCCATAAGCTATGTACTGTGCTGTTGTTTTTGTTATGTACTAATAAACTTATTATTATTACTAGCTGACCCACGCAACTTCGTCTGCGTCACATAAGAGAGAAAAAGCTAACAAAAGGAATACATTTTCCCCGTTTTTGCAACATCTTTCATTTATGCTCCGCTCCTTTTGGTCGTAGCGTGATGTTATATAGCCTATAACCTTCCTCAATAAATGGGCTATCCAACACAAAAATATTTTTTCAATTCCAACCAGTAGTTCCTGAGATTAGCGCGTTCAAACAAACAAACAAACAAACTCTTCAGCTTTATAATATTATATAAGTATAGCTTATTCGCATTTTTCGTATAAAGTTCTACGCAATCTGTGTCTGTGAGCAAGATTCCTTAATTGAATTCGAATGTGGTGCCTGCGGCGACTATGAGTTGCGGTGCGGCTAAAGTCTGCGTTCGTTCACCTTATGCCGGCTGTACACTCTCGTCCAAGAGCACTCGCTGTGCCTCGCCCGAGAGCCTCGGTCGAAACGAGTGACCATGTACACTTTCGCCGAGCGAGGTTACTCGTCATTTTCAATGAGAGGTTTTCCTTTTGAGGTTTTAAAAAAAAACTTAGTTTCCAAGAACTCTATAGATGGAGTTGAACTTACTATGCCAAAGCCAAAACCCTTGAAAAAATAACATTGTGTCACGTCACATACTCTCGTTGACTGACACTTTCATTTGCTTAACCTTCCGAATATAACCAACATTTCTCGCGCTTTGTAATCAGTTTTTTTAGGTTCCGTTCCTTGCATTATCATACTTACTCTTAGCGCCATCTATCCAGCGACTAGGGAAGAGCTAAAAAGAAAATCCCTCATTGTGGACGCCGAGGGAATGCACGAAACAAAAGTTGCTGCTGCTGCTGCATTAAACGCATATTAACATGTTTGGTAATTAATATTTGTTGGAACAAATTAAACGTGTTGATCTATAAATGCAACACAAAAGAGTAGAAATTAAATGAGGGCGCTGCGATCGCTCAGGTGGCAACCCAGTTAGTACGACCTAGCTGATCTTGATACTTGATTATTATTATTGGTCTAATAGCTATAAATAATGAGAAAATAATTATTTTAAATAAGTATGTTTATTAATTTATTGCTTTCAATAAGTTCCTCATAGATAATAAATAGATTTGGTACGTAATAGTAATAAAACTACAAGTTCACTCAAATATATATTATGAGGGGCGACCTTTTCTGTGTTTAGCTGGAGTCGAGAATTTCCCGCCGTTTTGCACAATTCTGCGCACTGTGCTTACAGAAACACCTAAAACAAACAAAGCATGTTATTAACATAAGCTTATAGATACAACTTTAAATTAGTGCTCTATCTTCTTATATAGGTAATATAACTGCTGTCAGTCCGACGAAAAAAGTCCCGTGCAAATATGTTCATAACGTGAAAATATTTTAAAATTGTTTCTTTCCATTAGTCGGTTGCTTCAACAAATATGGTATAGCAAAAAACGTATTTGGTAATACGCAATTAATTACATTAAATGTTGTTGCCTTACTATCAATGTTGTTAAGTCGCGCTATAACTACAAGGGTATTTGTTTATCTTAGCATAACCTCAAAAATGGTAGACAACTAATTTGTAAATACTATTTAGATCGAAAATTTTGCTCCCTGAATGTAATAATCGTTTGTAATTAACGTTTACTGCAACTTTCAATAGTTACTTACCAGTAAAATCTGCTGTACGATGGCAAACATCTTCGAAGTAGGATAGCAGCTTCCCAGCTTGTAATTCGGTCAAACACCGCATGAAAACTTAAACATTATATCACGGGCACCTCCACGAATTACCTTATTCATAATATGTCGCTGTTTTCCTGTCCACACTCAGAAATAACACACAAAAACCAAAATTCTAATGAAAAAAGAAACCGATCGAGAAGAATTGACAGCTTAAGTACTAATTTTAGATGTTGCCAGAAAATGAAAAATTTTAGTTCCCAAATATTTAATTTCTACTCTTTTATGTTGAGCTATAGGTGCTTAGAGATTTAAATCCGTTTAAATTGAATCTTAAACTAATCTAACTAACAGAAGGTGCATGCAATTCCCTAGTCGCTGGATAGACGGCGCTAGGAGTAAGTATGATAATGCAAGGAACGGAACCTAAAAAAACTGGTCCTGAGAGGTTAACAAAGCGCGAGAAATGTTGGTTACATTCGGAAGGCTAAGCAAATGAAAGTGTCAGTCAACGAGAGTATGTGACGTGACATTGGTGCCGATTCTCTTGTCACAAATATCTCTAAACTAGACTAAACATCACTAAAATTTAGTTTGTTCCTGTCAAACGACGTTTCCCATTCTGAAATTGATTAAAGTGACATGACCTAAACAGATTATAGTTTGACAGCACTAAGTTATTCAATTTGGTGTAAATGGCTATTTTGCTATTCTGAAATTGACGTTTTTCACCTAAAATTAAGATTGTCAAACTAAATCAGACTATTTTTAATCGCGATTAAAAAGGTGTGGAATAAAATTAGTTGTCATGAACTAAAATTTTCAAAGTACATTTCTCTCGTATTTCTTGAGAGTTTGGATAATTTTGAGGTCAATAAGGAAGCACAACGTGATTGCAGTTGTTGTCGATTCGGTAGAAAGGTAAATGTAGTGTTATTTTATTATATAGGATACAAACAAAATTTATGAAAATTTACCAAGGGATTTTTGTACTGAACATGTATTGCACTTGTTATTAGTTGGAAAAGAAGTAGTAAATTCATTTCTCATACTCAAAGCCACTTCCAGGTTCTGTGTAATATGAAATAACTATTTTTTAGAAACTTTCAAGAAATAATAAAAATATTTTAGGTTAGATTATTTTGTGTTCTGTGGCTAATTATCTTGTTTTAATTTATAGATTAGAAGCGTATGATCGAAACCATAACTTTGGTGCCGACTGCATGGGCCAAGACGACATCGTATACCAGTGTCCACCCTGTGATACATTCAGTGATATAAATGCGGATTCTCCACTTCCCATCACCAGACAGGCAATCCAAGAATATGTTCATAGGTGAATGAATACATTTGTTGGTCAAATTTTTAGAAAGCTCTCCATACTAACAGTGATTATAAAGAAAATACTATTTCATCTGATCACAGTATAATAAATAAAGCTTCTGAATATAATTTTTTGTTATTTGTTTTCAGCTGTAACACTCAGCGTAAAGGACAGCATTTATATGAATATCGCCATCTTTTGACCACCCGCTTTACCTCTGATGGCATTTACACTTATTTACGAGACCAGTGTAAAGCAATCAATCAAGGACAGCTATATTACTCCCGCTAACAATACTGTAATTTTGTCATTTACGCTTCTAAGGAAAGAACATATAGGAAAAATTACAAAAGGACATGAAGGCGAGATGATTCATATTTTAATGAAATGTTAACTCATTTAATTAACTTGGTACATCATTTAGAACCTGCAATTCTAAATAAATATATGTATAAACACTATTTGAAAATAGTAAAAAAGCAGAATTAAAAGTACTCCTTTATTTAATATTTTCATAATACACTCTCCACAATTAGATTTTCATTACACTTAGAGTTGAGTAAACTAACTGATTTTTTTTATAGGATTCGAAACCTGTGTAAAACTTTATGGATTTATCATCCTCTTTGTATCTAGTAATAGACCCGTAGACATACTCGTGGTCAATTTGAATACTTTTAGATAAACACTTAGGTGCACTGTATACATTCGTCTTCACTGTTGTTTAATGTGTTAACTTCTTCTTCGACACCTTTTCTAATGCTGTTGTATACATGGAAGTAAAACTACTGGTTGAAGGTTGCGGTTCTATTTCAAAACTTTCCTGAAATCGTTTTTTCTGCCTTCTTTTCTAATAACGATGCTGTCGTTCAAGGGCGGCTGGATTTTCTGGTTTAGCTTCAGTGAAACAGAATACCGATGGTACCGCTGTCTTTCTGAAATGATTAAGAAACCACTTAGGTTAACTTATTGTTACTTACCTACCAAGAATGACACAAATTAGTAAGTAATGCAAAGTATGCTATGTTACTGTATTAACTCACCTGTATACTATGAAATACACTCCACACAAACGTGCGGTAAAAACTTTACTTGAATTTTTTTATTGCGTAAGGCAGACTCCCATTGTTTTTTGAGTTTGCTTTCCTTAGGAAACTAATGAACTCCCCTATTTTTACAATTTAACTCGCTACATTAAGGCATTATTACAATAATTGCGGCAATTAAAACGATAAACAAAAACGATTGAAGAAATCCATACGATTTGACAGCTCATAATTCAAAGTAACAAGGTATGGTCGTATTAAGTCCCCATGGCAAAGGAGTTTAATTTTTTATTATTTTTAAAAACCTATCGGTTGATTGATTATTATTTATAAATTTGGGTTGATTTTTTGTTTGTTTGAGATTTCAAGCAAACAAAAATTCAATCATATGGACATGATGTCCAAAAATGGTTATCTAAAATCAAACATTTTAACCAGGATAATATAATTATGTGGATAGACAAAAACGAACTGTACTAATTATAAAATACATTTTTAAAGACCTCCAATTTTGAGAAAAGTCGTTTTTTATTTATGTGTGAATTTACACTTATTACTAGTTAAAACGAACAAACCTTTTCCAAACATCATAGTTAATAAAGCGAACACACCGAAAAAAGTAACTTGACAATGTCACTGTCAGATATTGACTGAAAGTGTCAGTCATTAGTGTCATTACTCAGGTTTTTTTTGCAATTCAGATCATTTTCGTTCACTTTCATTCATTTTCGTTTAAGCTCTAGTGCAATCTTAGTCTATGGTTTACTCAACTTGGTGACTGTCAAACTCGAATTTAAGTGTGTCAAAACTTCATTTAAGTTTAGAGAATCTTGTTTTCAGAATAACTTAACAAAACCAACTAACTAAAAAAATTGGTTGCCTGTAAAGTCGGTATATGGGCGAAAGTTTTACGCGACAACGACTTTGAGTGGTAAAATAAACTTTTTATGTCTGTCTCTCTCGCTCTTAGGCGGGCTCTCACTCGCTCTCATTGTGAGCGCATAACGTGAGCGGAGCGTAACGCAGTTTCTTGAAGTGTCACCCGGCAAACCAATTTATAAGACGTTGTCACGTCAAAAATAAGAAATTTTAGTTTTAGTTTAGGTTAGTTCGGTGTACAAGAGAATCGGCACCAATGTTTTTTTTTTCAAGCGTTTTGGCTATGGCACCAACTATCATAGTAAGTTCAACGCCATCTATAGAGTTCTTGGAAACTAAGTTTTTTTTTAAAACCTCAAAAGGAAAACCTCTCATTAGCTAGGCACGATGTTGCCTCGGCGTAACATAGGCTGCCGCATACCGCAATATGTTGGTTATTTGTAGCATCCACATACAAGATGACGCACGCCACATTATGTAGCATACTGCAATACCGCACAGTGTTTCCCCGGTGTATAGCAGCCTTTAGAAGAAGGAATGTTGCGATGTAGCAGTGTTACCAGATACACGGTAATTACCGTAGATGCACGGTATTTTTGACCTGAACACGGTCTACGGTAATGATCTATTAACGTGTCATTTTCTACGGTATTTTTGTATTTAAATTACCGTGTAAAAATAGTCGATTTTAAAATAAGAAACTTTCTTAAAATGGAACGTATATTCCAAAAAGCAGCCTCACCCGTCTCGTCTTTGACATTGGGGGAATCCCTAAACATTTCAATAGCTTGTGAGGTAGTGTAATCCGACAAAGTAAAGAAGTTTTTCTTTTGGGGTTTTTTTCTTTCAACTAACTAATAGTAAAATATGTAGCATAGAGTAGTAGTGAATGGATAGAAAGAATGTCATTTGCTTTGCATAGTAGTTTGCTATTTAGTGGTGTTTTGGTGTGTTAAATTTTATCTTCGAATTAAAGTAAAGGTCGAGCTCATAATGGACAGCGATGATAGTGACAGTGATAGTTACGAGACCGATACTTATTTATGATTTATGAGCAACAAATGGAACTTCTGTAAGACTGATTGATTATTTCTAATAAAGCATACAAAAAAAAATTGGTTGCCTGTAAAGTCGGTATACGGGCGAAAGTTTTACGTGACAACGACTTTGAGTGGTAAAATAAACTTTTTATGTCTGTCTCTCTCGCTCTTAGGCGGGCTCTCACTCGCTCTCATTATAAGCGCATAACGTGAGCGGAGCGTAACGCAGTTTCTTGAAGTGTCACCCGGCAAACCAATTTATAAGACGTTGTCACGTCAAAAACTGTTTATTTTGTTTTTCACGAACATGGTAATTCACACTGTATTTTTTTTTACATCTAGGGTAATTAAGACTCAAAACACGGTAATTTTAGCTAGCTGACACGGTAGTTTAATTTTTTTATCTGGTAACACTGCGATATAGTCACATGACCACAGTGTTGCCAACTCAGCACTTTGAGTGCTAGATTTAGCACTATTTTCATGTGCCTAGCACTGAAATTTAAGAAACAGCACCCAGCACTAAATCTAGCACTAATTTTGATGTTGTCTGTTCGCTCACAAAATGCAGCTGTGGCTGAAGTAACAAAACGCAAACTAGTGTAGTCTGTAATCTGCGGCACTTCGGTAGGGGATTCCCGTGAACGTGAAAATAAAGGCGTTTATGGCAGACGAGGCGAACAGTGCTATATTTGTCTTTTTCTCTAAGATAACTCCTTGTTTGTCTAACCTTGCTTGTTTTTCGTTCATTTTTGTTTTTCATGAAAGATATGTACACATTTATATTGAAAAAATCCGCTCTATGTGTAAATGAGCACCTCAACAGCTGTACACGGAACCACAGCAGAGACAGACGATACAAGTAGTAAGGATGATTGGATTTAAAGATAATTTTAATTTAGTATTTCCAATTTGTATGTTTTTTAATTTGTAAAATTTTATGGTCACATTTTCCAATTTAACTATATCTTTGTTTGTTTTTGTTTTTTAATATAACTTTTAGATATTAATGTAACAATAATTCGAAAATTAAAACATATTCTGTTATGTGTTCTTTTTTATTAGGTAAATTCATATATTTGGCACTGTTTTTGAAACTTTCTAGCAATTTAGCACTATTTGAGATGTTACTTAGCACCCAACCGTGGCATTGAGTTGGCAACCCTGCATGACCACACCCATTACGTCGGCGGCCGCGGTGCGGCGGCGCGGCGCGGCGTCGTCGCTGTCAGTCAAACAGTGAGATCCAATTCTTATTGAAAGGGTATTTCCTTACCATAGACTAAAATAAGCTACTACACGCCGCCAAAATAATGTCAATCGATTTTGAAGTTTGACTATGACTTTGACAGTTCATTCAAAACACGCTAAACAGCCGCTAAACACGTGTTTACAGTGTATACTTTGGGGTGATAAATTGCTAATTCACATTAAAATCCTAAATGTGAATAACAAACAACAAAATGAATTCAAAGAAAATCGCCAAGAATCCTTCTTTGGCTTACACAAGCCACCCGGATTATCGGAAACCACCAAAAATAGCTAACCCGGTTCGTAACTTAGGGAATTGTTTTTACTCTATTGTATTAAAATATATAGAAAATTATTTAATAACCGAGTAATACAAGAGCATATCAGTCACACTAGTAATAAACAAGAGATTTTATATAAGCTTATATGACCTAAAACTAGTGTTCTTAAAATGTTGATAGGCCTCAAATTAGACAACTAATCTGCATCTTTATTCTGATGATTGAATGTACTTTTTCTTTGTTTTCAGCACCTACAATGTCTTGGAGCGCCTCACATAGACTCATTTAACTATATGTTACAAGATGGTTTGCAAGCAGCTATCGCAGACCTTGTCCCCTCTGAATTTGAGTTACCCAGCGGAGAAAGGGTTAAAATAACTATCGATGAGGCAGGATTCGCTAAGCCCAGTGTCCCTATGGAGGCTGTTGGGGTTAAAAACCAGACAGTACTCCCCACTGAGTGTAGACAACGGGCTGCAACTTATAAAGGGGACTTTAAGATCCGAATGACTTTGACGATTGATGAGAAGTCTGTCACTGTAGATAGGTCTTTGGGATCTCTGCCTATTATGGTTAAGGTGAGGTTTTTTATGTCACTTATCAAAAACAGTCTTCTCTGTCTCTGTGTGCAAGTATGTTTTTGAAGTAAAATAAAACTTAAAACACTTAATTTGAGGTACTTTCAATACCAGGAAATGGTGTGTTAATTCAAAGTTGTGTTGAGTCTTGAACAAAAAACAGATGGTGAAGAAAAAAAATAATTTGTTAATTTTCTTGCAATCAAATATATTATTATTATCCTGTGTTTTGTTTTTTTCAGTCAAAAATGTGTCACTTAGCAGATTTATCTCCTGAAGAATTAGTGCAACATAATGAACATCATGATGAGTGGGGGGGATATTTCATTGTGAAGGTAAATATGTGTAGCAGAGTATGCCTTTGCGGTGAAGCGTTTGCAGAAACGATGAGAGGCTTTTAATAGGAATAAAAGTAAATATAATATCTGAAGAAAATGTATTAAGATGACAAGTTGAACAGTGACAGACAAAACTCAAACGTCATACACAAAAAACGAAAACATTGACAAGTTAAGTCTCTTCAGCTGTAAAGAGGTTTTAATACTTTCCCTCAGCTGATAGTAGACCATTTGGTTTATCCGTCAAACCCAATTTCTGAACTAGGTCCTCTAGTCTGGGTCTGGGTAGGGCCTTAGTAAGGAAGTCTGCTAGCTGGGTAGCAGAGCTCGTCCTCTCGACTACGATGTCGTTTTGAAGCACAAGTTCTCTTACGAAGAAGTGCCTCACACGAATGTGTTTGGTCCTACGGTGAAATTCTGGATTATGTGCCAATTTCACCGCGGCTTCGTTGTCCACGAATAAAACTGGTATTTCTTGTTGGCCATTCAAGTCTTTGAACAGTCTCTTTAGCCAAATTAGTTTTCTTGCCGCTTCGCTTGCTGCCACAAGCTCAGCTTCTGTAGTGCTAATGGCAACTGAAGCTTGTCGTTGGCTCATCCAGGAGATTGCTCCTCTTGAAAATAAACACTATACTCCAGTGGTAGAGCGACCTGTTTTCAAGCATCCAGCATGATCAGCATCACTGTAGGCTTTTATTTGGTTAGGAGAATTTGCATCATGAACATACATTATTCCTCTTGATAATGTGCCTTTCAAATATCTCATTATGTGCTTAACCATACGCCAGTCGCTAGAAGTTGGCTTTTCTAAGCTCCTCGAAGCCAATCCTACAGCATAAGCCAGATCAGGGCGAGTGCCCACCATCAAGTAAGCGAGCGAGCCTACTGCTTCTCTATAGGGGAATGATTGTGATTCTTTGTCAGCTTTCCCTTTTTCAATAGTTCCTTCTTTCTGTAAAGGAGTTGATACTGGGTTACAGTCTTTCATATTGAATCTCTCCAAGACCTTATTTGCATAAGCTTCTTGCTTAATGAAAATCGAGCCGTCCTTCATTTGTTCTATCTCTAACCCCAGATAGTATGAAACTGGTTTGCTAGTAATCGTCAAAATCTTTTCTAGGTCATTGATGAAACTCTTTGCAAGGTTCTCATCACTCGCTGCAACTAAGCCATCGTCCACGTATAGTGCTATTAAGATTTTCTTATCTCCTAAGATTTTGGTATATAGGCATGGATCAGCGTCGCTTGTCTTGAAGCCTAAGGATTCGAGTATTTCTGTAAAACAGTAGTTCCAGCACCGTGGTGCCTGCTTCAAACCATAGAGGCTTTTGTCTTTTTTAAACTTTCACGATCAAAACACATATAAACGGGTATTTTCGCGAATTTTTACCTTTAATATTTGCCCGACGTTTCGACCGGATTGCACCAGCCGTGGTCGCGGGAAGACTGAAGTATTGGAGGTACCGCCACAGCAAAGCGAAGGTGTTTATTCAACTACCCTCACTTGATCTTCATAAATGTTAATTAGGGCCGGTTCACACTAGGACAGCACACTACACTAAAATCAAAAAACACACTACACACACCACACAACACACTACACTAAATTCGCGAAAATACCCGTTTATATGTGTTTTATAATGCATAGAGGCTTTTCTTTAGACGACATACTCTGGATGTTCCATCTTCAAAGCCTTCTGGCTGTTTCATGTAAATCTCTTCCGTTAAATTTCCATTGAGGAAAGCTGTTGCAACATCGAACTGAATAAGATGAAGTCTCTCTCTTGCTGCAATGCTGAGCAAGGATCTTATAGTTGCTAACCTCGCTACTGGGCTGAACGTTTCGTTATAGTCAAAACCTTTCTTCTGCTTAAACCCTTTTACGACTAGACGGGCTTTATACTTTTCTATTGTGCCGTCAGGATTGGTTTTTACTCTATAAATCCATTTACATGGCAGAGCTTTTCGATTGCTCGGTAGATTCTGCAAGTCCCAAACTTGTAATCTTTTCAAAGAATCGATTTCACTGCTCATCGCTTCTAACCATCTATATCTACTTGTTCCACTCGATATTGCTTCCTTATACGTCGAAGGTTCTTTTTCAGTATCGACTAGGAATAAACTATAGTCATCCAATTTACGTGGAAGTTGAAGACTACTTCTGTCCCGGAGATTATATCTTGGAACGTCTGATAGCGAAACGTCTCCCTCTAAATTCTCTTCTATCTCAACATAGGCAGGAGCGGCATCTTCAAATTGTTCTTCATTTTCACTATCTGAAAATCCGATTTCGTCTTCTATAAACTCTATTTCTCTTTCTCCCTCTAATTGGACTGACTGTCTTTGATGTCCTGTTTTATTTGCCTCTATTGATGTCTCAATAGGCGTTCTTATATGTCTATCTTCTTCTAATAATTCTCCCTCTAATAGAATAGATCTCTGTTCAGATTGGGCTTCCTGATTCAAGGGATTGTCGATTTGCGAATGCTGTTGAATTGTATTTTCAGGAACTGTATCGTATGACACGGTCCACTCTTTCTCAATCGGTTTTGGATCAGATTTAGCAACAATTCCTGAAGCTTTAGCTTCAATCCCTGGAATAGGTGTCTCTTCGAAGATAACATCTCTGAATCGGATCAGATTGTCAACTTTATACTGCGTTTCATACCAGATACGATAACCGTCATCATTGTCGTATCCTATGAGGATGCCTTTAGTTGCTTTCTTATCCAATTTTTTTCTTTTATTTTTCGGAACATGGGCATAACACGTACTTCCAATGATTCTAAGATGCTTTATATTAGGCTTCTTCCCAAACCATAACTCATGAGGTGACTTGTCTTTCTCTCTTGTAGCACCTGTTCGGTTTAAAATATAAGCAGCTGTCATAATAAGTTCCGCCCACAATGCTTTTGGCAGTTCTCTCTGAGCATTCATCAGTGTTCTTACGGTTTCTACTAATGTCCTGTTTTGGCGCTCGCTACAGCCATTCTGCTCTGGCGTGTACGGCATAACAAGACGTTGCTTAATTCCTTTTTTGTTCAAAATATCTCTGACTTCCTTGTTGTCAAACTCAGTTCCGTTATCACTCAGCAGTGTTTTGATTACATGTCCTGTGACCGTCGCTTCTTGTAGCATTATGGTCAATTTATCTTTGACTTCGCTTTTGTTTCTCATGCAATAAACCATGCAGTATCCGGAAAAATCATCTTTAAACAGTACATAATAACGGTATTTTGAAAAACTCATTGGGAAAGGACCGCAAACATCTGAATGAATAATTTCTCCTGGCTGTGTAGATCTTTTTCGTATGCCAAATTTCAGTCTATGCATCTTTCCGTAGATACATGCTTCACACGATTCTTTAGTTATAGGAAGTGTCAATCCTAACTCTCTTTGAATGACTTCTTTAACGTGCCTTTTGTTTTGATGCGCTAATCTTTCATGGTAGAGCTGCATCAAATCAGTTGTTGTAGTAGCAAGTACAGGTACCAGTGGCGAGACGTTGCGAACTTTCAACTTAAACAGCCCTCCACCGTGGTTACGTTTGCCAACAACTGCTACTTCCCCATTCAAAATTACTTCGCAAGTTTCCGGGGTCGAAACGAACTTGCTATTCCTCTGTTTGTCATGCATAGCCAACACAGAATACAGACTTCGCTGGATCTCTGGTACATACCAAACGTCCGTGAGTGCTATGTTCACAATATTCCCTTTGGCATCTGCTTCCAAATATATTGTTCCTTTGCCTCTTGCTTGAACAATGTTACCATTCGCTGTAGTAACACCTTGGATCTCGTCAAACTGTTGGAATGTTTGGAACAGGTCACTCCTGTTGGTCACGTGACTAGTCGCGCCATTGTCCACGTACCATGATTCTTTATCTTGCGCTACGAATGCCATGATATCCACACTCATAATAGCCATATTCGCACTTTGACTTGATGATGGCTTGTTATTACTGTCTTTAGGCGGGCAACCATCTTTCATCCACTTCTGGCAGGATCTTACTCGATGTCCCATCTCATGGCAGTAATTGCATCTAATATGCTTATCCTTATTCTTCTTTCCTTTACGAATGGTGCTATTCTTTGTCGTACTCGTCACTAATACCTCTTCACTCGATTCACCATTTTTCTTTTGAAGTGACTTCTCATGAGCGCAAAGGTTACTTGTTAATCCTTCGACTGTCCTCTGTTCTTTGGCTAACAACAACCAACTTGATTTAAATTCGAAGTATTTCTGATCTAATGTATCCAGAATTTTACAAATGAGGAATATTTCTGATAGTTTCATATTGTGATTATCTTTACCAATCTCTCTATTCAACTGACACCAGAGAGTCTTCAATTTGCAAATATGTGTGGCCATATCATCAGAAGTATTTAGTTTAAATCCGAAGAAATCTAGGCAGAGATTATAAGCTCGATTCTCATTATCTCCGTCAAATAACCGATGTAGTTCTAGCCATACTTCTCTTGGACATGTAAGTGACATTACCTTTCTAACGACATCTTCGTTCAAATTTGTTGAAAGCAGGATCATAGCATTATTCTCTGCCTGTATAAAACGCGCTAGTTTCGTTCTAAATGCAGTAACTTCTGCGTCTCCTCCACCTGCTGGCAACACGGGTCTCGTACATCTTCCTTCTACCATATCCAATGCATCTGGTATGCTCCTAAGCAGGATGGATATTTTATATTTCCAGGTATCCCAGTTATTTTTGCCTTGAAGTGGTACAATTTGTACCTTTGTACTTAAATTTTCCACTTTTTCGCACATTTCCACTTTTCCGCTAGCACATAACCTGTAGCAGAGTATGCCTTTGCGGTGAAGCGTTTGCAGAAACGATGAGAGGCTTTTAATAGGAATAAAAGTAAATATAATATCTGAAGAAAATGTATTTAGATGACAAGTTGAACAGTGACAGACAAAACTCAAACGTCATACACAAAAAACGAAAACATTGACAAGTTAAGTCTCTTCAGCTGTAAAGAGGTTTTAATAATATGTAAAACATAATTCTTGAGTTATAAAAACACTGACAGCAGACAGGTGTGTACAATGAATACAGATGATCATCTTGATGACCAGCTCTATATTTTACGTTACTGAAAAAGTATTATTTTGATTAAACTGCACTTATGATTTATCTAAAACTAAACATCGAAACTAAATACTGTTTGAACTGTTTCTTAGAAATTAAGAATGTAAGAGGTATCTCTGAAATTACTAATCTGACTACAAAATTCTGTCACTCATAGAATTGCACAACTATTAGCATTGCGTATTAGCCGTGTGGTATCGAGTATCGAGTAGAATAGAACCAACCCATTACACTCACGGGTGTCGTATAAGGCGACTAATGTCTGAGGCAGAACACCTTGCGCATCCATAGACCAGAGAATGGGCAGCAGCGTTTTCTGTTAGTCTTCCATCACTGCGATCTCCAATCCGCCTGCCAAGCGTGGAGATTACGGCAAATTCCTCCCATCATGGGAGAGGCTTATGTCCAGCAGTGGACGTTATGTTGTTGTTGTTGTAGCGTTGCGTCTCATCTATGACATTTTTCCATGCTCCTATCCTTTTCTGTCGTTTAGGACTGACTTAGGACTGATATTTGGTAGAGGAAGAATTTAACGGCAGCACACTCTGTTTCTCGATCGTCTGGTGCCATTGTTATTATTTAGCCACAAGCTAGCTGGCCCAATAGTTTATAAAATTTAGCTGACTCAAAACTTCGTTCGTGGCAGCACAAGGTCACAAAAGGCAGGTCCGGAAGTAGAACATAGTTTAATCAGAACAAACTCTAATTAATGCCATATTTTTTTACAGGGACACGAGCGTTTAGCCCGTATGCTACTGGTGACCAGACGTAACTACCCAGTAGCCATCAAGCGGTCAGGGTGGAGGATGAGAGGAAATTTGTTTTCTGACTACGGTGTCATGGTCCGCTGTGTCACTTCGGATCAGACGAGCACTGTACGTAATATCGTAATTATATAAATTGAAATAAATTAAAGCAGTATTGTTAGGAAAGAGACGAAACTATAAAGAAAATAAATAAATATCGCTGGACATTACACACACCGCCATCTAGTGCCATACTAAGCAACGAGGCTTGTGTCGTGGACACCAGATAGTTGATATACTACCTACATAGATACTTTTTTTGTAAATACTTACTCATACAAACAAACAAACATCCATCGGAAACAAATGTCCATGCTCATCACACAAACTATTGCCCCTACCGGGACTCGAACCCGGGACCCTAAGAACGTAAGGCAGCCTCACACCAGTGCGCCATTCGGGTCGCCAAGCTATAGAGAACGTCTAGCGCCATCTCTTTCCCACTCTGGAATAAGATTAATACGATACCACTTGAAGACGTCAGATGCATAGTACTCACGACCGGCACATGAGTAGATAAAATATTAGTTTAGATAGATGTAGATTGAAAGAAGGATTTGAATAGACTAGTTTTTTTTTTCTTTATATTTAAGGGGACTCTGTCAACAATGACGATGTCGGCGCATAGACTATTTAGTTGTAGTCTTCATGGGCGTAGCCACGGTGGGGCAGGGTGGGGCACGTGCCCCACCCTAGCTCTGACCTGTAAGGTACTTAACCAAACCTAAAAAATTAAAAATATCCATAAGAAAGTTCACACTCGACAGTCGACTCAAAAAAAATCCGATCAAACCAATAATTCCTATGTGTAATTCCTCCTTCCTTGTGTTGACCACTAAATTGACTGATTAACAAATTGGCATACGCCCAGAGCCCAAATGGCTGAAGTTATAAGAGACATTTTTTGGATGGAAGATTGTTTATTGTTGCACATACCAACGACTAGGACTAATTACAGACAAAACTCGTACATGATTAGGGCGAGCCGTGAGTACAATGCGACTTGCCAGGAGGTAGAGATCGACATCTTTAATACGAGCGTGTCTAAATTGAAAAAGACCCTATGCAACCACTTCTTCGACAACCCATAATAACCTTTAAATTATGTCAATATGTGTTCATTATTTTTTTTCCTTTTCTTTAATTTTTTTTCTATAATGTTTTTGTGTGTACTAATCCTTACCTCTGTCTTTTAGTTTAATTTAACACTATTTGTGAAAACTTGTAATTGGCCACATTGTTGTTATTAAAATAACAAAATAAAATAAGATTTCGTGGGTAGGTGAGACGGCTGTCCCAAATCAAAACACAGCAAGGGACTTCGGACAAATTTTACAGGAGGGCAAAAAAACCTGATTTTCTTATGCCTTATCAAAGTATGAATCTACAGCTTAATATGATTCTTGGAGATGCTTGGAGATGGTAGATGAGGTTATTGTCTACAATTTTACATATTAAAACTTTTAAAATATCATTTGATGCACGTTTTATAACACTTACTAACTTTGAAATGGGATCCAACACTAATTATTACCCATGGAAACATAACAAAAACACAGTATGAGATGTAACTAGGTTTTTGAAATTGTAACCAATACTCATCTAGATTATGGAGACCAAACCAAAACACAGTAAGTAATGTACAAGACATTATAGGGTTTTGATTTTTATTGAAAACTTTTAGTTAAGACAGAAGTTATATATAAAGAAAATGAGTAAATAAATATTCTAAGTTGGTATCTAAAAACTATTTCAGTAAAACACATTAACGAGAATTAACCATGTTTATTCTTCTAAGTCTTAGAAGGTAAAGTTATTGTTACGAGCTGGGTATGGGATAAATTAATTACTACCGATGAAACAACTGAATAACTTTAATAATCACAAAACACTTCAAACTCAATCACTAATACACTACTGATCACTATTCACTTAGATATCGCACTTACTAGATCACCTCGATTCGCTCCGTACTGTAGCCAAAATAATACTGCCTGCTCCCGCAAACACGTCGACTATTTATATGACGACCGAACGTTTGAGAAAGATCCAGAATCTTCTAGACAATTCATACTAGGTCATTGTCCTACGAGAAACTTCCACAACTTTTGTACAAAGGAAAGAAATAGGTACTTTATGTCCTGGGCGTACGGTCGAAATTACAATGACAACTTTCTGATGTATATTATAGGTAGTTTGCGAATTTGTACCTACATCATTCGATACATACCTACTACTACCTACCTACTTACTTAGTTGTAGGTACCTACTATTAGAAGCTACTTATATTGTAGGTATGGCTACGACGTAACATTATTTAATGTGAAAAGTTTCAAATTATAGTTTTATAGGAATGGAGGATAGGAATTAATAACAAAAACAGATAAACTCAAAGTACGAAACAAAAATGTGTGTGTGTGTGTGTTATATCTGTATACACACGCATGTATATATAAATATCATTCGTTTACTAAGTCCGGAGACCTGTCATGAACTGGTAAGTCTTGCCAAAATTTATTTCTGGACTCGGGCATCATTTTTACCAGCTCTTTAATTATTTCCTCCTTTTTGGATGTTTTAATGCCACGAGGTTCGTTCCTGGAAGCAGGCCACACTGAAGGGTCAATTTTTTTATCATAAAGTCCAAAGGAACGAACGGCTCATTGAAAGAGGTTTTATATAACATCTAACGCATACCTTGAACGAATTTGACATGAACGATTGAGTTCAACTGAAAATTCTTTAAAGGGTTGCTATTAGATCGCGGTTCTCTTTTCTTTTCGGCCAATAGTGGTAATTTTGGGCCTCTACAATCCTTATTTTCATTCGAGCTTGACGGATTAAACTTTTCAAGTCCTCAAAATCAAACACTGCTTGATTACGGTGCATCTTTTTCTCTGTTTCCATGAACAGAGTCTGCGCTCATGTGGGTATGTCAGACAACAAAATCACGTCTAGTCTAATCTAGTGCTGGCCACGTACTGGCGATCGGCGCGACGCTATAAATAAATGAAGTCACACGGCGCCCCGCCCCTCTCCCGAAAAAATGGCGGCAATTTGATATGTTCTCACTAATTTAAACCCTAATTTTGGAGATAAAAACTCCGACGGGTGTGTGCTATACTGTGTAATTTTTTGATTTTATGGTCTTATAAACATGTTAATTCCCAAATCAAAAACCTAGCAAGTGGAAATTCCCAATCCAAAACAAAGTAAGTACGTGTGCCTTGCTGTGTTTTGAACTAGTTATCAGCTCTTACTAGGTTTTTGATTTGGGGTTTGCGGTTTAGTATGTGCACTTACTAGGTTTTATGGTATCGCTATATTGGGAATGGAGGCCTTTTTTGAAAAAAGGGTTTTTGCATATTGTGAGCATTTACTGTGTTTACAGCGTGGTGTAAAAATCTTGATTTCGACAAAAATGTCCCTTACTGTGTTTTGATTTGGGACAGCCATAAGAAAGTGTTTTGGATAATTCGAATTATACATACAGATACAGGGTGCTATGGGTGTATGTAACCTTTTTGTATGAAAAAATTATTAATAAAAAAATAATAAAAATTTTATTCAGTTCGCATAACAAGGATACAAATTCAAATTCAAAATTTTTATTTCAGACCACTAGATCCATACATTGTTAGTCAGAACTTAACCTATGTTAGTAAATAACAAATTACAAAAAATAACAATAACTTGAACATACACTAATTGGCTATATGCATATGTGCACGCACATGTCTGCCAGCCCAGAGTCTCACAAAAGGTCCATCAACCTTGTCTGCCAGTGTACCTAAAATACTGTAACAAGGACAACAAGGATACAATATTAAAAAGCTAGAAACAAAAAAACAATGATCCTTAAGCACTAGATTTTTACAAATTCCCTGGACTCCACACTAGGATACCCTATGTCGTGGGATCCAGTCTCTTCCCAAGTAAAGTTAACATGTTAGCTTTAACTGAACTCTTAATTACAAAGAAAATAAAAGATAGGTACATTAAGATAAATAAATTAACAACTAAAAACTATTATAACAATATTTTTAAAACGAAAAACTTAAGGATAAGAGGTTTGATGTTTTTGGAAGTGTGTGTGTGTGCGTGTGTGGGTTATTAATATATAATCACACATATATAATATTTTATGTGATTAACCAGGGTAAGACTTGTTTGCTAGTTACATATTATTTTAGACTGCTCCTACCCTGAGCCCATGGCTGGCTACGCCCATATAGTCTTGTTTGCCATCCAATAAAATAAACCACGTTGTTCCAGAACAATGTACTCCACTTCTTAAACAACGGCACATGCAAGCTTATGTTCTCGTATCGCAAGATGATGTACTACGCGCCTCTCCTGCTCATCATGAAGTGCCTGGTGGACTGGCCCGACCATTACATATACAGGCTGCTGCTGCATGGGAAGAAGGACGACCTGTATTATGTTAAGTAAGTCCTATACAGAATGACTTTTTGTCACTTTAAAAAAAAATGGGTACAATAGGTGAACGTAATAGAAAAAATTGTTTTTTTATTTTTTTATTCAAAAACATTCGAAATTCAAATCATACGTGTATTGCGTATGATTTGAAATTCGTTTTGGTTTTTTTTTTTCAAAATTTCTTTGTTCTAATATAAAAAGTTTACGGAAATTTGTAGCGTTTTTTGATGATGGATCAATTTTTTTCTAAGCTGTAGAAAAAGGAAAAAAAACTAGGTATGCCATAAGCTTCTACTCCGTTCACCTAATACAAATTTTTTGAAAGTGATAAAAAAGTCATCCGGTATATTATGGCCCAGTGGTGGCGGCCCCGACTTACCAACAGTAAGTCATGGGTTCGAACCCAGACAGCCGCATTAATTTATTTCATTACCACTGCTCTCAAAACGGTGAAGGAAAAACTCGTGAGGAAACCGGCATGTCCTAGGACCAAAAATTCGAAGATGTAACATCTACCAATTCGCACTGGGCGCGTGGTGGATTATAGCCCATTCCCTCTCATTGAAAGGAGGCCTGTGTCCCAGCAGTGGGAACATTTGTAAGCTGATGATGATGATGATGAAGTCGTGATCCAATTACTAGGTTGTGGAGGTCAGATAGGCAGTCGCTCCATGTAAAATACTGGTATTCACTATTCAGCTGCATCCGGTTAGACTGGAAGCCGACCCCAACATAGTTGGAAAAAGGCTAGGCAGATGATGAGAGTAGAAGTAGAAAAAAAGATTTTTATATATAATTTTTTTCTCGACAGTTGCATCCAGAACATGCTCCGCGAGCTTCACGAAGAAGGCCTGCACTCGTCCCACGACTGCCGCTCGTACCTGGGCCGCATGTTCCGGCCCAAGCTGTACGAGCTGCCGCCCTGGGCCTCCGACCTGGACGCGGCCGCCTTCCTGCTGGACCGCTGCGTCTTGATACATCTGAGAGAGCACAAGGACAAGTTCAATGCGCTGCTGTTTATGGCTCAGAAGCTGTATGACTTGGTGCAGAATAAGTGTAAGGTAGGGATGTTACAGAGGTGGTTTTATCGGAACCGAAGTCGGAGTCGGAGTTTTTAAATTTGGATTTTCGGAGTCGGAATCGGAGGCGGAGTCGGAGAGTGGCAGAAGAAAGATGTGTTAGGGGCGGGCAATATAATAAAATAGTACCTACAAACATTAATTAGTCAGCTTCTTTAATTTACCTTTTTACTTTTTTATAACAGTTAGCAAATAAAATCAAATTAATTGACTCCAGAAGTAGCAAATTATATTTCGACCACCGATTAAAATATCAAAAAAAAAAAATTAAACTATTTATTTCCACATGCATTCCTAAATTTAATACAAAAACAATTACGCTCAATCTTTCTACCGCAAGATTATGTGCGCTATCGATCAGTTCAGTTACTCGTTCACATTAGTCTGGTAGTGGTAGTGGGCCCACACGCATGCCCTTCCCCCGTTTTATACATTTCAACGGTGAAGTAGAACTTCAATATTTTTTTAATCTGTCGAGACTTTTTGTTTTCCAATTTTGTGGCTAATTCCTTAGGCAACTTATTCAGTATGCTTGGAAGCGCATATGTCCAGACCCTTTTACCGTATTCATTATTTTTACTCTCGGCAGTTTATACAGAGGCAAGTACGACAAGCTACGAACAAATTCAGGTCTACTTATTTTCTGTAACTTACTCATATTCTGATCACAGTAATCAGAGGCAACAGCGAATTTTACTTTATCGAATACATATTTTATGACTTTACAATATTGGAATAACTTATCATAATCGGGTTTGTATTTGAGCTTAATTTTAAAAGGTACCACTATCTTTAATAATCGTATTTATATATTATATTTTTTTGAAGGTAGGTTTAGGTGGGTTCTGATTTAGTTAGTAGTTCACCGAAAAGATAACAGTCGTCTGATTATCTAAAACTGCTGTTTAAAACATATTTTTGAACATGAAAATGTGTTTTAAACAGCTGTTTTTAGATAATCAGACTGTTATCTTTTCGGTGAACTTGGCCCTTAAAAGTATCGGAACCGAAGTCGGAACCGGAGGTGTAAAATCAATCGGAAGCTCCGACATATCGGAGTCGGAGTCAAAGCTCCGTAACATCCCTAGTGTAAGGTGAGGA
The DNA here is from genome assembly GCA_905147715.2 of Xestia xanthographa. NCBI lineage: Eukaryota > Metazoa > Arthropoda > Insecta > Lepidoptera > Noctuidae > Xestia > Xestia xanthographa. The sequence goes on from LR990664.1 coordinate 4,291,188, forward strand.
CAGTTTCCTGAAATATAACTGGACTAGTTGGACCTCACAAAGAGTTATCCTGCCATCTAGTACCTGAGCTATAAGATTCAGTTGCATCTGAATATTCTAGGCAGGCGGTGATGATGAACCTAAACTGGGCGTATCATACGGGCTGAATCAAATGCTGCTAGTTTTTGACGTTTGAATCGTCAAAAATGACATATATGTCAGTCCCCCAAGAGGCCGCTAAAGGCCCCAAAAGGCCGCTCGTACAGCTTGGTTCGAAGTATGGAGCCCAGGTGCTCCATACTTCGAACCAAGCTGTACGAGCGGCCGCCCTGGGCCCCTGGATGCAGAATAAGTGTGTTCACCCTTTACTTATAAAGCCCCCTTTACTCATACGGGACCGAAACGTGGTCGCTCACAATGGGTCTCATCAGAAGGCTTAAAGTCACCCAAAGGGCAATGGAGAGGGCTATGCTCGGAGTTTCCTTGCGCGATCGAATCAGAAATGAAGACATCCGCAAGAGAACCAAGGTTACCGACGTAGCCCGAAGAATTGCCAAACTTAAGTGGCAGTGGGCAGGGTACATTGCTCGCAGAACGGATGGCCGATGGGGCCGAAAAGTTCTGGAGTGGCGACCGCGAACCGGAAGACGTTGCGTTGGAAGGCCTCCCACTAGGTGGACCGATGACCTGGTGAAGGTGGAGAGGATCCGCTGGATGCGAGTCGCACGGGACCGGGACATGTGGCGACACTTGGTGGAGGCCTATGTCCAGCAGTGGACGTCTTTCGGCTGAAATGATGTTGATGATGATGACCCTTTACTTCTAATTCTACTTTTTGATTACCAGGTGGAAGGAGCTGACGCTGTAATGATGCAAGAGCTCCTCGTTGGCGGCCACTTGTACCTTCAGATCCTGAAGGAGCGACTGCAGCAGCTGATTTCCATCGTGAGGATACAGGTCTTGAAGAAGGCCAAGACTACCAAGAAACTTGTTATTGGACAGGTCAGTTTCTTTTTGACCGAATTCGAAAAAGGAGGTGATGTATGTTCGTCTTAAAAAAAGCCGGCCAAGTGCGAGTCTGACTCGCGCACTAAGGGTTCCGTACCATTATCTATACAACATTAGACAAAACAGCAAAAAAAAAACACGTTTGTTGTGTGGGAAAAAATAATATTTATTTATTTTATTTTTATTATTTATTTTTAAAGTTAATATAAACTAAATATTCTGTGAATATTCCAAGCGTCTAACTGTTGCCATTATTAATATCGAGCAAAAAATCACGTCTGTTGTATCACATATACAACAAACGTGATTTTTTTGCCGTTTTGTCTAATGTTGTATAGATAATGGTACCCTACTTAAATGTTTTTTATTCTGTTTTTAGTGTTTGTTGTTATAGCGGCAACAGAAATACATCATCTGTGAAAATTTAAACTGTCTAGCTATCACGGTTCATGAGATACAGCCTGGTGACTGACAGACGGACAGTGGAGTCTTAGTAATGGTCCCGTTTTCACCCTTTGGGTACGGAACCCTAGAAAATTAAAATGCAAAAGCGGAATAACTAATACGGGTGTATGTTCACCGCTTATTCTTTTCCATTTCGATCGATTTCGATGTTTTTTTTCCCAAATGTACCTTTGAAGGTTTAGAACTTTTTTATACTCTGAATTTTGCGCGCTGAAGTTCCCACTTTGCTGCATAAAAACACGTATCCTTATAATCAAGTATTGAGCAATGTTTTTGCATGTATTTCGTATTTCCTTATATGATCGGGGTGTCACGTACCCCACGCAACCATTTACGTAACATTTCAGGTGCGACCAATTCAGGGTTAAAGCTATAGAACTCAAAAAACCTGTATTTCCTCTAGCATGAGCTCCAACAAATCCTGCGCAGTTCAGGTAACTTGGAGCAGAAGATGGAGACTTTCCTCGCGACCGGCAACGCGCCGTCTAACAATGTGAACCTGGCTCAGTACAAAGGACTCACCATCGTCGCCGAGAACATCAACAGGATGCGATACATGTCGCATTTCAAGTGAGTACTGTGACACATGTCGCATTTCTAGTTAATTTGTATTGTACTCCGTCTTGTAACGTACTGTAACGTACTTTGTGGTAATCGCTTGTCGTGGTGAAAATGAAGAAAATGTCGTATGGAATTTGAAGGATTTTGACTCAAACTCAAACTGCATTTATTTCAATTAGACCATTACGGCACTTTTGAATGAAAATAATAAAAAAAAACAAAGCTACAGTCCCAGTCACAAGGCATAATAACTTGAGAAAGTACTGTAGTTGCCCATTCCCTAGCGTAGATCTCTATGGAGAAGAACGGGCAAGAAACTCCATGGACACTCTTTTAAATCAAAACGTTGTTACAAAATCATGGTTACATCATTAATTTTGAGATTATATTATATGTGAGAACGATGTAGAAATACGTGCACATTAAGAGCGTCCAGAGTAAAATATTAGATCAACAATTTAAAAATAAGGTAATTACAATGAACCGTGGCAGCTAAGAGATGACCAGTCCCAACTGACAGCACCCGTTCACGAACATGACGCATGTACCGGCACCATTCAACTCAACCATATTGAAGGGAACTAAATGACTCGACACACCCGCCACCATCAGCGAGACATTTGAGTGAGCTTGACATTCTCTCAGAATGACTATGAATGTGGACGGGTTTATGAGTAGAAGACCAAAGGAACGATGGATTGAGTGTGTGAAGGATGATATGGCTAGAAGGAAGGAGTCTTATGAGATGACGTTATAGAGAAGTATGGAAGAAGAAGACATGCGGCGCCGACCGCAAATGAATTGGTATAAGGAGTTCACGATTTTTTATTAAGTTTTCCACTTTTACATTGGAGTTACAATATGACGCGTGACTGCTAACTCTTCGAGTAATAAAAGCGCGATGTTCTATGTTCGTGCAGGTCCATCCATCGAGGGTCCTTCTTCATGGAGATGCGAACAACTGAAGCCCGACAGCTGCTCCCCGACGCGTGGGGCTTCGTGTGTCCCGTGCACACGCCTGACGGAGCCCCGTGCGGGCTGCTCAACCATCTCACTATGACTGCGCAGGTACTGTATGCACTACAGAGCGACAGCTGCTCCCCGACGCGTGGGGCTTCGTGTGTCCCGTGCACACGCCCGACGGAGCCCCGTGCGGGCTGCTCAACCATCTCACTATGACTGCGCAGGTACTGTATGCACTACAGAGCGACAGCTGCTCCCCGACGCGTGGGGCTTCGTGTGTCCCGTGCACACGTCCGACGGAGCCCCGTGCGGGCTGCTCAACCATCTCACTATGACTGCGCAGGTACTGTATGCACTACAGAGCGACAGCTGCTCCCCGACGCGTGGGGCTTCGTGTGTCCCGTGCACACGCCCGACGGAGCCCCGTGCGGGCTGCTCAACCATCTCACTATGACTGCGCAGGTACTGTATGCACTACAGAGCGACAGCTGCTCCCCGACGCGTGGGACTTCGTGTGTCCCGTGCACACGCCCGACGGAGCCCCGTGCGGGCTGCTCAACCATCTCACTATGACTGCGCAGGTACTGTATGCACTACAGAGCGACAGCTGCTCCCCGACGCGTGGGGCTCCGTGTGTCCCGTACACACGCCCGACGGAGCCCCGTGCGGGCTGCTCAACCATCTCACTATGACTGCGCAGGTACTGTATGCACTACAGAGCGACAGCTGCTCCCCGACGCGTGGGGCTTCGTGTGTCCCGTGCACACGCCCGACGGAGCCCCGTGCGGGCTGCTCAACCATCTCACTATGACTGCGCAGGTACTGTATGCACTACAGAGCGACAGCTGCTCCCCGACGCGTGGGGCTCCGTGTGTCCCGTGCACACGCCCGACGGAGCCCCGTGCGGGCTGCTCAACCATCTCACTATGACTGCGCAGGTACTGTATGCACTACAGAGCGACAGCTGCTCCCCGACGCGTGGGGCTTCGTGTGTCCCGTGCACACGCCCGACGGAGCCCCGTGCGGGCTGCTCAACCATCTCACTATGACTGCGCAGGTACTGTATGCACTACAGAGCGACAGCTGCTCCCCGACGCGTGGGGCTTCGTGTGTCCCGTGCACACGCCCGACGGAGCCCCGTGCGGGCTGCTCAACCATCTCACTATGACTGCGCAGGTACTGTATGCACTACAGAGCGACAGCTGCTCCCCGACGCGTGGGGCTTCGTGTGTCCCGTGCACACGCCCGACGGAGCCCCGTGCGGGCTGCTCAACCATCTCACTATGACTGCGCAGGTACTGTATGCACTACAGAGCGACAGCTGCTCCCCGACGCGTGGGGCTTCGTGTGTCCCGTGCACACGCCCGACGGAGCCCCGTGCGGGCTGCTCAACCATCTCACTATGACTGCGCAGGTACTGTATGCACTACAGAGCGACAGCTGCTCCCCGACGCGTGGGGCTTCGTGTGTCCCGTGCACACGCCCGACGGAGCCCCGTGCGGGCTGCTCAACCATCTCACTATGACTGCGCAGGTACTGTATGCACTACAGAGCGACAGCTGCTCCCCGACGCGTGGGGCTTCGTGTGTCCCATGCACACGCCCGACGGAGCCCCGTGCGGGCTGCTCAACCATCTCACTATGACTGCGCAGGTACTGTATGCACTACAGAGCGACAGCTGCTCCCCGACGCGTGGGGCTTCGTGTGTCCCGTGCACACGCCCGACGGAGCCCCGTGCGGGCTGCTCAACCATCTCACTATGACTGCGCAGGTACTGTATGCACTACAGAGCGACAGCTGCTCCCCGACGCGTGGGGCTTCGTGTGTCCCGTGCACACGCCCGACGGAGCCCCGTGCGGGCTGCTCAACCATCTCACTTTGACTGCGCAGGTACTGTATGCACTACAGAGCGACAGCTGCTCCCCGACGCGTGGGGCTTCGTGTGTCCCGTGCACACGCCCGACGGAGCCCCGTGCGGGCTGCTCAACCATCTCACTATGACTGCGCAGGTACTGTATGCACTACAGAGCGACAGCTGCTCCCCGACGCGTGGGGCTTCGTGTGTCCCGTGCACACGCCCGACGGAGCCCCGTGCGGGCTGCTCAACCATCTCACTATGACTGCGCAGGTACTGTATGCACTACAGAGCGACAGCTGCTCCCCGACGCGTGGGGCTTCGTGTGTCCCGTGCACACGCCCGACGGAGCCCCGTGCGGGCTGCTCAACCATCTCACTATGACTGCGCAGGTACTGTATGCACTACAGAGCGACAGCTGCTCCCCGACGCGTGGGGCTTCGTGTGTCCCGTGCACACGCCCGACGGAGCCCCGTGCGGGCTGCTCAACCATCTCACTATGACTGCGCAGGTACTGTATGCACTACAGAGCGACAGCTGCTCCCCGACGCGTGGGGCTTCGTGTGTCCCGTGCACACGCCCGACGGAGCCCCGTGCGGGCTGCTCAACCATCTCACTATGACTGCGCAGGTACTGTATGCACTACAGAGCGACAGCTGCTCCCCGACGCGTGGGGCTTCGTGTGTCCCGTGCACACGCCCGACGGAGCCCCGTGCGGGCTGCTCAACCATCTCACTATGACTGCGCAGGTACTGTATGCACTACAGAGCGACAGCTGCTCCCCGACGCGTGGGGCTTCGTGTGTCCCGTGCACACGCCCGACGGAGCCCCGTGCGGGCTGCTCAACCATCTCACTATGACTGCGCAGGTACTGTATGCACTACAGAGCGACAGCTGCTCCCCGACCCGTGGGGCTTCGTGTGTCCCGTGCACACGCCCGACGGAGCCCCGTGCGGGCTGCTCAACCATCTCACTATGACTGCGCAGGTACTGTATGCACTACAGAGCGACAGCTGCTCCCCGACCCGTGGGGCTTCGTGTGTCCCGTGCACACGCCCGACGGAGCCCCGTGCGGGCTGCTCAACCATCTCACTATGACTGCGCAGGTACTGTATGCACTACAGAGCGACAGCTGCTCCCCGACACGTGGGGCTTCGTGTGTCCCGTGCACACGCCCGACGGAGCCCCGTGCGGGCTGCTCAACCATCTCACTATGACTGCGCAGGTACTGTATGCACTACAGAGCGACAGCTGCTCCCCGACCCGTGGGGCTTCGTGTGTCCCGTGCACACGCCCGACGGAGCCCCGTGCGGGCTGCTCAACCATCTCACTATGACTGCGCAGGTACTGTATGCACTACAGAGCGACAGCTGCTCCCCGACGCGTGGGGCTTCGTGTGTCCCGTGCACACGCCCGACGGAGCCCCGTGCGGGCTGCTCAACCATCTCACTATGACTGCGCAGGTACTGTATGCACTATAGAGCGACAGCTGCTCCCCGACCCGTGGGGCTTCGTGTGTCCCGTGCACACGCCCGACGGAGCCCCGTGCGGGCTGCTCAACCATCTCACTATGACTGCGCAGGTACTGTATGCACTACAGAGCGACAGCTGCTCCCCGACGCGTGGGGCTTCGTGTGTCCCGTGCACACGCCCGACGGAGCCCCGTGCGGGCTGCTCAACCATCTCACTATGACTGCGCAGGTACTGTATGCACTACAGAGCGACAGCTGCTCCCCGACGCGTGGGGCTTCGTGTGTCCCGTGCACACGCCCGACGGAGCCCCGTGCGGGCTGCTCAACCATCTCACTATGACTGCGCAGGTACTGTATGCACTACAGAGCGACAGCTGCTCCCCGACGCGTGGGGCTCCGTGTGTCCCGTGCACACGCCCGACGGAGCCCCGTGCGGGCTGCTCAACCATCTCACTATGACTGCGCAGGTACTGTATGCACTACAGAGCGACAGCTGCTCCCCGACGCGTGGGGCTTCGTGTGTCCCGTGCACACGCCCGACGGAGCCCCGTGCGGGCTGCTCAACCATCTCACTATGACTGCGCAGGTACTGTATGCACTACAGAGCGACAGCTGCTCCCCGACGCGTGGGGCTCCGTGTGTCCCGTGCACACGCCCGACGGAGCCCCGTGCCCGAGCTAGATAACACTCCTAACCCCCCAGTGAAGTAAGAGGTCATAAACTGTCATGTAATAAATAAATTAGAAATGAATTTAGTATGACTGTAGATGGCTTAGCCGTGTGGTATCCGGCAGAGTAGAATGGAACCAAACAGTCACGGGTGTCGTATAAGGCGACTAATGTCTGAGGCAGAACACCTTGCGCCTCCGTAGACCTGAGAATGGGCAGCAGCGTTTTCTGTTAGTCTTTCATCACTGCGATCTCCAATCCGCCTGCCAAGCGTGGAGATTACGGTAAATTCCTCCCATCATGGGAGAGGCGTATGTCCAGCAGTGGACGTTATGGGCTGTTGTTGTAGATGGCTATAGAAAAACTAATATCCCAGAGATAGGTGCTCGAGTAGGTACTCGTAAATACGAGTGATTAATGTAAAAAGCACAGATAATATTTTCGTATTTTTTTTCTGCAGGTAACTCAACCAGCCGATCCGAAGCAAATAGCAACATTACCACAAGTCTTGGAAAGATGCGGTGAGTCATCCCAGTTTAAATATAGTTTTTACATAATTCTTCTTATCTATCTAAGATAATCTGATAGTGATTTATTCAAATGTTGACATAATATTTGCAGTGTAGTTACATAAAAAGTATGCTATATTCGGTCTCTGGGTTCGATTCCCAGGTCGAAAAAACTGTTATTGGATTTTTATCATCAGGTATTTCTCAATAGCAGCCATAGAGTCTAGATCTGTGCCTGGTTTATATTGTAAACCAGGCACAAATCTAGACTCTATGGCTCACTCCTTAAAATGGGACCTAAACACAACTGGTGCGTGTCCTATCTAAACCTTGGGGGATTACGGACGTGATATGGTTTTATGTTATGTAAATAAAGTGTGTAAAAAGACTTAAGCCGAAAGGCACTTGTTCTCCCCGTTATTACGATCATGTTTTTGTTCTACACCATACCTAGGAACCTTCTAGTTTCGGAGATATTGGGGTCAATGTTCCAAGCTTTTTTTTTAATACATGTTTTTATTGTAACATTTTTACTTTAAATATCTCCACGACCCCCGTACTATTCAATCCATCCATCAGCGGCATCAGCACAATGTTTTGAGTGCGTTACATTGAGTTCTACCGAAAAGCCTTATTTCCTCAAAAAAATAGTTATTTATGCTACTGGTGCGGTAAGTTGGTATTTACAAACGAGTAGACGAATTTCGTCTCGGGCTTACCATAGTCACGAGTTTGTAAATACCAATTTCTGCACGTGTGTCATACAATGTTTCAACACATTTACAGACAGCAAACACACAAACTACAAAACAAACACAACACCTAACACAAAACAACATACAGACACAAAACAGTACAATAAGTAATGAAACAAACAGCGACCCCAAAAACCACGAAAACGACACCCATGAAGAAAAAACCGAAAATTTTCGTCGGCGCCATCTTGGATTTTCATTTTGACCTTATTTTCACTATCAGCGACCCCAAGAACAATGAAAACGACACCCATGAAGAATAAACCGAAAATTATCGTCGGCGCCAGCTTGGATTTTCATTTTGACCTAATTAAAAAAAAACCGTAAAGAATACGCACGGTGCTTTACAACGAGGTATGCGGTAAAATTGGTACTTAGGTGAGAGTACCTATTTTACCGCACGTTCCGTTGTATGGTGCGTAATTCTTAACTTTCGAACAATGTATACAGGCTGTTTTTTTCGTTCACCGATACAGGCTCCGTAAATGCAGTTTTTGAGCAAATGTATTGAAAAAGTCATTTCCCAGCAATATTTTTGCATAAAGTTACTTAGTTTGATGTACAGAATGCTTGGTTGACAGCTTCGTGAAGACACCCTTTATAGCAACTTTAGTTCTGTCGTCTCCCAGGAATGGAAGCCATAAGCTCAGTAGCCCAGACGCCGCTCTCCCGCGACGTGTACAAGTACCCAGTGTTCGTGGACGGGCGGTTGGTGGGATACTTCGGGGAGGACACGGTGGACAAGTCTGCGGCCTACCTTCGGACCCTGAAGATCAAGGGCGAGGACGTGCCTATTACTACAGAGATTGTGGTTGTACCAAAGAAACAGGTAGTACACCCTTCATTTGTATAGAAATATTAGTTCCAACAAAATTTGACAGCTCTAAATTACGTCCGTCTCTTTCTCGTTTTATTAGAGAGAAAAAGATAGCAATAGCCTAAATTAAGTTTAGTTTGTGCACAGCAGAATCGACACCAGTGTCGCTATTGGTATTGACTTAGATTGGTGTATATCTTTTAGCTTTTTAATTAATTATCATAAGCATCCTTAGTGAAACTCCGTTGTAGTTGCCTTAAAAAATAAATAAACAACAAAATACTTTTAATATCTTTCACAGATATGCTCCCAATACGCGGGCGTATTCCTAATGACGAGCGAAGCACGTATGATGCGTCCGGTCATTAACCTCTCCACCGGACAACTAGAACTCATCGGGACCATGGAGCAGCTGTACCTTGACATAGCTGTCACACACAATGAAATACTTAAAGGTAAACCCGATAGAACATAGGCTATTAAAGGAAGCGTCCGGTCATTGACCTCTCACCGCACAACTAGAACTTTTCGGGACCATGGAGCAGCTGTACCTTGACATAGCCGTCACACACAATGAGATCCTTAAAGGTAAACCCGATAAAACATAGGCTGCTAAAGGAAGCGTCCGGTCATCGACCTCTCACTGTAAAACTAGAACTCATCGGGACCATGGAGCAGCTGTTCCTTGACATAGCTGTCACACACAATAAGATCTTTAAAGGTAAACCTGATAGAACACAGGCTACTAAAGGAAGCGTCCGGTCATCGACCTCTCACCACAAAAGTAGAACTCATCGGGGCCATGGAGCAGCTGTACCTCGACATAGCCGTCACACACAATGTAGTTCTGAACATAGCCTACTATAGCGAAGCGTCCGATCTTTGACCTCATCTGCACTGTCAACTAGAACTCGTAGGTACCATGTTCCAACATTTACATGTTAAAAATATTAATAAAAAAAAAAAGCGACTCACATGAGGCATGTTGGTAAATAGTACATGATTACTCATGTACTGTTTACCAACATGCCTCATGTGAACCGCTTTTAAATTCCTTCGTATATTAATATTTTTCTTATTTCAGGTAAAACAACACATTTGGAGTTATCGCAGACTGCGTTCATGAGCAATTTGGCTCAACTAGTACCAATGCCCGATTGTAACCAATCGCCGCGGTGAGTTTACCATAACCGCTTAGGGGGCGTCCATCAATTATTTCTGTCGATTTTTTGTACCCCATTCCCCCTTTGGTGAGATGTCGTGAGATTTGACTGGTCCCTCTCACTCCCTGATCTCACGTGAGATTTTTCAAAATATTTATTTTAGTGTGGATACGTTAATCTGTGCTTAATTGCGTTGGATTTATTAAAAAAAAAAAAACCCGACTGCGTAAAAAAATACTAATAACTTTAATTAAAAACTGAAAAGAAAAAAACAACAAGTAAAAAATTCTAATACGGAACATATTGACTGCATCAGTCGGGACCCATATTGGATGTAATGATTTCAGTCTATACTGAATTACTCAGATTATATTTAATGGGTCCATACATACATGAACCCTGAATAACACACAATAACACTCCTTTTTTTGGGCAGTCGTGTAAAAAAACATAATTTACTTAATTATTTTCATTGAATATTTATTCAATATTATGTAGAATTCAGTCTTATTTTAGTAAAAAAGAAACATTAGTACAGTTCCCGGCACGTAAGTTGGCAAGGTTTTGGCGTAGTGGGGGCAAGTTCGCGCATCGTGCACTTAGTGGAACAAAAAACTGGTCACTTTTATTGATTGTCATTATGGTTATTGCCATCATTTATTTTTAATCATGTAGTTAAACAAAGCAGAGGAATTCGTGACATTTATTAGGTGTTATAAATAAAATATAATATGCATTTTTTGACGTGACAACGTCTTATAAATTGGTTTGCCGGGTGACACTTCAAGAAACTGCGTTACGCTCCGCTCACGTTATGCGCTCACAATGAGAGCGAGTGAGAGCCCGCCTAAGAGCGAGAGAGACAGACATAAAAAGTTTATTTTACCACTCAAAGTCGTGTCACGTAAAACTTTCGCCCGTATACCGACTTTACAGGCAACCAATTTTTTTTTATTAAGTATGTAAAAAAAGTATTATTATTAAAAATTATAGGTTCTCGTCGTCACTATCGGTTAATAATACTGTTACCCCTGGCATCAAATTAGAACTATTACTTGAACTGGCATATTATGTAATAAACATAACAAAGACTAAATTTAAAACAATAACATACAACAACACAACAACAACATTTCATTTTCATTTTTTTTTTGTTAACATTTGTAACAGTGTACTCATTGTTGAGAAGCCTTATAAATAAATAAATAACAACAACTCGTAAAAAAACTAAATTTATAACAACAACAATAACTCGTAACAAAAACTTAATTTAAAACTAAAACTGAACTCGTAACTAAAAGTCAACAAAAACAAAGGGTACAACTTTCGTGCACGCAAGTGTAATCGGGAGCGAACGGATTGCAGACGCGGTGCGGGAGGCAAGAGTCGACTGACGCACCAATCGCGCGCTTTGATCGGCGCTACGTCATACCCCGCTTGACCACCAAAGAGACCTAAAAAACGACTTCTGCGCTTCTAACGACTCTTGCCAAGTTACGTGCCGGGGACTGTACACAGTTTAAGGACGGAGCGATCTTTTGTTTCCATCAACAATGCCCTCTTGTCAAAGTTATTCTAGCTCGAAATTATCCTTTTAGCACTGTATCTATTTTTGTTTCTGTTAAACCATTTTCAATCGCCTTCATTTGTTCCAGTAACATGTACCAGTGTCAGATGGGTAAGCAAACCATGGGTACTCCTATCCACACTTGGCAGACCAACGCGGAGACCAAGCTGTACCGCCTGCAGAGCCCTGCCACCCCCCTGTTCAGAGCCACGCACTATGATAACATTGGGCTGGATGACTACCCGTGTGGGACCAACGCTATTGTTGCTGTTATTTCTTATACAGTGAGTACAAGTCAGCCGTTTTTGATGACTTTTTTTATCACTATCCAAAAAAATGGATATAACAGTATTTTTTTTTTTTTTGAGAAAACTAAAAAAAAAACGAAATTCAAATCACTCGTATTGCGTATGATTTCAAATTCGTTTTGTTTTTCGATATTTCTCTTTCTTATGTATATGAAAAGTTTACTTGAAATTTGTAGCGTTTTTTGATGATGGAATATTTTTTTTCTAAGCTGTGGAAAAAAAAAATATTGGGTATGCCATAAGCTTCTACTCCGTTCACCTAATGTACCCATTTTTTTTGGAAAGTGATGTCTATGATTGCGAGTAGGCATGATTGTGCGTTTGTGAACCACTGCTGCAAGGTTTCAGCTGGGCCTGTCACCTTGCAGCAATGATGTCACAATCTGTTTTCTGTTTTGTTTTGTTTGTAAGTGTATTACTAACATAGTTTGTAAGTATATTGTTACTAACACTATGAGTCTTGTTGCTCGAAATAAATGATTTATTATATTATTATAAAAAGTCATATCCATGACTCGGACTCTCATACGCAATACGCGCATGATTTAAAATTTTGATTTTTAAATTTTTTTTTCACGCTAAAAAATAAAAATAAACTAAGTATGCCATTTGCTTCTACTCCGTTCACCTATTATACCCATTTTTTTTTAAATGATGAAAAAAGTCATCCTGTAAATGTATAACAAGTATGTACAAACAAAGAGTATCTATGTAGTATATCAACTATCTGGTGTCCACGACACAAGCCTCGTTGCTTAGTGTGGCACTAGATGGCGCTGTGTGTAATATCCAAAGATATTTTATATTTATGTTGTAGACACCTTCTTAGACTAAGGACTGATTTTTTAATCCTCAGTTAAGGGTATTCATCCAGCAATGCTCGATAACCTTGACGATTTGACCTTTGTACCTACTGGTTTTTGTTTATTTGGCGCCCCCACCGGTAAGCAAAGCAAGAACACGTGTCACATTTCATCATGTGTTTTGCCATCGTTTTTGCCTAATTTATATTTGTTTTGAAATAATACAAAAATATTTATTACTTTTCAAACATAATGGTGTCGATACTGTTGTGCACAAACCAAACTTATTTTAGACTATTGCTATCTTTTACTAAAAGGCAGTGCGAGAAAAGGACGGCTATAGCTATGAACTAAGTTAGAGATGTCAAACTAGATTATGCCTTGCGCTTCACCGTGTTTTTAGTCGACATGTTTTTACGTGCACCCTTCATTTGTATAGAAATATTAGTTCTAACTAAATTTGACACCTCTAAATTACGTCCGTCTCTTTTCTCGTCTTATTAGAGAGAAAAAGATAGCAATAGCCTAGCGAGGAGCTCGTGGCTAAATAATAACAGCCGCTCGGGTCGATCTTTAGGTTAAGCCGTGCATGCCTAGGTTGGTCTGTGGATGGGTGACCACCCTTACATACCGAGTTTCCTCCGTGCCTCGGAAAGCACGTTAAGCTGTTGGTCCCGGCTGTCATTTGTAGATCTTTGACAGTCGTTACAGGTAGTCAGTGGCCCATAAAGTCTGACAACCAGTCTTACCAAGGGGTATCATATTTCCCAGTACTAACTGGGTTGTGGAGGTCAGATAGGCAGTCGCTCCATGTCATGTGTCATGTGTACTGGTACTCAGCTGCATCCGGTTAGACTGGAAGCCGACCCCAACATAGTTGGGGAAAGGCTAGGCAGATGATTGTGCACAACAGAATCGACACCAGTGTCATACATAAATTGGGGCAGCCCCAGTAAGTTACAATAGTACTTGTGTCGGGGCTGTCTCGCTCTTCCCATAAGTGGTATCCTAACAATGAAAACGAAGCCAACGCATAGAATAAAAATAAAATAAATGGTAGTTAATTAATTAATTACTTAAGCAGCTCTCTTTGTGTTTTGTGCGTGCGTGTGTATTTGTGTGCGATATAAATTATATTCATTAATTAATGACCTAGCTTTTATCAGTTATTTTATTGAGCACGTGTACTGTACATGATACATTCTTAAGGCCTGAAGATGACCTTATTTACACCTTATAGGTTCTCAAGATCAAATTTTGCTAGTGAAACTTCAAGTGCGTGATGAGTATCGCTAGCTAATTTAATTTGACTGTATTACATCGTGTAGAAATAAAGTTGGATAAACAAAAAAAATATAGTTTTGTTTTAATGTTGCCATGCTCTGATATAAATAAGTACAAAATGTTTCCATTCACAAAACAATATAAAATTCTTAATTCCCGTTAAAAGTCATTAAGGTGGATGCTCCAGGGTAGCCCGCGAACCACTTACCATTCTTACTATTGCCACCGAGAGTACTCGCGACGCAGTCGGCCACGCGCCTCCGAAGAAAGAGCACGTCGGTTTGCGCCGCATTGACAGATTGCGATCGAACCGTGTACTTACACAAAACCAGTGCACAGTGTTCTCGTTACAAACTTTCGATAGGTACCTTATTAGTTTTTAACCGACTTCAAAAAGGGGGCGGTTTCTCAATTCGACCGAATGTATTTTATTTTTTACGAGTGTTCGCAGATAACTTCGTCGTTTATATACCGATTTTGATGATTCTTTTTTTGTTAGAAAGGAGATATCCCAAGGGTGGTACCATGATAAGGAAACCAGGATCTGATGATGGCATCCCAGAGAATTCGAGGGAAACCTTCGAAAATCGTAGTAGCTACTAGTGCGTTTATTAATTAAAGTATTTTATCTACACCCATGCTATAAATCCTCTATAAAGGTATCTGAAACAGTTAGCTTATGGCCAACATTAAAACAGCCAGTGTCATAATAACCATTATAACACCCAAACGGGTGTTATAATGTTGTACTGAATTTCATTATGCAACTCGTTTTAAAAAAAGAACATCGAATGTGGTAGTGAATCGAACGTCTAGCACGTGTGATTCACTACCACAGCGCCGTAATTTAAAAAAAAACTTATAGGTTAATTCGAATTCACGTCTTATCCCGCCATTTTTGTTCGACATTTGGATATTAGTATTGTATTACGTACTTTGTTGTTTACAAAAATGAGTGACACAAGCTTTGTGAATTTTGATAATTGAACAATCCAAAATGTAAATAATTATATTACTACCTATATACGGTTTGTTTGTATTAAATACAAGCAATTAAACTTTCCATGAATTTACATAGACTTCTTAGAACACTGCAACACCCTATGGTTTCAGAACCTTTTATGGAGGATTCATATCATGGATGTAGATAAAGTCTTGTATGCAACTGTACATAATTAGGTATTAAAACACTCATGTGATACTATTATCACACTCGGCTTCGCCTCGTGTGATAAACCCACATTCGTGTTTTAATACCCCTCATTATACAACAGTTGCATAAATAACTATTATAGCACTACCATTTAATGAAAGTCTAGCTAGCTAACTCTCGCTAGTAACGAAAATGAGGTGAAAATAAAAATCCAAGATGGCGCCGAGGAAAATTTTCAGTTTTTCCGTCATGAGTGTCGTTTTCATGGTTTTTGGGGAATGATGATGATGATGGTGGTAACGAAAATGAGGTCAAAATGAAAATCCAAGATGTAAGGTTACGAAAATGAGGTGAAAATTAAAATCTAAGATGGCGCTGACGGAAATTTTTCGATTTTTCATCATGGGTGTGAATTTTTTTTGGTTTTTGTTTTAACCTCATTGTCGTTATCAACGACTCCGAAAACCATGAAAACGACAATCATGACGGAAAAAACGAAAAATATTTCCTCGGCGCCATCTTGGATTTTCATTTTCACCTCATTTTCGTTATCAGCGACTCCGAAAACCATTAAAACGCCACCCATGACGGAAAATCGAAAATTTTCCTCGGCGCCATCTTGGATTTTCATTTTCACCTCATTTTCGTTACCAGCGACTCCGAAAACCATTAAAACGACACTCATGACGGAAAATCGAAAAGTTTCCCTCAGCGCCATCTTGGATTTTCATTTTAACCTCTTTTTCGTTATCAGCGACCCCAAAAACCATAAAAACGACACCCATGACGGAAAAACCGAAAATTTTCGTGTCCTTTCGCGCAAAAGTCCATGCGCGCATATGAGTTTTCGCGAAAGTGGGTTCGCGCAAGTGTCCTTTGCGAAAATGCCTTTCGCGCAAAAGTCCACGATCCCAGTACAATATAAAGGGTGTAAAACACCTCTTAACGAAGCCGAAAGGCACTTGTTCTCCCCGTCATTGCGATCATTTTTTTGTTCTACACCATACCGGGAACCTACTAGTTACGGAGATATTAGGGGTTAAAGTTCCAAATTTTTGACAAGTTTTTTTTTAAATACAAGTTTTTAATGTAAGATTTTTACTGTAAACACGTCCACGACCCCCGTACTATTCAATCCATCCATCAGCACAATGTTTTGAGTGCGTTACATTGAGTTCTACTACCACAAAACATGATTTTTCACCCCAAAAAAAAAGTCAGCAATAATTTTTGCGTAAAGTTACTTAGTTTGATGTACAGAATGCTTGGTTGACGGCTTCGTGATGAGGTATTTTACACCCTGTATTATTTTTGTAATTGGGACTAACAATTTAATTTTGTATTGTGCAACTAAAATAATTAAATTATTATAAGTACAATTTATATACTAATAATCACGTTAGCATGTATTTGACAACATGCCAATATCAGTGACAATAAAGTTACAATTTAGTTGGCGAGTCAAAGTCCGACGACCAACTGTGCATTCCATGTGTGCGTGTGCGGTGCACGAACCTCGATCGTTGTGAGAGTAGCGCTAAAAACCTAAATATCACGCGGCGCGACTCCGAAACGGGCCCTTAAGGTGAATGCTTCAGGGTAGCCCGCGAAATTCAAATTCGCGGTTGTAAGACGTATGTAGTTACAGAATTATATTCATTAAAATCATCAATACAACCCTCAAAGTTCATAAAGGTGGAAAAATTACTTTTCCAAGGTCGAAAATCATTCTTGCACCTTTATGAACTTGGAGGGTTGTATTGATGATTTTGATGGTTATAATTCTGTAACTACATGCGCCTTACAGTCGCAAACAATATTTTAATCGACATACAACCTAGCACTGGCCTGCAAATTGCAAAAAACGTAAGAAAATTTGAATTTCGCGGGCTACCCTGGAGCATCAGCCTTATTATAGATACATTAATGAGTAGATACGTTAATGCACTTGTGCACAAAATTCGATTTTGTGCAGCCTATATCCTGCACAGTTATACACTTTCAAAGCATGAGAAGTGAAAAAAAATATTCAATCTCGGTTCGAATGACACGTGGTGACGTGGCGCCATCTACTATCATAAAAACGTTATTTTTATTTTCCTCGGGAACAGTACTATTTCGGGATGACCTGTACCCTATGTCCGTTTCCGTACACCTGAAAATGTATTTGCAAAATTTCAAAGTGATCAGTTTTGGAGTGAAAAAGTAACAAACAAAATTACTTTCGCATTTATAATATTAGTAAGGATAGATTTAATTAGACCTTATCACAATAGCTATCTAGCTTATAAATTTATCTGTCTGTTTAACAAGCGATTAGATATTTTCAATCGTTTATTACCTATCTAGAGAATAGCTTGGTCTATACTAGCCAACTTCACTAACCATGTGCAAGCGAGATGCACAGATACAGTATTCAACGTGTTAGACAAGAACAGCAACAAAACGTGTATTTGACATTTGACAATGACATTGACGTTATTGCAATACAAACAAAAACATAACCTATATCCATTGTCGCTTGCTTGCTTGCTTAAATAAATTACAATTCATAGTGTTCATATCGTGTTATTTTTCGTAAACGTAAAAAATATTGAATTTGTTGTTTTGTGGCGTAAAAATGGATCAAAATAAGAAACGTGAGCGTGCTACAAACTTTAGTATTTCGGAAGTACGATTATTGACGGAAATAGTGAGCAAATATCGGTCAGTAATCGAAAATAAAAAAATCGACACTGCGGCCAACAGAGAAAAGGATAATGCTTGGAACAAAATTGCCACCACATTTAATGCCACATCGAGTGAAGCTGTAGTACGCACGGCCAAAACATTAAAATTAAAGTACGAGGGCCTAAAAAAATGTACAAAGAAAAAGATGTCTCTCTTCAGACAAGAGTTGTGTAAAAAAGGTGGCCGACCTTCTACGGCTCCTGATATCAATCATGTGGACGAGAAAGTGCTAGCAATACGCTCCAATATATCTGGATTAGATGCACATAATGACAGTGATAATATTACAGGTAGGTTGTGAATGTAATACAACTTAATTTTTTTCTCAATGCTTTACCTTTTTTATAATTTTACCAGAATTTAATTTCTCATATCTTCTAGATCTTCAATCAGGAGAGTGCCCCGTTATTTTGCCTATTCAGCCAGCCAATATAATACATATTGAAGATGCGATGGTGGAAGAATCCACTGGTATGTATTTGTGATACATATTAAATGATACCAATACCGAGTCCCAAGTGGACATAAAACAAATATTTTCTTACTGAGCTATGCCGCTTAGAAGCTAGGCCGCTTCTTTGTATAACAGTAATAACTTTTAAGCAGAAAGACGGACTTTCTTTCTCAATGCTTTACCTTTTTTATAATTTTACCAGAATTTAATTTCGTATATCTTCTAGATGTTCAACCAGGAGAGTGCCCCGTTGTTTTGCCTATTCTGTCAGCCAATATAATACATATTGAAGATGCGATGGTAGAAGAATCCACTGGTATGTATTTGTGACACATATTAAATGATACCAACACCGAGCCCCGAGTGGATATAAACCAATTATTTCCATACTGAGCTATGCAACTTAAAAGCTGTGCCGCTTCTATAGCAGGAATTCCTTTTAAGCTGAAAGCCGGACTATCCAACGTAATGGTATAGTACCTAGGTGTAGTCAATGCCAGTGTTCATATATATTTATGTCAATTGTGTTTATTTGTTTCAGACTTTAATGTGGATCAAGGCTCACAGTTGGAAGAATCATTTCATTTAAATAATAGCAATGATGAAGATGAAATAAGAGGTATAGTTTCCTATGTTTATTTTCAACCGAATTCCAAAAAGTGGAGGTTCTCAATTCAACTGTATTTTTTTTTTGTTTTTTTTACATCAGAACTTTCGACTGGGTGAACGGATTTTGATGATTCCTTTTTTATTAAAAAGCTGGTTTTGGAAATTTGGTAAAGATCTGATGCTGATCTTCGGAGATATACAATGGAACTCTTCAAAAATAGACAGCAAATCTGCAGTGATTGCTGGAATCGCTTGGATGTTTATTGTTTACACAACATCATGACGTAACATCACGCCTGTATGCTCTGAGGGGGTAGGCAGATGTGTACAATACACCCAGATTTCGACAGTTAGGTATGTTACGTTCCATTTATTGGGGATAAGCCTATTACCATGACATGTATTGTTAACAATGTAAAATAAATTCAAGGCAAATTTTTGTTTGGGACTAAAAATGGAAAAATAAAAACTTAAAACTAAAAACTTATTTTGTTTTTTGAAGTCTGTTTTATTTTTTGCAAAAAAAAATTGATTAGAGTTAATCGTCAACTAAGTAACCCTCTGCCATATACCGCTACTATATATCACATAATTATGTTGTGTGATGAAAAATAATTACTGGACTTATTTAGTAAATGTGATTGAAATCAGTTATTTTTTGCAGATCCGCTTAGCAAATGGGGTACATGGAACCTGAAATCTAAGTCCAAAGTATCACAGGTGCTAGAACCTAATACTACTACTAATACTAATATAAAACTGGACCAGTTGAATGCAGCACGATTAGAGCTGGTACAGCTTCAAATTGAAATTGCCAAAAAAGAACATTCCTTTGTTGAGGAAGAACATAGGAGAAAAATGTTAAACCTTCAGTGTGATGAAGTTAGGAAGGAGGAATTGCATCAATTGATGCTCAACAAAATGCAGCAAAAACGTTGATTATTGATTGAATAAAAAATATTTTTTTAATAATATGTGTTTTTATTATTTTACAAAATTAGCTTGTGAGCAATTCATTCCTTAATATTCTAGCATAGTGCCCCTCGTTGTGCTCCTTGTGGATCACTGTAATTAGCAAGTACAGGTGGGAATACTGGCTGAGGTTGTATTTGAACCTCAGGATCTATCGGTGGCTCGCTTTCATTCCTGCTGCGTGCTACATTGTGTAATACAGCAGTGGCCACAATTATATCTTGGCTAAGAGGTATCTTACACCTCAATCCAATAGGGGAATCTTTTCTAGACACCAAAGCATCTTTCAATGACATTTCTGGTATGAGGTTCATTGTACAGTTGTTCAGCTTGTGTTTCAGCGTAGTGTTTAACGGGTAGATAAAACGCTAACTGGCCCTTAAAGTAGCAGATAAAGATATCCTTCCGTTAGGGGCTTTATTCCACAGCTAACTACTATCCGACCATTGAAAAACCAAGAATACTGCTATTCATCGAGTAAAGGCTACAAGGATGGAAAAATCAGCCCCAAAAACATAACCTTCTTTCTGGAACAGTCTGGTAACAACCAAGTTATATTTTCTCCTAGGGTTACGACATGGAAGACGCGATGATAATCAACAAGTCCGCCTACGAGCGGGGCTTCGCCGCCGGCTCCGTGTACAAGTCGGACTTCATCGAGCTGGCGCACCCCGCGTCCTACTTCTGCCGGGACCCCGCCAAGCTGGACCTCGCGGAACATATCGATGATGACGGTCTGCCCGCTGTCGGCGCCAGGGTCAGACCTGAGGATCCTTTCTATAGGTAAGACTTCCTGCTCCACTCAATTTTTAAACCTTTTGACCGCCATTCTCACATATACGTGACAAACAAAGTGTGCGTGCCCTGTACGCCAAACGACACAAATATGTGACAAAATATGTGATCATGCGACCCGAATGGCGCAGCGGTAGTGAGGCTGCTTTACGTTGTTGGGATCCCGGGTTCGAATCCTGGTAAGAGCAAATGTTTGTGTGATGAGCATGGATATTTGTTTCCGAGTCATGGTTGTTTATATGTATAATAAGTATGTATTTACAAACAAAAAATATCTATGTAGTACATCAACTATGGTGTCCACGACACAAGCTTCGTTGCTTTGTGTGGCACTAGATGGCGCTGTGTGTAATGCCCAGCGATATATATATAATTTTTACCCAAAATCGTCATTAGTTGAAAATGTGGTAATGTCATTGTATATTTCAAAATAGCTTAACCTCATTGGTCAGATTGAGACCAACTATGGTGGCGCCATCTGAGATTTACTTTGCTTTCGCCACCCCATTAGCTCCGTTTTCAATCTTAGTTTACCGTTTGCAATGCCAGTACCATTCTTCCCGCAGTTACTACGATGGGGAGAAGAGCATCTTCATAGTGAGCAGGTACCACGGCAAGGAGGAAGTGTTCGTGGACAGCGTGCGACTGTGCGGGGACTTCAGCTCGCGACCGCTCAAGAAGGCCTGCATTATGCTACGGTTACAGGTACTGGTACAGCCGTGGTCTTTTCCGCCTGACCAATATATTTTTTTTTCGCTTAAATCATGCGGAGGCGCCGAGCCACGCCCCCTTAAAGTTTGGGCCTATTAGGAAAGCGTCAACTTTGGCGTGCAAAATAGCAATAACTCTCGTTTGGCGTGCGTCGTCAGTGCGCTCGTCCGATTCGGTATCTTTTCATTCATTATTTCTATACAAAATCAACGGAGCGGGGCTAGAGAGCGTTTCTATGTTGCGAGTACAAGCAAGAATTAGCTTAGTGGTGATCAGGCGGGAGTGTCCTGGATAGTACATACAGCACACCTGTTTTTGACGTCATAACGTCTTATAAATCGATGAACACTGGCTGCACCCACAAAAAAGTGTCACACCGTTCTGATCCGGCGATCATCGCCCAGCCCAAACCCTTGGACCTAGAAAACTGAAATTTTGCACAGTGGTTCCCTTTATAATGTAGACAAGGAATACGGAAGGATATTTAGAAATTCAATCCCTATAGGAGTTAAATAGGGGATGAAAGTTTGTATGAAAATCCGTCAGTTTTAAAGTTAGGATCTTAAAATTTTGTGTTCAGGCTGACGATTGAAAATTAATTTATACATGTCTCAGCGTTTTTGATAATTCTACCCCTAAAGGGTTAAAAAGGGGATGAAGTTGTGTTTGGATAATCCTAAATTTTCGAAGTAAAAATCACAAAATGTATTATCCAGGCGTATAGTTGGAAGCTATCACAACGGCGTTGTTAGAATTTCAATCCTTAAGGGGATAAAAAGGGGGATGAAATTTTGTTTTTTAAGTTAAAATCACTAATATCATGAAATTTTGCATATGGCATAGTTACAGCCTGTATAACTTTGTGGGACAAGCCCGCCACACTATTCCCAAACCACTGTAACTCCTGAAACCCAGAATCAACAGTGGCGACCACCAGAAAAGCACCGTGACAGTGAAGCTCGACGAAGTCCCAGAGAATTAATTTAACTGTCTTGGATCCCGCAACGAAATGAATCAGAAAAGTATAGTGGAGGAGTAGGAAAAAACCGTAATTTCCACTTCCCTCCATATCAGCAGGAGACAAAACTAAACAAGGCCAATAGGCACAAAGGGACGTTTACAACTGGGATAGGCCCATATACGTATACAGCCTGTATAAGTATTGATCAGCTAGAAAAAAACAACCTGAACGTATCCCAAACTGAAGCAACAAGCCTAACTTACACAATTTGTTACAGCGCAACCCAACAGTGGGTGACAAATTCGCGTCCCGAGCGGGTCAGAAGGGCATCTGTTCCCAGAAGTGGGTGGCCGAAGACCTGCCCTTCACGGAGTCGGGGATGGTGCCTGATGTGTTGTTCAACCCTCACGGCTTCCCCTCCAGAATGACCATCGCCATGATGATCGAGTGCATGGCGGGGAAAGCTGCTAGTATACATGGACATGTGAGTATATTTCTTTTTCATCCCATCTATTCGAAAAGGATGACTTGGTTCGCCTTTAAGTGCACCCAAAGGTAGTGTTTTCTATAGGAACCTTTTAGCGGGCAGTAATGAGTTTTTAATCGTCTTTATAAGTGCGCCGCAATTATATTTGCCGCGCACTTTTTGAATTTCATTTCATTTCGCTACGTTCAGGATTCTGCTGAAGAATCCCTCGTTACGCTCGGGATTCTACTCTAGAATCCCTCACTTCGCTCTGGATTCAAAAAAGCGCCCTCGCCGTAAAAATATTATTTTCGTCCCCTGATACAATCTACTATTGTATGTGTAAAATACAAGTTCACTTTGACTGCCTCGTTGATCTAGTGGTCAAGCGCGACTGCTGAGCAAGAGGTCCTGGATTCAATTCCTGGGTCGAGGTTTTTCCATCAGATATTTCTCAGTAGCAGCCACGGAGTCAGAATTTGTGCCCGTTTGTTGACAATAGGCTCGCCTCCTAGTACGTGGGACTTAAACATAACTGGCGAAATGTGGGTGTACTATTAAACTGTCCCTAAACTTTCTAGGATTACAAGCATGATGTTATGTTATTCCAAATAAAAATCCTCTTTTACTCATCATCTCGTTAAGGCGATTACATGAGCTAATTTAGCAACTCTATTTGTGGTGGTTCAAACTTCGTTTGAAATACTGTTAGAATAAAGTTCTAATCAGCTTGCACTACAAAGTGGTTGTTACGTCAGTCACTGCGGCCGAATAGTGCGAAATCAGTGGTTTTTTGCGATTTACAAAAAATCTATTGATTGGACTAAAAAAGTAAAACACTATGATACTAGTATGTTGCTTGTAGAATTATTTGCCAAAAAATCAGAATGATCGCATTAATTTTAGCATGGTTTTTACTCTATAAAAGAATTTTTTAGAGATAAGTTCGTGATTTTTTTCTATCGAATAAAGTTTGTTGTATTATGTTTTTAAAACACTACGGAATTAGCATATATCCTGAAGAATATCATATATTTTTCTGGTTTTGTTTATTGCAGTGAATCATATGCTTTTTTGCTTTATAAAACTCGCGTTTAGCTCATGTAATCACCTTAAGTCACCTCTTTTCGTGCCATATCATCTTTCACACAGCCCATCCATCGTTTATATAGTCTCCCTTTACTTATATACCCATCAACATTCATACAAAATTTTCCTCACGACGTTTTTCTCAATTCTCCACATCACATGCCCGTACCAAGCCAACCGAATACCTCACAACTGAAAATTATTATGAACCAATAATGTTATTAGGAACATAAGCTAGTTTAGATTTCATTATTTGTTTTTAGTGTGTAATTGTGTATTGTTACTCTGTTGCTAAGCAATTGAATGAATTGGAATTTCTAATTTGCATGATGTAATAAATATTTCGTTTATTTAATTTTTAATAATTACTGTAATTGATATTTCTATAATTATTTATTATTTCTGTAATTATTTATTATTTCTGTAATAGAAGCGTTTTACCTCACAATAAAACGCATATTAATTTACTTACCTTATTCGAAGCTTATTTAATTGAGATAGGCCCTACGTTTCCCGCCTTTTACTTTTGTATATATCTATCTCTTTGTAGCACGTCACTTCCGTTTGGCAGTGGTAAGGAGGCTCGCTATGCGAGACTCGCCATTTTGATTTCATTGAGTCTAATTACCAGGCAGAGCTTGTTCATAAGCTTCGAATAAGGTAAGTAAATTAATATGCGTTTTATTGTGAGGTAAAACGCTTCTATTAATTTGACTTGACCGTTATTCGAAGCTTATTTAATTGAGACGTGTTTGTTATCGCCTGGTGGAAGTGACGAAGACGCCAATGTGAGTTAGTATATATAATATAACCATTACTAAAATGTAATGTAGGTATGATGTAGTAAAACAGTAAGTTTCAAAAATGCATACACATAGATTAAATACTAAGATGCAAATATGGTTGACGTAGGCATTAATAAAAAAGGGTGTAATTAATAGAAAGTATATATTTGATCCAAACAAAAACACCTCTTAGGTAATAATAGTAATAAAAACAGGAACTTAAAATAGAAAACTTCTAATCAACTGGATTAAATAAAGCTGTTACAGAGAGACGGTTTACAGTGGGTCTAACCTCACGTTTATAAAATTTGCAAAAAGTATTTTGCGATCGCCAGTTACCCCTAGCAAGAATCTCCTCAAGGGGATAATTATCGACCCAATTTTTTGAGGCCACAGCTGACCTAAAACTCCCAGGAGATGCCTTTATACCGGCTTCTACTAATAGGGACTTGATCCAGCCTGCAATTAGGGTTTTCGATGCAGGTTTAGGTTCACCTCTAATGTTAATAAACAAATTACTACAATTTGCAGCATTTCTACGATTCTCAAGAAGCGAGATCGTATGCTTAGCCCAGTAGACCGGGTCTAACTTTTTGATTTCTACATTAGAAATTAACCTCCAACCAGATTGTCTATAATCTACAGAATCAGTTTTCGATCCGAAAACCGGCCAAAACACTAATACATCATTTTGATTAGAAAAATTATTAGAATCAACTCTGAGCAAAGTTAAATCATGGATTCTTCTCCCGGAACATAGGAGAAGTAGAGCAGCTGTATGTCTCTGCACTTGAAAAATATTATTTTCATCAATGCGCTTACCCTCTAGGAAACTAGCCAGGTCATTTATGTTCCAAACCGGGGGCTTGACATGGGTGACCGGTTTATGTAACGCTATAGATTTGAGAATATGTTTTACCAAGACATTTGAGCTTAACTGGCCGGATGATTCTGGGTTGCAGAGGGTTGCGACCACAGATTTGTGTAACAAAATGGAATTGTACGATAAATGATTAATTAAATGGAGATCAGATAAAAATCTAGCCAAATCGCTTGCTATTGGAGTTGAAGGGTTAACCTGGTGCTTGTCGCACCAAACTAGCCATCTCTTCCAAGCGACGCTATAAACTTTACGTGTTGAGGGACGCCATGACTTTTCAAGAAGTCTTAATTGACTACTATTCCAGGTTGTTAGCATCCCAGACCACCCCCACATTTCCACACTTCCAGAGTCATGTCGTGGACGTTCGGTGGTGGTAATCCTGTTGTCGTGTCGATCAGGACTTTGTCTAGGTGATATAGCGTAAATGGGGCTGCTAGGGCTCGCAATTTGACGTCGGGTCGCCAAAAAACTCGTTCCCATCGTGGAACTACTAGTAGGTACGTTCCCTGTGCTTGATTGAGATAACCTAGGACCTTGGGAATCAGAAAGGGTGGAGGGAACACCCACGCTAGGTTGTAATTCCACATCTGGGAGAACGCGTCGTGAAACAGAGCTTGGTCGTCGTTTTGGTCCAAGGACACGTAATTCGTCACTACATGGGCTCGGTTGGACGCAAATAGGTCGATCAGCGGCACTCCCCATTTGGAGAATATTTTGTTCGTGCATTCTGCAGACAGATGCCACTCTGGGGTTACGCGAAACCTCGACAAGTGATCCGCGTGGCTGTTGTATATACCCGGTATATGGAAGATGTTCATGTGAATTTGATAGTCCTCCGTTATTTGGAAAACTTTGTAAGTTAAGTCCAAGAGAGGAGCCGACTTGGTGCCGCCCTCGTGACGGAGATATGCGACTACCGATTTGTTGTCGCTCTGAATCAAAACTGTCTTGTGTCTCAGGAGCTGACAATGATCTTCCAAAACTTTTAGGATTGCTAACATTTCCTTTTGGTTGCAATGAAGATCTTTCTCGGCTTCTGACCACAGACCCGAGAGAGAGAGATTGTCCAGGCGAGCTCCCCAAGCGATGTCTGACGCATCTGTTGTGAGGAAATGAGAAGGAGGCGGCATGTGTATGGCCGACGGAAGATGACAATTCTGGCGCCACCATATCAGATTGTCTATGGCAGCACGAGGTAAGGTGTGTAGAGGCCTGTGCTCCGACTTCAAGATTTCGTTCAGTAGGTATAGAAGCGCTCGAAAGTTGAGTCTTCCTTTCGGAACTGCAAAGCTGGCAAAATTGAGTAGACCAACTAGGCTCTGGAGCTCCCTGGGCGTTGTACGTTGTTTCCACAGCAAATGGCAGATTTTTTCTGTAAGTCCGGGAATTTTTTCCTCGGGAAGGCGCTTTCGATTCGTCCATGGATCCCAATGAATTCCTAGAAACACTAGGCTTTTTGATGGTGTGATTATCGACTTTTTGTAATTGGTCAGCCAACCCAACGTTTCCAAAGTGTCGAGCACAATTTTCACATGACTCCGAAGCTTGTCTTCGTCCTGGTGAGCGATCAAAAAATCGTCGAGATAGACTATTATCCTGACACCTCGTTGCCTGAGTGTCTGGGCTATCCAATTTGTAAGCGCAGCAAAGGTCTTGGGCGCTGTGCTCAGGCCAAAAGGTAAGCAGGTCATTTCTAGCAATTCGTTGCGATAAATTAAGCGCAGAAACCTTCTGTGGCTGCGAGCTACAGGTAAATGAAAATACGCCTGCGAGAGGTCGATTTTGCATAGCCAATCCTGTGGTTGCAGGAAATCGGGGATGCGATATGCATTTATCAGCTTGAATCGATCCGTTATGATGTAAGAATTCAGTGCTTTTAAATTGAATATTGGTCGAGTTGAGCCGTCGCCTTTGGGGACAAGAAACATCGATGACAGGAAGCTTGGCGAAACAATAGCTCGTCCTAGAACTCCCTGTTCTATCATTTTGTTTATGACAGATGTCATTACGGCAGATTCTGGAACATCTATGTTGTTTCCGACAACGCTTGGGTGAACAAGCGGTGGCTTCTGGCAAAAGGGTATGCGATACCCTGTTATTATTTTTAGAATGTAATTTGGGGCATTCATTTGTTCCCACTGGTCTCGAAACTGTAGGAGACGGCCCGCTCTGAACGAGTCAATACTTGCGTCGTTTGTTGTCGTTATTCTGCTGGGGAGGCGATGACACGCGTTTTCGCCCGTACCTTGGCTGATTAGTCTTTGCCGAGCCTTCGATCGGCCTCGAAAGCTATTGCGATTATTCGGTGCGACCGAATTATATTGAGCAGCATGGCCACGAGCGTTACAGCCACCTTGCGGAGGTGGGTTACCGCTGCTGCATCCACCTTGCGTAGGTGGGTTATTGCTAGCACATTGCGAATGCGCATTATTGTGTTGGCAAGCCTGAACTGTATGAGCAAAGCCCTGCGAGGACTTATTGTAAGGCTTTGGTCCCTGCGAGGGGCCACGAAACTTTTTTACATCCACCTGCGAGGCAGAAGACGGATTAGCCTTTTGCAATGGCCAAAAACATTTTCTTACTCCGCCAGCTTTTTCTACAGCAGCAGTAAACTTCTCTGTGTTGAACAGGTTGGTACATGTCGGCGGAATTTTCTTTAAGCTGGCCTTCATCAATGGGTCCTTTGCCTGTTTAATAACACAGTCTCTCCGCATTTCGAGAATCTCAGCACGATGACCACAAACGATCTGTAATAAGTCTGAAGAACACTTACTAAAGTCCCCTGTGGAAAAAAGGTCGTTTACCTTTTGAAGAAGAGAGTCGGAATTTAATGAGTCACTATTCCTTGCCCATAGTAAGAGTTCTTGAAGAGTTCCTTGCAAAACCTCCCTTTGTTTGAGCACACACATGGTCAAGGCTGCGAAAGCCTTATCAGCATACACGAGGTGACGAGGAGACTCATATACCTTAACTTCCTCGTTAATTTCAATGTCTGTATAACCCGGCGAGTGATTGTACAATTTTTGGGTCTCAGAATACCTAATTTCATTCCAGTCACTTTTATCTAAATGTTGCAAATCACATAGCAACTTCAAATAATTCTCGGAAGTCTTAGGCATCGCAGGCTCCTTCAGCTTTGTTTCAAAAGTTAAAGTAAATTCTTGATCACCACGTGCACTAACATTATCCGGTTCAACATCAAGCATTTGTTCGTAAAGATTTTCACTAACCCCGGACATAAGTGAGATGGCATCATAATCCAAATTGGTACTCACGTGTTGACCGATGTCCTTGCAAACCATTTGCCGACGAAGGCTACGTACCTCCTTAGCTAATTTCCGAACCTTACGTTTGGAACGACGCTTGCGTTTGCCCCCCTTTTTCTTGTTGCGGCGACTTTTCTTTGGGTTGTTTCCGCTAGACGAGGAGCTACTACTGGAATTCGAGCTACTGGAACTCGAGGTACTAGAACTGCTCGATCGAGCTCTTCGCTTCTGCGGCGAGGAAGGTCCTGGAAGAACATCACTATCCGCCCTATCGGCATTATCACACGAATTTTCCATACTGAATATCGAAAGATTAAACTTTGTTCACTTTTTAATTCGAATAAAAACCGTTAGGATTATTTTCACTTGTACACTTTTTAATTCGAATAAAAGCCGTTAGAATTATTTTCACTGTACACTTTTTCATTCGATTAAAAACCGTTATGATTATTTTTAACTTGTACACTTTTTAATAAAAGTATTTTAGAAGCAGCTAAGTGTCGGCAGTTCAGCACGACACGACCGATCGCGGCGGGAAACAAGACGCCAATGAAATCAAAATGGCGAGTCTCGCATAGCGAGCCTCCTTACCACTGCCAAACGGAAGTGACGTGCTACAAAGAGATAGATATATACAAAAGTAAAAGGCGAGAAACGTAGGGCCTATCTCAATTAAATAAGCTTCGAATAACGGTCAAGTCAAATTAATTATTGATTATTTCTATAATTATTTATTATCTCTATTATTATTTTTTATTAATGTGATGTAATTATTATTATTTTTAATTCTTTTTTTTTACCTATCTAGTGGCTCTCAAGTCTCATTATCATATTCTCTCATGTTAATATGCGGCTAATGTAGTGGGCTGCAATATTGTTAATGTTTTGTATTATCTTTACTCTGTTCCAACTCATACTGTAGCTGTTTATTGTCCCTTAATAAATAAAACAAAATAAATCTTTTCAGTCACTGGTGCTACTTTCAGACTTATGTACTCATTTCTTACTTTATAGATTCGCGTAACACCACACATCCCCACTCTACGCTCCTGTCATAATCAAACTAAATAAAAATCTCTCTCGCAGGTACACGACGCAACGCCATTCCGCTTCAACGAGAAAGACACGGCAATAAACTACTTCGGGCGTCTCCTGGAGGCGTCGGGCTACAACTACTACGGCACCGAGCGCATGTACAGCGGTGTTGATGGCAGGGAGATGGATGCCGACATATTCTACGGAGTCATCCATTACCAGAGGCTCCGGCATATGGTCTCCGATAAGTGGCAGGTCAGTGTATCATAGACTAAGATACGGGACATTTGGGTGAAATAAACATAACATCACGTCTTTAATCTTGTTGTCTTTGTGCTTTTTAGGGTTGGACTTTTTGTGCTTTATAAACTTTTTCAGTACTCATATTCGGAAAGTAAGTCTGAAGTTGCCTGAGGAGCGGGTTGAAAGTAATACTTTTCAGCCCTAGGGAGAATCGTTTTCAACTGACAGCTGTCAAATTATATTTAAAAAAAATAGTTTATTTTTCTATTGAACAGCAACATCTATACAGACACGATGTAAAACTGATATAACAAAGATTAAAGAATATATATTTTTTAATTAGCTTTAGTAGAATTAAGTTTCAATTATTTCTTTAAAATAACATAGATTTGGGCAAAATATTTACAATTTTTTTGATGATGAAAATGAAAAATAGATAATGGCTGAATAGCTATTCAGCCATTATCTATTTTTCATTTGCTGGCCACAGAAAAAAAAAAAGCAAAATAGGCGGTAAAGCGGCAATTCGATCTTCATTTGTTTTTCCGAGTTGATTCATGTTTTTATTTTTACTTTCCTTGTATTCGTAATGAAAAGCACAGTGTTTACGTCGGGTTAAAGACTTATTTAGTCGCTCGAACTACACACATCAAAAGTGTCTAGGGATCAAGCATTTTTATGCGGATTTCTTGAGATTGAGATGTGGCTTTGTAATAAATTTATGATTTTATAAATTTATATGGATCCTTTTTGGTGCATTTCATAATTTGAATCAGGAACTCTCAATCAAATTCGAGTAAAAGATGAAAATAAGCTGTCAATATTTTCCCTATAAAAACATACAACGCATTGAAGACATTATTAGTGCTACTGTTTCCCTACTACTGATTAAAACCAACGTTATTATGGAGCGGCGACGTCATTTAAGCAGGGAAGAAATGCTCAGAGCCGTGGGAATGATAGAAGCTGGTTCCCGGCAACGTACTGTAGCTTTAGCTCTGAATACAAGTCAGAGTGTTATCAGTCGACTTTGGACACGTTACCGAAGCACTGGTACCGTGGCTGAGCGCCATGGAGGACGGTATCGCTGCACCACACGGAGACAAGACCGATACATTCAAATCTTAACTCGAAGAGCTCCAACAATAACCGCCATGATGTTAGCCGTGAGGCTTCATCACTCTTCAGGGAACTTAATTAGCGACCAAACAGTCAGAAACCGCTTGCATGAAGTGAACCTTCATTCCCGAAGACCGCTACGGGTACCACCTATAGCAATGCACAATCGTAGGATTCGATATCAATGGGCTCTTGAACACAGAAATTGGGCAGAAGAACAATGGCGTTTCGTGTGCTTTTCTGTTGAGTCTCGTTTTGGTATGAGACCGGATACAAGACGTATACGACACTGGAGAACCCCTGGACGCCAACAGCGATTAAAATCCTGCCAGGAAGTCCATCCTTATAGTGGTGGAACCATCATGGTATGGGCGGGTATTTGGATCGGCGGAAGAACTGAGTTGATTTGGATCAGAGGCAACCTCAACGCTCAAATTTATGCTGAGACGATTGTATCAGACGTCATCGTTCCTCTACAAGTGCAAATCGGTCCCTTATTTCAGTTAATGCATGATAATGCACGACCGCACACCGCAAGAGTTGTAAGACAGACTCTCGCCGCAGCTAACATCAATGTCCTGCCCTGGCCTGCTCAGTCGCCAGACTTGAACCCGATTGAGCATGCATGGGATATGCTACAGAGAAGAGCTCTGCCGAATATGGAGGGTATCCAGTCGCAAGAAGACCTTTTTTTGTTGTTGCAACGAACATGGGCGGCCATTCCACAGCGTGATTTGGATGAACTCATTTTGAGTATGCCAAACCGATGTTCTTGTGTTGTTAGTGTTCGCGGTAGAAACACGGATTATTAATTGTTTAAGTTACCCAATAAAATTTTAAAGAAAACTGTGTTTTCAGTCATTTTTTCGAACTTTAATGTTAGTGGTTCAAATGTCAAAAATCCCTTTATTAGGAAAATGGCAAATTTCTTTATTAATGCAAAGGTGACTTGGTTTATCGTTACTGTGACAAACGAAAACACTTTATTTGATGAATCCTTAAAGAAAATTTTAATTAATATCAATCAGGAGAAAAGTTATTGCAAAAATATATGTTGATCCCTAGATACTTTTGATGTGTGTATTAGCGACCCCCGAAACCCCGTCTTGGGACTAAATAAATTACTTTCACCCCTAGGGTAACAATGTACTATTATGGTTTCTGATTGATGACATTTTTTTTTGTTTGCTTTATAGTTAGGTAAGTAGTTGCTGTTATGATTTGTAATGTAATTATTTTGTAAAATTCGAACAAAATGTAAATGATTTGATGAATGAATAAATGAAAATGAATGAATCCCCGAAGGGTTAGGCAGAGGTGTACCTAATAGTAGTGGACCCACATTTCGCTAGTTATGTTTAAGTCCCATGTAATAGGGAGCGAGCCTATTGACATCAACCGGGTGCAAATCCAGACTCCGTGGCTGCTACTGAGAAATTCCTGATGGAAAAACCAATAACAATTTTCCCGACCCGGGAATCGAACCCAGGTCCTCATGCTAAGCAGTCGATTGCGACCACTAGGCCACCAAGGCAGTCGGGTGAAAAAATATGCTTTTATTTGTTTGGAATTTCGCATCCAGGCATGGTTGCAGATATGCAGTTAATGCATTTATGGAGAAAGTGAAGTTAGCGATCGCTTTAGAGCAACATACATAAACCTATACCATGAGTTTTTTCTACACGTAGAGCCGTTCGCCGCTAGGACGCGAAACTGCTCGGATTGGGTAGTCACCCATTTACAGCCATAATCTTCCATCGAACTATGTGACTTAGTGCTAAGTCACGGACTAGAAATCAACCCTTGCCTACTGATAGTTTTGTTTCCTCAAAGGAAATGTACCTCGTTTTCGGTTAGTCAGTCAGTCTTTGGGGACTGCCGATAGAAGTGAAAACTGTGTGTTAATTTTTTTTTAAATTGTGTGTTAATTTTCTATATTTTCCCCTCCTCGCCCTCCCCCTCAGGCCCCGCCACAGTCGTAGCGCTGCTAGTAGCGGATCTGCTACGAGTGCTACGAAAGGTGTACAGTACCCGGCACGTAACTTGGCAAGAGTCGTTAGATGCGCAGAAGTCGTTTTTTAGGTCTCTTTGGCGGTGGCGCAGGACGCGGGGTATGAAGTAGCGCCGATCCTAGCGCGCGATTGGCGCGTCAGTCGACCCCTGCCTCCCGCACCGCGTCTACATTCCGTTCGCTCCCGATTACACTTGCGGTGCTAGTGCACGAGTACTACTCTACCCTTTGTTTTTGTTACGAGTTCAGTTTTAGTTTTAATTAAGTTTTTGTTACGAGTTATTGTTATTGTTGTTGTTTTAAATTTAGTTTTTGTTACCAGTTGTTGTTATCGTTTTAAATTTAGTTTTTGTTACGTTTTTTACAATGCCAGGACCAAATACCGTTTTACGCAGACATGCCAGATACGATGTGTACTGTTTCATGGAGAAAGAAGCTCAAATTGAAAAAGAGACGGTAAAACGGACTGCAGAAGCAACTAAAACCGGGAAAAAAGAGGAATAGAACAAATATAAAAAAATACGTACATAAAAAAAATGCATCAGTATTATGTTTTATTTATAACACCTAATAAAAGTCACGAATTCCTATGCTTTGTTTAACTACATGATTAAAAATAAATGATGGCAATAACCAAAAATAACAATCAATAAAATTTAAGTGACTAGTTATTTGTTCCACTAAGTGTACGATGCGCGAACTTGCACCCACTCCGCCAAAACCTTGCCAACTTACGTGCCGGGTACTGTACGCGACGGTCTATGATTTTTGTTCACCCAAAAAGTGGTCAACGCGCCTATTCAATAAATGTCCGTTTCCCCAGGTGCGAACTACAGGCGCAGTGGACGCGCTAACCCGGCAGCCGGTGAAGGGGCGGCGGCGAGGTGGCGGCGTGAGGCTCGGGGAGATGGAGCGCGACGCTCTCGCCTCGCACGGCGCCGCCTTCCTGCTGCACGACCGACTGTTCCACTGCTCCGATAAGACTGACGTATGTACACAACATCTTGTCTGCACTGCCCAACGGTTACGGCAGAACTGTAACTAATAGCGAAACGTGGTCGTTCACAATGGGCCTCATCAGAAGGCTTGTTCTGTATGGTTTCGGATGTAAAGAATAGCACCATCCCATATCTTCCCGTGGGTGTCGTAAGAGGCGACTAAGGGACTTACCAGAGAATGGGCAGCAGCGCTTTCTGTGCTTTTGTAACAACCGTACTGCGATCGCCAACCCGCCTGCCAAGCGTGGCGATTATGGCAAAACCCCCCCTTGGAGGAGGCCCATGGCCAGCAGTGGACGTCTTTCGGCTGAGATAATGAGAAGGCTTACAGTCACCCAAAGTGCAATGGAGAGGGCTATGCTCGGAGTTTCCTTGCGCGATCGAATCAGAAATGAAGACATACGCAAGAGACGCGCGTTATTTTAACTTTTGCATGCTGTAAGGTAGAGTGTGTTGGAACTGCTTTTACAATGTTTACATCTTATTCTGTACCCACATTCATTGCAAATAAATGACTTCTGATTCTGAGAACGAAGGTTACCGACGTAGCCCGAAGAATTGCCAAACTTAAGTGGCAGTGGGCAGGGCAGATTGCTCGCAGAACGGATGGCCGATGGGGCCGAAAAGTTCTGGAGTGGCGACCGCGAACCGGAAGACGTTGCGTTGGAAGGCCTCCCACTAGGTGGAGCGGTGACCTGGTGAAGGTTGCGGGAATCCGCTGGATGCGAGTCAATGTGGCGACACTTGGGGAGGCCTATGTCCAGCAGTGGACGTCTTTCGGCTGAAATGATGATGATGTAACTAATACTAATAATACTACGGTCCACCATGCTATTTGGTTTACATTTTACAATGTAATTTGCATGTTAAAATGTAAATCAAATACCACAATTTGCCAGTTATGTTTAAGGTCCTTCTAACCCTATTAGAAGGTCTATTTGTGGTGGTTCAAACTTCGTTTGAAATACTGTTAGAATAAAGTTGTAATCAGCTTGCACTACAAAGTGGTTGTTACGTCAGTCACTGCGGCCGAATAGTGCGAAATTATTGTTTTTTTGCGATTTACAAAATATCTATTGATTGGACTAAAAAAATAAAACACGACCTACTTTATAGTTAGTTCAGTTAGTATGCAAAGTTTCATGATCTAATTTGAAGCATTTTTTGAATACCAGCAGTTTATTGTTCGGTTTGGAAGTAACTTTGGATTTTTTTTCTATCGAGAAAAGTTTATGGAATCGTATTTTCGTCACACATAGGATTTAGCATTAATCCTCAACTTTACCATATATTTATTTCAAAATTAATGCTGCAGTATTTTAGGCGTAACGGAGGATCATGCTAAGCCATTCGAGGGATATATAGCCCTTAAGTGCCTTGTAATAACGTGATTGTGACGACCCGAATGGCGCAGCGGTAGTGAGGCTGCCTTACGTTCTTAGGGTCCCGGGTTCGAATCCCGGTGGGAGCAAATGGTTGTGTGATGAGCATTGACATTCGTTTTTCGATTCATGGATGTTTATATGTATAATAAGTATTAACTTACAAACAAAAAGTATCTATGTAGTATATCAACTACCTAGTGTCTACGACACAAGTCTCGTTGCTTAGTGTGGCGCTAGATAGCGCTGCGTGTAATGTCCAGCGATATTATTATTATTATAATAGGGTGCAAGCCTATTGTCGTTAACGGTGCACAAATCCAGATTCCATGGCTGCTACTGACAAATTCCTGATGGAAACATCCCAATAACATTGTCCAAACTGGAAATAGAACTCAAAACGCCAGGACTCCACATTGTTGTTTAAAGTACATATTATGTTTCATATGAAAAATATTTTTAGTCTTGCCAAGGGTATCAGGGAGAGGGTACCCATGATCTGTCAGATCGCCGCTACGGCGAAGAACTACCGTCTGTCAATTCACCGTAGCGGCGTCTTCGCGTCAGTATTTGACATAAATTGATTATAAAACTTGGTGTGGCTGACACTGGCAGAGCCACCATCAAGGATTTTAATTTTGATAACACAAAAATTTAATCGCTAATTAGTCGAAATTAGTTGCCAAATATCAGATTTGGTCGGTCACTGGTTCAAAAGATATAAGGGTTTATAGGTGGCCCTGCTGGAGAGAGCCTACCCCAGCAGAGCCACATTAATATCTCAAAAACTAGGGCACCTAGCGAAGATCTGTTTTCTCCCATATTTACTCGCTAATTAGTCGAAATTAGTCGCCAAATATCAGAATTGGTCGGTCACTGGTTCAAAAGATATAAGGGTTTATAGGTGGCCCTGCTGGAGAGAGCTTACCCCAGCAGGGCCACATTTATATCTCAAAAACTAGGGCACCTAGCGAAGATCTGTTTTCTCCCATATTTACTCGAAATTAGTCGCCAAGTTACAATATCTTGAAAACAAATTTCTCGAGCCTACCAGAATAACCCCAACTAGTGCCACTTGCCTAGATAATATTTACACTGATATTATACCCACCCAAAAAGCAATTATTAACTTAAGAGGGCTATTACAAATTTTCTTGTTTTTGAGTGTTTTAAGAGTCTAGCACTCAAATATAAGAAAAATTTTGATTTTTATTTTGAGCGCTCCCTAGAGAATTAA
The DNA here is from genome assembly GCA_905147715.2 of Xestia xanthographa. NCBI lineage: Eukaryota > Metazoa > Arthropoda > Insecta > Lepidoptera > Noctuidae > Xestia > Xestia xanthographa. Next base: position 4,328,265 of record LR990664.1, read on the forward strand.
TCAATCTTTCTCGGGCATATTTTTTTATTTAATTTTGTGGCCATATTTAAACCATAATCACACTTCTAAACTGAGATTTTTGATGTGTGATTATGGTTTAGATATGGCCACAAAATTAAAAAAGATATATGCCCGAGAAAGTTTGATTAATTCTCTAGGGAGCGCTCAAAATAAAAATCAAAATTTTTCTTATATTTGAGTGCTAGACTCTTAAAACACTCAAAAACAAGAAAATTTGTAATAGCCCTCTTAACAGTTTCAGATCATTGTGGGCAATTGATCACAATTCCAAATGTAAACAAGACAGTCACTAAAAAGGATATCATTATTAATCCAAAAAGTAAAAATCACCTGGAAACTTTTAAAACTAAACTTTTATCTAAACTACCACTTTTGTCAGTTAATGATGATCCAAATCAACAATATAACGATTTTTTCAGTATGTATTGCACACAATTTGAAAACACATTTGTCCCTAAGATAATATCTGTAAATAATAACGCTTCTTTCAACGACTGGGGCCACCATTGGTATTCGTCGAAAACGACTTTATGAGCTGTATGAAGAGCGGACTTATAAAAACACTGTAGAATTTAATTTGTATGTTAAGAATTATTCTAAATTATTTTAAAAAGTTTGTTTCATAGCAAAGTCACGTTACTTGAGTTCAAAAATTAAAAATAGTAGTAATGTAATTGAAATGACATGGAACATTATTAATAGCGAAACGGGAAAGTCTTGCAACCGAAATAGTGACTACAGCCTTGCTATTGGCGATAATATTTTGAATTCAGACACTCAAGTTGCCACAGCCTTTGAAAATTTCTTTGCGGATATTCCCGTATCGACTACTAAATCGCTAAACTCGTCAGCTGCTGCTGCCGAGTCGTTACTTAGGGCAAACGTTTCAGTCTGTGATTCCGAATTTAATTTTCAATATGTCACCTGTAAAGATATAATTAAAACTTTTCACACCTTAAATGTTAAAAAGACCGCCGATCTATGGGGTCATTCTGTGGACGTTGCTAAATCCATTATAAACATTGTAGCTCCTTCATTAGCTGTAATATTTAACGATTGTATTGACCATGGTGAGTTTCCTGATTTAATGAAATATAGTAAAATAATACCATTGTTTAAATCAGGTAGTACATCAGACCCCACTAATTATAGACCCATTTCAGTACTACCCACCTTTAGTAAAATTTTTGTAAAATTAATGTTGGCACAAATGCCAATGATATTTAATTAAACAGATATGTTATGAGCGCGCAATCGTGAAGACTCGAAAACGTGTCAATTGGCCTGTTTTTCCTTTATTCTGCGTCACTGCGTGTATGTGAGCTGGCTCTCCCCCGCGGCACACTTTTTTCGGTGGTTTTGTAGGTGTATAACATATCTGTTTGTTAGAATATCATTGACAAATGCAAAGTTTTTTCAATAAACATAAGTTATTGCATAAAAAACAGTTCGGTTTCACAAGGGGTCGTTCAACTACTGATGATGATGTTGAACTTTTAGGACACATTTATAATGCCTGGGAGGACAAATGCGATGCTTTGGGCATTTTTTTGCGATTTATCTAAAGCTTTCGATTGCGTTCTTCATGAAACATTAATCAGGAAACTACATCACTACGGAATCCGTAACGCCTCTCTGGATCTTCTTATTTCATATTTGAGTAATAGGATTCAGAGAGTTGATGTTAACGGGAAGAGATCTCCCGGATCCGTAGTAAGAATGGGGGTACCACAGAGCTCATTTCTTGGTCCATTTTTGTTTCTTATTTACATAAATGACTTGCCTCACCTCATATAGGATAATCATGACATAGTATTGTTTGCAGACGACACTTCTCTTTTATTTAAACTCAAACGTCAGCAGTTAGTTACGGATGATGGTAATAGCGCCCTGGCAAAAGTCGTTAATTGGTTTAATGTTAATAACCTACTCCTAAATGAGAAAAAAACTAAATGTATTAAGTTTACGATACCCCATGTAAGACAAGTGAAAACTACTGTACTAATTAAGGATGAAGAGTTGAAACCGGAAGATAGCACAGTGTTTCTTCTAGGCATAACTTTGGATGCCAAGCTTCAGTGGGGCCCGCATATAGACAAATTATCAAAAAAACTTAGCTCTGCAGCATACGCCGTTAGAAGAATTCGTGAGTTAACTGATTTAGAGACAGCCCGTTTAGTTTACTTTAGTTATTTCCATAGCGTGATGTCGTACGGTATTCTCTTGTGGGGCAATGCCGCCGATATTCAGACAATATTTGTTTTGCAAAAAAGGGCAATTCGTTCAATTTATAAATTAAGTCCCAGATACTCCCTCAGACAAAAATTTAAAGAGATTAATGTTCTTACTGTGCCTTCTCAATTTATTTATGAAAACCTTTTGTACGCACACAAAAATATTAATTTGTTTAAAAAATACAGTGATATCCACAACATAAATACGAGGAACAAACACAAATTTGTTGTTCCTGCAACGAGGCTCAAAAAAATAGGGGGTACGTTCAGATGCCAATGTATACGTTTTTACAATAAACTTCCGAGCCAAATTCAAGCACTAAGCCTAAATAAATTCAAATCGTTTATAAAACGGAAGCTGTGCCTGAAAGCCTACTATCATGTTAATCACTACCTCGAAGATAAAAAGGCTTGGGATTAAGCTGCTCCAATGAAATTTGCTCTGTGAATGTCGAAGCTTCGGACTTCGCTTGTTTATTATTTATTCCTTTCTTATCCTTTTTTATTTTTTTTTCCTTTTATATTTTTTTTTCTTTTTTTTTACAATCTGACATTTAATGTTTTGACATGTATTTTTTTTTTTTTTATACACCGACATTTAATGTTTTGACATGTATTTTATTATTTTTTACTTTTTTCTTTTTTTTATTATTTTATTTGACATTTACTGATTTGACATGAATACTTATTTTGTTAAGTATTCTACTTTTTTTTATCATCATTGTGACTTAATGATTTTTGTGATTTTTATTTACATTCTTTTGAATAGAACTTGTTATGAATTTTATATGATTATTGTGAATGTGGGGACCATGTGGGTTACATTTATATTTTTTGTTTATTTTTTCCCACAACTGTCTGGCAGTTTGAGTACTCTAAGCGACCTACCCAAATGTCCTTTCTTTGGTATTGTTCGTCGTTTCGTTGAGCTCCTTGAGTTATAAGTCGAGCTACACGTTAACTGACAAATGCTTGCACTGACTGGACAGGTCCACTCAAATCTGTATGGTTCTTTCTTCAAAAGACCATATCAGACACTAATCTGCATAGTCCTCATGTGAAAGATTGTCTGGACTTGTAGTCAGGTACGAAACACCGGCCCCATCTAGTTTTAAAAAATGACGTGTAAAAGTGTTTGTAAAAACCTACTTGCAAAATAAACATCATTTATCAAAGACGCTTCTAACTTGACCAAATTAGTTGCTATCAGTTACTGGGTGAGGTCAGATAGGCAGTCGCTCCATGATTATAAATTATACATCTGTTCCAGGCAATCCTCTGCTCAAAATGCGGCACGCTCCTCGGCCCAATAATCGGCAAGAGCGAAACAAACAAGGAAACCTGTCGTCTGTGTGGCGACGGCAGCCTGGTCTCCATCGCCATCCCGTACATCTTCAAGTTCTTCGTGACGCAGCTCGCGTCCGTCAACATCAACGTGCGGATCAACTGTAGCGAACATCTCGCTATAACTGGGTAGATAGACTGTAACAGTAGTGTTGCATGGATCTTTTGGCGCTCGAGTGACGTTTGGCGCTAGAAAAATTGTGCTTAAGTGATGTGGCAATAAAGATATTATCATTGTTTCTTTTTTGTTTTTTTAACTAGCTGATGCCCGCGGGTTCGCCCGCTTGACAAATTATACTAAAACCTTCCTCTTGAATCACTCTATCTATTAAAAAAAATCGGAGCAGTCTTTAGGGACTGCCGATAGAAGTGAAAACAAAAAGTACACAGGCCCCGCCCCAGTCGTAGCACTAGTTATGCCCCGCGCATGCCTATGTGGTGCTACGCCGTAGCGGATGCTACGAACGGCTACGAAGCGTGACCGCACGTTACGTTACGTGACGATGAGTTCAATGTTTTTCCTTCACCCAAAAAGTGCTCAACGTGCGTAAAGAAGTTTTCACTTCGAAAACCCTGCATCAAAATCCGTTGCGTAGTTTTAAAGATCTAAGCATGCATGGGGACAGACAGACGCGGCGGGCGACTTTGTTTTATAATAATGTAGTGATAGTGAAGCGACACGTATTGGAATAAACGCATATCAAAATCGCATTGTTTGGAGTAGCTTCAATTTCTTTTAAACTAGTTTTTGACCGCGAATTCACTCGCGTTAATTTAGAATTTGACAATTTAACACTACTACAAGTCGCGGCATGAAACTCTAGCGCTGACCGTTATTGCGCAGAAGTAAAAAATAAGAATGTCTTGGGGCGTACGTTGCGCCGACTGGCTCTCCAGTCGTAGAACATGCGCAGATATCCCCTCCATGTTTCGTTCAGCGCTAGAGTTACGTGCCGCGACCTATAAAGTTTCCATAACAATATGATTCGTTCGAAAGACACGGCGCCATCTTTTATCATAAGAACGTTGTGCTGTTTTCCTCGGGAACAGTATTTTTTTTCGGGATGAAAGGTACCCACGTCCTTTTCTGTACACCTGACGGCTGACAACGTATAATGCAACATTTCAGGATGATCGGTTTAGTGGTTTGTGGGCGTGAAAAGGTAACAAACAAGAAACTTACATTCGCATTTATTAGATCCTAGCGGTCGTCACGCGGTTTCACCCGCTTAGTTCCCGTTCCCGTGGGAGTACGGGGATAAAATATAGCTTATGGTACTCAGGGTGAATGTAGCTTTCTAATGGTGAAAGAATTTTTGAATTGACATGCAAGTAACATTACGATTGGGATAAGAAACAAACAACTCTTCCTTAAAAATAATGTATTTACTGCAAAAGACGTCACATCAATAGTTATCTGAAAAATATGCTATCACTATGGCTTACAGCTATAAAATAAAACGTCACTTTGACATTGGAAGATGAACTGTCACTTTGACATTAGAACTGTCACATTGACAGCTAATCTTCATCCATAGCCACTTCCTCCTCCTCCTTCTTCTTCTTCTTTTTTTTCTTCTTCTTGGCACTGGATTCGGTGTCAACAGTGTTCTGTTGTAGTTCTTCCAAGGCTTCTTTCATGACTTCTATGTTTTTCTTGGGAATGTCACCGGTTTCGTAGAACTTCAAACGGTCTTCCACTTGCTGACGTAGCTTCGCGCCGTAGACTGATGATTGAATTTCTGGAAAGAGGAAGAATGTTTGAGTTTTGAAGTTGATTCAGATGTTTGAGTAGTATCTCAGTTACGATTGGCAACGAAAAAAATAAATAAATTGGTGTCGATTCTGTTGTGCACAAACTAAACTTAATTTAGGCTATTGCTGTCTTTTTCTCTCTAATAAAACGAGAAAGAGACGGACATTATTTAGAGCTGTCAAATTTAGTTGGAACTAATATTTCTATACCAATGAAGGGTGCACGTAAAAACATGTCCACTAAAAACACTGAAGTGCAAGGCATAAACAAGTTTGACAGCTCTAACTTAGTTCATAGCTATAGCCGTCCTTTTCTCGCACTGCCTTTTAGTAAAAGATAGCAATAGCCTAAATTAAGGTTAGTTTGTGCACAACAGAATCGACACCATTGTTATATTTGTGGGAATAAAAGTAAGAGCATAATAAAACATAAAGCTGGCTGAATAATATTAAAGGAACCTCTCAAAATCTTAATCAATGCAGCAATTTAGTTTAATGAATGATGTTTGATTCGAATTATTCTTTATTTTCACGTATAAATAATAATGTAGCAATAAAATTAGTACATGATACGCATTTTAGCGTTCATGTGTGGATATAACTGCATTCATTATAGCACTACTGTTATTACCACAAGCGCAGGGTACACTTGCAATAGATCAAAGTGTGCATATTCATCATGCCCTTATGCCTATTGGTTTGTGGTCGGCGCAGCATGTTTTTTTCCATACTTGTCTTCTTGCATTAGTCAAAGGAAAATGTTATGTGTACGGTTTACGTACAGGCTAGTAAGTCGCTGACGCCGCGACCTACTTTTGGTTAATTCATTTAATATACTTTTATTATACTAAACGTTAGTTGATCATTAGCTACCTTAGCGATAATACCACAGATTAGCATCCAACATCATTTTGTAACTTTACATTAAACTACTTGGGATCGTGAGGTCTGTGGTTTTCGTCAACTCACCTCACTGCAACTTGCCCACTCTGAGCTGTATATTATGTTATATTTGAAAATATTTGAAGATGCAAAAATTGTAACATATTTTTAAGAAATTAGAAGTACCATTGAACACGCATCAGAATTGGTTTAGTAGTTTTACAAAAAAATAGCGTACACATGCAGGTCAAAAGTAGACCCTCCTTTTATAAACGTTAGTTAAAAGCCTACATAACTACAATTTCTATCTAATAATAATTATTTACTATAATTTTGACGATTTAGGCTCAAATGACATCGAGATGGCAGCGAAGCGGCGATCAGTTTCAGTGTCATATAATTTTAAACTTTATCTTCATTACCATAAGACATAGTATCGCTTGTGCGCCGCCACTGCGCGGGAGTCGTCGGACTGCTCGCGGCGCGGCGCCGCAATCTTTTCAAGTTTCTCAAGCGATACTATGTATACGTATTATAGCAATGAAGATAAAGTTTAAAATTATATGACACTGTAACTGATTGCCGCTTCGCTACAATCTCGATGTGATTTGAGCCATAAAGAGAAGTAAGAAAGTCGAAAACATGCTGCGCCACGTAAGGGCAGGTGAATGATGATTTTCTTAGCATATTGATGTCAAAAAGTTCAAATGTGTTTGGTACGAAATTCGGCTACGCGAACTCCGCTCATTGATAAAAGCTTGGTAGAAGACGCAAGGTGGGCTATAGAATGATCTTGATTCCTCACCAGAGAAGCAGTCGATCCTGGACGCTATGGAGCACTTGTTGGCGAGGTAGCGACTGATGCGACCCTTGTTCTTGACGCCGGCGCGACCGATGAACGTGGAGTGATACAGCAGCCCGTACTTAGGTGTGTTGGAGCGTGTCTTTAGCGCGCGGAAGAGCGCTTTTTCGGCACCTGAGTGTAAACAGAATGGGAGTTTTATTTCAAATAGGATTCATTTCACAGTTAAGTTTAGTTATAATCATCAAAATCATCAATACAACCCACAACACTCCAAGTTCATAAAGGTGCGGGAATGACTTTTACCTTGAAAAAGTCATTTTTCCATCTTTATGAACTTGGGAGGGTCGTGTTGATTATTTTGATGAATATAATTATGTAACTACATACGTCTTACAGCAAGAAATTGCAAAAAAACCGGCCAAGTGCGAGTCGGACTCGCGCACGAAGGGTTCCGTACCAATTATTATAAAAAAAACACGTTTGTTGTATGGGAGCCCCCCTTAAATATTAATTTTATTCTGTTTTTAGTATTTGTTGTTATAGCGGCAACAGAAATAGATCATCTGTGAAAATTTCAACTGTCTAGCTGTCACGGTTCATGACATACAGCCTGGTGACAGACAGACGGACAGACAGCGAAGTCTTAGTAATAGGGTTCCGTTTTTACCCATTGGGTACGGAACCCTAAAAACGTAAGAAAATTTAAATTTCGCAGGCTACCCTGGAGCCATCACCTTAACTTTTTTTTTTATCAAATTCACAAGTTTGGTTAGTGGTGATTACTTTCTTGATAGCAGATGTTTACAGGCAAAACATTTTATAATTGTATGACTTGATTGGTTGCTCACTTTCTAATCTCACATTTACTTAAATGGCTGCTTTATTTTTTTGTCTCTGAATATGAAACTAAGTGTTAATGACAAGAAACTTGGAGAGGGCATTTATATTAATATTAAAGAAAAAAAAAAAAAAAAACAAAAGTAGTGTAGTAAATAAATGAAAAATCCTGGTAAATAGATAAAATTATATTGTTTGTTTGATATTATTTTGTCTCTTTGGGAGCACGGATAATTATTCTAATTTAGATTATACATACCCAAAATTTGCAGCGTAGAGGCAGGATACTTGGCAAGGCTGGTCAGAGAGCCTGCCTTGGATATGAGCCGCGCGCCGACCTGGTCACCAACCAATGTGGTCAGGTTGGGAGCCACGGACTCCATCTTTGAGTGCAGGTACTCGGCTATCTGTCTCCTGAAGGTTTAAGGTTATATATATTAGTAACTAAAATTAAGATGCAGAAAAAAAAATTTTTTTTGGGGAATAACACTGTTTTAAGCTTTCACGGTTTAAAACTAAATTTCACGGGACGGAATCACGGAAGATATCCCGTAAGTGACAATATAAGTTTGGGGAATAAGGTGTGGAAGTGGTAGATGGGGTTTATTCATTATTTTTTTATAGCCATTTCTCCAGTCTGTGCTCCAGTGTTGTGTTGTGTGTTATTTTTTATACAAATAGGGCCTGCTCTTGACCTCGATTTTGCCTTGGAAAGCGATGGATGAGGTAAGTATGTAAGTTTAAATATTTGTAAACAAACCACGATGCAGGAGATATATACCTAATGTGGGGCAACATTTTTGTAAAAAGAAAATAAATAAATTGTGAATGACAGATGGATGGAGGGAGCTATTCAAGACAGCATCACAATTTTTAACTACTTCACAAGACATAAAGGGACCCATTTAAAACCATACTTTTTCCTGTTGCTTACCTATAATTAGCGAGCGCAACAACTCTCCCGGCAAACATCTGTATATTAATCAAATCAACCGGCGAAATATCCATTCCCATCGACATCTTAGACGCATCTATAATAGCCTGGGCCTTCTCCGAGTCTCCGAGGATCTCTGTAAGAGGTTCCACCGACTCCTCGCTTAACGTCTTCCGGTCCTTGATGAATTCCGCACACTTGGTGTATAGCTGGTTCTCTGGGACGATGGCGACCAGCTCTGGGAAGTGGTAAGAGTACCATTCTCTGTGAAAAGATGGTTTTTTTATAATTATTATTAAAAGTCAAATGTACTAAAAAGTGTCGGGCTGCAGTCATCGCATTTCAATACAGAGAATTGTGGAGCGTCTGAGTCTGCATTTAGTGTGTTAGCAAAAGCATTGTGACTCTGGTGAAGAAAGTTTTTGAGTATAACATGAAATATACTTTATGAATGCTCTGTGTTGAAATGGGTAAAACGGGATCCATGTTTACCTAACATTTTTTTTTTTTTAAGTAGCCTATATTATCCCCAAAGTCCTTCCAGGAACTGTTTTTCTGTGTGTAAATTTTTTTACAATTATTTTGCCGTGGTAAACAAAAGTAAAACTTTTTCATCTTAATAATCCACAACATCTCGCACGTGAACATTATATTTTTTACACAAGTAATTAATGTGCTTTTAACAGAAATTGTTGACATTTACCTTATCCGCATAGAAAACGTGTTAACATCTTTGTCTAACTGATCCAGCAGTGCAATAGACTGTATTATCATGTTGTCAACTCGGTGCACATTGAACTTCACTCGGGCTCGGGAGTATGAGTGGCCCAGACCGAGCTGTGCCACGCTGCAAGCCTTCAGAGTTAGACCTTTGATGAGAGAGTGGAAGTGGTGGCGGATCCCTGAGGGAAAAAGTAGAACTTTAAATATGTCGCCTGAGGAACTTTATAAAGGAGGAATGATCCATGGCCATCTATTTACAAATCGATGGTATATCTATATAACTTTATTTAAAAATCTAAACATGTAACAACAAATTCGAGATTAAAAATCATAGAAGTTTTAGTTTACAAATATTTGTATTGGTTCGAGTAACGCACCCATGATACAGGAGAAATTCCTTCTGTGCAAAGTTGAAAAAGCAAACATTGTTTTCTGAATGAATATAAAAAGCATGATTGTGGCAGTAAATTTCATACACAATACACTTATTATTTAGGTACATGTGTGGATATAACTGTGTTTACTTTAGCACTACTGTTATTACCACAAGTGGAGTTATAACACCTGCAATAGATCAAAGTGTGCTATGATTAGAGGATCATTTGTTTTTTGATGACTTGCTTTGGTGAAGGAAAGCGTTGTGTGGAAACCAGCATGCCTGAGAGATATTTCTGGACAGCATATAAAGCCAAGACAGAGCCCACGGGCAGCATAAAAGCTCACTACTCTATAAGTATATACCAAATAATAACCCAATATGTAATTACATCCCTTGCATCTCCTTAACAGATCGCTGACATCATCTGCCCATCCTTTTCCCAAATGTTGGGGTCGGCTTCTAGTCTAACCGGATGCAGCTGTAAACCTGTATTACATGGAGCAACTGGCCTTTTGACCTATCCTTAATGGATTGCTGACATATCTATAAAATGTATGTATACAATGGGACTTGGAAAAAACTTTAAAGGAGGCTTGTGCCTCAGTTGCCCCCAACTTTTGTAGAATCGCCTATTCCAAATAGGCAGATACCAAACTACAAAAACAATTAATTAACATTAACATTACGAAATGGACTTCTGCACATATTGAAACAATAAAAGTGTTTTCACACTATGTTCGATCCATACTTGTGATAATAACTACAATACAGAATCGGATTATGGAAGCCGGATCTAGTGCGTAAACTACTAAACAACTCCGGACTGGGTTCAGATCAGATTCGGATCGATGTAGTGCAAAACTGCTCTTGTGTTAATGTTTTTCTAAAGACAGGTGAAGTAGTTACTGTCTTCTGCATTATTTTATGTTGATGATATATTTTAGAGTAATAGGGCAAAGTTAACAGCAACATCAGTGAGTGAGCATTGAATCCAAAAAAGGTTTGTTGTGTGGTTAGTGAGCCATGTTTTGGGCAGCACCACACTTGTGTTTATCAGACAGGTAGTTCCCATGCAACATTTAAACATGCAGAAAAACAAAATAACAAACAAGGTAATGACAAAGGACTTACCTCTTAGAATTTCTGGAACAGCCCCAGTGTGTGTGCATGGAATCTCCAGCGCCTCGCTGATAGCTGCCCCCAACTTGGGGTCCAACACACCCAGTGTGCATTTGCTGCGTTTCTTGCGCTTTGGAAGCGCCCCCTCGAGGAACAGGTTCAAGTCTTCGGGTAGAATACCTGTTTGACAATGAGAAATATATATAAATACAAAAAAAAAGTTGCTATATTGATGGCCTTTGTCTACTCATATGATTTAAAACAGTTGTGATTGTTTGTAAATAAGAAAGTGTTTAATGCAACAAAAAAAAAACATCCTTAAATAAATAGATACCTAGGATACATTTATGCTAAAATATCTAAAATAGCTTGAAGCATGCTATGGAAATAAGGTTATTCCTGAAAAAAAATATGAATTTACAGTTTTTCTGAATATATGACGACCAACAAACCGTGTTTACATCACAAATCGTTTCATTTAACAAATAAGCATGGTATATTATGTCGACATATTCATAAACACGCGTGCACTAACCTTCGGACACCGCATTGATATTTTCCAAAGCGACCACCGCCGATTTGAATGGCTGGAACCCGCTAAGCGTTACAACGGAGTTAAATCGCTGCAAATCAGTCACAGACTCCTCAACTTGAGGCAAAAAGGCCGCAAGCTCTTCAAACTCGGTGACTTTAAACAGCGCGAAGCCTGCGCTGTGCTCGTACAAAACATACAACTTACTCTGAAATTACACAAAACTTTATCACTAACGTCCACCACACATTTTATTCGACGAAATAAGGGTATTACGCACCATTTTTGTTTATTTTACTTCAATTAATTTTCATTTTTCGGGGAGAAACAAACACGTGAGTTTTGTTTGCTCCCCCGCGAATGAAATGTTTTTGAGGTTAGAATGTTTCGTGTCACGAATGTGTGACAACAAATTCGTCGTTTTAAAAAACACTAAATAGAATCATAAAATTTAGCTAACGTGATTTTATGACTGTGAGAGGTAAACCTGCATAGAAATACTTATTCCCAAAACAAAAAAAAAGTATTTTGGATTTTAAAGTGTATTTCTGCGCTGTTACCCTGCCAAACTAAGTGTAAAGGAACGTTAAATTCGATTTTTCGTTCGGAAATAGCATCAAAGCGTTAAGTTTAGTTTTTACGGAACATTCACAAGTTCCTATGTTTAGTCAGTGCAATGAGGTTAAAATATTTTTTTTGCATTGCACTCGCTTAAAATATTATAAGTCATTTTTTTTTGTTGAAATGATCGTATTGCTGTTAATTAATGTTTGATGAATATTTTATAGCTTCTGAACGAAAGCAACTAGTGTTGGGCACTAATGAATGAATAGTTTATAATTATCCTCGCGTACTAAAAGCACGTAATTATAATTAATAAAACTTACTTTTTGTTTCTTCTACTGATCAGCTAGATCAGTAATGGAAACACTAACACAGAACGTTCGCACATTCAAACATAAATATTCCGTATTTTAGCGTGTCGATGGCAGTCTATATTGTGTCGGCCGCGGTCCAGAACTGAGAGCGACTAGTTAGCCGCTTTCGGTAGCGTCCATCAGTTCCTGTAGTGAACAAGCAACAAGACACGCAGGTGGGGGCCTCTGCCCCAGGCGGCATACGTAAGGGGGCGGCAGGAAGCGCCAATGTATCTTAATTTGGAAAATGTAAAAAAAAAAAACTTAGTTATTCGAAATGGCGAGCGCAATTTCATGCCGACTGGCATGAAATTGCGCTCGCCTTGCCATAGAAAACGATGTAAATGTTGATATACAGGGTGATTGGTAATTAGATGCTGGCCTTCAAATGGGTGATACTTGACACTAGACCGTATTTGCTATAATTTTGACCACGATGACTCGTGGTCCAAACTGGGTGGTTTTTGAGAAATGATGCACGCAGGACACGATATTAAGTGCCCTATCGTTTGTGGAACAGCACCACAAACAAACCACAACACTTCCGTTTTCTGATTAAAGAGACCTAACATTTTTATTATTTTTATTCAATCTAGATTACAGACTTAGAACAATAAAATGTTAATTTTACTATTAGACAATGTAAGATTTAAGGAAATAGTGTCTGTGTTTAGTGTAAAGGTGTATTTGACCCTTATGTCCCCAGCAGTACCCGATCGGGCACGGTGCATTGTTATTTTAATTGTGTCTGTAATTGCAGGTATCTAAGTATAAATGTATGGACGGTCGGTCGAAGCATCAACCTTAGGGCTGATGCTCCAGGGTAGCCCGTGAAATTCAAATCATCTTACGTTTTTTGCAATTTGCAGGCCAGTGCTGGGTTAGGGTAGGCCAATGACTCTGACCTTGAAAAAATCGTTCCTCGACCTTTATGAACTTGGAGGGTTGTATTGATGGTTTTGATGATTATAATTCTGTAACTACTTACGTCTTACAATCGCGAACAATATTTTAATCAACATACAACCTAGCACTGGCTTGCAAATTGAAAAAAAACGTAAGAAAATTCGAATTTCGCGGGCTGGTCGAAGTCGCTGGCCTATTCACACAATAGGGAACGTGCACAACGACGGTGCTGCCAACTGGCGTCGCCAATCCGAATCTTGTGCTCCATTAATGCTTGACATTGACTTTTCTAACAAGTAAACAGAATTAATTTTATAGTGAAAATTAATTAATTAATTAATCATAATGCATTGTTGCATTTCTGGATGTAGGTACCAATACATCCACAAAAATGAAAATAAATCAATTAGCGTAAAATTCTATTACTTTCCAAAGAATACTACTATCATACCATGATTTGGTGAAAAACACAAAAAATGGATAAACGCAGTAAAGAAAAATATTTGAAAACAACTTGTTTTTGTTACACTCTGCATTGAATAGGCCCTCAAAATCAACCGTCCATGCAAACATACCAGAACCATTTATACTTCACCATAAACGTGTTCTACTAGACCGCACTAAAGTTCACACCGAATATCCCTCAACAGTTAATCAAAGACTCCACATGTACTCAGAATATAAACATGGTTATACCCACAATAATGTTTTTAGTTGGCTGCACTCCTTTGGTTTTTTAAGTTTTGTATCTAAATGCTACGGACTGCATTTTATTGATTGCTTCATCAAATGATTGTGAACTAATTGATTTGTTAGAGCCTGTAGATAGGTACTGTTCTCGCTGATAAAGGATTCCCTTCCATTATAACATGTGTTGAAAATAAGAAAGCTATCTTAGTTATGCCAGCCACCATGTCTTCATGCACCATAATTTTCATCAGAAAGTAAACGAAAGATATAAAATTCATATTATTAAACATTTATATTTACACGCTGACGATCGTTAGTGATAGACCGGAACTCATACTTTGTGCCTTTTAGCTTATTCAAAAATAATACAATTGAAGAGATAATTTTGTTTACGTAAATTGAAAGCACGATGAGAAGTGATAAGTTTCCTTTTCTGTCCGCATAGTGTCTCTTTTGTCGATTAGTGCTGCCACCTATAGTTCCTGCACGTTCCCTATACCAACATCTTTTACCATCATTCAACAATTCGTCTCTTCCCTTCAACATCTTATAAAAAGTCGATTGTTTTTTTGCCAATTGGACAACACTAGGTGGCATCAACGGAAAAAATTGACATTTCAATTTGAAATCAACCCAGAAAATGCTTACGGGGTTTGTTGTTATTTCTAAAATAGGTATTCTAAAAACTCTAAAATATGGTTTGAAACCTCGTGCTAGTGCATAACGTTGTGGAAAATAAACGATTTCGTGTTGAAAACTGCATCTATGTGAAAACAAAGTGCTAAAATGGCTACAATAGCGATGCAAAGAGACCTTGTTGTCTCATTCAAGAAGGAGACGATTTTGAACTTGGGAATACTGAGTAAGCTGCAGCAAATGCCTTCAGAGCTCAGCAGGCAGATATTCATGGAGAATTCATTAGAAAAACCTACTCAAAACTTCTTTAATCACTTGTCGTACTATTTGGTGTCGATAATCGATACTCAGGCTTCTAGTTTGTTGCCATGGCCTTTATACGATACAAAAACTGAGAGAACCTATAGAAACGAACTGTTTAGCTTCATCAGTGACTACAGCAACAAGGGGCGGTTGGCGCCAGTCATGTCTTCTTATCTGGTCAACCCAGGCTGCTACAAAGTCACCATGTTGATATTTCAAATGTCTCAACTCGCTGTCCAAAGAATATTAATGACCAAAATGATCAAGGATACTCAAAAGAAGCTGTATGAGAACATGACTGAGGATTACAAGACAAAAAAGGAAGGGTTTCTTGACAACATTGAAAAAGAAACAGTGACAATATCCAGTAAATTTTCTAATTATTTGTGTAAAAGAGCAGCTATGGAGAAAATAGCAGAGTTGTTCCGTAAGAAAATAACAGAAATGGAGAATAAAATGACTGAATTAAACACACAAGGATATTTAGAGGAAATTGTCGATGGCTATTTGAAAACGCATGAAGTAGATGAGACAAGAAAAGCAGAAATACTAAAAATAAAAGATGTCCACAAAACTTCCTCTTTTTTCGATGATTGGTTAACTGAAACGGATAACAAAATCACTCAATTGGAAAATGAATGGGAGGCTAAAATAAAACCATTCCTTCAAAGTTGTAAGGAGACTCGTGATTGCACCGAAATGCTGATAGCCAGACAAACGGGTGAAGCAGAAAAGAGTTCGTACACGTTAGAGTATAACTCAAAAACAGACGATATATGCACAAAAGAATTGGAGAACCAAGTCAACAGTGAACAGAAATATATCCTCAAAAATATTGTGAAAGACGATAAATTAAGCTTCCCAAACCTTATAAGAGCATTTCTTATTTCAATTTGCTTTATACTGAAAAATGCAGAAATTGGTGATGAAATATACATGTTTAATGAGTACTTGGATGGTGGAAGACGGAACTTTACGGAGATTGTGTCTGCTATGAGAATACTTTTGGATCGAGTGATGAATGGTGAAGCTAAACTTCAGGTGAGTTCCTGTTTTAGTTTGAAACTTTTATAGTACTATTTTGAAAAGGAAAGATTCATTTATATGATGAATGAAGTTTTTTTTTTCAAATAAAACATGGCCCAGGTGTAAATAAAGCCAACTTATAAAAGATAAATAAAGGGGCAAGTTTACCATTAATTTGAACAAAGATCCCTTCGTCTGTGAAGCCCAATCAAATCGGTCTGACGCCATTGTTTAACTATTGTGTCTACTTCGCTAACAGACGTAGGTATACTCTGAGTGAGTATACTCTGATAAAATGTTAGACCTACGTCTGTATATATATAATAATATTTATTATATTTTTTATTTTTATTAATTATAATGTTGACTACCCTGTTGGTCTAAGTAAGCTCTACTGCTGAGAACGAGGTACTGGATTTGATTACCAGGTTGTGTAAAGTTGCATTAGGTTTTCTATCCACAGAGTTTGTATTTGTGCCTGATTGATGGCAATAGGCCACCTATAGATATATGTATCTATAGATATTATGTACTCGTATATATACACAACATTTAATATAACTGACTAAATTTAGGCCTAGATGTAGGTGTCCTATTAATAATAAATTTGTTTAATAATAATATATATTTATTAATAATATATATAATATATTTATTAATTATTAAAAAAAATATATAATATTTTTTTTTATAATAAATAATTATTATTTTTTTATCTCTGCTATTTTTCCTGTGCTTTATTCTGACTATTAACTATTATTTTTCAGCCAACACAAACATCCTACAACCAGTCATTATCCCTGAAGGAATACTCTGAAATACCACCGTTACCTGACCTAGCAGACCTAAAGATGGGCAAAGACTTGCAGTCTCAAATTATATTTGACACATTCACACCGCTCCACATATCCAAGCATCAATTCAACTTTCGCAGAAGAGCCAGCGCTTTTGCTAAACCACAGTCACGGTCATTACTCATCACACCATTCTATCAAGGGCCGAGAGAAGACTTCCTAAAGAGCCTCATATCCTGCCGCATCAGTTCCTATGACCGTCCTAACAACATGCAGAACCTTAACTTGTCAATACTCTCTCAAACAAACTATAGAAACAACGAAACTATAGCTGAATGTTCCTCAGGCTTCACAAAACAGCAAATAATGAGGTTGATGTCAACGAAAAAGTCTAGTAGCTCCAAAAAGTTTAAATATAAGACCGAGAGACCAGAAAATGTGAATGTGAAAAAAGGTGGATTGTTTAATGAGTCAGTGGCTTCGACCGATAGCAACGGTTTGTTCAGAAGTCATTCATCACCAAATCTGTTTGAACACAGAGAAAAGAGAAAATCTAAGTTGCCGATTCCTAGAAAACTATCTGTCATGCAAGAAGACTCTCCACTTCTCGAAGTTTCCGGCATCTTGAAATTACAAAATGATAATAGCTATGGAACTCCTGAAAGTGTAATGCAACTTGAAAGTAACAGAAAAATATTTGATGCTACCAGCATGCCTTCAATATCCATAACTCTTGAACCAGATAAAGTTCCAACAAATATTCCAGAAGACTCGAATAAAGTTCATTTCGCAGATCTAAATGTCCAGAAACTGCAAGAGGACATTCTAGAAAAAGAAGCTATTAAGACTGAAACACCCAAATCTAACTCTCAATTGATAAGAAAAACAAGTTCTTTAGAGAAAATCATCAATAGGTTTAAGAAAGTCAGAGCTAGCGTCTTGCCTTGCGACAACAGCTGTGAAGAAATCAATGAATTTAAAACTATTGTAGAGGAAAAAGAAAACCTCAATACTGTTAACGTAGATGTGTTTACAGCAAATAGGGTCTTACTACCTGATCTCTTAAGTCCAAGTTGCAGTGTGATACCGAAGAAGTCCTCAGACTATTTGGATCCGTTTTGCTTTGACGACGAGCCTCCTTGCAGAAAACCGCGGGAAAGTCTTGGGACCGCATTAGGCGTAGACCACACGTTCCTAGACCAGTTTGATTTGATAGACTAATAAAAATTAAGTTTAAACTAAGGAGTATTAAATAAAATATTAAAAGTCCAGTATTTTTGAAGTTGGATAAGAAAACATCACCTTTGTCTATTAGAATCTTCCATTTTAATTTATGTAGTTTTCAAACTACTGTGCACAAGGATATAGCACATATTTTAAGCTCTCTATAACAAATAGACCATATTTTCTAGATTTAGTGTAGTGGAGCGCAGTGTTTCGATAAATCTTGTTACGACACTCGCAGCACAGGATTATAGTAGTAACTTCTATGAAAAAGCCCAATTATAAAGACTAAAGTTGCATGTATGAGTGTGATGAATGGCAATAGTACATTTTGATACAAGTGGAGAAAGTTTGTTATTGCAATCGAGGCGGAATTATAACACACGAGCCGTAGGCGAGGGTGTTTTTGAGCCGAGAATTGCAATAACAAATGTCCACGTGTATCAAACGACGTTTTTCAATACACTTTTGAAGAAATAAAATAAAATAACGAATAATATTTTTGTCACGAACTATGAAACTATGATTTTAATTTTTTTTTTTCGCGCTTTGGTCTCGCCAGGTTGAAAGAGAGGCAATGGTATGAAGCCGTTAAACAGCCTAATATAAAAAATAGATTTATTTTATATTTTTGAATTCAGAACACAAATAAATGTTAATTTGTGTATAAAAGTAACTATTAGTTTTAAATAATCATGTTTATCTATGATATTCTATTTAAAAACACAATTTGAAAATTCAAAAAATATTTATGCCGTAAAGACGCGTAGTGCTTTGACAAAATAAAAAAAAAAAAACATTCACCTCAGACTATAGACATTGAACCAATTTGGACTAAGTATAGGTATAGTTATCTGTGGCAATTTTCATTCCCGCACACGTGCAGGAAAGTGGAAAAAATCGCACGTGTGTGAAATACATTGCATGTTGTACCTAATCGTAGTGCGTTATGGACCAGTTTTCGAGAAAGTGTATTGAAAAGTGTTTATTTGTACCCTAGTTGGGGTCTGGATGAATATATTTATTTTTACATTGTATAATAATATAATCTAATGGCTAACACATTGGCTTATTTATAGATAATTTTTATCATCAACCATTCAACATTCTGAATATCTTGTAATTTAGGAAAATAGTAATAATCGAAATGCCTCTTACGTCGAATGGTCTGAGCATTAGGTCCTGGGTTTAGTTCCCAGTTCTGGCAGTGTTATTTGGTTTTTCCATCAGGAATATCTCAGTAGCATCCACGGTGTCTGGATTTGAGCCCGATTGATGGCAATAGGCTCGCCCCCATTACATAGGACATAAAACATAACTGTCGAAATGTGGGTGTACTATTAGGTACACCTCTGCATAACCGTTCGGGTATTACAGGCGTGATGTTATGTTATGATGTAATTTTCATCTACCCTTTCATTAAATGGGCCATCATTTGCCACTGTATAAAAGCCATAAGAGTAACTGATATAAGTAAGCGTCCACCTGTCCGCATCGTACGCATCGCATCAAACGGATCGTAGTACTATTGAACAGATTCGAGCGATCCGTACGGTGCGGATCACTGATCAAAAATACTACGATCCGTTTGATGCGATGCTTACGATGCGGACAGGTTGACGCATACCTTTATGATTACTTTTAAAATCTCTAAAGTATGATATTATTAGTTAATTTACTTCATTAGTTGTTAACTGTTATCCAATGTAACTAACTAGTTTTACTATTAAAATGAATATAAATCGATCTTGACGTTTTATTTAATGCTTTTTTGAAGGTTACAAAAAGATTAACACTGGTATTTCAAAAAAAAAACTTTAATTACTAAACATTAGCATTTCAAATACATTGTTACACACTGCATAAAAATATTAGATAAACAGTAATCCAATATAATTTTAGATTGTATAATGACTATCTCATGGAAAAAAAAACAAGAATTCGCGCTAAACTAACAGAGAATGTTGAACACAGTGCGGGCGAAATCGTCATTTTGTAGGTACGCCTCTATAATAAATACATCGTTCTTTGCTTGACCTAAGTAGGTACTTAACCTTTTGTCTGCCACTGTCACAAATACGTGACAAGCAAGCGAGTGCCCTGTACGCCAACGAACACAAATATGTGACAAAATAGTTGAAACCGAACATCGTGAGGAAACCGGCATGTCCTAGAACCAAAAAATTCGAAGACATGTCACATCTACCAATTCGCACTGGGCCCGCGTGGTGGATTATAGCCCATTCCCTCTCATAGAGAGGAGGCCTGTGTCCCAGCAGTGGGAACATTAATAGGCTGATGATGATGAGTAGATGAAATTGTGGCTTGTCGTGGAGGGCACGCGCGTACGTTGTAAGCTCTGGCGTTGAAAAGGTTAAATTCTAGGGTCACCTTCACCCAACTTGACCATTTTCTCCGAGATCTCCCAAACTTTCTTTGCCCTGGCCATATTACTGACAGAATTCGACAAAGAACTTTCACTGCAATCAGAAAAGTACTTTCCAGAAACGTTTTCCAGTTTCTCATCCACTGCCAACATGACGGTCGTCTGGCAACCCTGTTCCGGGTTCTTGAAGAAGCATTTGGTTATTGGGTACAGGAACCAATTTAACGGGGGAGGGACTGAGCTCCAAATCCCGGTTTCAATCAAGCCGGGATGTAGACAGTTCACCGTCACTCCCGTTCCTTCCAGTCTTCTTGCAAGTTCTCTCGTGAAAAGTATGTTGGCTTCCTTTGAAGCGTAGTAAAGATATCCTGGGAGGGTATCAACTGGATTTGGGTTTTCTGTGTTAAAAGTTGCAAGACGGTACAAAGAAGACGCAACTACCACGATTCTGGATGGAGCGCTTTTCTTCAGCAGATCTATCAAAAGATGTGTAAGCAAAAATGGTCCATAATGGTTGGTCTCCATGGTCATCTCAATATCGTCTACAGTTTTCCTCTTCTTGAAGGTGTCTGCATAACCAGCGTTGTGGACCAGAACGTCCAGTTTTGTCTCTGTCTTGTTAATGTCTTCGGCAAATTCTCTGATGGATGCGAAGGAACTGAGGTCTAGTTTCTTGACGAAGACTTTCGTGTTCTTTGTTGTGTCTATGATGTCAGCTGGAAAATTAAGTTTGTTCTATTATATTACCTACTAAAAACGTAGGGCGTTAAAAACGAAAAATGAACGATGAAAAGTAACTCAATACGTAATCTAAATAAAACACACTGAAACAGCCCACTATCCGGTTGGCGACTATACTGAATGTGATCTAATTTCTTCAAAACTGTCACTGATTTCGCCAGAACATTATTTTCTCCGGCTTTCGTAGTTTTACCCTACAAAGCTCTACCCTCACTAATTCGTCATATACACATAATAAACAATTATTACCTTTAACTTTCTCAGCAACCTCCAAATTCCTACAAGCCATGATGACTCTAGCGCCTCTTTTAGCCAGTTCCCTCGCAGTTTCCTTCCCAATGCCACCGGTACACCCAGTCACAATCACAGTCTTCCCATCCATCCTGGTTGGCTTCCGGAACTGTCCGCAAGTGTACTTGGCGAAGAGTCTGACCGCGAAGATGACTCCGAAAAGACCTAGGATCGCGAATACTGTTGCAATGATGAGCACCGGGAAGACCCAGTAGAGGTAGCTTGCTTTCCAAGCTTCGGCGACGATCATGTCTGTAAAGAGAAGAAAGGGTGGATGGTCAGTAAAGTGCTAGTTTTAGGTACTTTTTTTTAATTGAAAAAATACGTTGCCCGAATAGGAATTTCTTCTGTATCGTGGGTGCGTTTACAAACATTTAAAACCACGTATATTTTATGCAAATAAATGATTCTTGATACACAAACGGCCGGACACGGAACAAATATCTGTAGCCCATTAGTTTTCTGCTGTCTACGCCCATACCACGCATACAAATATGTGTTCCGTGCGGGGATGGAACCAGAGACCCTACTCTCTTCTAACGTCCGTCCGTCTCTATCCGTCTCTCTCGCGCACGTCTGCAGATGAGTGCGTGTGAGAGACAGATGGACGGACGGACGTTAGAGAGTAGGGCCCCTGCGACACGCAACGCAGCAATCAATAACAGCTCAGCCACAGCGCCAACCGTGCCAATTATGCGTCAAATAGCTTAGCATGATCCTCCATTACGCCTAAAATACTGCAGTATAAATTTTGAAATAAATATATGGTAAAGTTGAGGATTAATGCCAAGTACTATGTGTGACGAAAACACGATTCCATAAACTTTTCTCGATAGAAAAAAAATCCAAAGTTACCTCCAAATCGAACATGGACCGCTGGTATTCAAAAAGTACTTCAAATTAGATCATGAAACTTTGCATACTAACTGAACTAACTCTAAAGCAGGTCTTATGTGTTTTATTTTTTTAGTCCAATCAATAGATTTTTTGTAAATCGCAAAAAAGCACTCATTTCGCACCATTAGGCCGCAGTGACTGACGTAACAACCGCTTTGTAGTGCAAGCTGATTAGAACCATAGATAATACACTATATAATACAAATTAGAACTTTATTATAACAGTATTTCAAACGAAGTTTGAATCAGCACAAATAGAGTTGCTAATTTTAGGGTTAGAAGGGCCTTAAACCCACTTAATTATTTTAAGCAAATAAATGATTCTTGATACACAAACGGCCAGACCCGGAACAAATATCTGTAAGCCATACCACAGGCCATACAAATATAAGTCTGTTCCGTGCGGGGATCGAACCCGCGACACGCAACGCAGCAATCAATCGCCCAGCCACAGCGCTATATAACCACGGTAATATTATAATACAGTACTCCGACTTCATACAAACGGACGAAACGCGAGCTATACCTACGCGCCTCGATCGCGGGGTGCGCCCGGGGCGCAGACAGTCACGGCTGTACCGCAGTGTCGAACGGACGGTGTGTTGTTTTTTAACAATAACCGCGCGATTTTTTCTCTAAAAATCAGTTAATATGTCGAGTAGGAAGTATTGTGCTGTTTTTGGTTGTATGAATTCGTCAATAACGCATCCAGACTAGAGTTGCCGCGAATACTCGCTATTATTCGGTATTCGGCATTACTCGACATTTTTTTTTATATTCGTCGAATACCGAATAATAGCTAGTATTATTCGGCATTCGGCGAATAGTCGTCGAAAATAAACTTTTAACGGACAAAAGAACTAATGAGTTAAAAATAATCATTTTTTTAATTATTTTCCTTAATAAAACAATAGACAATATCAATTATTATCTGTAATATGTGCCTGCGCCTATCATATTCATGAAATTAAATTAGTAAGGCTTGTTAATTAATATTTAAAATCCAACAGAGGCAGATTGTGGTGCAAAAAAACATTTTTTTCTGCACGTTCTGGAGCAAGTCGGTTTCGTTTTTCTTCGTAAATTAAACCTGCCTCGGAAAATAGTCTTTCTGAATAAACAGAGAGATTTTTTTATGTCGAATAGTAATGTCGAGTTATTCGACTATTCGCCAAAGTGAATGGCGATTAATCGGTATTCGATTATTCGCTATAAACACTATTCGCGGCAACTCTAATCCAGACATAAGTTTTATTAAATTACCTGGAAACTCTGAAAGGTAAGACTATAAAATAATTTTACTTACTATTAGGTAGGTACATAATGTGTGTCTTTTTAATGGATAAGTACTTATTTCCTTTTATCTCACAAAAAAAATGTGTTTGGATTACCTAATACATAAATCGAATAGAGTAACGGAAAGTTATTGAGACGAGTGAAAAAGGTAGTTATATGCGGTTCTGAATGAATCATGATACGGTAGGTACCTACCTACTACTTACGCTTGTGTTAAAACTTCTGTGCATGTGTGTTTTGTTAGTTTGCATAATTCTAAATTCTAAATAAATTTGTTAGTTTGCAAATCTACCAATCAAAAAACATCACGCATTTTTATTGAACACTTCCTATTCAATATACAAAGTATTTCATTTATTTATATAAAAAACTTTTTATGTCTGTCTCTCTCGCTCTTAGGCGGGACGCGTGCCTCTCACTCGCTCTCATTGTAAGCGCATAACGTGAGCGGAGCGTTACCCAGTTTCTTGAAGTGTCACCCGGCAAACCAATTTATAAGACGTTGTCACGTCAAAAGGATATTTACAATCACAAAACTAAATAGAAACAGAAAGTAGGCAAATGTAATTAAAATGCTGGAGATGGGCAGCCCTAACGCATGTTTACGTACCGCGCGGCTGTAGGCATTTATTTATATCATGCGGCCGAGATACACTACTGTGTATACTGTGATATAACCGTGCTGATAAATTTTATTAGAGAGAAGAAATGCATCTTGAGGAACCTAGAACATAGTAGTACATACGAGTGGACTTATCCACCTGACAAAGCTCAATACTAAACATCTAGTCTCTTTTGTAGGCATAACATTGTTCCCATTTATCCGGAACCAATTTCGTCAGTTCTGGCCAGTTTGTTCCTAACTCTTTCAATAAATGTCCTAAAACGGTCTAACATCCCATTTAAGGCCTCGGCGGGCCATACACGTGTCATGCAACATCGTTTTTATCTACGCGTGAGAACCGTTGCGTCCCGGTGACTCATGCTTTCCACAACTTTTTTTATTTGTTTCCTACGCAGTTGATGTCGCAAGATGCGTGTAGCTAGGGGTCAGGGGTGTTTGTCTACTTCGGCAATCAATCCTATAGTCGTCGCGTCTGATTACCTAACTCCATCTGTGCTTAAGGCCCTTCTAACCCTAAAATTAGCAACTCTATTTGTGGTGGTTTAAAAACTTCGTTTGAAATACTGTTAGAATAAAGTTCTAATCAGCTTGCACTACAAAGCGGTTGTTACGTCAGTCACTGCGGCCTAATAGTGCGAAATGAGTGGTTTATGCGATTTACAAAAAATCTATTGATTGGACTAAAAAAATAAAACACATAAGACATGCTTTATAGTTAGTTCAGTTATTCTGCAAAGTTTCATGACCTAATTTGAAGTACTTTTTGAATTCCAGCGGTTTATTGTTCGATTTGGAGATAACTTTGGTTTTTTTTTCCATCGAGTAAAGTTTATGGAATCATGTTTTCGTCACACACAGTACTTAGCGTTAATCCTCAACTTTAGCATATATTTATTTCAAAAATAATGCTGCAGTATTTTAGTCGTAACAAAGGATCATGCTAAGCCATTTAAGGTAGTATAGGCCCTTAAGACCATTAGATTTAACGCACGTAATGTTACCTTAG
Organism: Xestia xanthographa; assembly: GCA_905147715.2. Taxonomy (NCBI): domain Eukaryota; kingdom Metazoa; phylum Arthropoda; class Insecta; order Lepidoptera; family Noctuidae; genus Xestia; species Xestia xanthographa. The sequence goes on from LR990664.1 coordinate 4,353,568, forward strand.
CGACTTCTAATTCTATGAACATTAACCTTTGAGGTCTCTTCATTGTGTTTACAACGAGCAAGTTTTTTACCTTGAGGCACCAATACCAATGTCTCGACATGTTGTAATGAAAATACTACTACTACATCAGCCCATAACGTCCACTGCAGGACATAAGCCTCTCCCATGATGGGAGGAATTTGCCGTAATCTCTACGCTTGGCAGGCGGATTGGAGATCGCAGTGATGAAAGACTAACAGAAAACGCTGCTGCCCATTCTCTAGTCTACGGAGGTGCAAGGTGTTCTGCCTCAGACATTAGTCGCCTTATACGACACCCGTGAGTGTACTGGGTTGGTTCTATTCTACTCTGCCGGATACCACACGCCACACGGCTAAAATGAAAATAAATTGTGATATTGAACTAAGTACTTAATTAACTTAGTATCAACATTACCCAGTTACTGGGTTGCTAAGGTCAGATAGGCAGTCGTTCCACGCAAAATGCTGGTATTCAGCTGCATCCGGTAATATTGGTAGCATATTTATCTCAATGTTGGTATACTTGGGGTCACGTAAAAAGAGCGGTGGCCAAAATAGGAACTAACATTTTCTGTATTGTTTTATGTGTTCGGTGGAGACAAGTAGCGCCACCCTTCAACGCTCTTTTTATTTGACGCGAATTATAGCCGATCCCAACATAGCTGATAAAATGCTAGGCAGATGATTATGATGATATTTTATGGACTACCCTCAGTATTATATATAACATCATTGGACTACACTTCATAAAAGATAGCTTGATCTCTGCGACATATTATGTCAAACTCATACAACGAACTTCAAATTTGAAGTTTGTTGCTGTATGTCAGTCGCAAAGATCAACCTATCTTTTATGAAGTATGCTCCCGGGTTCGCCCACTTGACAAATTATATACTAAAATCTTACTCTTGAATCACTCTATCTATTAAAAAAACCCGCATAAAATTCCGTTGCCTAGTTTTAAACATCTCAGCACACGTTGACATAGGGACAGACAGACGCGGCGGGGACTTTGTTTTTAACCGACTTCAAAAGGAGGAGGTTCTCAATTCGATTGATATTTTTTTTTTTGAAGTGAAAACTTCTTTAGGCGCGTTGAGCACTTTTTGGGTGAAGGAAAAACATTAAACTCATCGTCACGTAACGTAACGTGCGGTGACGCTTCGTAGCCGTTCGTAGCACTCGTAGCATCCGCTACGGCGTAGCACCACATAGGCATGCGCGGGGCATAACCAGTGCTACGACTGGGGCGGGGCCTGTGTTTTCACTTCTATCGGCAGTCCCCAAAGACTGCTCTGTTTTTTTTTTATGTATGTACACCGATTATATAATATGTAGTGATAAGTTAACTTTAACCGACATGGGAATCGAAGCAAGAACCCCACGCTGCAGTCGTGCTTCTGACAAGTAGAACAAGCTCAAAAACAAAGCTGACCGTATTTTGAAAAAATATCAAACGCGTCAAAAGTTTTTAAAAATCCTTAGAATTTTTTTCGGCTAACTTTGTTAATATGTTGCCTTGGTATGGTCATGACCATCTGACCTAAATCGGCTAGTAATTAGGTTAAAGTCAATCAAAACACTAATTAATTCTTATGACCTGAATTCAACAGGAACCTACGTGATCTGATGAGCAATTTAAATAATTTCGTAATACAATTTAGTATTGTTAGAATCACTTGCGAAGGTCAGCAGTTTGATAATGTATTGTCTTGCAATTACTTATATATGTTACTGCAATCAATTAGTCGGTGAGTGCCTTGAACAATGGTCAAGATCGGCATCCATTTAAAATGGCATAGATTTAGAAAATGTAACGGCAAAAAAATCACTTTTGATTGCCAAAATTAATCCCCATTTTATCGTGAAATTATAGCTAGAACGAGGCTAGAACCAAACATTTTTTTTTTTAGATAATGACCACCAGTAATTGAACTGTTACCTAAGCTCGTGCATCCGAGTCGACGGAGCCCCGCTAGGTGGGGCTGCTACTTCTGAACAGTTTATAAAAAATAAATCGGGGGCAAAACCAGTTTGTCATCAACCACCTCATTAAAATTTGGTGCTCAATTTACAAAATTTGGTGTTCAATTGATATTTTAGGTTTAGGTGATAGATGTTAGTGGTCACAAAGTTATTATTGGTGGTAATTTAGTTTCCCCCATTTAAGGCGCTGTCAACACCAAAATCGCGCACACTGTCTATTTATATGGGAGAAAACGAGACGTCACTATTACTGGGCGGCTAGGTTTTAGAAGAAAATAATGAATAAATATTGATATAAAAAAAAGTATGGATTATTTGTGAAATATGACTCGTTAGCGGTTTAGGTATGAATATGTTGATTTATTGTTTTTAATTGCAGACCCATACGTCAAAAAAATAAAGACATAGGACCGTTAATGATGATTTTAAGACCAATCTTTGCAGTTATTTTCTATCGAGCCGATTTCGTCGAAATATGTATCGAGTCCGTCCAAGGTCTTTGAAATATGATCAATATTAACATTTTTTTTTGCCGTGCTAGAACAAATACTTTTTCTTAAAAAACTGCTTAACATCAATTTCAACAAATTAGGTGTTGTCAGCCCCTTAAAATCACCTTATTCAGGGGTTATCGTGGTATGTAACGCGGAGGAATGAGGAAAATGTTGAATAGTTGCAGTAGATGGCTATTAGAGTACCTAGAGGAAGACCAAAGAAACGATGGATGAACTGTGTGAAGGATGATATGGGTAGAGAGGAGGTGACTGTTGAGATAACGAGTTATATAGAACCATTTGTGTTTTAATTAATTAAATTAGGTAAATACTTTTAATTATTATTTTAAGGCGGTACCCCGAGCAAAATTAGCAACTCTATTTGTTGTGGTTCAAACTTCGCTTGAAATACTGTTAGAATAAAGTTCTAATCAGCTTGCACTACGAATTGGTCGTTACGTCATCGTCAGTCACTGCAGGCCGAATTGTGCGAAATGAGTGGTTTTTATTCTTTATAAAATCAAACTTACGTCTTTTGGAAAAAATAAAACGACAATTATGTTCATTATTAAATTGCCTATCCATTAGTATAAGTAGCAAATCAAAATAATGGTTACTTTACGAGGAGTAGCATTTTATAAATCATTATTTCTCATTTCTATGGTTTCGTTGTGAGGGGATTTATTAAACATTAAGCGACTTAAAAAAAAATATGAAACGACAATTTTGGAGTCAAGGATATGTAGTAATTTAATGTGCCTCCTTATCGTAGTTGGTATTTCTTTTGGATAAAGAGGAGTAGGCTCCGAAAAACTGCTCGCTCAAGGTCATTTGCTCGGGGAGCCGCCTTAACACGGTAGGTAGTGATCATTTTAATGCAAGATTAATTACGTAACTACCAAAAACCACCACCCCAGCTACCTAATAAAGCAAGAATGTCTGACGAGATGATGAAAAAAATCTATTATTCAAGCCAAAATTAATTTTGGCTTGAATAATAGATTTTTTTAAGTTATCTATGAGTGGTCCCAGTCGCTGGAAGAAAAATATTTATTTTTTACGGATCCGGCGACTGGGACCGCGGTCCCAGTTAATTGCGGTCCCAGTCGCCGGAAACCTCGAGATGACGAATATACATGCTACGCCGACCTCAAATAAATTGGGATAAGGTTGGAGAACGATGATGATTCAAGGGAGAATCACTATTAGGGATCTGCTCGAACAAAGTTCAAAAAGGAACAAAAAAATAAAAATGAAGGAACATACTCTCACCGAAGACCCCTCTCTCAACCTAGAGGGTAGGCAAAACTCTTCGATCGTGTACAGTCAGCTTCACGATGTGGTACCACCCCCCTTAAATTGAAAGCACCTACTTTTGACCCCGGGGTACCTACTGCAGGCAGAGCCGTCTCTAGCCCATGTAACGCCCGTGTGCAAAGTTGCAAACGTTACCCAAGCGCCCCCTAGTAAGCACGCGGTCAAAATGAAATGGGTACAAAGTACAAGGAACAGCACATCAAGTTACCACAAACTGACAAATTTATCCAATGGATAATATACTCTATTGTTTGGAAATTAAATTTGAAGAAGAAATTTGTCGGTTTTGGATACCATGATGTGCTGTTGTCTGTGTTTAGAATTATACAGAATGTTGTAAAACATACCCATGTTAACATGCCTTGTTTTGCTGTAATTCTACAAATATAAGAAGAGCTTCAGATGCTATACAAAATGTACGCAAAGCGGAGCTCGCCGGCCAATGCGCGCGCCCAGTGGGGCTCCGTAGCGAGAAGCGCTCGGCGCCCCCTAGGACCGCTGCGCCCGTGTGCAACGCCTACCCTGCACACTCGGTAAAGACGGCCCTGACTGCAGGGGTACCCAATTAATGCAACCCGCCGTACCGTATACCTAATAAGTTATGAAACCTGCGAGGATCACTACAGAAGTCCTCATGTTTTGAAAACCCTTAATAAAATTTTCGAACAAAATATATAAGTAGAATAATTTTATTTGTGTAAAAACATGGTACATCAAGGTCTTACACACATGGGTTGTGGTTGTGAACATATATGTTTCGCCATAGAATGGCATTCAAATTATTAGAACATGTTAAAATTAATACGAAACATCAATTTGTTTAAATATTACCTATAATATGTCTATACTCACAATGCAAACACAATCTACTTCCTCGAACCACATCCAAAACACATTAGTTGTGTAAACTAAATACCTACTGTTCCGTAAGTAGGTATTATATTTTTCAAGACCACTACACGAGCAAGCAATTATACCAAAAATAAGACGTTCTCTATGTCTTGCACTGATGTCTATCCTTATCGCACAGGTATAGCATACTGATGAATCTTTAAGCTTAACATTAACTCATATAAGATTTAACTAGGCACAAAAAATCATTAAGCCCTGTTCACATTGGTGGAATTACTTTGTAGTTTACGTCATAGATAAAGTCAAGCACTTTGATTATTAATACCTCTGGAACCAGAAGAGGTTCCCAGGTATATGGTATAGAACAGTGTTTTTCAACCTGGGGGACGCGACCCCCCGGGGAGTCGCGAATCCTCTATAGGGGGGTCGCGAAGCCTCTATAGGGGGGTCGCAAGAGGTCGCGAAAACAACCTCAACAAACAAAACAATAAAGCCTATAAAAATAGATTTGAAAAGAAAATGTTAATTAAAGGAAAAATTTAAACATTTGTATGTTCATACAAATTAACAAAATAAAAATCTGTTAGTACTTATCCATCTTATTTCGGTTTTGCTTGTTTGTCATTAACTAATTTCTCCCATGGTGTACCTATCCCTTTTTACTACATTGATTTTGAGAATTAAATCGAATTCCAAATTAAAAAAAAATGTGTTAAAAACATTTATAAATTTAAAATTTAACATTAATAAAATACATAAAAAAAGGCGAAGGGGGTCGCCAAATATTTTTTTATATTAAGGGGGTCGCGTCATGAAAAAGGTTGAAAAACACTGGTCTCGAACAAAAAAAAAAGATCGCATTGACGGGGAAGCCAAGTGCCATAGGCCAAAGTTGCCTGGAAATAAATGAATGTTGTTCATGTTGTTATTGAGCTCGGACGAAATCTGCTCATTTTTACAACAAAATCCCGTGCACTCGATCTCCATATCTGTTTAACACCCTTAACGAATCATCGACACGAAGAAGAAGAAGAACTATTATTGGTCTCATTTTTTTTCTTTTTCTTATTTTTTAATGTTTTTTTTATCGACCCTTTTTTATTAACAAAAACAAGAAATCACATGCTGCGATGCTATTGGTTGATGAGCTTAAATAAGCGCTTCAATAGCGGCCGAATGCTGCAAGCAAAAGAGTCGTATTGGTGGTGAGATTTCGTCCGAGCTCATTGTACTTTTGCTCCATTATAGCTACTTCTCTTTCCCTCGTTACCCGTGGTCCCGGTGGGTCGACCCATTACCGGGTCCATGGGGAATTTTAATTACCCGTGGTTCCATGGCATCAGGGATTGTTCCCGGACTTCTGACTATACCGATAGAAAATTAAAACCATCAGTAACATACAATAGTTTACTCATTCATAAGCAATTCCCACGCTGCTAAAAGGGGTGGTGGTATGGGCCCAGGGCCCCAGGTAGATAGAGGTGCAAGATTAATGTCATTAACTCATCATTATGAGTAACAATGATTTAATGTTAGGTACTGCGTATGTCTCAGATTTGTCAGCTCGAGAAATCATCTTGGAGATTAATTACTAAGTAAATAAGTAGTTCACAACTTCAAAAGGCACTCAGTCTGTCTGTCCAAATGCCGAGTTAGAATAGGTACCCAACAGTGGCGTTTTAATATGCAGGTAAACGCCACCTATGTGAACTAGGCTTTAGACATTTACTTATACAAATATTAAAAACAAAAAAAAAAATACAAATTAGAATTGACCTCAAGGTTCAAAGTACAACCTCTGAGAGTCATCATCATCGGCCTAGCCTTTTCCCAACCATGTTGGGGTCAGCTTGCAGTCTAACCGGGTGCAGCTGAATACCAATATTTTACATGGAGCGACTGCCTATCTGACCTCCACAACCCCAACCGGCCACCCCCTCAACATCTGAGAGTATTTAATACAATGCAATATCATAAAAACAATAGGTACTACTCTTAAAACATTTAATACTTAAACAAAAATTCTGTAAAACAATTATTATAGTTCTCCACTTAGTGCGTCATCTATTTATTATGCAATTAGGAAACTGACGTATATATACGTCAGTTTCCTAATTGCATAATCGCTAATTGACTAATTTAAATTCATAAACGATGGCCTGCGGGTCTAAAATGGCCGCTATAGCAGAATCTAAGCAGAATATTAGCATGAATCACGTTAAAAATTTTAAATTCTTAAAATGGACTTTATGTCCGTAACTATAAAGTCCATTTTAAGAATTTTTAACGTGATTCTCAAAACGATTCTGATAAAGCGGCCATTTTAGACCCTCTGGGCATAATATGTTATGGTTGATTGAAATAATACCTATGTTGTGTTACCTACTTATGTCCGCTGTCTGTCAAAGTGCGGGTCAACATTTGCCCTTCCGGTTTGAAACAAACTGCTTTCTAATCAATAAGAAAAGGCGGCTTATGTCATTATTCTGTTGCCCTTTTCCCAATTCATTTGACTTCGGCGCAGCATATTAATTGTCTTCTTCTTTCATACAAAAGATGGCTTATGTAATCCGCGGAACAAGTGTTATTACCACTTCTAACGTAAAAAAGGCATACAATTAACGAACTACCAGATTTAGCAAAATGTAACGGCAAAAAAAATCACTTTTGATTGCCAAAATTAGTAAATGATCACCAAAATTAATCCCCATTTTATCGTGAAATTAGAACCAAAACTATATTTTTTTATGACCACCAGAAATTGAACTGTTATGCTCTTGTATTCGAGTCGAGGGAGACCCAGTCGACGGAGCCTCGCCTCGCGGGGCTCCTACTCCTGAATGGTTTATAAAAAAATAACCGGGGTGCCCCAAGTCGGCCTAGGCAAAACTAGTTTGTCATCAACCACCTCATTAAAATGTTCAATTTACTAAATTTGGTGATCAATTGATATTTTAGGTGATAGATGTTAGTGGTCACAAAGTTATTTTTAGTGGTCATTATATTTTCCCCTATCTCCTATGTCCAGCAGTGGACGTCTTTCGGCTGAAATGATGATGATGATATTTTCCCCCGTAAAAAAATATAAGTATGTCGGATCCGGTCATGAGTACGGACGGGTGAATGAATCGAAAGCGCGCCAGTGGTGACATCACGCGAGCTACTCCCCACCATGGCGGCTTTTACAGAGTCCTGATGTTGTCCGCCTCGCCGCGAGGTGTCAACATCAGGACTAGGGCGTGCAAAACCGGTTTTCCGGTTTTGGCAAAAACCGGAAACCGGACAAAATTTACGGATTTTTGAAAACCGGGTTTGAGAGTCAAAACCGGAGTTAACACCGGTTTTGCCGTTATTGAATTACATTTTGATTTAAATCAACTTTTTTCGAACGGTCGTCATCAAATAAATCCGAACGCAACCCACACCCTCTTACACTTCTCCCTCCGCGACCTCCGCACCCACGAAGCGACTCCTGCGACCCGATCCCGCATGCCCAAACTCAAACCTTACCTTAAACTTTTCCCAAACCCAATGGTGCTGTCTATGCTGACATATCTGCGACTATTACAAACTTATTGCAGCAGCTAAAATATAAGCTCAAGGACTCTGATAACATCGCCGTAGTTGTCTCCGAGTAGTTCGTGCCATCGTTATCGTTATCATCTCACGCTGAAGTTGTAGCTGATGAGCTAACTCTTCAAGAGCAGCTTGATAAGGAATTGGATAAATGCAGGAAAACCCCCAAGAATCGGTCTTATTTCGACCTTGCATGGTTTGTCAAGGAAGAACAAGCCATGTATGAAAGCATGACGTAACTATTTGATGTGTACAAGTGTTGAGAGTGGGAAAGCCTTTTCGAGTGCTGGGTACTTTTGCAACAGAATAAGAAGTACGCTATGATCTGATAAAATGTTAGATGCACTTCTATTCTTATGAACAAATTATCAAGAACACCGGTCTCATGGAAAAAAATATTATTGTTTATTTAAATTAGTGTACGGTACACAGTTGATTTGATCTCGTTTTATAGTCAAATATGAATCCTTTAATGTTGTTAGTAGTTCGTAATTAATGAGCTCAAGATTAAAAAAATCGAGACGTTTTTTTTAATCTTTTCGATTTCTTAATGATTCGGTACTATGCATGTTATATATTGTCTTAAACATTTCTTTTGGAGAATTAATGTGGATTGTACGTTTGTCGAGTTCCCCCAATATAACACCGTAAGTTAACAGTGGGTACACATTACCAAAATACGCATTTCTCGTAACACTTGGATTTGTAGTTTCTGCCAAAACTGACAATGCGATTAGAGATACCACAAACTTACTTGTTGTTGATTTGATCTCAGATAGTTAATCTTTATATTATTTTAAGTTCATGTTATCCATATTCCAAACTATTAATGTGGTCTTCTTGGTATTGGCATAAATGGTTGATTAAAAAGAGGTTTGATACAATTTGTTTTATTTGTGTATCTGAAAATATTTTGTTGTTAAAATTCAACTACATATGTATAAAAAAAAAAAAATTGTCGAAACCGGGGCTAACACCGGTTTCCGGTTTTGGGCCCTCAAACCCGGAATTCAAAACCGGTTTTGAAGACCTTCCGGTTTTGCACGCCCTAATCAGGACTCTGTAAAAGTCGCCATGGTGGGGAGTAGCTCGCGTGATGTCACCACTGGCGCGCTTTCGATTCATTCACCCGTCCGTACTCATGACCGGATCCGACAAGTAGATACTTTGTTATGAACTTGCGGCTTTTTGGAAGCTGCTTGCTTGCCCGATGCGTCATGATTTTTTGTTCGACTAAAAATCACAGTTTAATTGTTAGCTAATTGACTAGATAAACTTTCTATCCCGGTACCCGGTAGTAAGAACTCTTGCGAAAATTACCGAACGGGCGAAGCGGCGGGCTTAAGCTAGTTTAAAATACGCTCTAGATTTAGATTCTTAGCTTTCTATTCTGACATAAAAAGTAGAGGCCCCAGTCTTTAAAAATGTACATAAATAAGCACTTTGTATTGAGTCATCAAACTTTAGGTCAGTCAAAAAATTACGCAATGCGGTACCAGCCACTATTGGACGAACCTAGGAGATTTAAGATTTCTTCATTTGCAACAAAACCATCATCTTCATCTGCCTAGCCTTTTCCTAACTATGTTGGGGTCAGCTATTCTGGTATTGCTATACTGGTATTCAGCTGCATCTGCATCCGGTTAGACTGGAAGCCGACTCCAACATAGTTGGGAAAAGGCTAGGGTGTGCTACTGGTGTTATGACTAGGGTTGCCAACATTTCTTAGCCGAAATATAGTATTTCTGAAAATAAGCTATAAAAAATATAAGTACACTTCTAAAAAATATAGTAGGTATTTTTATGGAAAAATTAAAAAATAGTCAAAGATATAGGGTTAGTACCTATATGTTCGTTATTTATTTTTATAAAAACTATATTTTTTTGCACTTCTTCCATTTTTTAACAATGTTATACCTAAATGTCTAAAATAAAAGAATTATTATGCTCCATTATTATATTAAATTCTCGCCATTTCGAATTCATAACCGAAAATATCCTTTCTGTAAATGCCGAAGTGACGGAAATAGAGAGCAGGAATGAAATTTTATAAACTTAACTTTAAATAAATTGGGTAAGTTATCTTCATTATTTTTAAAAATACGCTGCCATTTTTTCAGTTATCTCATGTTTTACTTTTGCAAAGATATAACACGCCTCACTCAAAAGTTAATTTAGGAGGCGCGTTTATAATTTTTTAAAATAAGGATTTGTTTGTTAGATTTGTGTGAAAATATAGTATTTTTGCCTACTATATATTTCTTCAACAGTATATAGTACGCAGACCCGAAATATAGTACAATACTATATTATAGTACGGTTGGCAACCCTAGTTATGACTGTGTGTGTGGTAAAGAACATAAAACCGCAAATCATAGTTGCGGATTAATGAAATAATACAAGCGGTATAGAGAGTTACTGTTATTGAATTGAGGTCATCGACCCACCTGTGCAAGGTCAATGTCCATTAAATACAATTACATGCGTAGTTTATGAAGAAATGTCGTAATTTTGATATAAGTAGTCTAATAATTATGTGAATTGTTATTTGATATTCCAGTCATGCATAGTAGTCGCAAGCACGACTTACTGAGCATGAGGTACTCTGGGTTCGATTCCCGGGTCGGGCAAAGTTATTGGGTTTTTTCCAATATGAATTTTTCAGTAGCAGCCACTGGCTGGTGGCTGCCTTACGTTGTTAGGCTCCCGGGTTTGAATCCCGGTAGGAGCAAATGTTTTTGTGATGAGCATGGACATTTGTTTCAGAGTCACGGATATACATATAATATATATCCGTGATAATAATTATATTATAATAAGTATGTATTTACAAACAAAAAGTATCTATGTAGTATATTAATAATCTGGTGTCCACGACACAAGCCTTGTTGCTTAGTGTGGCACTAGATGGCGCTGTGTGTAATGTCCAGCAATATTTATTTATTTATTTGTGAACGGTTGCTGGCAATAGGTTCGCTCCCTATTACAACAACTGGCGAAATGTGGGACCCGTACTACCTCATCTTTTTACTATGGTACTAGGTATAAGGTACGCCTGCCTATCCGGTCGGGGTTTACAGGCGTGATGTTATATTTTTACGGAGAAATGTCGCAATTTTGATACATAGCAGTAAGTGTATTGTTATTTGATATTCAAGTCAGGAATGACGGACTGACGCAAGACGGTTTGCGAAGTCGCGACTTTTTTTGGTCTTCATTGTTTCTAAATGGTGCCCTTCACAAGCTATGTTCACATTTGTATAATTATGTACTCGTAGAACAATCCTACTGATTAAGATGTAGGTAACCTGTTACATTACAACTGACAAAATAGGCTTGTGTCCTGAAAAAATCTAATTAGTCAGTTAGATTATCAAAAATATTTGACACGTATTTTTTCTTTTGTTACGTAAACCAAAATTGACGAAGATACGACGCTTTTAAAATTCTCAATAGGTACGTCACGCACGCCCTATAATTTTTAGTGCGTTGTGACGTCACGAACTCACGAGCTAACTCTCGAGTTTTGATGCGTTTTATCTTTGTGAATATTCATTGCTTTACAAAAACAAAAAATACGTGTCCATTATTTTCCAATACTCTAACTGACGGATTAAATAGATTTACAATTTATTGATGGTGAAAACTAACCCATTCTACAAATTACACCCGGGACTAACTGCTCTACCTACTTTACGAGGCACGGAGAAAACTCGTTACCTATGTAATGTATGGTCACCCATTCACAGACCGACCATATCCCAGATCAGCAGGCCATTAAACCAGGAAGTTGATGTCATATAAATGAATCACCAGTGCTTATGAGCCTATACTACCTCAGATTAGCAACTCTATTTGTGGTGGTTCAAACTTCGTTTGCTTACTGTTAGAATAACGTTCTAATCAGCTTGCACTACAAAGCGGTTGTTACGTCAGTCACTGCGGGCCGAATAGTGCGAAATGAGTGGTTTTTTGCGATTTACAAACAATCTATTGATTGGACTAAAAAAATAAAACACATAAGACCTGCTTTATAGTTAGTTCAGTTAGTATGCAAAGTTTCATGATCTAATTTGAAGAGGTTTATTGTTCGATTTAGAAGTAAATTTAGATTTTTTTTCTATCGAGAAAAGTTTATGGAATCGTGTGGACTAGCATTAATCCTCAACTTTACCATATATTTATTTCAAAATTAATGCTGCAGTATTTTAGGCGTAACGGAGGATCATGCTAAGCCATTTGAGGTAGTATAGGCCCTTAACCTGAAGAGTTTGGAAACTTGTCTTTTTTATCTGTTGGTAGTGGTATGCTCTTGTCTCAGTCAGTCTTGGATAATCCGTTGTCAGTCTTGCGTAGGCAAAATTGTTTCTTAGTTGAACTTTCTCTTCCACTAGGTACATGTTGACACAAAACATTACCAACAAGATGTTGTCGGATGTTGCTTAGAGATGTTAAATAAAGAAGACGTCATTTCTGTATTGTAGTCCCATTTGTGCGACACAGATCTGATGCGTCGGTATAGTAATATGTAGTACCAGTAGTGATAGTAACCTAACAATTAAAATTAATCTTTATGCATGCATTGATTAATGAACAACCATTACATAATGATGAACACCGTGATAAAATAATAATTAATAGTATAGTTGCAAAGGTAAGCGCGATGTTCTTCAAAATCAGTGGTGCATACAACCTTTCACATTTCTTAGAAATGAGAGAATACTTCAGAAACAAAATAGAAAAATAAAAACCGGCCAAGTGCGAGTCGGACTCGCGCACGAAGGGTTCCGTACCAACTATTATAAAAAAATCACGTTTGTTGTATGGGAGCCCCCCTTAAATATTAATTTTATTCTGTTTTTAGTATTTGTTGTTATAGCGGCAACAGAAATACATCATCTGTGAAAATTTCAACTGTCTAGCTGTCACGGTTCATGAGATACAGCCTGGTGACAGACAGACGGACAGACAGCCAAGTCTTAGTAATAGGGTTCCATTTTTACCCTTTGGGTACGGAACCCTAAAAACACACTGCAACTAGCCCTGCGGTTGCGGTTAATAGGCATAGGAGAAAAAATACCGGAAAACCCATCGATCATTTGCAAAAACTTAAAGTCATTCATTCAAATTAGGCCGAGAATCAGAACATAACGAACGTAAAAAACTAAAGAACATGATGCGGAAGATTGGCTTGTAAGTAAACTGCCCCAAGTGTGTCGCTTGTGGAATTAACTTTAGGGTCTAATTAGAGACTTAAGAATGTAAGATGTCATCATTAGATTACCTCAGCATTTCACGGCTCTTGTCACATGTGATTTAATCGCAGGCCATACCGCGCATAGGCTGGCGGGTGAAGCGAGATGAGGGAAACTAGGTATAACTAAGCTTTGGCGAGCTAAACTATGTGGGTTCATCACACCGAAAACTACAGACGAGGCGGGCGAGGTGAACGGATGGCATCGCTGGCATCGTCGCATATTTCGTTCACATCGTTTGTATCGCTGACGTATAGCTTATAACTGTAGTTCGTGGTGTGAAGCAAAGTATGAAAAGAGGTAAACCGATGATGTAGTTAATCGCTGCGCTTACCATGCGCTTTAGGGACTAATCACACTTATTCAGCTCTATTCAGCTTATGCCCATAGAAAACAACGATTTTGTATGAGACGCGTACGCGTCGTGCGCTCTGAACGGATGCGTACGCGTCTCATACAAAATCGTTGTTTTCTATGGGCATAAGCTGAATAGAGCTGAATAAGTGTGAGTAGTCCCTAAAGCGCAGGCCACACCGCCAGCTAGCGAGTGAGCGAGCGAGTCGAGCCTCTTTTCATACTTCGCAGCTTCGTTTCGGCTCTTTCGGTAGTTCGCGGTGTGAACCAAAGTTTGAAAAGAGGTGAAACGATGCCTCGCCCGGCTCGCTCGCTGGCTAGCTAACTAGCGGTGTGGCCTGCGAGTCGGCTCAACACTTTTTCTTCTTCCTCCCCCGTCAATGGTCACGCTATAATTTATTTTTATCATTCCTCGCATTATCCATCTGTGATTTCGCCTTGATCGACCCGCAACTGACCAAGTGTGTTTATCTAATAACACACCGACGACTTATTCACATTAAATACCTACATTCTATTTAAACAGCTTTGCGGTGAATTGGGTTCCGTAGTTTCCCGTCCGTCACAATAAGTGTTCCCACTTATGAGTTTAAAGGTGGGTATCCATTATGTAAAAATGCTTGCATATACGAATATACTACAAACTTAGTCCAGAAATTATTTTGTACAACTTTTTGTCTTTTTTGTACAAAAACTGTTGTTTCCATCAAGTTCAAAATGATTTTCCTAGAAAGTCCTTATAAAGTTCTACTTTTCAGATTTTTTTCATATTTTCTAAACTTATGGTTCAAAAGTTAGAGCAATTATTTCCGAAATTATTGACATTATCAAAAAATGATTTAAGGAAACCCCTATTCATTTTTAAATACCTTTCCAACAATATATCACACGTTAGGGTTGAAATTAAAAAAAAAACACTTCCCACTTTACATATAGGGGGGCTACCCTAATAAAACATTTTTTTCCAATTTTTATTTTACCACTTTGTTGGCGTGATTGATATACATATTGGTACCAAATTTCAGCTTTCTAGTGCTAACGGTCACAGAGATTAAGCGAGGACGGACGGACAGACATGGCGAAACTATAAGGGTTCCTAGTTGACTACGGAACCCTAAAAATTAAAATGGAAATATAAGATAATAACAAAATTAAAATTTACAAAGTTTAACATGAATTTGAAATGTATGTGTAGGTAGTTAGATTATATTACAAGTTAATTAAAGTTTGTAAAGAAGCATTCATTTTTAGCAATAACCAAACCACCTTTCGGTGTGGAAATCCGAATTACATAGACGAATTTCAAAATGCAATTGATTATACGTTGACTGAGTATGAGTTTTAAATATGAATCATTTAATTGTGTATTTATGAGATAAGAAGCAACTAAACAATTCTATATTGTGAAACGACGACGATTGAGGCAGTCGGTCATCGTATGGTCACAGATAATATAAGTATGGTCTAGTAGATCGTGAGATCCTGGATTCGATTGCCAGGACGGGCTAAATACAGTGAAACCTGGATAACTGGGACATTGGGACCTGCAAATTTGTCTCACTTAAAGAGGTATTCCATTTACCCAGTGTCTCAGATATTCAGGCATAAATATCGGGACCTCAGCATGAGTTCCAGCTATGGAGGTTTCTCACTTATCCAGGTCCCACTCACACTACAGGAGCTAAAGTAGCAACTCTATTTGTGGTGGTTCAAACATTGTTTGAAAAACCGTTATAATAAAGTTCTAATCAGCTTGCACTACAAAGCGGTTGTTACGTCAGTCACTGCGGACCGAATAGTGCGAAATTAGTGGTTTCGATCGATTTACAAAAAATCAATTGATTGGACTAAAAAAATAAATATGTTGCTTGTAGAATTATTTGCCAAAAAATCAGAATGATCGCATGTATTTTAGTATGGTTTTTATGTACTCGTTAAAAGAAATTTTTAGCGATAAGTTCGTGATTTTTTTTTATCGAATGAAAGTTTTGTATTATGTTTTCAAAACACTGTCATACTAGCATATATCCTGAAGAATCTATACTAATATTATAAAGAGGTAACATTTGTTTGTAAGTTTGTAAGTTTGTATGTAGGGGGTAATCTCCGGAAGTAATGAATCGATTTCAAAAAATCTTTCACTGGTAGAAAGCTACATTATTCGTGAGTGCTATAGGCTATATTTTATTCCCGTACTCCCACGGGAACGGGAACTACGTATCATATTTTTTCTGGTTTTGTTTATTGCAGTGAATCATATTATACTTTCAGCCATTATAAAACTCGCGTTTAGCTCCTGTAGTCGCCATTTTTTTTTTTCTATTAGGACTTTTTCAGAAGCAGCTCGAAGTACCCTGTTGATGGCAGCTATTAGGCTCACCTTATTACATGGAACTTCAAAATAACTGGCTAAACATTGGCGTACTACAAGCACAGAATATATATTTGCTACAAGTCTTTTTGCCTAACCGTTCGGGGATTACAGACGTAATAACATAACATAACATCACGCCTTTAATCTCCAAGGGGTTGGCAGAGGTGTACCTAATAATACACCCACATTTCGCCAGTTATAGGGGGTGAGTCTATTGCTAACAACCGGACACAAAGAGCAGCGGTGGCCCAGTGGTGGCGGCCCCGACTTACGAACAGTAAATCGTGGGTTCGAACCCAGACAGGTGCATTACTTTGTGTAATTTATTTCATCACCACTGCTCTTAAAAACGGTGAAGGAAAACATCGTAAGGAAACCGGCATGTCCTAGAACCAAAAAATTCGAAGACATGTGACATCTACCAATCCGCACTGCCCGCGTGGTGGATAATAGTCCACTCCCTCTCATAGAGAAGAGGCCTGTGTCCCAGCAGTGGGAACATTAATAGGCTGATGATGATGGGCACAAATGTAGACTCTGTGGCTGCTACTGAGAAATTCCTGGTAGAAAAACCCAATATCACTTTGCCTGAACCGGGAATCAAACCCAGGACCTGATCTTCAGCAGTCACTCTTGCGTCTCAAGACTACTAATAATATAATCGCACTAACTCACCTCTTTCTTTGAATAATATTTAATTTTCAGCTCCGTATTCCCGTAAGCACTGCACTTATATAGATACACGCGTGTGAGTCGGACGGCTGTCGAGTTTGTACTGGCGGGAGCCTTTGACTTTCGAAGTTTCAACTCTCTTTAGAGAACGCTAGCTAAGGTGTGAAGTCCCAGTGCGAGCTATACTTTGCGACGCTATATGGTGTCGATTCTGTTGTGCACAAACTAAACTTAATTTAGGCTATTGCTATCTTTTACTAAAAGGCAGTGCGAGAAAAGGACGGCTATAGCTATGAACTAAGTTAGAGATGTCAAACTAGTTTATGCCTTGCGCTTCACCGTGTTTTTAGTCGGCATGGCACGTGCACCCTTTATTTGTATGAAAATGGTGCCGATTCCCTTGTTCACAAACTAAACTAAATTTAAGTTGAATGCATCTTTTTCTTTCTATTTCATTAGGAAAAGGACAGAAGGTAAATATTAATTTAATCCTGTCAAATTAGTCAGCACCTGACGTAATTTGATGTAATTTTACTAGTCAACTTTTTAATCGCGTCTAAAACTTGTATGGCGCTGACTAGTTTGACAGAACATAACTAAAATTTATCTTCTGTCCTTTTCTTAATGAAATAGAAAGAAAAAGATGCACTGAACTTAAATTTGGTTTAGTTTGTAAACAAGGGAATCGGCACCAATATTAGTTCTATTTAATTTGACAGCTCTAAATTACGTCCGTCTCTTTCTCGTTTTATTAGAGAGAAAAAGATAGCAATAGCCTAAATTAAGTGTAGTTTGTGCACAACAGAATCGACACCTATGTCTTGAAGACTATGCTTAGCCTTTTCCCAACTATGTTGGGGGCGGCTTCTAGTCTAACCGGATGCAGTATCAAAATAAAAAAAACAATACGGCGATTTTTTGGCGCCAAGTTCAAATGTTTGGCACGCTCTGCAGCCTGAACGGCTCAATGTATTTTAGCTTGAGAGGTGTTGTTAGATTTGTATTTACTGTGAAAGTGATACATGGGTATATCAATATAAAAAGTGGCGAATTTTTGGCGCTAAATACAAATGTTTGGCACGCTCTGCTGCCTGAACGGCTCGATATATGGCTCCTCATGAGGATTCTGAAATGGTAACTAATTAAAAGTGTAAAAATACTAAATAAATAAAAAAAATAAAAAACCCGACTGCGTAAAAAATAACTTATAACTTTAAATAAAAACTGAAAAGAATAAAACAAGTTCAGGAGACAGGATATATTGACTGCAACAGCTCGGGACCCGTTAAATAATCTAATTCTAGACTAAAATCCATCCAATATGGGTCCCGACTGTTGCAGTCAACATGTCCTGTCTCCTGAACTTGTTTAATTCTTTTCAGTTTTTATTTAAAGCTATTAGTTTTTTTTTTACGCAGTCGGTTTTTTTTTTATTTATTTTTTAATATACAAAAATTAGAAATAGAAGAAATGCGCCTAAGTACATAGATAAACGCTTTCAGTGTACCTAATCTTTATAACTTTGAAGATAGAGCTATTGAAAAACCAAAACGTGTGTGAATAATCTATAATCACGCTATTCTAAGTGGGGTTATGCAGACATAATAAGCTGTTATAAAGTCTGATGACAGAAATCAAAGACGTACCTACTACATTCTAAGATATTAGTAATATTACTATCACAGCTTTCGATTTGTTCTTAAGGCGACTACAGGAGCTAAACGCGAGTTTTATAATGCAAAAAAGCATATGATTCACTGCAATAAACAAAACCAGAAAAATATATGATATTCTTCAGGATATATTATGCTAGTACGATAGTGTTTTGAAAACATAATACAACAAATTTCAAAAAATCACGAACTTATCTTTAAAAATGTAAAAAAATACATGCGATCATTCTGATTTTTTGGCAAATAATTCTACAAGCAACATAATTAGTATGATAGTGTTTTATTTTTTTAGTCCAATCAATAGATTTTTTGCAAATTGCAAAAAACCACTCATTTCGCACTATTCGGCCGCAGTGACTGACGTAACAACCGCTTTGTAGTGCAAGCTGATTAGAAATTTATTCTAACAGTATTTCAAAGGAAGTTTGAACCACCACAAATAGAGTTGCTAATTTTAAGGTTATGAACTTAGGACTTCATTTATGAGGGTTTATGTCTACTCAAAAATTCGAAGGTGAAAGGAAATTAGAGTCGAAACCGAAAAACATTATCATCATACCTGCCCATAACCCAATCCATTTGTGGTCAGCGCAGCAATATGTCTTCTTCTTCCATACTTCTCTATTACTCGTCAGCTCATCAGACATCTCTCTTTCCACAGTCACACCCTTCACACAGTCCATCCATCGTTTATTTGCTCTTCCTCTACTCTTATACCCATCCACATTCATACTCATACATTCCTACATACAGGGTGTAAAATACCTCATCACGAAGCCGTCGACCAAGCATTCTGTACATCAAACTAAGTAACTATACGCAAAAATTTTTGCTGGGAAACGACTTTTTTTTTGGGGTGAAACATGTTTTGTGGTAGAACTTAATGTAACGCACTCAAAACATTGTGCTGATGGATGGATTGAATAGTACGGGGGTCATTGAGGTGTTTAAAGTAAAAAAACTTACATTAAAAACTTGTATTAAAAAAAAAAAGTTGTCAAAAAGTTGGAACTTTGACCCCTAATATCTCCGTAATTAGAAGGTTCTTATGAGTCCTATTACATTTTTTAGGCAAATTTTTGATTTTTACTTCCTGGATCAAATTACTTCGGTCGGCGTACACGAGTCGATAATAATAGCGATATTTGGACGATTGTCGATTGATATTGACGAATATTAGAGACGAGACTGACATGAGACTGAGGAGCGAGCTGAATTGAGAATTATAGTAGGTACTTTAATTTTATTTATTGTATTTTTGTCTTATTATATTGACAAACGAAAACTAGTGAAACTTATTCATTGTCGATCGAAGTTTTATATCATATTAATTTGTTTGATAAAATTGAGTTTATTTGGAATATAGTGGACGCTGAATTAAGATTAAGATTTTTTCCGTGAAAACTCAAGGAATTTAAAGAAATTCTAAAACTCCAATAAACAAGTAAAACATTCAACTTATCTTTTAGTAATTTTAGCTTTTATAAGAATTGAATGTAACTATGTGAATTTGAGCGTTAAAGTTCCATCGTCGACGGTTTTTCTTGCAAACTGAGTTCGTAAAATATTTATAGTAAATTACACGAAAAGAAAAATGAAAATGTGTAACTCCAACTTACAAGAAAGAGAATGGCACTATCGTTATTTTTAAGCAAATAATTAAAATATCTTACTGCTGCTGAAAATTACTGCGTCAAAAATCATGAATTTACGTAAAAAATGTAATAAGACTCTTAAGTATGCTGTAGAACAAAAAAGTGATCGCAATGCCGATGGCGATGGCGGGGAGAACAAGTGCCTTTCGGTTTCGTGAAGAGGTGTTTTACACCCTTTATTTAGACTGCTAAAATCAAAACCTTTCCTTTTGGCTTTGCAATAGTCGAGTAACAAATAAGTTCTAAGAGAATCTTATCAAGTTTTCTTAGAACAGGTTTTCACATACCCCTGAACAGGGTCGCCAAGTGGCCACTGAGAGCTTCTTGAAATGTCATTATAAAGTCGTTAGCTGCTGTGAATGTGTGGCAGCCGGCATCATGAATGCATGGTGCAACGATTGTTTAGTTGGTTTTTCTTCGTACATTATTCGTGCATACTTCGTGCATTTTGGATAGAGATATACAGAGTGAAAGGGACTTAGAAAGACAATTAAAAAAAAACGGGCGGACAAGAGAGTGATCTTATGAGGGTTCCTTTTTTTACATTTTGAAGCACGGAACCCTAAAAAAAAACAACCCTTTCTTACAAAACACTACCTACACGGTCAAAATGTATGGAGCGGGAGTTTTTTTTTAATTGCCGGTTAAAATTTTCTATGTCTGAGATTCAGAATGATGTAATTTCTTTGATCTGAGGATGTAATGATGCAGAATGTGTTTAGAGGTGAGGAAGCCAAACTCTAAAAAAACTCATTTCGCACATCATATTTATTCTTGGGACTATCTAAGGGCCGCCGCGGCTTCGGCCTATCTGATCCTGAATTTACGTTACGTTCACAGCACGGCACGGCACGTGTTCGTGCTAGCGCCTCACTAGACTGTACGGGGTGTGTCGGGGTTGGCAAAGGACCAAAAACAATGGAACTGTTAAATCACCATCATAATATCAGCCCGGAATAACCCACTGCTGGGTATCTTATTTCTGCCACACTTCCCAGTTCTGTGCGTCCCATATCCTGGTGTTTCCTGACACTTTGACGATATCGTCGACCCAACTAGCTTCAGGACGGCCCTGGTTTCTTTGGCCAAACCTTGGCCACCACTCGTTCAAAGCCGTTGTTTACTCCATCAGGTATGTTCAGACATTCTCGTGAATGATCTTAACAAAGGCAAGGCGAAGGGCTATTTTGAAGAGTCAACAATGTCGTGAAGGTTCGCAACACGATGTCTAAGTAAATATTAGTGCACTTTGTTGCACAAATTGTGCATACAGCTAACAACGTTGGACGACGACTTGTACAGTTATGAAAGAAAGTCTTTAGCTTAGAATAAAATGGATGTAAACTATTGACAAATTGATTCGTTTTTAACCACCGATGCAAAAAGAGGGGTGTTATGGATTAGTAAGCTATCTATGAAGTGAGTAGTAGGCCCACCACTAGATTGAATTATCCTCGCGTAAAACGAACGAAATAAAATGGAAATTGTATGAAATTCTCTCTTCTTTCTTTCATAGTTGAATAGGCATGACGACAGTACCTATCCAAAAATTGCAAATCTATTTAGTCCGTCAGTTAGAATAATGGAAAATAATGGACACATATTTTTTGTTTTTGTAAATCAATCAATGAATATTGACAAAGATAAAACGCATCAGAACTCGGGAGTGGGGGCTCGTGACGTCAGAACTAGCTAAAATTATACCAAGGCGTGACGTATTGAGAATTGAAGCGTCATATCTTCGTTAATTTTGGTTTACGTAACAAAAGAAAAAATATGTGTCAAATATTTTATGGTAATCCATAGAGCAACTCCGGTCCGCCGGTGGCCTGTGTTGCTCTATGTGGAAATCTATCTGACGGACTAATTCGTTTTTTTTGCTGTTGCACCTACTTGCAGATCAAATTGAAATGTTCCGTCCTGTAGTTGTCACAAAGAGCACAACAATGCTGTTTGACGATAGAATTAATCTATGCCGGTTACTACATAAGTTCCTAACTTTCCCTCAGAAACTCTTTAGCCACAGTTGTGCTCGGTTGTACAAAAACGAAACCTGTCATCTCACCGTGCGATGCTAGCGCATTGTGAAAACTCTACTTCTCAAGTCAATGGTGAAAACGCAAATAGTTGTAGAAAGTGACGTTTTGGATTCAAGATGGCTGCCATGGACTATTATGTGCAGGTAGGTAGGTGTAGTACTTTTGCCTACTTTTTGTCATCCTAACTTCGCCCAGGTTCGCTTCTCAAGAGACACAAAATATTTCCATGACCTTTCTTTGTTCGTTTGTCAATAACTCAGCCACGAATACTTAACACAAACGGTACACATATGTCACTTCGTTCACAAACGATAGAAAGCTGGATTTCTATAGAAAATGTACAGTTATAAGTACGCTATGGCCAGACTAGATTGACACCTGTAACTGCATATTTCTTCACAAATCTTTCGGGATGCTCAGAGGAGAGGGTTTAGGTTATAATGGTCGTACATAGTACATTATATAGTAAATACGATGCACTTTATGTGATGGACGTGTATCGCAAAATGGTGCTTTCTAATGGAACGGGAGAAAATCTCAAATGATTGATTTAACGAGGTCCGGTAAGATGCTGTGTTAATGTGTTTTAACTGTCAGTGGGAGATTAATGAGTTCATTTTGTAAATGGCTACCAATAAAATTGATAGCTAATGATTCTTGCGTCATAGAGAACTCAGTTCTGCTAACGTAAAACCGATCCATATTTCAGAGCAATGTGATTTTGGAAAGTTATCTAGTTGATTAATAAAGGGTGGCACTTGTTCTCCCCGTCATTACGATATTTTTTTTTGTTCTACACCATACGTGGGAACCTTCTAGTTACGGAGATATTGGGGGTCAAAGTTCCAACTTTTAGACAAGTTTTTTTTTTTAAATAAGTAAGTACAAGTTTTTAATGTAAGATTTTCACTTTAAACACCTCCACGACCCCCGTACTATTCAGTCCATCCATCAGCACAATGTTTTGAGCTTGCAAAAATGCTTGCAGCTACACATTTTTCACCCCAAAAACAAAAGTCGTTTCGCAGCAATAAGTTTTGCGTAAAGTTACTTAGTTTGATGTACAGAATGCTTGGATGACGGCTTCTTGATGAGGTCTTTTACAGCCTGTATAGAGTAACTCTAATTTTCTGAACAACGTTTTGAATGTATTAGTATTACCTAGCAACTCGTAAATATTGGATTGAAATAACAATAAAGAGATCCTGCTGACAATTACGTAGTAGTAATAGCTCAATGCTGACAATAAAACCTCTAAACTATTCCCCAAGAAAGACTGGCCAAAAAATCAGATAAAAAAAAAGCAACCTCAAAAACGTAGTCTGACAACCGTCAAGATTTAACAAACACGAAATTTATCCTGTCAAACAATCAATACTGAATAAAATAAAGAATATAAATACAATAAATTATTATTGATAATATTTATATGAATCATGACGGCTAATATGCAGTCTCCAATACCTCTAGCGGAAATCGAATCAGTGCTGGCATGGGTCGATACTTTTAAACTATCGAGAGCCACGAAAAAAATTAATCGGGACTTTTCTGATGCTGGTAAGACACTCTTTAAACCATCTGTAGCACTTCGATACTCGCAATTACAGACACAATTAAAATAACAATGCACCGTGCCCGACCGGGCACGGCTGGGGACATAAGGGACACTGTTTTAAGCTTTCACGGTTTAAAACTACACTTATACTTACTGTCACTTACGAGATTCCTTCGGTGATTGTTCATTGCTTTGAGCTCCCGATATTTCGATGCTGTTGCAAGCGCCATGATCGCGGGTTGACTGGAGAATGCGGGTGGATGGATAACAAATTGTTAGGACTGGATTAGACAAGGAGTGTTGAGTATGCTCAAAAGTAGCAGCCGGCATCATAAAAAGGACTCCACAAAACCTGGTGATACTGTGAGTGTGTTTTGTCGTGACTTTGTGTCGAGTTCCAATAGTGCGCGTAGCAAAAGTAAAAGAAAGATGGTAGACAGATTTGTCTGTTCCTAACAATTTATTTTCTACACTAGCTGACCCACGCAACTTCGTCTGCGTCACATAGAGAGAAAAAGCTAACAAAAGGAATACATTTTCCCCGTTTTTGCAACATCTTTCATTTATACTCCGCTCCTTTTGGTCGTAGCGTGATGTTATATAGCCTATAACCTTCCTCAATAAATGGGCTATCCAACACAAAAATATTTTTTCAATTCCAACCAGTAGTTCCTGAGATTAGCGCGTTCAAACAAACAAACAAACTCTTCAGCTTTATAATATAAAAAAATATAAATGGGCTATCCAACACAAAAATAATTTTTCAATTCCAACCAGTAGTTCCTGAGATTAGCGCGTTCAAACAAACGAACAAACAAACTCTGCAGCTTTATAATATATATTTTTCTACATTATCGAGGTGCAGGTCAGGCACATCTTGAGCAAACGGCATGTTATCGTGCTGAAAACTTGGCCCCGAGGGTTACACAGACAACTATCGCGTCCCGTGTGTCACCAGTCTTCGTCCATTGTGTGGTAATAACCACACAAGCAATAGCCTAACCTGGTGTCAAAGATTTTATGCCACCCAAGGGCCTCTGACTTAGCATTGTGTCACCAGAAGAAACATTAGAAGGTTGATGTTGCTTTATAATAAGTTATTCTTTCCTTCACCAGTCCTCCTAGCAGAAATCCTGTGCATCCACTACCCAAAACTGGTGGAGATGCACAACTATCCTCCGCGGAACAGCCACTCGCTGAAGCTCAACAACTGGATGACCCTCAACAGGAAGGTGCTGAAGAAACTCAAGCTGAGCCTGTGCTGCAACACCATGGAACAGCTGGCGAACTCTTCGCCGGGGGTCATTGAGAGGATACTGGTTATGGGTGAGTTGATATTGTCAAGTTCTTCTAAATGGTGTTAAAGTACCCTTCGTCGAAGTCGCCTACCAAGGATTTTGTACATCAAACTAAGTAACTGTACGCACAAATTGTTTCTGGGAAACGACTTATTTTTGACATAAATAACTCCTGTAATCCCAGAGGTGTACCTATTAGTACACCCACATTTCACCTAAACTAACCCATCCCTTTTGCCCAAAACTCACTTATTTTGCTGTGCCTGACAGGGTCCATGTGTTCTACTAATTATAAGTTTTACCACTTAGAATAGGTAATATCGTGGTCTTTTCCGCCTGACCATTTTAATTTTTTTTCGCTTAAATCATGCGGAGGCGCCGAGCCACACCCCCTTAAAGTTTGCCTATTAGGAAAACGTCAATTTTGGCGCGCAAAATAACAATTACTCTCGTTTGGCGTGCGTCGTCAGTGAGCTCGGCCGATGCGGTATCTTTTCATTCATTATTTCTATACAAAGTCAACGGGGCGGGGCTAGAGAGCGTTTCTATGCGAGTGCAAGCAAAAATTAGCTTACTCTCGTTTGACGTGCGTCTTCAGTGAGCTCGGCCGATGCGGTATCTTTTCATTCATTATTTCTATACAAAGTCAACGGGGCGGGGCTAGAGAGCGTTTCTATGTTGCGAGTGCAAGCAAAAATTAGCTTAGTGGTGGTCAGGCGGGAGTGTCCTCGAGCGTACCTACCTACATTTGGAATACAATAAAGTATTGAGTATTTCGTCAGCTATGTTTAAGTACCATAGAATAGGACCTAACCTTTTGTTGGAGATACTCAAACTAAATAATTACATAAATGTGTGCCAAGAAAAATCACGGCTTGTAAAACTATTTTTATCATTCCAGTTCGAGATAAAATCCGTCGCGACGAGGACTTGAACAAGTCCATGAGAGATGCCGAACAGAACATGTCCAGCGGCGGCAGCTACTACGAAGCCTGCGGTGATGATGGTACGTATTGCTATTATTCTATGTTGCCCATTTGTCATCATCAGCCTACTGCAGTACACCTTTAGGTAGAGACTCCATTTCACGCCATTCTTCTCGAATATCAACAACTCATAACAGCTACCACCTGCCTGAGGCCATCCCACCTTGCGCTTACCAACTCGCAGTCTCCACCCAAAACAAGTCTACCCCAACGGTCATCGTTCCTACGGCTGATATGGCCGGCCCATTGCCACTTCAGCTTGTTACTGTAAAGCAATGTCGACAACTTTTGTTTTTTTTCCGGATTACCTCGACCCGAATTCGATCCCTCAGAGATTCCAAGCATAGCCTGTCTTGCTAAGCGACCGTTGTTTGGTTCATTTCATACATTAATACATATAAGCCCGCGTGGGGGTTTACAGGCCACTCCCTTTCACAAGAGAAGAGGTCTGTGTCCCAGCGGTGGGAACTTTACAGGCTGTTCCATTACAAGGCAAAGGCCTTGCCTCTTTCCAGTTTTTCTGGTCTTCTGCTGATATTGTGGGCCAATCCATTAAAAAGGAGTCTATTACATTAGTTTAACGTTATCTCCTACTGATGCTGCGGCTTTGGGACTTGTTTGTTTAATTACTTTTGTTCACATATTCACAGGGCTTTAGGATCTATACGTTCTTTTGAATTTTGTCAGAACTTGTTCCTTATCGTCGTAAACATAATTATTTACAATGCAGTCTAATAATACCAGAACAATCATACTTCTTTTATATTTAGGTTCATAGTAATAAGAAATCATATTCTGTTCTATCATCTGATCTCTCTCTCTCTCTCTCTCTAGTATTTTTTCGTAGAATAAAGAACCTACGCAGATCAATATAATGAAAATAATGTTCCAGACCAAGTACTGATGGTGCCCGTCAAAATAAGGGTCAATGGCGTATTGGAGGTAGCGCAGCAGAAGGTGATCAACTACGAAACGTACTGCGCCCTCAAAGAAGAGCTGAGAGATGCGAAAGAAGCTGCGGATGTCCTCAAACAAAAAGTAAGTAGAAACGTTCATAACAAAGAATAATAGTCAGAGGTTTAAAAAAACAGCATTTTATATGTTTGCTTAGAACTATAAGAAACTATGGCAACAAAAGGGTTTGGGAGAATTTTGAATGAAGGCTGGCCTGGCTAGCTTCCACCATTAGACGCGTACGTATAAGTTAATCAATAGCTGGCAAACTAATTTCGTATGAGACAAAATCTTACTCTAAATCTAATCTGAAGTGAATGAATTATTGTGGATTTTAGATTTTATGCGTGGCTACTCTTTTAAAAATAAATGTACGTGGTGGAACTTATGCAGACACAATTATTCGAAATACTTTTCATTTATTATATTTCTATCATACAGGTTGATCATCTAGACAGTCTGTTAAAACTAAAAGAAGAAAGAATAGATGAACTTCAAAAGCAGCTAGAAAGAAAACAAACGTGGCGTAAGGAGGTTGAAGTTCTTACGAGTAACTTAACAATGAATTCTGACAGTGTCTCTTCAAACCTGGACGTAAAACATGAATGCATTATAATGCCTCTCAAAACTACTCGTAAGGAGGTTGAAGTTCCAACGAGTAACTTAACAAAGAATTCTGACAGTGTCTCTTCAAACCTGGACGTAAAACAAGAATGCATTATAATGCCTCTCAAAACTACTAACTCCCTTAAAACGATAAAGTCTATAAGTAAGGTGGATGATATGAAAAATCCTGTCGCTAAAGACTCGTTTAAAACCATCACCATTCCTAGTCTAACTGATGTCATCATCACAGATACGAATGATACTGTGGACAGAATCAAATCCGATGTCTTCAAAGAAGTAGAGATAGGCGGCGAGATAGAAGAGAAAATGGAGGGTTACCCAGAATTTTTCGAAGATTTCAAAGACAGTGTTATGAGACAAGAAAATTTAACGACCATCCACGAGTCAGATATAAATGATATTCCTCTGAAAATGGAATGTAGCGATAGCTTAACAAATAATAACTTACTATGTTAAATTAAGTTCAAATTCGTTTTCGTGCTGGTTTATAAAAATATTAATAAAAGTTAACATAAAGCACTTAGAACAAGTGAAATCCACATGATAAGTGCATAGTTGTTTGTAATTGTATGTAAAAAGTATAAAATTTTTGAATATTTTGTGATCGTGTTTGTCTTATTTAAATGTTTTTGGATTTTCTAAATTATGCTACGTATTCATAAGAAGTAGATATAAAAAACATCTGTATATTTCAATGTTTTTATTAGGTTTTAGTTTGTTTGTTACTGTTCATTTAGAAATAAAAAGTTTACACTAGATTTTAATTTTTTTTAATTACTTCGTGTTGGCTTGGAATATGTCTAGGAGGCTAGGATGTTTGTTCAGTATTTCCGAAATTTCTTGGTATCTGCTTTCCCTAAATTCTGCATCAGTTTTCTCCTTTCTCCGCTTCTGCTCTTTACTAAAAATAAGGTCTCAAATTATTGTCGGTTCGAACATAAATATGCGGCGAGCCATTTTGGTTCTGGTGGCTTGTGAAAGTATCTAACACAATTTGCACAAAACATCCTTTCTTTTTTTGTTTAATACAAGGTGTAAAAGTGAGACGAAGCCGTCAACTAAGCAATAAGTATATCAAATCAAGCAGCAAGCATTGTTGCTGGGGAATTTTGGGGAGAAAAATCACATTTTACGGTAACGTGTTAAAAACATTGTGCTGATGGATGCATTGAATAGTACGGAGGTATTTAAAGTTAACTTGAAACTTTTGAAAAAAAGTTGGAACTTTGACCACGATATCTCCGTAACTAGGTCCCCAGGTATGGTCTAGAAGAAAATTGTCGCAATGACTGGGAGAACAAGTGCCTTTCGGCTCCGTTTAAGGGTATACTTTTACACCCATTATAATGTGACAATTATCTGCTTTTCCTCCTTGATGGGACTTACTGATTTTCAGCACATTGGGTCTTTGGGAGCTTTTGAAGAAATTTCCACAATTTTAAATATTTAAAGATGTAATATGTAATTTGTTAAAAGATAAAGGTATGACAATAATAACTCACATTTGCTCCGCACAGTCCAAGTCCTTTCCGAGTAGTTTGAACCTTTTGAACTCTATTTCGTCGCTGAAGAAGCATTCTTTGTGAATAGCGTCCATAGCTCGTTTCACGAGCTCCAAGTCTGCCACTGCACATGAAAAGGGAGTTTGTGAGCTTGTGGTACTATGGACCAGCGATAGTCAGTGCTCCGATTATAAAGGGCATACAATTAACGAATCACACACAGATTTAGCAAAATGTAACGGCAAAAATATCACTTTTGATTGCCAAAATTAGTAAATGATCACCAAAATTAATCCCCATTTTATCGTGAAATTAGAACCAAAAATTTATTTTTTTAGTTAATGACCACCAGAAATTGAACTGTTATGCTCTTGCATCCGAGTCGAAGGAGACCCGCTCGGGGCTCCTACTTCTGAATGGTTTATAAAATATCCATGTCGGGGTGCCCCAAGCCCCAACTAGTTTGTCATCAACCACGTCATTAAAATTTGGTGCTCAATTTACTAAATTTGGTGATCAATTAATATTTTAGGTGATAGATGTTAGTGGTCACAAAGTTATTTTTGGTGGTCATTATATTTTCTCCCATTACAAAGATGTAAGTCTAGATCCTCCTGCATCTTCCTTCTGCTGGGATACAGACCATGTCCCTGTGAGAGTGATGCGCCGAACGTAATCCACCACGCGGGCCCAAACACACACAC
Organism: Xestia xanthographa; assembly: GCA_905147715.2. NCBI lineage: Eukaryota > Metazoa > Arthropoda > Insecta > Lepidoptera > Noctuidae > Xestia > Xestia xanthographa. The sequence goes on from LR990664.1 coordinate 4,383,462, forward strand.
ACATATCACACAATAAATAAACATATACACATGGGATATCACAGAATAAATCAACAACAAGAAACAACAACGACAGCCCATAACGTCCACTGCTGGACATAAGCCTCTCCCATGATGGGAGGAATTTGCCGTAATCTCCACGCTTGGCAGGCGGATTGGAGATCGCAGTGATGGAAGACTAACAGAAAACGCTGCTGCCCATTTTCAGGTCTACGGAGGCGTAAGGTGTTCTGCCTCAGACATTAGTCGCCTTATACGATACCCGTGAGTGTAATGGGTTGGTTCTATTCTACTCAGCTGATGTTTAGAATAAATCATCATCATCATCATCAGGGCAGGAGCCCTTATACCAATTTATTTGTGGTTAGCGCAACATGTCTTCTCCCATACTTCTCTATTACTCGTAATCTCGGCAGACACTTCTTTCTTGCCATATCATCTTTCACACAGTCTGTCCATCGTTTCCTTGGTCTTCCTCTACTCTTATAGCCGTCTACATTCATACTCAACACACCATGGTAAGGCTCATTCAAGATAGAGAAAAGAGATAGCAAATGATCTTTCTGAGAGATCCGCAACGTCAATGAACTGGCCGGATGGTCGGTGGAACATTTTCACCGTTTCCACCAACAGATTTTCTTCCACAGCTAGGGTTAAGAGTATTGAGCCCATTAAATTTTTTGCGTAAGCGGAGTCAACCGGGGAGTAACCGGTATTAGGAGAACCATGCTAGCGGCTGGTGGTCTTTCTAGAGCCTCCGTTTTGCAATAAACTCATACCTGTAAAACGGTCTCTCCTGTCTTTATACCTCGTCTTCTTCGTATTTCTGGCAGGACAAATTTTATATTTTGTTAGCCCAAAATGTCACCACTTCCACTGCATCGCCGGTGCAGGCAACGCAAAGGTCACTTCGGCGGCTGCATATTTATTAAATTTGGGCTAAGAGGGCAGGATAGGAGGTGGAGCATAGTTTGAGACACTGCTCCATATCTTTCCTACACTAAAGTAAGATTTAATTTATAATTATACTGCTTTAAGAAGTAGTGGGAGGTCGTTCCATAGCCCGCGTAGCTTGACCACCGTAGAAACGGGTTTCTTTGAAGAATCGACAATTATTTTGTTCATCTGTCATTTTGTCGATTCAATGATAGATGAACAAAAGAATTGTCGATTCTTTTAGGGAAAGATGTGGAGCAGTGTCGCAAACTATGATCCACCTTCTATACTGTCCTCTTAGCGCAAAAACATGCAGCCGCCGAAGTGACCTTTGCGCTGCCATCGACGATGCGGTGGAAGTGGCGACATTTTGGGCTAACAAAATATAAAATTAGTCCTGCCAGAAATACGAAGAAGTAGAGGAAGATTGAGCTATATGACCTGCGTAGCTCCAACCTTTCCCAAACTAAAAGAATACTGCCCTAAGAGCTGGTGGTAGACCTGCAATGTATACTTACAATCAAACACAAACTCCCTGGGTGCAGATGTCTCTGGGAGTACGTTATGACAGGGGCAGGGCGGCACGACATTGACTTCTGACGTCTGGACTGCCACACCAGTGCTGAACCACTCCGACAGAGGACTCTCCATACCGCTTTCATCTTCGTCATCACCTTTAGACTCTTTATTCTTCCTGTTTTCAATGCGTTGTTGCAGCATCTCCAGTTGCTCTGTTGGTTGAAGTGTCATATCTAAACTAATATCTATGCTTCTGACACCGGTGGACCATCTTTTTTGGATTTTTTAAGGAGAAATGAAAAGAATGCGTAGAAAATATAAATAAAGGTTGATGCATGATAAAATGACTTGGGTATACCTGGTGAACAAGTCTCATACTCTTCGAAGGTCTGCTCGAAGTGCGTGAAAGGATTGGCTCTCATGTACGGTGGCAACGACCTCATGAAGGAGTCCACTTGCAGGCGTTGGCACTTCTCCATGGGACACACCTGGAGGATTGTCATAGAATAGTTGACGATAATGATGATAATTCTTAAATGATTTATGAATTAAAATCTTGTATTTTATTTGTTACTAGCATAGTTAACATTAACATCATATGGATCAAGATCTGATTTTGTTTTTAAAATCAATTTAAAAAAAAAGAGCTTTATTTTATTTATATCTCTATTTTATCATTCTATTTTGAACTTAACCATCAACATTTTATGTTTTAAATCATTTGACAGTTTTGGTAACTTGGTGTGCTGGCGACTGTGCACTGATTGAAGTACTGGAAGATATTTATGTCGTCTCCAGGTACATAGAACCCTGGCCAGGACGTACCGAGTGACATACCATAGTGTCAATTTGTTGTGAGCGCAAAATGGGATACGGGCAAACTAGAGAAATAGCTCCTCTAACTTGTACACTGTTGATTATTATAGAGTCAATTACTCTCACTACTTTACTAAATAAATACTCAGAACTTAAAAGGAAACACAGAGCAGTTCCCGAGTGAGTAGGTGTCGCGACCACGGCTCCACAATCACTGTTTCCATGATCCCATCGACACACTCCCAAGGGCAATGCACAGCGCCGAAACAAAGACGCTTGTGTTTACTTTTATGTGCCTACTCATCAAGGATCCGACATATTAATTGCAAGGACGAACTGAGACGAGCAATGAGGAACAGGTACCAAAAAGGTTACCCATATAGGCGGGTTATTTTTACGGTTAGGTGAAAAACTGTCGGGTAAAGGTTAAGCCATATAATAGGGTTAATTAGCCTATAAGACACGGTTTACGCACAGAGGTCATATTTGCACATACAAATGCATGTGATAGAGTTAGGCCGCGCTTGGTGCTTTCATTCTGGTTAATCAGCAATATTGAAATGGTTAACCCGAACATTATAAATGTTAACTCGTATTATGGTTTATTAAACATAAGGGTTAGAGGTCTAACCGGTTAACCCGATTGATCGGTCCCTGAGAAGGAAGGTGATTTTTGTCGCGCCTGCAAAAAAAAGTTTAAGGTTAAGCCGTATAATAGGGTTAATTAGCCTATAAGAATCGGTTTACGCACAGAGGTCATATTTGCACATACAAATGCATGTGATAGAGTTAGCCCGCGCTTAGTGCTTACATTCTGGTTAATCAGCAATATTGAAATGGTTAACCCGAACATTATAAATGTTAACTCGTATTATGGTTTATTAAACACAAGGGTTAGACGTCTAACCGGTTAACCCGATTGATCGGTCTGAGAAGGAAAGAGGTGATTTTTGTAGCGCCTGCAAAAAAGTTTTAGCAAATTGCCAGTGTGCTACAAATCTTTGATTAACTGGTTACTTAGTATATTTTATTAGGCGCTGAAATCAATCAACTAACAAAACCAATGGGGTAGATGCATATGACACACCAATCAATTGATATACTTTTTAAGAGCTGTCAAAACACGGTTCTCTCTAAGATTTTGTACGGCAATAGCCAACTGTGACGTCACTGTTCTTTCAACTCATTGACTATTATTGATTTCACAGCAACTAAAAATCGAATTTGGCAAATTAGTTGAAAATAAATCGACTTTTTAGGTCCAAAATAAAATGTTTTTTTTTAGAGATTGGTGTCTTGGAATTATTGTTTTATTGCGTCATCTACCCTATTATTATTGACATCACGCCTGTAATTCCTGAAGGAATAGGCAGAGGTGTACCTAATAGTACACCCAGATTTCAACAGTTATGTTTTACAACAACAACAACAACAACAGCCCATAACATCCACTGCTGGACATAAACCTCTCCCATGATGGGAGGAATTTGCCGTAATCTCCACGCTTGGCAGGCGGATTGGAGATCGCAGCGATGAAAGACTAACAGAAAACGCTGCTGCCCATTCTCTGGTCTACGGAGGCGCAAGGTGTTCTGCTTCAGACATTAGTCGCCTTATACGACACCCGTGAGTGTAATGGGTTGGTTGTATTCTACTCTGCCGGATACCACACGGCGGGTTTTGTTTTAAATCCCAAGTAATAGGGGGTGAACATATTGTTATCAACCAGGCACAGATCCAGACTCCGTGGCTTGAGAAATTCCTTGACAAATCCAATATCACTTTGCCCAACCTGGGAATCGAACCCAGGACTTCGCTCAGCAGTCGTGCCTACGATTACTGGACCAATGATCCCAGTGAATAATACCTGCTTATTGCTGGCCCACTGCAGGAAGAAATACCTCTAAAGGCATGAGCAATAGGCTAGTTTCCACCATCAATAAATTGCAAATCTATTTAGTCCGTCAGTTACAGTATTGAAAAATAATGGACACGTATTTTTTATTTTTGTAAATCAATGAATATTGACAAAGATAAAACGCATCAAAACTCGGGAGTGGGGGCTCGTGATCGTGACGTCACAACGCACTAAAAATTATACCACGGCGGCGTGACGTATTCAGAATTTTAAAAGCGTCGTATCTTCTTCAATTTTGGTTTACGTAACAAAAGAAAAAACACGGGTCAAATTTTTTTTGATAATCTAACTGACGGACTAATTATATTTTTATACTACACCTGCTTGGAAAGTACCTTGATACTTTATCAAATTTACGGTAGAAAGTACGTCATTGCATATCGAACAAATATGCGGGGAGAAAACGCATCCGAGCGGAAGAGAAAAGTGTATGAAAATCCATTTCTTACGAGGTTTTTCTTTATTAATTTTGGGTAAGACTATGCGCCGGTAACCTAAATATCAAAAGCCTAAAAGTTTTTACAGTGAGTTTTTATCTCCAAGTTCGCAAAATGTCGGGCTGGCAGTGCGACCCTGCGGCGGCAGGATAAAAAAATTGAAAAAAGAACATGTGAAAATTGCAGACGCCATTGGCACCATTTCCAATTTGTGTGTTGTTTGAGTTTTTTATTTTCCTCGTAGGTGTAGTATAAAGCACTATGTATCACTCGAGAGAAAGTGCGATTCCCGATCTCGGGTGTTTTAAAGCCCTGGCCTACGGCTCGGGCTTCAAACGACACCCTCGACGGTAATCGGTCACTTTCTCCTCTCGGTGAACAATGTACTATTTTCAGTTGACAAGCCTATTGAGCATAGGGTAGTTTCTTTCGCGTTAGTATTGGGACTTCGGGAATCGACCAATACATCATCATCTGCCTAGCTTTTTCCCCAACTATGTTGGAGTCGGCTTCCAGTCTTAACGGATGCAGCCGAATACCAGTATTTTACATGGAGCGACTGCCTATCTAACCTCCACAACCCAGTTAGTACTGGGTAATACGATACGCCTTGGTAAGACTGGTTCTCAGACTTTCGGGCCATTGACTACCTGTAACGACTGTCAAAGCTGTACAGCCGGGACCAACGGCTTAACGTGCTTTCCGAGACACGGAGGAAACTCGGAATATAATGAGTGGTCACCCATCCAACTACCAACCCAGGAAAGCGCAGCTTAACCTGAAAATTGACCCTGAGCGGCTGATATTATTTAGCCACGAGCTCCTCGGAATCGACAATTATCAAAAATTTGGAATATTCATACCCTCTCGTAGTTAATCGTGTGATCTTGTTGAGTTTCAGGATGACGACTATGTATCACTTGTAGACTGTCGGTGTGAAGACTCCTGCGCATAAGAGGAGACAAATGTTAATTTCTATTTTTTAATCAATGCACACATACAATAAATAAATATTGCTGGACATAACAAAGTGCCATCTAGTGCCCCACTAAGCAACGAGGCTTGTGTTGTGGACAACATAATATATAGTAGATATACAACATACTTAGATACTTTTTGTTTGTAAATACATACTTATTATATATTATAAATATCCATGACTCGGAAACAAATGTCCATTGGATGCTCATCACACAAACATTTGCATCTACCGGGATTCGAATCCACCTCATTACCGCTGCGCCATTCTGCGCCGTCGTCTAACGACATAACATCACGCCTGTGTTTCCTAACGGGTCAGGTAGATGTGTAACTATACTGTGTGTAAACACCCTTAACGAAGCCTAGAAGAACTTGTTCTTCCCGTTATCGCGATATTTTTAGGGTTCCGTACCTCAGTCGGCAAAAACGGTGAGGATGGATGAATGTATAGCAGTAGCGAATGGTCAGTTTTTGTAGAAGGTATAGTTCGGTTCAAACTTAATGGCGGCTCGGAAGTTAGCTGCAAGTGATGGTCTGCGCATTATACAGACAAAACGATGCGTCATCTGCGCCCCGTTGATACCTAAAATTGTTGTCTGCGCAGCTTTACATTAGACGTTCCGAATCGCCATAAAGATTTAAGCGTTATTCCTGCGCAGACTGTCACTCGCAGCTAACTTCCGAGCCGCCATTAAGACTGAACCAAACTATAAGCCGGAGTACATCTTTAAAGTGATTATATTATTCGTCTATAGAATACTGGCTGTGTCATTTTTGAAAGGGAATCTGTTAGGAATCGAGTTGTATGGATATGGAACCTTCGCCACTAATGTATAGACACATCATCATCCATCCTCACAAACTTTAACATAAAAACTACTGTGCGGATTTTAATGAAATTTGGCACACAATTTAAAACCTGGATGAAATGTTATCAAGTAGTCATAAATTGCGCGGGCAGAAGCAAGTCTAATGTATATTTTTCCGCTTGTGCCGGTTGTTTTCAAATTTAAATCTATACTAATATTATAAAGAGGTAAACTTTGTTTGTTTGTTTGTTTGTTTGTTTGTAATAGGCTCAAAAACTACTGGACCGATTTAAAAAATTTAGTATTTTACATGGAGCGACTGTCTATCTGACCTCCACAACCCAGATAGTACCGGGAAATACGATACCCCTTGGTAAGACTGGTTGTCAGACTTTTTGGGCCTCTGACTACCTAACGACGACTGTCAAAGATCTACAAATGACAGCCGGGACCAACGGCTTAACGTGCTTTCCGAGGCACGAAGGAAACTCGGTATGTAATGGGTGGTCACCCATCCACAGACCAACCTAGGCAAGCACGGCTTAACCTAACGATTGACCCGAGCAGCTGATATTTTGTAGCCACGAGCTCATCTCGCTCGCGTTTGTAATACCAAAAAAAGACAGACATACGACTTGTCGAATCGGAATAGAATCGAAGCGTTGTGAATACCTATCCAGCCCAATCATGTTTGCAGCATGTGTCTAATGTTTGCCATCCACAAAGATTGGATTTTTGTTGTATGAAGCCCGACTTACCTAAATGGGGGATGTTCGGCAGGCCAAATAATACTTGTAGGAATAGCAATGACCAATAGTGGATTTCGATACACAAAAAAAGATACGGTGTCGATTTTGTGCAAAAACTAAACTTAATTTAGGCTATTTCTATCTTTTACTAAAAGGCAGGCGAGAAAAGGACGCCTATAGCTATGAACTAAGTTAGAGATGTCAAACTAGTTTAGGTATGCCTCGCGCTTCACGGTGTTTTTAGTCGACATGTTTTTACGTGCACCCTTTATTTGTATGGAAATATTAGTTCCAATTAAATTTGACAGCTCTAAATTACGTCCGTCTCTTTCTCGTTTTATTATAGAGAAAAAGATAGCAATAGCCTAAACCAATAACGTACCCAAGTACTGACAGTTCGTCATTATTTTCTTCATGAGTTTCATTGGACGCAGAATTCTTTGACTGTTTTTCTGGTTGACTGTAATAAGATAATTTGTTACAAATCTATAGGTATAGTAAAGTAAACTAAGATTACTACCAATTCATCGTTATCTGCCTAGCCTTTTCGCTACTATGTTGGGGTCGGCTTCCAGTATAACCGGATACAGCTCCCCACACCCGTGCACACCCGTATGTCCCCAGCCGTTCCCGAATGGGTACGGTGCATTGTTATTTTAATTGTGTCTGTAATTGCGGGTATCTAAAGCGCAAAACACACAGGGGACGAGTGCGGGTCGGGCGCGGGTCGGGCGGGGGCGGGGGCGGATCTATTCTGTATAATTTATATGTACAACACACGGAACGCGTGCGCGGGTAAGGCGCGGGTCGGGTGACGCGCCCGCATTCCGTGTGTTGTTGTCCATATAAATTATACAGAATAGACCCGCGTCCGCCCCCGTCCGACCCGCACCCGTCCCCTGTGTGTTTTGCGCTTAAGAGTCCTATTACATTTTTTTGGTAAATTCATGATTTTTGACGCTGTAATTCTCAGCAGCAGTAAGATAATTTTATTATTTGCTTAAGAATAACGATAGTGCCATTCTCTTTCTTGTAAGTTGGAGTTACACATTTTCATTTTTCTTTTCGTGTAATTTACTATAAATATTTTACGAACTCAGTTTGCAAGAAAAACCGTCGACGATGGAACTTTAACGCTAAAATTCACATAGTTACATTCAATTCTTATAAAAGCTAAAATTACTTAAAGATAAGTTGAATATTTTACTTGTTATTGGAGTTTTAGAATTTCTTTAAAGTCCTTTTTTTTTTTTTTTTTTTTTTTTTTCGGATGGGAAATCATCAAATAACCCCTCCCGCTCTGGGCGGAGCAGGAGGGAGTGTCAGACTTTTACTGACTAAAACCCATCCATGTTCCTTCATCGCCCTTTGTGTTCCGGGGCCACGGTATCTCTTTCGAATAGTCCCGCAACCCCGGCAGGCTTCGGTCCTTACGGACCCCTTCCCTTTTGCTGACTCTCTTTGAGGCGCGCGTGGAACACGAACGCGCCGTCGACACGGCCTGTCGGCATGAGACGGACGGACGGCGAGCTAGCCCATAGCCCACCGTCCACAGGCCCGCGCCTACGGTGGCCGGGGGCCACGTGGTGGTGGCCCCCGACGCCCGGGGCGTCTCCCGCGGCGGCCGGGACGTTGAGAGGTTCTCTCCCTCTCACGTTCCGCCACCTCCTTCTCTAGCATTACTGCTTCGCAGAAGGAGGTGACGGCGTCCCACTCCGTCTCGCTCCGGACCATGGCTTGCACCAGGGCCGGACGCGAGAGGTCGCCGCCGCCGATCGCCGCTTCGAGGACACGGCGGTGCTCCGCCCACGCGGGGCACACCTCCACCGTGTGTTCCACCGTGTCCTCCGGTCGATCCTCACAATGGAAGCACCCGGGCGTTTCCTCCCGCCCGATTCGGTGCAGGAACCTCCCGAACACTCCGTGTCCGGTGAGGACCTGCGTCAGGCGGAAGGTGAGGACGCCGTGGCGTCTCTCGAGCCACTCCTCAAAGAGGGGACTTATCGCCACTATCGTGGCGTGCCCTGCACGGGGTTGCGACAGTCGCTCTCTCCATGTCGCCATGAGATCCCGCCGGAAGTCTGTCCGCTGAGCGACAATTTGTCGCTGCAGCGGAGTTTCCCCCCGGCGTAGCGCCTCCGCGCGCCATTCATGTAGGCGCGCGAGGACAATCGCCTCTAGATCCCATGGCGGCAATCCGGCAAGGAGGCTCGCCGCCTCGCGGGAGATCGTACGGTACCCCCGGGCCAGCCTTACGGCTACTACCTTTTGGGGCGCGTTCAAATAGTGGGCGGCTCGCAGCCTCAATGAACGCGCCCACACCGGGGCCCCGTAAAGGGCCATTGACCGCACGACTCCCGCGTAGAGCCTCCGGCAGGAGGCGTTCGGCCCCCCCAGATTGGGCAGGAGCCGCCTGAAGGCAGCCCCAGTCCGTTCCAGTTTGGGGGCCAAACGTCGGAAATGTTCTACGAAGTTCCACCGGCTGTCAAGGACAAGTCCCAAGTACTTTAACGTCGACTCAACACCGATGGATACCCCTCCTACCGTCAGTGAGGATCCCGGAGGTGGCGCATTCCGAGGCCCATGAAAGCACATGGCCTCGGACTTGTGCAGTGCCACCTCGAGACCCAGTTGCCGGATCCTCGCAACGACTGTCGCAACCCCGCGTGTCATCGCTTCGGCCGCCGCCTCGTGCGACCTCCCCTGTGCCAGCACCAGCGTGTCGTCAGCGTAGCACACTACGCTGACACCGCTAGGGAGGTCGGCGCGCAGCACCCAGTCGTACCCGATGTTCCACAAGGGCGGCCCTAGGACCGATCCCTGCGGAACACCGCACGACATCTCTCGCCGGTTCCATTCTCCGCTGCGACCGGGGTAGATGACGGCTCTGTCCGTCAGATAGTCCCCGACCACTCGACGGAGGTAGGTTGGCACCCGGTGATACCGGAGTGCCTCCCTAATGCAGCTCCAGGGCATGGAGTTAAAGGCGTTGGCGATGTCGAGAGACACCGCCAAGACAACCCCCCCCTGGACACCGCATCCCCCGTCGTGAGGGCTCTCACGCGCATGATGGCGTCCACCGTAGAGCGCCCCTTGCGGAAACCATACTGGTGTTCCGCAAGGTCCGGCCCAGTCCCCGCAAGGTGCTCGGCGAGGCGGTTTGCAATGACTCTTTCAAAGAGCTTGCCCACCTCGTCGAGCAGCACCACGGGCCGGTATGCGGACGGAGAGTCCGCAGGGCGCCCCGGCTTCCGGATGAGGACCAGCTTCCCCGTCTTCCAACGAAGCGGGAACTGGCCTCTCTCCATGCATGCGCTTAGGAGCCCCTCCAGTCGGGGCCCAAGAGCCTCTGAGGCCAGGACCCAGGCTTTGCCAGGCAAGCCGTCGGGTCCCGGGGCGGTATTTTTGGCACTGAGCCTGCGTACCGCCACTCTCAGGTCTACCCCAGTCACTTCCGGAGCGTTGTCGTCGTCGTCCTGTTGGTCCGCTTCCAGCATCGCAGGCGGCGGAGCCATAGGCGGGGGTGGGTGTTCCCCTCGCGAAGGGAACAGAGTGCTCACCACGTCCTCCACGAGCTCAGGCCGGAGACTCTGCGTCAGTGGGGGGGCCCAGGGGCGGAGTTTGTCCCGCACCAACTTGTAAGGGCGCCCCCACGGATCTCTGTCGAGAGTCCCCAGCAACTCCTCGCGGGCCTGATCCCTGGCCCGCAGGACCGCTTCGCGGAGGGCGGTCTTCGCCGCTCTGTACCCCTCATAAAGCTCCGCCTCAATGGCTGCCGCATCCGGTGGGCGGATGCGGAGCCTGCGATGCCTGGCGTACAGGTGTCGCGCAGCCACGCACGCCTCGCGCAGAGATGTCAACTCACGCGACCACCAGTACACCTGACGCCGGGCGCATCTTGGCCGAACACGGGGCATTGCCACGTCGCATATGTCAGACATGGCCTCCTGGAACCACCCTGCCTCATTATTGATGTCGGCAGGCCTGTCCGGTGATGTCACCCAGGCCTGCACGATCGAGGCTTCCAGGAGGAGCTCCCGGTCCAGCTGTTTCAGCGCCCAGCGCGGACCACTCGGGGCCTGTTGGACCGGCGCGCTTGGGGTCTGGGTGGAGACGTCGAACCGGATGTACCGGTGGTCAGAATAGGTCTCCACCCCCTCCATAACACGCCAGTCAATGACACGCGGTGACAGAGCGGGGCTAGCGAACGAAATGTCCACCACCGACTCGCCCCGCATCCGCACACACGTGGGGACAGAACCCCGATTTAGGACGACCAGGCCCTTCTCCAGGGCCCAGTCTTCCACCATCCTTCCCCGCACGTCTGTGCAACGAGAACCCCAAGCCAAGTTCTTGGCATTGAAGTCCCCGAGGACAAGCACGGGGAGGGAATGGTTTCCGACGACAACATTCAACTCTTCGAGAGAGTTGTGGAACTCGGCGAGAGTTCGGCTCGGGGAGAAGTAGACACCGACCACTACGATCTCCCCGAAACGGGCTGCTACGCACCCCCGACCCCTCCTGACACCTTCAAGGGTCGGGGTACCGGCGGCGGCCGACGACACTATGGTCACTGAGCCGCTAAGGTCCGCCACCCAGTCTTCCCTGGGGAGGACAAAATACGGCTCAGCGACCACAGCAATGTTAATCAACCACTGCGCCATGCTCTGGAGCAACAGATCCTGAGCACAGGCGCAGTGGTTGATGTTCGCTTGGAGGAAGCGTAATGGCGCCGTTATTGGCACTCCATTACCGCTTCCTCCCTAACCCCCTGCGAGGGCCCCTCTGTGGCGGCGACAGTGGCAGCGGCGGCGGCAGTTGCGGCTGCGGCGGTGGCGACGGTGGTGGTGGTGGCGGCGGAGGGCCTTCCCTTGCCTCTGGTGGCCCTGGTGGGCGGAGCGCAGGCCTTGCTCCCAGCCCGGTGGTCGGCCGGCTTGCCGGCTGCCGCACATGCACCGCAGTGCGGCGTGGCGCAGCAAGCTGCGGACACATGGCCGGGCTGACTGCAGCGGAAGCAGAGTCCGCTGCGGTCAACCTCCGAGGCGCACTGTACTGACACGTGGTGTCCCACGTGGCAGCGATAGCACCTCAGAGGTCTGGGCTCCAGCAGCTTTACCTGCGCTGACACCCAGCCCACCAGTAGCCTTCGGCCCTCCACAATTGTTTTGGCCGCCGTCACGGGGCAGCATACCGTAACGGTATGCATACCCGTGGAGTCCGGGCGAAGGGCGCCTGCCCTGACCTGATCGGCAGGGCACCCTCCGGACCTGGCGACGGCGGCCACCACCTCCTCCTCGGTAACCGAGTCGTCCAGACCCAGGATGCGCAGGTCTGCGCATCTGACGGGCCTGGACACTCGGGCCTCGTCCGCGTTTAGGGACGCTCTGAGCTTTTCAGCCAGAGCGTCGGCGGACGAGCCGCTGGTTTCGCCGGGGATCTCCAGCAATCGAGCCCCTGTCGCGGTGACTTTAAGCCGGAGGCCCCCGGTGATCCCAAGCTCACCGAGGTTCACCGCCTCTTTCGCTTTCGCCAGAAGGTCGCGGTAGGACACGCCCCTCTTTTCCGCGTCCGGCTGTAGCGTGATCACTACAGCTGCGGTCTTCGGGGCGCGGAGCCTAGCCGCGATCTTTTGCGCCCTGTGCTGGCGCTGCCGCTCCGCATTACGGGCCTTTTTGGCCGCCTTCCGCCCCTTCTGTTTCTCCCCGACTACCTGCCATCCGGCTTCAGCCGAAGGAGGTGTAGGGGCCTGGGGGGGTGGTGGCGGCGGCGGCTGCTGGCGTGCCATAGGTGCTGGCCCATTCGCAACTGGCGCTGGCGCCGGCACAGTCACTGCCTGTGCGGCCGCCTTGCCCTTCCTCCTCCGGGGCGCCTTTTTAGTCGGCGCCGGTTTCGCCGGAGCCGACTTCCCAGGGGGGGGTGCCACAGCTCTGCCGGAGGATTGGCTCGACGGCCCGGGTGTGGCAGCCGCAGCAGCCGCGTATGACGCCGTGCTCGGCATCGTGCTCGGGCCCGCGGCTGCCTTGTTTGCACCCAGAGGGGGGCGCAGGACGATTCCCTCCAGGACGGAGAACCGCGCCTGGAAGGACGCCAGCTCTTGCCGAACCAGGTTCAGGACCTGTCTCTCCACCGGCACGGGCTCGGCTTGTCGCTGCTGCTGCTGGTGACGGCCCCCATTTGGAGGCGCAGCGCGGGTGCCGGCCTCGCGCAGACTGGCCAGGTCTGCGTGGAGCTTGGCATTCTCCTTTTGGAGAACCTCCATGGCGGCCGTTAGGCGGGCCAGCTCCACGCGCAGTTTGGCCACCTCCTCTCCACCTATCGGAGGAGGAGGAGGGGTAGGCCCCGCAAAGTTGGCCACTGCTGCCGCCATGATGGCGGCGGAAGCCCCGGGTATGGCCTTGAGTTTTGAAGATGTTTTCACCTTCAAGGCCACGCCCCTTATCGCGGCTTCCACCGCCTTTGTGAACCTGGCCTTACGCTCCGCCTCGGAGCCGCCAGTTTCACCCGCCTCGTCGCCAGGCCCGGGAACAGTAGAGCCCGTGGGGCGCACTTCCTCGGCCGGTCTCGCCAACCTCTCGGAGGCAACAGGCCCCCCCCTCTTGCCTCGGATCCCACCGCGCTTGCTAGTGGGGATCTTGCGGGCCGAGGCCATCTCTCCCTCGGATGACGAGACTTGGTCGCCATCCTTTCTAGACCGCTTGCGGAAGAACTTGGTGTTCTCCGCGAGCGTCCCAACTGTCACGCGCCGGGAGCTCTCTGAGCCTCCCGCGCTCACGTCGCTGGATGCAGCGTCGGACTCCGACTCCGCATCTCTCCTCTCCTCTCCTTTGCCGTTGCCGGCGGTTTTGGGTTTTTCTGAATTTTCCATATTGTTCCCACGAGTATGGGGGATTTAAAAGTCCATCTGGGCAGAGACCCCTTTACCCTAGATAAGCAGATTTAAGTATTTGTTACTCGCCATGGGGGTCTGCAGGTACCCTGGCGAGGAGTGCACTAGCGACTGATTTGTTCTATAGAACACCCGTCAGCCATACATCCCCTCGCGGTGCGTCGCCACTTGGGATTCGGGGTAACTTTTTATAGAGGTTTTCTACCTCGCGGTCCGGGCGGTTAAGCCAAGACCCTCGGTCCCCTATCGAAACCGCGAGACGTGATCCACAGCGCTTCGATAGCCAGATTACGAGAATGACGGTGACAGAGGAGGACGGATCCTTCTCTGTCTGCTCGGAGGCAGGGTGAGTGCACACCGAGCCCGCCCTCATTCCTCTGCTGTGCCCTCTGCTTAACAGAGGGTCACGCAGAACAACGCTCCGTTGGTCCAGAATGGACCCTACCCTTGTCAGATTCATTAGCCGCGGCGGTCACATTCCCCGGGGGATAAAAGGAAACTCTCATTTCCCCTCATTCCCCGGAGAAGGATACCGCCACGTCCAGGGTGCACCGGCCCAGCAGCTGCTCTTCCCTCCAGACGTATCGAGACGGACCAGCAGCCGCCAGACACACGTGGAGGACTTCTGACATCGCACCCCTTCTTTAAAGTCCTTGAGTTTTCACGAAAAAAAACGCAAAGAAATAGTAATTTAAGCCATAAATGTCTTAATTCAGCGTCCATTATATTCCAAATAAACTCAATTTTATCAAACAAATTAATATGATATAAAACTTCGATCTACAATGAATAAGTTTCATTAGTTTTCGTTTGTCAATATAATAAGACAAAAATACAATAAATAAAATTAAAGTACCTACTATAATTCTCAATTCAGCTCGCTCCTCAGTCTCATGTCAGTCTCGTCTCTAATTTTCGTCAATAACAATCGACAATCATCCGGAGATCGCTATTATTATTGACTCGTGTACGCCGACCGAAATAATTTGATCCAGGAAGTAAAAATCAAAAAATTGCCTAAAAAATGTAATAGGACTCATAAGAGCTACGAATGCTTAATTTTTGAATAAATAAAATAAATAGAATAATTACGGCAGTTCTACAGTTAAATCTTCCTCTTCTTCATTATTAGCGAACATTGATGCCTGTTTGAAAAGATAAATATTAATAACATAACATAACATCACGCCTGTAATATCCGAAGGGTTAGGCAGAGATGTACCTTATAGTACACTCACATTTCTCCAGTCATGTTTAGGTCCCATGTTTTAGGGGGCGAGCCTATTGCCATCAACCGGGCACAAATCCAGCCACCGTGGCTGCTGCTGAGAAATTCCAAGATGGAAAATCTCCATAATATAGGTAATAAATACCGTTTTCTTTAAGAGTAATAGCGGTTACACCTCGAGCCCCCCGTCACAGATAATATAACCCCCGTCAAACGGCCATTTTTAACTTACTAACAGGTAACGGTTGGTTAAGCTATCTCTCTGTCTGTTTGACATGTAGCTTACAGACCGTTACACACAAACAGCGTTACAAATAAACGTGGTTTAAAGGTATAGGTACTCGAAAATAAACAAAGAATAAGCAAAATGTCTACAAAAAAACAAAGCATAGCTTATAACAGGTATAACTTTGACATTTGTATTCATACAACCGCTATTCCGAAGTTATTCGCGCCTCCACCCTTGTATAAAGCTAGTATAACCTTAAAAATACCACGGTTTATGTTTGTTTACGCGAATTTTATTATTTTACGTTCGTTTTGATTATGGAATTAGATGCAATAGAAGAAGTAGAACCAGTAAATATCATTTTAAATCTATCTAATGCAGGTTCAAAGAAAACTTAAAATATTAAAAAAAAGAGTAAATCCTTTTGATTTATATAGCGGTGAGCAGTTACGGTTAAAATATTAATTTTCTAAAGGTGGTGTAACGTTTTTAGACCAATTAATTGGTAGATCTCTCAATATGGACACGTGCGGAGATAGATTATCTTCTGTTTTGAGGTATTGGGGACGTAAATAAAGATTATTATATTCTAATCGTTCTTCCAGGTGATTGATTGGTCTCTCTTAGCCATTTTAATATTCCCTTTTTAAATTATATTTCTCTATCCACAAAAATAAACAAATTAAATTACAACTGTATTGACTCAGTTCGCGCGCAAAGAATAGAAGTTGACAAAGGGTCCATACAGTTTTTATAGACAAACTGCTTTTTTTCTGCTAGTTTCTCTTCGGTCGCGCTATTGCCACATCGTGCATTTTGACATAACGGAAGAGCAGTTAGAACAAAGATATACCTGGATTATTTGTTAAAAAATATTCTCGACTTATTCTTAAGTTATATTTGTTATAGCTATATTTAGTATAAGAATGGTATAAATGTAGTTGATCCGTTTCAGTTGATCGGTTTAGTTGATCCGAGTGGAAAACGTGGGTATAACACATTTTTTTATTTGTAAGGCTGAAAACGTCACAGAAAAGCTTTCATTGATTTTTCTATGAATCAAGTGACAGGTAGGTGACGCGGATAGGATATTTCAAGCTAACTTTGTTTATAGACACACCGATAGGTACCTACGAGACGTAGGCATATTAACTGACAGTTATAAGTAACGTAAGTAATAGAAAACGGTCGTTAATTGCCTATAATAGGTCGTGTGTACGAATCGAACCCAAACAGGCACACACACATTTCATCAACACTTCTCTCAAAACCGTAAAGGAGAATATTGTGATGTAACCGGTATATTCTATAACCAAAAATTCGAAGACATGTGACATCTACCAACCCGCACTGTTGATTATATCCCATTCCCTCTCGTAAAGAGGAAGCCGTGTGGGCAGGAGTACATTGTAGGCCGAGTACCTATATTTATTCTGATCCGATTTTTTAAAGTATTACATTGTGCGTAATTATTTTCAAAGGAAACTCACCCGTTTCTTTATGTTAAGTACCACAGTTTCTTCAGGGTAACGATGCTCTGGTATATCCGATTTTATGGACATCCGCTGGAAACATTATGCAGATAGTTAGGTAAAGAGGCAAGCGCCAGGCTAGCTCGCGAAATTCAAATTTTCTTACTGTGGTGTTCACTCGTACACTAGTTAGGGTTTAGAGTAAAACCACCATATGTCAGTGTGGTGTCTTTGTTCAGGGTTGGGTTGACCAATAAAACACTGTTTCCAATATTACTGCGTTAGACGTGCTGTCGCTACGGCTGTTCGACCTGGACAGTGGACTGAGAGTGCGGCGCATCGCTCCGCACTCCATCCACCGCGCATCACTCACCACACCATTGAACAGCGTCCGGGTACCCTAGTGACCCAGTAGGTGCGTACCACCAACCGCGTCCGGGCACCTTAGTGACCCAGTAACATTTATAAAATACCCCGTCAATTAATCAATGAATAATCGACTAAACGTGCTTTATTCGTGAATAGGCTGATTTACTTCCCATCTCTACAATATTCCTCAACTCCATACCAAAAACCTTAGCTATAATCCGTCAACAAGTGTCTCAATAAAGTAACAAATTTACGTCAACGGAGCGCGCCATTTTTTGCGTCATCGTTTTAGCGTTGCGTTAGTGTCACACTTCAAGTAATTACGAGTTACGTATTTGTTATTGGAAAACAGTGTTATGCCTTAAAATGTTCGTGAGAAGTTGTATTATCGTATTGTTACGTCGTACCCATACCTACAATACAAGTAGCTTCTAATAGTAGGTACCTACAACTAAGTAGGTAGGTAGTAGTAGGTATGTATCGAATGATGTAGGTACAAATTCGCAAACTACCTATAAAATACATCAGGAAGTTGTCATTGTAATTTCGACCGTACGCCCAGGGCATAAAGTACCTATTTCTTTCCTTTGTACAAAAGTTGTGGAAGTTTCTCGTAGGACAATGACCTAGTATGAATTTGTAGCGTCTTCATTAATTATGTATAAAATTATAGATATTACTTTAGTGAAATTAGTATGTAAGTATTGTAAGTTAACTGTTACGTACCATTAGCTTTAATTTCTCACGGCAAGCCCGCAGATGTTTTATTGCGGGTGGTTTTGTTCTTTGGCTATGTAAGGATAACAATAGTTTATGGTAGGGCCTTGCCCAGTTTGCTTATTGTTCATGTTAGTTTTAAGAATTTAGAGTAATAGCCTTTGATATTTTTGTCGAGATGCCGACGGTTCTGTTTGTAATATGTTTATTGTTTTACTGTGCTATTTTATTGTGTTACCTAGCTATAGAAACCTTTGTACATTGTTTAGTTTGTAACGTGCCGCTCCGACCGTATCCCAAGTTTTCAATAATTGTTCAAATGTAAAATCAGTCAGTAACTTCTCGTCACCCGGTTCGGTCGGTCGGCATTCTTGCTCCTTGTAATTTATTTTTAATAAACTCAGTCCATACTAAGTAAATCCAGTACTTATTTTGCGATTCCCACAACTCCGACGCTAGTTAACCGACCTAAGTGCGCAAAAGTGGTGACCCCGACGTGATCTCTACCGTAGAGAGATCTGGTTACCTAGTGCTCGGTTAGTGCGCGGAATTGCGAAACCTGTGCGCGAACAAGTGTTAGTTTTTCGTTCACGAAAGACAAATATATTATAACAAAATGGCCGGTGAGGACCAACCTCAGCCTGCTGCGAATACACGTCAAGTGGTGTTAAAGCCTTTTAATCCGGCCAAGCCAGAAATATGGTTTGGTGGAGCAGAGTGCTTAATGGCATTGGCAGGAGTAACGTGCCCGCGCTTAAAAACTGAATGCGTTGTACGCGCCCTAGACACGGAAGCAATGGAAGAGCTCACGGACATATTAACCGTGTTGCCGACTTTCCAAGGAGATGCATACGAACATGTCAAACAGACAATGCTGACAAGGTTTGGTGACTCAAAAGCGAAAAAAACACGGCTTTTGCTCGAAGACCAGGCGATCGGTGACCGCACGCCATCTCAATTTCTGCGGCACCTAAAGACTCTTGCTGGCTCTACGGTAACGGACGACGTCCTGCGAGCAATCTGGATGAAGGGTTTGGCTCACGACATGCAGAACGCGGTGTTAACAAAGACGGATGCCTCTCTAAATCACCTTGCGGAAATGGCAGATCTCATCCACGAAAACCAACAGCTACGATCTGGCCGAAATATCTGCGCCACTGTAGCCGCTGCACAACAAGAGCCCGCAGCGGCGCCTGAAGGACAAATAAGGGTAATACTAGCTCAAATGCAGGCTCAGTTAGACGAGTTACGAGTGTCCCGACCACGCAGCCGCTCCAGACCGAGGTCAAGTCGCAGTCACTCAAGAAGCCGATCAAGGTCGAGACCAGAACGGTGGAAGTGTTGGTACCACTATAAATTCGGCCCTGCAGCAGAGAAGTGTGTGCAACCCTGCGCATATAAATCACCACCGACGGGAAACGTGAACGGGGGTCATTAGTGGCGGATGACGCAAACTCCCAGCCACCCACACGCCGCATTTTTATAAAGGACAAAAGCAGTAAGGTAGATTTTCTCGTAGATACCGGTGCAGACCTATGCGTTTATCCAAAGTCACTGATTCATACGGCTCGCCAAATATCTGCCAAATATGGATTAGTGGCCGCTAATGGCACACAGATCGCTACGTATGGAACGATCCCACTCACGCTTAACCTAGGCCTACGGAGAGATTTCCCGTGGATGTTCGTGGTGGCAGATGTTTCTAGACCAATAATTGGAATCGATTTTTTAGCACATTATAATATAATGATCGATGCGCGCAACCGACGACTTGTAGATGCAACCACCCAGTGTACCGTTAATGGACAGGTAGTTGGGTGCAAAATTGAGTCAGTCAAAACCGTTAACGGTGAAACGCCGTACCACCATCTGTTAGCACAATATATCGACATTACTCGCCTTGATGGGACTATGCAGAAAACGGTCAAACACAATACTCAACACCACATAATTGTAACACCCGGTCAACCGGTTGCACAGAAGCCTAGGCGTCTAGCCCCGGACCGCCTGATAGCAGCTAAGAAAGAATTCGAGTCGATGTTAAAGTTAGGCATCGCTCGACCGTCTAAAAGTTCATGGGCTTCGCCGCTACATATGGTTCCAAAGTGTGAAGACGAGTGGAGGCCCTGCGGCGACTATCGTAGTTTGAATGAAAGAACAGTGCCCGACCATCAATACCCAGTGCGACATATAGAAGACTTCGCCCAGTGTTTAAGTGGAAAAAAAGTGTTTTCAAAATTAGATCTAGTGCGTGCGTTTAACCAAATCCCTATCGCTGAAGAGGACATTCCAAAGACAGCAATAACTACGCCTTTCGGTTTATTTGAGTTTAAGTTTATGACTTTTGGCTTGCGTAATGCAGCACAAACTTTTCAACGATTTATGGACGAAGTGTTATGTGAACTTGATTTTGTGTACTGCTACATAGACGATATTTTAATCGCATCTAGTGACGAAACGGAACATTTAAAACACTTAGAGACTGTATTTGTTAGGTTAAGGAAATACGGAGTAGTAATAAACCCCGCAAAGTGTGTGTTCGGAAAGTCTGAAGTTGAATTTTTAGGTTATCAAGTGTCAGCAGCAGGTACGCGTCCGCTCCCCATTAGGGTTGAAGCAATACGTACCTATCCCTTACCAGCCACCGCAAAGCAGCTACGGCAATTCCTAGGTATGTTGAACTTTTACAGATGGTGCATACCTAATGCAGAGCGTAGCCAAGCTAGTTTACATGAATTGCTGTGCGGCAACAAAAAAGGAAAA
This sequence comes from Xestia xanthographa, assembly GCA_905147715.2. NCBI lineage: Eukaryota > Metazoa > Arthropoda > Insecta > Lepidoptera > Noctuidae > Xestia > Xestia xanthographa. Next base: position 4,404,291 of record LR990664.1, read on the forward strand.
ACACCTATTATTTGGAACGACCAAGCTAAGCGTGACTTTGAGACGTGCAAGGACAGCTTAGCTGAAGCAACGTTGTTAGTGCATCCAAAGCCCGACGCCGAACTTGCTATTTTCAGTGACGCATCCAACATGTCCATAGGCGCGGCTTTACAACAGAGAATCGATAATGAATGGCAACCAATTGCTTTCTTTTCTAAGAAACTTACGGCTACTGAACAAAAATATTCAGCCTATGACCGAGAATTACTCTCAATCTACGCCGCGGTCAAACATTTCAGACATCACGTTGAGGCGCGAACTTTTACAATTTTTACAGACCACAAACCAATAACTTACGCTTTTAGAAAGAAAAATCAGCAATGTTCCCCTAGGCAATTTCGATATTTAGACTTTATTGGACAATTCACTACAGACATACGTCACGTCAAAGGAGAGGACAACATTACGGCCGACCTACTATCTCGCATAGAGTCAGTATGTACTGAAATAGACTGGAAAGCTCTTGCATCCTCGCAACAAAATGACGCGGAACTTAAAAGCTTAATCGACAATAGAAACTCGTCTCTTGAATTACGTCTTGTTCATTTGCCAGAGTCAGACAAACCAATTTTTTGTGACTTTTCTACCCAAACAGCTAGGCCTTTTATTACGGAACCATTCAGAAAGTCCGTGTTCAATATGCTTCATAACACCTCCCATCCAGGTAGTAGGGCTACGACTAAGCTTATCACTAAACGATTTGTTTGGCCCTCGATAAATTCTGATTGTAAGTTATGGGTCAGAGCATGTGTTGATTGTCAACGATCAAAAGTATCTCGTCATGTCGTTACAGCGCCGGGAACTTTTACACTTCCGTCATCTCGATTTGACCATGTACATATTGACATTGTAGTAATGCCCTATTCTGAGGGATACCGTTATTGTCTTACTATGGTAGACCGATTTACCAGATGGCCGGAAGCGGTTCCCATTGTCAATCAAGAAGCCGACACAGTAGCCCGTGCATTTTATTCCAATTGGATTGCTCGTTTTGGCATACCACTTAGAATCACAACTGATAGAGGAAAACAGTTTGAGTCGCATCTATTCAGAGATCTCAATGCCCTGATCGGTACGGCTCATTTTCGAACGACGGCTTATCACCCTGCAGCTAACGGCATGGTTGAGCGTTTCCACCGTCAATTAAAGAGTGCACTAAAGTGTCACAATGCAGCAACCAGTAGTTGGACACGAATTCTCCCGACCGTTTTGCTAGGAATTAGGTCGTCTTGGAAGGAGGACTTGAAAAGCACATCCGCGGAGTTAGTTTACGGACAGAGCTTACGCCTCCCCGGTGAATTTTTAGGTGACAATCCAACTAACGAAACTACGCAGGCTGAATTTGCTAAAGAGCTACGTTCGCATTTTAATAACCTCAAGCCTGTCGCGAGTACTCAGCACGGTCACAAAAGCACTTTTATTTTCAAGGACCTTAATAGCGCTACTCACGTGTTGGTGCGGAATGATACAGTCAAAGCTCCATTACAGCAACCTTACGACGGCCCTTACAGAGTAATTTCCAGGAAGGATAAAACATTCGTATTAGATATACGTGGCCGCGAGGTTACGGTATCAATCGATAGACTGAAACCAGCTTATTTGTTAAGGGATTCTAATTGTCATCCGGACAGCGCTACTAATATTGTCGTAGATCTCGCTCCCGAAATCAATTCACGTTCTCAAACCGCACCTGAATCAGTTCCCCAATGTTCACCATCTGTACCTCAGGTTCCTGAACCGCAGGGGCCGCGAAGGTCTGGTAGACGCGTACGATTCCCTGATTACTACCAGGCCAGTTCTTCGTGATCTCGATTACTGGCAGGGGGGTACTGTAGCGTCTTCATTAATTATGTATAAAATTATAGATATTACTTTAGTGAAATTAGTATGTAAGTATTGTAAGTTAACTGTTACGTACCATTAGCTTTAATTTCTCACGGCAAGCCCGCAGATGTTTTATTGCGGGTGGTTTTGTTCTTTGGCTATGTAAGGATAACAATAGTTTATGGTAGGGCCTTGCCCAGTTTGCTTATTGTTCATGTTAGTTTTAAGAATTTAGAGTAATAGCCTTTGATATTTTTGTCGAGATGCCGACGGTTCTGTTTGTAATATGTTTATTGTTTTACTGTGCTATTTTATTGTGTTACCTAGCTATAGAAACCTTTGTACATTGTTTAGTTTGTAACGTGCCGCTCCGACCGTATCCCAAGTTTTCAATAATTGTTCAAATGTAAAATCAGTCAGTAACTTCTCGTCACCCGGTTCGGTCGGTCGGCATTCTTGCTCCTTGTAATTTATTTTTAATAAACTCAGTCCATACTAAGTAAATCCAGTACTTATTTTGCGATTCCCACAACTCCGACGCTAGTTAACCGACCTAAGTGCGCAAAAAATTGACTAGAAGATTCTGGATCTTTCTCAAACGTTCGGTCGTCATATAAATAGTCGACGTGTTTGCGGGAGCAGGCAGTATTATTTTGGCTACAGTACGGAGCGAATCGAGGTGATCTAGTAAGTGCGATATCTAAGTGAATAGTGATCAGTGGTGTACTTGTGATTGAGTTTGAAGTGTTTTGTAATTATTAAAGTTGTTCAGTTGTTTCATCGGTAGTAATTAATTTATCCCATACCCAGCTCGTAACAATTTGGTGCCAGAAGTGAGGGATAAATTATGCCAGTTCTACCAAAGGACAACACGGACGGTATCCGTACCAGGAGTCAGCGACAGCAGGACATGGACCAAAGGCGGTTTGGAGACTCTCCGACACAGACACCGGGTGGAGTCCAGCCTACGTCAGTGCCAGTCGCTGGTGCATCCGGAGTTTCTCCAGTATCAGTGGCGCCAGACTTGTCAGCTTTAATGGTGCTGCTGCAGGAGCAGGCTCGCCGTCAAGAGGAGCAGGCTCGCCAGTTACAGGAGCAGTTGCAACGAGATAAGGAGGAGCAGGCTCGCCGTCAAGAGGAGCAGGCTCGCCAGTTACAGGAGCAGTTGCAACGAGATAAGGAGGAGCAGGCTCGCCGTCAAGAGGACCAGGCTCGCCAGTTACAGGAGCAGTTGCAACGAGATAAGGAGGAGCAGGCTCGCCGTCAAGGGGAGCAGGCTCGCCAGTTACAGGAGCAGTTGCAACGAGATAAGGAGGAGCAGGCTCGCCGTCAAGAGGAGCAGGCTCGCCGTCAAGAGGACCAGGCTCGCCGGTTGGAAGAGCAGTTGCAACGAGACAAGGAGGAGCAGGCTCGTCGTCAAGAAGAACAGATGATCCTCATAAAGGATCTTCATTCAACTTTCGGCAAAGAGCTGAAGGTAATGAAGGATCAGGTTCACCAGCATGAGAATCGCATCTCAGAAGCCGAAGTTCAGATCGCTGGGGTAAAGAAGGCTTTGGGGGAACTGAAGACTGGAGACGTGACTGTGACTTCAGTGGTTGCTGCACCTTCAGCGCGGGGCTTTAAGGTGCCTCCATTCGATGGAACATCTTCGTGGTCGGCTTATAAAATTCAATTTGAGGCCGTTATGAAGGCGAATGGATGGACAAAATCTCAAGCCATGACCGCGCTCACTTTGGGCCTCCGGGACCAGGCCCTCAACATTCTTGAAGCGCTTGGCAAGGATGTGACCTACGAACAGCTGTTGGAGGCGTTAGAGTCCAGATACGGCGACGCGCACCTGGAGCACGTATTTCGTGCTAAGTTGAAGGATCGTGTCCAGCGTAGTGCCGAGAACCTACAGCAGTGGGCCCTGGAAGTTGAAAAGCTTGTTCGGAAAGCATACCAGTCTGCCCCTGCACTGATCGATGGGAATCTGGTACAAGCGTTCGTTGATGGAATACGTGACTTAGAAGTTAGAGCCGCCGTGAGACTTGGGCATCATGAAACATTGAAGGACGCCTTAGCCCATGCTTTAGAAGTAGAGGCAGTGAGGCAAGACCACCGAACGCACCGCGTTAGGGAGGTTGTAGCATCACCTGTACGCGAGCGCCCGCAAGGGTACAGTCCTAGGTGCTACACTTGTGGAGAAAGGGGTCACCTTCGGTCAAGCTGTCCAAAGCGCAACACCCCGCGAGAAGATCAGCAAGGAAGGGTGGCTGAAGTGACTGCCCAGCCACAGCAGGGAAACGAGTAAATGCCAGGACTGGGGGGCGGGTGCTGGCTGGTATTGAAAGAGCCCCGAGAATCTTGATCTCGCAAGCACATGACGGGAACAGCCTGACCATCAGAGGCGAAGTCAACGGAACACCATGCAAACTGACGTTGGATACTGGAGCTTCTTACACGGTCGTTAACTCTCACCTAGCAAGTCGGTTTCTTGGGGACTACTTTGATAACCACGACCGTATACGATTACTAACAGCTACCGGTCAGCACATAACCGTCCGAGGCAAGAAGGAGGTGGAGTTAAAATTGGGTGACAGATTTTACAAGCACAATGTCATCGTGGCCGATATAGTGGACGATTGCATCTTGGGCTTGGATTTTATGCGGAAATATCGTTGTGAGATCGACGTAGATCAAGGAGTATTGAAATGTGGTTCAGAGGAAGTCTTCATGGAAGGTGCACCATCAGGGAAAGTGTACTGCTTGAAGGAAATTGTTCTTCCTCGCAGATCAGAAACGATTGTGCCAATTAGTTTATCACGGAATTCTGGACAAAAAGATCGAAGTGTTCTGATAGAAAGGGTGAACAATGACTTTCCATGGAAGATGGCACGGACTCTGGTCAAGGCCAACAACGTCTCAGCAGTACGCATACTGAATCCAAGTGACAAGGAGCAAGTGATTAAGAAGGGCACCTTAATCGGCACTTGCGAGGAGGTAGCTTGGATGCGTCAATTGCAAAATCTGCCTACCGGAAATAAAATTTGTAGTACAAAGTTTGACGTGTCAACACTTTTGGGAAACTGCGATTTATCTAAAGAAGAAATGGACATGGCTAAGAAGATGTTACTTCAGTACGCCGACATTTTCTCTTCAAATGATGCTGACATAGGGAGAACTGGACTAGTTCAGCATAAGATTAATACGGGTAACGAGTTACCAATCCGTCAGCGACCAAGAAGACTGCCAGTTGCACGAGAAAAAGAAGTGGAAACCATGATGGAGGGAATGATGAAGGACGGTGTTATAGAGCCTTCATCGAGTCCATGGTGTTCTCCTGTGGTCCTGGTAAAGAAAAAGGACGGCAGTATGCGCTTCTGTGTGGACTATCGACGACTAAACGATGTCACGAAAAAGGACAGCTATCCGCTGCCTAGGATCGATGACACACTGGATACGCTGACTGGTATGAAGTGGTTTACCACACTTGACCTGAAAAGTGGCTACTGGCAAGTAGAAATAGACCCCAAGGATAAGGAAAAAACTGCATTCTCAACAGGGAAAGGGTTGTGGCAGTTTAAAGTTATGCCATTCGGATTGTGCAATGCTCCTGCGACGTTTGAAAGGCTGATGGAGCAAGTACTCGCCGGATTGATTGGAGACGCATGTCTTGTCTATCTAGACGACATAATCATCGTGGGCCGTACATTTGAAGATCACCTTAAAAACCTCAACCAAGTGCTGTCCAAAATCCAAACAGCAAATCTCAAGTTAAGTCCGAAAAAGTGTTCGTTTTTCAGAAAACAAGTGAACTTCTTAGGACACATAGTTTCGGGGGAAGGTGTTCAAACAGACCCAGAAAAAGTAGTCGCCGTCAAGGATTGGCCAGTTCCGAAAGACAAGACACAGGTAAGAGCATTTTTGGGTTTGTGCTCCTACTATCGAAGGTTTGTCAAGAGTTTTGCCGATATTGCAAGACCTCTGCATAAACTCACTGAGGAAAAGCGGCAATTCTGTTGGGACGCGAACTGCGACGTCGCATTTCAGGAATTAAAGAAACGTCTGTGCAATACGCCTATTTTGGGATATCCTGACACTGAAAACGACTTCATAGTTGACACAGATGCAAGTAATACTGGAATTGGGGGCGTGCTGTCTCAACGGAAAGGAAACCAAGAGGTTGTGATAGCTTACTTCAGCAAGTCTTTATCCAAACCAGAAAGAAATTACTGCGTTACAAGACGGGAGCTACTCGCCGTAGTAAAGACATTGCAGCACTTCAGTAAATATTTGTTGGGACGTAAATTCCAATTAAGAACTGACCATGCTGCATTGAAGTGGCTATTACAGTTCAAGAATCCAGAGGGGCAAGTGGCGAGATGGATTGAACTACTGCAAGAGTTTGACTTCGTAACTGAACATCGCAGTGGAAGATCTCACGGTAACGCAGACGCCTTGTCGAGAAGACCTTGTCCTGAAGACTGTAAGCACTGTGCCAGGCAAGAGACTAAGGAAGTAGTGCCCGTGAGGATGCTTAGAATGGATCTCAGCGATGAATGGAAAGAAACCCTACAGCAGGCTCAGCAAAATGACTCGGACATCAAACCGATCTTCGAGTGGATCAAAGCTGGTGCTCCTAAACCCAAGTGGAGTGATGTGGCTGCGATGAGTCCCATCACGAAGAGTTATTGGGCACAATGGAACAGTTTGGTGATCCAGGATGGAGTCGTATGCCGTAAATGGGAAAACGCTTGAGGGGACAGCTGTCATCTACAAATGGTTGTCCCTAAAGCTAAGGTACCGGATGTTTTACGGCTGTACCATGATGGATGTTCGGGAGGACATATGGGGGTAAAAAGGACTTTACTAAAAATTCGAGAACGCTTTTACTGGATCCACTGTCGAGATGATGTGGAGGACTGGTGTCGCAAATGTACCAGTTGTGCGTCCGTGAAAGGACCTCACACTCGCAGTAGAGGTGCATTAAAAGTGTACAACGTTGGAGCCCCTTGGGAACGGATAGCACTAGACGTTGCGGGACCATTTCCAGAAAGTGACAGCGGAAACAAGTACTTCTTGGTGGTCATGGATTACTTCACAAAGTGGCCAGAAGTCTTCGCCATTCCTAATCAAGAAGCTACAACTGTCGCAGATAAATTGGTTCAGGAAGTCTTCTGTCGTTTTGGAGTACCCTTAGAAATACACAGCGATCAAGGAAGGAATTTCGAATCGCAAGTATTTCAGGAGACTTGTCGATTAATGGGTACCCACAAAACCAGAACCACCTCTTACCACCCACAATCTGATGGAATGGTGGAACGATTCAACCAAACGTTGGAAAGATATCTGGCAAAAGTCGTGGAAAGCAGACAAAGGGATTGGGACAAGCACATACAGCCGTTTCTTCTGTCCTACCGCAGCGCAGTCCACGAAAGTACGACTGTGACGCCCGCCTTCGCGAACTTTGGAAGGGAATTACGGTTGCCTGCAGATTTAATCACTGGAACTCCCCCTGATGCTCCACGCAGTGTAACAGATTACGCAAATGACTTGCGTAACAAGTTGAATGATGTTTATGAGCATATTAGACAATCCGGCCAACAGATGTCTGAGAAGATGAAGACCCGTTATGACCGGAAGGCAAATAGTAGGGGTTTCGACGAGAGTTCACTGGTGTGGTTGCATAACCCAGTACGGAGCAAAGGGAAGTCTCCGAAATTACAAGCAAACTGGGATGGACCATACCGAGTCGTGACTAGGATCAACGATGTCACCTACCGAATACAGAAGGGTCCACGAGGTGCGCCTAAGATTGTCCATGTAGACCGATTGGCGCGATACTACGGGTCTAATGATGCTCGGGACGAGCATGTCTAAGGAGGGGGCAGTGTTACGTCGTACCCATACCTACAATACAAGTAGCTTCTAATAGTAGGTACCTACAACTAAGTAGGTAGGTAGTAGTAGGTATGTATCGAATGATGTAGGTACAAATTCGCAAACTACCTATAAAATACATCAGGAAGTTGTCATTGTAATTTCGACCGTACGCCCAGGGCATAAAGTACCTATTTCTTTCCTTTGTACAAAAGTTGTGGAAGTTTCTCGTAGGACAATGACCTAGTATGAATTGACTAGAAGATTCTGGATCTTTCTCAAACGTTCGGTCGTCATATAAATAGTCGACGTGTTTGCGGGAGCAGGCAGTATTATTTTGGCTACAGTACGGAGCGAATCGAGGTGATCTAGTAAGTGCGATATCTAAGTGAATAGTGATCAGTGGTGTACTTGTGATTGAGTTTGAAGTGTTTTGTAATTATTAAAGTTGTTCAGTTGTTTCATCGGTAGTAATTAATTTATCCCATACCCAGCTCGTAACAGTATTATGATAACACAAATTAGGTTCCGAATCGCAAAATTGCAGTATTTCGCCTGTGAAAATGCAGTAGTTATAATATGTACCTACCTACAGTGATTGTGTAGTGTGAAGAAATACGTGATTTAGTGAATAAAACGTGTGTGAAATGGGAGAACTAGTGTTTAATTAGTGAGATGATTAGATTGTTCAACTATTCAAACCAAAAAACAAGTGTTTTGTGTTTTGTATTAGGACCATTTCGCCCAACAGCGGCAGGCCAGTCAGTCCCCGGATGTAAACAAACAGTGAGTCTTGTAGTTTGCGATCGTCAAGTGTTTTTATAGAATTGCGAATTTATGCGAATAATTCGCAAATCGTTAGCGCGGTCGGCGCGGTTCGTTGCAAAAAATATGCCATGCGCTTTTAGCGCTATTGACGCTGCTCAGTGGAGCTCGTTTTCGCTTTTTGCAGGTCAGTGTCAGGTTGTTTAGATGATTCTATGAAAATATGATTCACGTCCGTAACAAATTTACTTAAGGCGACTACAGGAGCTAAATTAGCAACTCTATTTGTGGTGGTTCAAACTTCGTTTGAAACACTGTTAGAATAAAGGTGTCCGTTTCGACCGCGCGGCCACGCCGTTTTTTTTTTTAAAAAAAAAAACTATGCCAAGATTTTGTAAAAGTTTGAAAAAGTTGACTCCCAAAACCATACATTTGTCAAAGTTATAAGGGTTTGAACGTGGCCGCGCCATCGAAACCGCGCGGAGAACCGCGCGGCCACGGAGATCTTTAAAACTAAGCGTTGCAGAGACCTGAAATTTAGGTAATTAACAGATTGTATTTGTAAAAAAATTGTAAAAATATACAAAACAATCCTAGGTTTATATCTTAGGAGCTGTAAGACTTAAAACCCCATGGCCGCGCCATCGAAACGGTGAAAAATACGTTATCGCCGATATCTCGCTGAAAAAGCATCGCAGAGGTCTGAAGTTTTTTTTTAAAACACAGGTTTGAATTTGTCAAAACTTGTAAAAATACAAAAAAAGATCCTAGGTTTATACTTCAGGAGCTGTAGTATGGTATTGCTTAGAAATAAGTCGTGATTATTTTTCTAAGAAAGTAAGTATTAGCTTCATTTTTTTTTGTAAACAAAACCTAATTCAGTAGACTAACGATAGTAAGCAAAAAAGTTTTTTTTTTTTTTAATAATATAAACCCTCTAACGTTTTGAATGTTTCGACCATGATTTATTGTGTACAGAAAACTTTCCACCTATTGTATTAGAATTTTTTTCTCAAGGACCCTAAATTAAATAAAAATGAAGAGTCGTATGTTTATTTCTTATAAACATAATTATGTTTTTGTATCTTATTGTTTGACATCGTGTAACATCTACCAATCCGCACTGGGCCAGCGTGGTAGATTATAGCCCATTCCCTCTCAGAGGAGGCCTGTGTCCCAGCAGTGGGAACATTAATAGGCTGATGATAATGATCTTATCGCTTCATTTTAGTTTATTTTTTAATTATAGAAAAACACAAATCACAGCTTATTCAGTTAGGTGCTTTTTCAGCTATCAAGCAATGAAGGCGTCCATTGCTTAATAGCTGAAAAAGCATCTAAATTAAAAAATATTTCCAGAATGATTTGTTATGACGATGGTAAAACCGAAATGCACGCAAGTTCTGAACAACCTATGACAATACATAATCTAACTTATTTACAAATAGATGAATAAGATATTTAAAAAAAAAAAAACAGTAATTTTAAACAAACCATACTTCACAGTCGTATTAAAAAATATAATATTAAAAAATTTCTTAGTGTAAGTAAATAATCTGTGATTTGTCGTTTTGTCAGAAATATGTAAGTTAGCAATCTGTGATTTATGTGATTTTTTAAGAAATAAACATGTTTTTGTATCTTATCATTTTAATTTAATTTATAATCCTTGAAAAATAATTTCTAATGCAATAGGTGGAAGTTTTCTGTGCAATAAGTCATGGTCACCCTAACCAAACATTCAGAACGTTTTGAAGGTTATAAGCGATACCGTACTACAGCTCCTGAAATATAAACCTAGGATTTTTTTGTGTTACGAGTTTTGACAAATTCAAATCTAGGTTTTACAAAAAACTTCAGACCTCTGCGATGCTTCTTCAGCGAGATATTGGCAACGTATTTTTCACGGTTTCAATGGTGCGGCCATGGGGTTGTAGTTTTACAGCTCCTAAAATATAACCCTAGGACTTTTTGCAGTATTTTTACCAGTTTTGACAAATGCAAATCTATGTTTTACAAAAAACTTCAGACCTCTGCGATGCTTTTTCAGCGAGATATCGGCAATAACGTGTTATTCACCGTTTCGACGGCGCGGCTATGAGGTTTTAGTCTTACAGCTCCTAAAATATAAACCTAGGATTTTGTTTGTATATTTTTACAATTTTTTTACGAATTCAATCTGTTATTTACCTAAATTTCAGGTGTCTGCAACGCTTAGTTTTAAAGATCTCAGTGGCCGCGCGGTTCTCCGCGTTTCGATGGCGCGGCCACGTTCAAAGCTTTGTAACTTTTTAACCATAACTTTGACAAATTTATGGATTTGGGAGTCAACTTTTACAAACTTTTACAAAACTTGGCATAGTTTTTTTTTAATTAAAAACGCCTTGGCGGCGTGGTCGAAACGGACACGAATAAAATTCTAGCTTGCACTACAAAGTGGTTGTTAGGTACGTCAGTCACTGCGGTCCGAATAGTGCGAAATGAGTGTTTTTTTGCGATTTATAAAAAATCTATTGATTGGACAAATAAAACACTATCATGCTATTATGGTGCTTGTAGAATTATTTGCCAGAAATCAGATTGATCACATGTATTTTAGTATGGTGAAATTTTAGAGATAAGTTCGTGATTGTTCGTGGATCGATCGAACGATTCCACGTTCCCATCTTTCCCATCTCATGGAAAGATGGGAAAAGCGGACGTAGGTCCAGATGGGAAGTTTAAGGCAGCTATCATCAAGGTACCATTGTTCATTTCAAGTGTGTGTAAAACCACGAATGAGAGTGATATTATTGCTTATATTAAAGACAGCACACAGGAAGATGTAACTTTGTTTAAAATCAATAGAAAAACAGAAAAGTGGTACAACTCCTTTAAGCTGTATGTTCCCAAAACGAAACTAGAACGATTTCTAGATAATACGTTATGGCCTGACGGAATTACTTTTAGGCGTTTTGTAAATGAAGCCTACAAGACGAAGGCGGGCATAATTAAGCAAACATTGACACAATAAATAATGGAAAATAGCAATCAGACGTGTAAATTTGTAAGTTTTAATATTGCAAATCGGTGAAGCGATCTGTTGAGGCAGTTCATTCTCTGTGTCAGTCTCAACAGGGAAAGGGTTGTGGCAGTTTAAAGTTATGCCATTCGGATTGTGCAATGCTCCTGCGACGTTTGAAAGGCTGATGGAGCAAGTACTCGCCGGATTGATTGGAGACGCATGTCTTGTCTATCTAGACGACATAATCATCGTGGGCCGTACATTTGAAGATCACCTTAAAAACCTCAACCAAGTGCTGTCCAAAATCCAAACAGCAAATCTCAAGTTAAGTCCGAAAAAGTGTTCGTTTTTCAGAAAACAAGTGAACTTCTTAGGACACATAGTTTCGGGGGAAGGTGTTCAAACAGACCCAGAAAAAGTAGTCGCCGTCAAGGATTGGCCAGTTCCGAAAGACAAGACACAGGTAAGAGCATTTTTGGGTTTGTGCTCCTACTATCGAAGGTTTGTCAAGAGTTTTGCCGATATTGCAAGACCTCTGCATAAACTCACTGAGGAAAAGCGGCAATTCTGTTGGGACGCGAACTGCGACGTCGCATTTCAGGAATTAAAGAAACGTCTGTGCAATACGCCTATTTTGGGATATCCTGACACTGAAAACGACTTCATAGTTGACACAGATGCAAGTAATACTGGAATTGGGGGCGTGCTGTCTCAACGGAAAGGAAACCAAGAGGTTGTGATAGCTTACTTCAGCAAGTCTTTATCCAAACCAGAAAGAAATTACTGCGTTACAAGACGGGAGCTACTCGCCGTAGTAAAGACATTGCAGCACTTCAGTAAATATTTGTTGGGACGTAAATTCCAATTAAGAACTGACCATGCTGCATTGAAGTGGCTATTACAGTTCAAGAATCCAGAGGGGCAAGTGGCGAGATGGATTGAACTACTGCAAGAGTTTGACTTCGTAACTGAACATCGCAGTGGAAGATCTCACGGTAACGCAGACGCCTTGTCGAGAAGACCTTGTCCTGAAGACTGTAAGCACTGTGCCAGGCAAGAGACTAAGGAAGTAGTGCCCGTGAGGATGCTTAGAATGGATCTCAGCGATGAATGGAAAGAAACCCTACAGCAGGCTCAGCAAAATGACTCGGACATCAAACCGATCTTCGAGTGGATCAAAGCTGGTGCTCCTAAACCCAAGTGGAGTGATGTGGCTGCGATGAGTCCCATCACGAAGAGTTATTGGGCACAATGGAACAGTTTGGTGATCCAGGATGGAGTCGTATGCCGTAAATGGGAAAACGCTTGAGGGGACAGCTGTCATCTACAAATGGTTGTCCCTAAAGCTAAGGTACCGGATGTTTTACGGCTGTACCATGATGGATGTTCGGGAGGACATATGGGGGTAAAAAGGACTTTACTAAAAATTCGAGAACGCTTTTACTGGATCCACTGTCGAGATGATGTGGAGGACTGGTGTCGCAAATGTACCAGTTGTGCGTCCGTGAAAGGACCTCACACTCGCAGTAGAGGTGCATTAAAAGTGTACAACGTTGGAGCCCCTTGGGAACGGATAGCACTAGACGTTGCGGGACCATTTCCAGAAAGTGACAGCGGAAACAAGTACTTCTTGGTGGTCATGGATTACTTCACAAAGTGGCCAGAAGTCTTCGCCATTCCTAATCAAGAAGCTACAACTGTCGCAGATAAATTGGTTCAGGAAGTCTTCTGTCGTTTTGGAGTACCCTTAGAAATACACAGCGATCAAGGAAGGAATTTCGAATCGCAAGTATTTCAGGAGACTTGTCGATTAATGGGTACCCACAAAACCAGAACCACCTCTTACCACCCACAATCTGATGGAATGGTGGAACGATTCAACCAAACGTTGGAAAGATATCTGGCAAAAGTCGTGGAAAGCAGACAAAGGGATTGGGACAAGCACATACAGCCGTTTCTTCTGTCCTACCGCAGCGCAGTCCACGAAAGTACGACTGTGACGCCCGCCTTCGCGAACTTTGGAAGGGAATTACGGTTGCCTGCAGATTTAATCACTGGAACTCCCCCTGATGCTCCACGCAGTGTAACAGATTACGCAAATGACTTGCGTAACAAGTTGAATGATGTTTATGAGCATATTAGACAATCCGGCCAACAGATGTCTGAGAAGATGAAGACCCGTTATGACCGGAAGGCAAATAGTAGGGGTTTCGACGAGAGTTCACTGGTGTGGTTGCATAACCCAGTACGGAGCAAAGGGAAGTCTCCGAAATTACAAGCAAACTGGGATGGACCATACCGAGTCGTGACTAGGATCAACGATGTCACCTACCGAATACAGAAGGGTCCACGAGGTGCGCCTAAGATTGTCCATGTAGACCGATTGGCGCGATACTACGGGTCTAATGATGCTCGGGACGAGCATGTCTAAGGAGGGGGCAGTGTTACGTCGTACCCATACCTACAATACAAGTAGCTTCTAATAGTAGGTACCTACAACTAAGTAGGTAGGTAGTAGTAGGTATGTATCGAATGATGTAGGTACAAATTCGCAAACTACCTATAAAATACATCAGGAAGTTGTCATTGTAATTTCGACCGTACGCCCAGGGCATAAAGTACCTATTTCTTTCCTTTGTACAAAAGTTGTGGAAGTTTCTCGTAGGACAATGACCTAGTATGAATTGACTAGAAGATTCTGGATCTTTCTCAAACGTTCGGTCGTCATATAAATAGTCGACGTGTTTGCGGGAGCAGGCAGTATTATTTTGGCTACAGTACGGAGCGAATCGAGGTGATCTAGTAAGTGCGATATCTAAGTGAATAGTGATCAGTGGTGTACTTGTGATTGAGTTTGAAGTGTTTTGTAATTATTAAAGTTGTTCAGTTGTTTCATCGGTAGTAATTAATTTATCCCATACCCAGCTCGTAACAGTATTATGATAACACAAATTAGGTTCCGAATCGCAAAATTGCAGTATTTCGCCTGTGAAAATGCAGTAGTTATAATATGTACCTACCTACAGTGATTGTGTAGTGTGAAGAAATACGTGATTTAGTGAATAAAACGTGTGTGAAATGGGAGAACTAGTGTTTAATTAGTGAGATGATTAGATTGTTCAACTATTCAAACCAAAAAACAAGTGTTTTGTGTTTTGTATTAGGACCATTTCGCCCAACAGCGGCAGGCCAGTCAGTCCCCGGATGTAAACAAACAGTGAGTCTTGTAGTTTGCGATCGTCAAGTGTTTTTATAGAATTGCGAATTTATGCGAATAATTCGCAAATCGTTAGCGCGGTCGGCGCGGTTCGTTGCAAAAAATATGCCATGCGCTTTTAGCGCTATTGACGCTGCTCAGTGGAGCTCGTTTTCGCTTTTTGCAGGTCAGTGTCAGGTTGTTTAGATGATTCTATGAAAATATGATTCACGTCCGTAACAAATTTACTTAAGGCGACTACAGGAGCTAAATTAGCAACTCTATTTGTGGTGGTTCAAACTTCGTTTGAAACACTGTTAGAATAAAGGTGTCCGTTTCGACCGCGCGGCCACGCCGTTTTTTTTTTTAAAAAAAAAAACTATGCCAAGATTTTGTAAAAGTTTGAAAAAGTTGACTCCCAAAACCATACATTTGTCAAAGTTATAAGGGTTTGAACGTGGCCGCGCCATCGAAACCGCGCGGAGAACCGCGCGGCCACGGAGATCTTTAAAACTAAGCGTTGCAGAGACCTGAAATTTAGGTAATTAACAGATTGTATTTGTAAAAAAATTGTAAAAATATACAAAACAATCCTAGGTTTATATCTTAGGAGCTGTAAGACTTAAAACCCCATGGCCGCGCCATCGAAACGGTGAAAAATACGTTATCGCCGATATCTCGCTGAAAAAGCATCGCAGAGGTCTGAAGTTTTTTTTTAAAACACAGGTTTGAATTTGTCAAAACTTGTAAAAATACAAAAAAAGATCCTAGGTTTATACTTCAGGAGCTGTAGTATGGTATTGCTTAGAAATAAGTCGTGATTATTTTTCTAAGAAAGTAAGTATTAGCTTCATTTTTTTTTGTAAACAAAACCTAATTCAGTAGACTAACGATAGTAAGCAAAAAAGTTTTTTTTTTTTTTAATAATATAAACCCTCTAACGTTTTGAATGTTTCGACCATGATTTATTGTGTACAGAAAACTTTCCACCTATTGTATTAGAATTTTTTTCTCAAGGACCCTAAATTAAATAAAAATGAAGAGTCGTATGTTTATTTCTTATAAACATAATTATGTTTTTGTATCTTATTGTTTGACATCGTGTAACATCTACCAATCCGCACTGGGCCAGCGTGGTAGATTATAGCCCATTCCCTCTCAGAGGAGGCCTGTGTCCCAGCAGTGGGAACATTAATAGGCTGATGATAATGATCTTATCGCTTCATTTTAGTTTATTTTTTAATTATAGAAAAACACAAATCACAGCTTATTCAGTTAGGTGCTTTTTCAGCTATCAAGCAATGAAGGCGTCCATTGCTTAATAGCTGAAAAAGCATCTAAATTAAAAAATATTTCCAGAATGATTTGTTATGACGATGGTAAAACCGAAATGCACGCAAGTTCTGAACAACCTATGACAATACATAATCTAACTTATTTACAAATAGATGAATAAGATATTTAAAAAAAAAAAACAGTAATTTTAAACAAACCATACTTCACAGTCGTATTAAAAAATATAATATTAAAAAATTTCTTAGTGTAAGTAAATAATCTGTGATTTGTCGTTTTGTCAGAAATATGTAAGTTAGCAATCTGTGATTTATGTGATTTTTTAAGAAATAAACATGTTTTTGTATCTTATCATTTTAATTTAATTTATAATCCTTGAAAAATAATTTCTAATGCAATAGGTGGAAGTTTTCTGTGCAATAAGTCATGGTCACCCTAACCAAACATTCAGAACGTTTTGAAGGTTATAAGCGATACCGTACTACAGCTCCTGAAATATAAACCTAGGATTTTTTTGTGTTACGAGTTTTGACAAATTCAAATCTAGGTTTTACAAAAAACTTCAGACCTCTGCGATGCTTCTTCAGCGAGATATTGGCAACGTATTTTTCACGGTTTCAATGGTGCGGCCATGGGGTTGTAGTTTTACAGCTCCTAAAATATAACCCTAGGACTTTTTGCAGTATTTTTACCAGTTTTGACAAATGCAAATCTATGTTTTACAAAAAACTTCAGACCTCTGCGATGCTTTTTCAGCGAGATATCGGCAATAACGTGTTATTCACCGTTTCGACGGCGCGGCTATGAGGTTTTAGTCTTACAGCTCCTAAAATATAAACCTAGGATTTTGTTTGTATATTTTTACAATTTTTTTACGAATTCAATCTGTTATTTACCTAAATTTCAGGTGTCTGCAACGCTTAGTTTTAAAGATCTCAGTGGCCGCGCGGTTCTCCGCGTTTCGATGGCGCGGCCACGTTCAAAGCTTTGTAACTTTTTAACCATAACTTTGACAAATTTATGGATTTGGGAGTCAACTTTTACAAACTTTTACAAAACTTGGCATAGTTTTTTTTTAATTAAAAACGCCTTGGCGGCGTGGTCGAAACGGACACGAATAAAATTCTAGCTTGCACTACAAAGTGGTTGTTAGGTACGTCAGTCACTGCGGTCCGAATAGTGCGAAATGAGTGTTTTTTTGCGATTTATAAAAAATCTATTGATTGGACAAATAAAACACTATCATGCTATTATGGTGCTTGTAGAATTATTTGCCAGAAATCAGATTGATCACATGTATTTTAGTATGGTGAAATTTTAGAGATAAGTTCGTGATTGTTCGTGGATCGATCGAACGATTCCACGTTCCCATCTTTCCCATCTCATGGAAAGATGGGAAAAGCGGACGTAGGTCCAGATGGGAAGTTTAAGGCAGCTATCATCAAGGTACCATTGTTCATTTCAAGTGTGTGTAAAACCACGAATGAGAGTGATATTATTGCTTATATTAAAGACAGCACACAGGAAGATGTAACTTTGTTTAAAATCAATAGAAAAACAGAAAAGTGGTACAACTCCTTTAAGCTGTATGTTCCCAAAACGAAACTAGAACGATTTCTAGATAATACGTTATGGCCTGACGGAATTACTTTTAGGCGTTTTGTAAATGAAGCCTACAAGACGAAGGCGGGCATAATTAAGCAAACATTGACACAATAAATAATGGAAAATAGCAATCAGACGTGTAAATTTGTAAGTTTTAATATTGCAAATCGGTGAAGCGATCTGTTGAGGCAGTTCATTCTCTGTGTCAGTCAGCTGACATAGTTGCCCTCCAGGAAACATGGCTACTTCCTCATGATATACCCTATCTTGGAAAAATTCATAGTGATTTCGAGTACACCGGTAAGTCAGCTGTTGACACCTCAGATGGATTACTAAGAGGGCGACCGTTTGGTGGTGTGGCGATTCTGTGGCGTAAGCAAGTCTTTGAATCTGTAACGGTAATCAGCTGTATCAGTGCGCGTTTAACGGCGATTAAAGTTTCACTCGGGGACAGATGCATAATAGTGTTCAGTGTTTACATGCCGACAGACTCAAGTGAAAATCTGACAGAATTCACAGAGTGTCTAAGTGAAGTGAGTGCGATTGTCGAAGCTAGCAATGTTGAAACAATTTACATACTCGGCGATTTCAACGCACACCCCGGTGAGTCATTCTGTTGTGAACTCTTAGAATTCTGCAACGAACAAAATTGGAGGTGTGCGGACATTGAGAAACTAGGCTTAGGGGCGAGCAGCAGCTATACCTTTGTCAGTGACGCGCACGGTTGTAGGCGATGGCTTGACCATTGTGTCGTCACACAGTCTGCTTGGTTGACGGTTACTGAGATAGGTATTGTGCATGATGTGTTTTGGTCTGATCACTGTCCCATATTTGTTGAGTGTAGGTTAGATAAGATTAAACCTAAGACAGTAAGCCATAAAACATTACGTAGTAGCGTAATTTGGGGCGAGAGGAATAGCGATCAAATAAGCATGTACTATAATTTATGTAATAGTAAGTTAAAACTGATTGATTACCCTCAGGAATTTGGTTTGTGCAGTAATAGCCACTGTAATAATAATGAGCATAGGGTGATTCTTGACAAGATGTATGAAAGTATTGTTACTACCTTGTCAGAGGCCGCGGTACAGAGCTAAGTGGAAACACGGACTCATAGACATGTTGGCCGTGTTGTTGGGTGGAACAAGCACGTGCGTGAGGCCCACGCGACGGCGAGGCTTAAGTATCAGCTATGGGTATGGCACAATAAACCAACTTCTGGCGATGTCTACAACGACATGTGCCTGACTCGAAAGGTGTTTAAAAGTAAACTAGTGTGGTGTCAGACGCATCAAGAACAAATTAAGCTTGATATTGTAGCTTCTCTTCGTAAAGCCAATAATTTTCAGAAGTTCTGGAAGGCTACTAAAAAGTTTGATATTAAGCCTGGCCTTCCTGTGAGTGTCAACGGTGCTGATCAGCCGGATAGCATCGCCAACATGTTTATGGACCACTTTAAAGTGGAGTCACCGCTGGGCCCTTCGTTGCGAGAGCTCGATGACGGATGCTGTCGTGACTCTGATCTGGTTCGTTTCTCGGCGAAGCAGGTGTCAAGCACCATTAAGAAAATGACGAGAGGGAAGTCCCCGGGTCACGATGGTTTAAGTATTGAGCACTTGCAGCATGCTGCTCCACACATGGCGAGAGTGCTCGCTATGTTTTACTCGCTATGTATGTGTCACTCGTACCTTCCCTGTGATCTTTTGAAAACTATTGTCGTGCCTATTGTTAAGAATAAAACAGGTGACGTTGCTGATAAGTCTAACTATCGACCCATCTCCCTGGCAACTATTATCGCGAAGGTACTCGACAATCGGCTGGACGCGCGATTGGATAGCTTTTTAAAATTACACGACGCACAGTTTGGGTTTCGGAATGATCTTGGCACTGAAAGTGCGATTCTCGGCCTCAAGCATACGGTGCAATACTACACAAAACGTCAAACACCAGTGTATGCTTGCTTTCTATCTAGAAAGCAAGCATACACTGGTGTTTGACGTTTCTCTCCCGTGCCTTTGACCTTGTATCTTACGAGATTTTGTGGGAAAAGCTGCGGGAGAGAAAAGTGCCAGCGGAGCTGTTGCGTATCTTCCAGTATTGGTATTATAACCAAACGAACAGTGTGAGATGGGCCGATGGGCGGTCTGTGTCGTATGGGCTAGAGTGTGGGGTAAGACAAGGAGGGATTACGTCACCAAAATTGTTTAACCTATATATAAATGATCTAATCGTTGAGCTCAGCAGCAAGAAAATAGGATGTCGCATTGATGACGTTAGTGTCAACAACATCAGCTACGCTGACGATATGGTGCTGCTGAGCCCCACGGTTAGGGCACTTAGAGAATTGCTTCATTGTTGTGAGGGCTATGCTCGTGAGCATGGCCTAATATATAATGTTAATAAAAGCGAGTTCTTAGTCTTTAAGGCTGGCGGTGTTAAATGTCCTGAGTATGTGCCCCCGATCAAACTAAATGGGAATGAAATATTGCGAGTGTACCAGTTCAAGTACCTGGGGCATTATGTAACCGACGACCTTAATGACCGAGTGGATATTGAGAGGGAACGTAGGGCGCTGGCCGTCCGATGTAACATGTTGGTTCGCAGGTTTGCACGATGTAGCAGGGCAGTAAAAATAACGCTTTTTAAAGCTTATTGCCAAGTGTTTTACACGTGCAGCCTGTGGACCAACTATACTCAGCGGGCTATCAGCGCCCTACGGGTCCAATATAATAATGGGTTCAGGATGTTGATGGGGCTGCCCCGTTTCTGCAGTGCATCAGGTATGTTTGCACAAGCACACGTCGATGGCTTCCACGCCATAGTCAGACAGAAATCTGCCTCTTTGCTCTGCAGAGTGCGGGACAGCTCCAACTCCATCCTGAAGACCATAGCGGGGAGGTTGGATTCTCCTTTGTTAGGTGATGTTGTTCAAAGATGCATTTTGAACAACAGCCTTGTTGTCAAATAGATATACGTATAAGTTTACTAACATAGGTATAAGTTATCTTTTTGTGTTTACTTACCCATATGGATGTTGCTTATCCGAATTAAAGTTTTTTTTTTTTTTTTATATAGTTTTGTATATGTTTACATAAGAAAAGTTAGTGAAAAACGCAAATATTGTCACGCGGTTCTTGTTACAGTCAAGTTTCGTAGTACTTAAGGTAACTTGCACAATGTTTTCCCGCTTTTTTGCCTTGTTTTCATTGGATTTTAGTTTTTCCCGTGTTTTTTGGAAATTTGTAATCGATTCTGATTGGTCATTTACTTAGAAAATTCTGTAGGTATAAAAATAGGGCCATTTTGTTCAGTCGACACAGTAGTCGGCAAGATAGTATTAAGGAAACACTCTTCCCAATAAAGAAGCAAGAAGTTCATCAGTGGTTTTACTCCTCGCCACACCAGCAGTAAATGTGCTACCTCGTACACTAACTTGTATAATTATTTCTTAAAAAATCGAATCTTTCTTATGGCTGGATAGATTTCGACGATTATTAGGTTTGTCTCAAAAACCCAAGTGTCCATAAATAGCCAGCCGTGCCCGATCAGGCACGGTGCATTGTTATTTTAATTGTGTCTGTAATTGCGGGTATCGAAGAGCTACAACAAAAACAAAATGGCGACATTTTGGAGCTAAATTTGTAAGTCGTTAATATTTTTTGTTCAACCAAAAAACCAAACCTATCGATTACAAAAATACATAATATGACATTACATAAACAATTATTCGCAGTCGGGTTTTTCGTTCTTAAAATTAAGGGCCTATAGTACCTCAAATGGCTTAGCATAATCCTCCGTTACGCCTAAAATACTGCAGCATTAATTTTGAAATAAATATATGGTAAAGTTGAGGAGTCTTATGTTTGGCGAAAACACGATTTCATAAAATTTTCTCGAAAGAAAAAAATCCCAAAGTTACCTCCGAATTGAACAATAAACCGCTGGTATTTAAAAAGTACTTCAAATTAGATCATGAAACTTTGCATACTAACTGAACTAACTATAAAGCAGGTCTTATGTTTTTTTTTATTTTTTCCAAAAGACGAAAATTTGATTTTATAAAGAATAAAAATAAAAACCACTCATTTCGCACTATTCGGCCGCAGTGACTGACGTAACAACCGCTTTGTAGTGCAAGCTGACTAAAACGTTATTCTAACAGTATTACAAACGAAGTTTGAACCACCACAAATAGAGTTGCTAATCTGAGGTAGTATAGGCTCTTAAGTACTTTAAAAAAAAATCGAAATTCTATTTGGCGGCCAACGCCTATATCTTACCACTCTGGTCGTGGAAGCGATTTCTATGGAATCCCTCGCACCAAGGAGTTCTGTTTTCGCCGGAACGGGCGCTGAAGTCGGCCCCATGGCGCTGCAATCATATTATTGAGGTTTGAAGGTATAGGGCGGAAAGATTCTCATCGTCTAATGAAAAGGGATGATCTTCCGTGTGCGAAAGAGATGGCTTTCGAGAGGCGTCCAGCATAATCTAGGTTGGCTATTAAGAAGATGACTAACGCTAAAGTCCTAAATGAATCGAGATAATTCTAGGTTACTGTGTGTTGTATTTATAAGTGTATATCTTTTAATTTTGTGTGTAATAAAGACTAACAACAACAACAAAAACAGCCCAAAGCGTCCACTGCTGGAAATAATAGCCTCTCCCATGATGGGAGGAATTTGCCGTAATCTCCACGCTTGGCAGGCGGATTGGAGATCGCAGAGATGAAAGACTAACAGAAAACGCTGCTGCCCATTCTCTGGTCTACGGAGGCGCAAGGTGTTCTGCCTCAGACATTAGTCGCCTTATACGACACCCGTGAGTGTTATGGGTTAGTTCTATTCTACTCTGCCGGATACCACACGGCTTAATAAAGACTAAGAGATATAGGTATACAGCCCACTAGATAATTATAACACCCGTCTAGGCCTGCTGGTCGGAGGATCCTCCATTTTTTTATAGGGGATAAGAACTTCACACTCTGTTCTTCATACCCCCAAATTCGTGACCCCAACGTGATCCGTGTATTTGTTATTAGGTAAAGTCTCTACCTTCAACCATGTGCACGGATTCCCAAATATAGTCAACTGTTCCGTACCAAAACTTTACTATAGTCTGCGCCAGATAAGTAGGAATTAAAGGTCATTAACCCGCATACATTTATTCAAATAAATAATTCCGAAAACAGAAATAATGACATATGAAATACAACATAATGAAACGCCCTTTATTGTGATCCTTGAGTTTTTCTAAATAAAAAACGATTTATAATGAATTGTCGGGGTACATACGCCGAGAAATTAAGGAAAGAGCAATGCACTTTAATTCCTACTTATCTGGCACAGACTATAGCTACTCGATCCAAATGTATGCTGATTATATATTTCCTTGACGATGTTGATCCCATGGAGAAAGTTGTTCAGTGTGATGGTCTCTTTCACACCCCTGAATATAACCACGCTTTTCTGATATACGCTGTATAAGACACCTAGACACTACGTTAGAGTGCCTTGTTCCTGAAGGTAAGCCAGCAGGAATCGGCTTGTTAGGTGCCTTCGAGCCTGCTGTATAGCAAGATAATCCCCAACCCACATTGGGTCCGCGTGACAGACAGGAGGCGTTTGTTTCAGCAGTGAGAATTTTACGGGCTAATTGTGATGAATGGCAGGAGAATACAAGAGGAAAGAGTAAGGACTCACATGATCTTGAGAATAGAGCCCATAGTCCCGCGTATATCAAAACTGGTTCCTCGGTTGCTGGCCGGGATTGACTAAAAGAGAACATAAAGCACATTTTTAGGTATACAGGGTTAGTTTTCAATGACCAGCCAAAATTTAAAATTAAGTTTTTTTTTTAATATTATTGTCGAAAAATATTGGGTTGTGGAGGTCAGATAGGCAGTCGCTCCATGTAAAATACTGGTATTCAGCTGCATCCGGTAAAACTGGAAGCCGACCCCAACATACATAGTTGGGAAAAGGCTAGGCAGATGATGATGATTGTCGAAAAATATTAACTAAAATAGGTTAATAGCATTCATTTGAAAATGTCCTAAAAATTTCCTAAATCATAAACCTAGTGGGAATCAATGCACTTGTGTGCGTGCAATGCACTGCCAAATTTATGTTTGTGCTAACTGTAACCTATTTAAGTTGTTGAATTGAAATGTGCTGTTGCAATATCCACACGTTCGGTTTTTAGTGGTGGACAGGAATGTTTTTTTATTCATATTATCGATTCTAAACCATCTCTGAAAATTTGGCCGGTTATTGAAAATAACCCTGTATTTCCCCACCAACCGCGTGCGCTGAAGACCGGTCGTAATATGCTTTTCAGCGTTCAAGAGCTCTTGTTGTTTACAATCATGGAAATGAGGCCCAGATTTAGAAACGTTACATTGTCGCACAGCTATCAAATTGTAAGTTAAAGACAGAGAGAGGTACAAGTGAGAGGATACCTACCCTCTCACTTGTACCTGTCTACTTCTACCTTCTCTCTGTCTCTGGTTTATAAATCTCGGCCGGAGTGTACACGCGGCCGGCACATGTCTCGCTCTGAAGTTCTGAACGCTTTCTAATCCTTTAAAGCTCTCCGCCTCTAAAGAAAGCCTGTAATACTGGAAATGATAAACGTCTATCTTATTCTACTATGAAACAGTCATACCATTTTAGAATTGCCTCTCAATTCTGGTGAATGTAGGCATTCCCACTTTATGGGTGTAGGCAGCTTATCTTGGTACAAAGATTTTATTTTATCCAAATGGAGACACTTCGATTTCAAGAACATGTCCTTGAAGGCTGAAAAATACAGGCGGGGCTTAAAACTTTAAGGCGTACTAAGAGTAGCTCACGTTCTGACTGCTGGGACACAGGCCTCCCCTCTTTTAAAGGGGGGTGAGCTATCTAAAACTCACCACGCGGGCCCAGTGCGGTTTAATGGAAGTCACAATTCTCCGAATTTTTTGTACTGGGAGTCTGGGACATGTCGGTATCCTTTCGCTGTTTTGCTTCACCGTTTTGAGAGTAGAGGTGATGATTTGATGAAATAAATTACTCAGAGTAAGGTGCCTCACTGTGGGATACGCAAGTCGTGGCCGTTACCAATTTGCCTCCGCTGCTTTTTGTAAATGTCCTTTCAATGATATTTACAGGCTTTAAAACTGATTAGAACCATCACCAACATACCTAATTCCTTCCACTCTTTAGGCGCAGTCTTCCGAGCCTTTATTTTTTGGGCCTTAAGACTTTTGAGAGTCTCTCGTCTTTGCTTCGGCTCAATCTCGCCCATGTCACCAAACATAACGAATGGAGCATGCTCTGTGTCCAAATCTTCCCACCATTCTTTGCCTCCAAAGCGTGCTGTAGTGAACGGAAAGGATGTTGGGTTAGCATAGCATAGGGTCAGCGGAAGTCGCATTAGATCCTGCTGCCCCAAGATGCGAGTGTGCGAGGGACCACCGGTGTGGTTTTAGTCAGTACGAGTCTAACAGACCCTTCCGCTCTTTCCAGGGCGGAGGACAAAAAAAAAGCATAGTATAATCAGCTTTTAATATAGCTTCCACTGCTGGGATACAGGCCAGTTTTGTGTGAAAGAAGTCAAGCTGCTCTGATCTCAAGTCTTATATGAATCCTACTTAATATTATAAAGGCGAAAATTTGTATGTGTGGGGTCTTGTTACTCTTTCACGCAAACACAGCTTGACGGATTCAGACAAAATTTTACACTCAGATATTTTGTAACCTGGATTAAGACATAGGATACTTTTTATCCCGCAAGCATGATCCCATCCCGTGGGATAATTACCGAACTCCACGCGGGCAAAGCCACGGACATAAGCCAATACTGCTATAAGAGGTCATGCAACCTACGCAAGAGGTCTTAAAATAAAATAAAAAAACAATATCTACGCGTTTCTTCGGGAACTTCATCCTCGTCGTCATCACAATCACAGGGTTCTTCGTTAGGGTCGATATCTAACGGTGCATCGGTCTTCAGCAATTTGGGCAGGTCTATGAAGTACTGGTTCGTCTCAGGATCGCCACCAGCGAAGTGGTAGATGAAAGACAAGAACTGGGGGATGAAGGTTAAGTTATTTTAAAGATTTTGAGGAAGGCAAGTCGATCCTCTCCGGTCGTGTAGGATTGCCGTCAAATTGGACTGTGAAAGTGAGGGAAGGGAGAGTGCACACACTTATAATAATCATCATCATCAGTCTACAACAGTCCACTGCTGGACATAGGCCTCTTCAATCGCACGCCACTCAACTCGATTCTCGGCAACTCTCATCCAGTTGCTACCAGCCACCCTGCGAAGATCGACACTCCACCGAGCCTGAGGGCATCCCACCGTACGCTTGTCGATTCGCGGTCTCCACTCAAGATTCAAGAACACCTCTACCCCAACAGTCATCGGTTCTATTACGGCTAATATGACCGGCCCATTGATTGCCACTCAGCTTACTCTGTGAGCTATGGCGACAACTCTGGTTCTGTGATGGATCACCTCGCTATACGCTGCACACTTGTGCTGCAGTATATATAGTATAATATATAATATCTCCTGAGCTGATTGCTGATCTTCGCTGAGATTGGCCATGATAGAAATGCGGTCAGGAGGAGTATGGTTATGGTAGGAAAGTTTTAGGTAGGATGGGCTTGTGGCTAAATATCCATGACATACCTTCCGTGTTTCTCAAAGCACGTTCAGAGGCACGGATGGATCGCCCATTCACGGGCCAACCTAGGCAAGCACGGCTTAACATAAAGATCGACCCGAGCGGCTGTTATAATTAAGCCACGAACTCCTCTAACGTGCTTATCTTTTGCAAGATACTTTAATCTAGGTGTCTCTTGATTGACCGACCTTGAATCGTCATGATAACAGTTTTAGATAAGCTCATGTGCACCTACTATAAGTACTTACGTATCTGTCATGCCTTATCTCACAATCCGAGAATCTGCGTCCACTACGTAATAATAGTTATACTTTCATACCGTAAAGAGCGGTGACGAGTAGGTAATAGAAAACGAGAAGTATGGAGCTTCGGAAGAAGATTTGTGTCACCAACCCCAAACATGTCGTACCTATATCTATATTGGATTAGAGACAAGAGATTGATGATGATGACTTTCCTACTCTAAACCTGACACTACGTAGGTACTGTTGCAGTTGGTGATTTTTGTTTTTATTTCTTCTTAGCTAGAACTTTGGCACTTTCGGTAGCGTGGTGAACAAACAACAGGACACGCAGGACACGATATTAAGTGCTTCAACGTTTCTGGAACAGCACCACATTTACACTCCATGGCAGAGTTATTGATGAATCTCAACTTGAGCAGGTTTTCGTTGCTGCGGCCAACCTGAGTCCGAAGTCTATTTAAAGACTTTCAGTCCACGTAGCAATCGACAAATCTTTTGTTCGTCTGCATTGAATCGACAAAATGATAGATGAACAAAAGATTTGTCGATTCTTTCTTCGAAGAAACCTGTTTCTACGGTGGTCATGCTGCAGGTGGGAGATTTTCAGCAGGTGAAACGAATGGGATTGGTAAGAATGCACTACCTCGCTACAGCTTTAGTCTTTCCGTGGAGCCGATTAACCCATGCAAAGTTAGTGGATAGGTACAGCTCGGAATGCAACGTGCCAGATCATGACTGGTTGCCTCAAACCGACCCCGGAATAGCGCCACCAGAAGTTCACAGAACAGTGGCAAGCTCTAGCGAAAGAGACAAAATGGTTTCGGACACACGACACCCTTTACACCTAAATCCCTCGTGTCGCAAAAGCTGAAAAGCCGAAACAGCTTTTTGAAGTGTGTCTCCGGTGGTGACTGACTGACTGTGAGCCCTCCACGAGAAATCCGAAACAATCATTAAACATAAATTCGGTTTTCATTCGGCTTGTAGGTACGGATCGGCAAACTCAAAGTCGGTGCCTGCCGTCGACCCGTCGTCGTTGAAACATGTTCGTTTCGGGTCCGCACAAATCTCCGCAAATGTTATATTTAACTAATATTATCAAAACAGGATCGCCAGAAGACCAGGAGAGCATGTGGTGTTCCGAGCTAGGTAACTTGGTGTTTAGTACCTACCTACCTATTTCAGCATCAACGAGCTAGCAAAGCTAAGTACCTACTTACTTTATTTCGATTCAAACTTAATAACTTAAACGCGACTCGGAAGTTAGCTGCAAGTGACGGTCTGCGCAGGAATTACGCTTTAATTAAACTTTATGGCGATTCGGAACATATGTATAATGTAAAGCTGTGCAGACAACAATTTTAGGTACCTATCAAACGGGGCGCAGATGACGCATCGTTTTATCTGTATAATGCGCAGACCGTCACTTGCAGCTAACTTCCGAGCCGCCTTAAGTTTGAACCGCCCTAGCTAGTTGTCCAGTAAATAGAACACACTTGGCTACTGGTAGAACGGTGTAGATCTGAGTCCGAGGTAGGTACCTACCTCGGACTCAGATCTACACCGTTCTACCGTTCTTCGGCTATGCACATACCTGGTTAACGACTTTTTTCATTTTTTCGCGCCATTC
Source organism: Xestia xanthographa (assembly GCA_905147715.2). Lineage (NCBI taxonomy): Eukaryota > Metazoa > Arthropoda > Insecta > Lepidoptera > Noctuidae > Xestia > Xestia xanthographa. The sequence goes on from LR990664.1 coordinate 4,432,431, forward strand.
GTGATCAACCCTAGCCGCTGTCTTGTATCCTTTGGATAAATGAAGAATCAGTTCCTGCCCTTTAGTCAGTATATCATGCAACATGTTGATATAATTCGTATAATCTGTTGAAAAAACCATTCTAAAGTAACGTTTGCCCACATTTAGACGATTATTGCCCAGAGCCGGTAGGTAGGCGTAGAAATACAAAATGGAAAAAATAATTTGCACTATGCCAACAGCCACAAGAATATTTTTCTATCTTGTTTTGTAATTAAAACGATACCTAATTTCTATTGCTATCTTTACTCTAAGTAAAGATAGCAATAAAAAATAAGTATCAAAGTTCCAGCGCCAGCGTGGTGAAATAGTGCGCGAGATTTTGCTTGTGCTTCGTTTCACGGCGCACAAAATAAACCTGCGTGGTGATTGCTTGCGTTGCTGACAGTGTTGCCAGATATATAAATTTGCCCACGAGGCGTCGGTTAGGGATGTCCAGTTGAGTTTCACGGATTTCATCGATTTTGGTATCGAAATTTCAGTTTCTATAAATTAAATTACAGTAGACTCGACTCACAACTTCGTGTATACAACATTATACTTAGATCTTAGGAAGTTTGAATTTATTGGGTGTATAAAAAAATTATAACGGTTTAAAAAGCGAGACGAATTAAAACTAAAATTAATTTAAAAATATACCTTCGATAATCTGTAATTTCTCAAATCTACTTCTTTTTCTTTCTGTGCACATGACATACATTAAAGCTGCTAAGTTTTTACATTGTAGTTGTGATTGTAACGCATGTATTTTTTCTTGCCTTTCCCTATGTGCTTCTCGAAGCATGTAGCATGCGCGAGTTTGTTCATTTCTGTATGAAAAACAAAATATTAAACTGGAACCCCAATTTCAGAATCACACAGAATGTAGAATAATCAAAGTAATACATATTTTTATGCTTACAATAAAATCAGATTATATCTCTCCTTTATTAGTTGCTTTTCTCTTTGTAATATCCTGTCATATTCTTCACGCAGTTCTTTTTCCTTTTCCCTTAGAATCTCCTCAACGTGTGTAGGAGATATTCTTACATTCGAACCCTAGGCCAAAAAAAAAAAACACTTTTGGGACGTGTTTATCAAGTAACAAATCATTATTTGGGATAAGTTTTTTCTGTAGGTAATATAATTTTCTTAACATCAATGGTATTCTAAATTTAATTGGTCTGAATGTATCTACGAGTATTGCGTCTTTAGGAGCGTTCATCAAAATATGGATGGACAGGAATTATTCCTGTAATGTGCAGACAACAGGACACGCAATATTAGGTATCCCATTGATCGTGATATTTACACTCCAGGTCATTTATTTATAAAGGTCAACCTGAGCAGGTTTCATTTGCTTCAGTCAGACAAGAAGAAATTTTCAAGAAGCAATAAGAAAAATCAACTATGTTATAAAAACCTGGGATCTAGTAAAAATTATTACTTATAATGCAAATAGGTACTAAAGTTGGTTACAACAACTAATGTTTACCTCGTCGCGTTTTTTACAAATGCATTTCAGTAATTCAATTTTGGAGTCTTCGGTTTGTTTTGGCTCACTTGGTAGAGCTAAAGACGCTGGAAGAGATTCTTCTGTTCTGATTATTTCCAAGGCTATCTTGACATCACTTGAAACATAGCTATGAGTGCTCTGAGACATCTGTAAAATATACAATCCATTAAAGGCAATAAGTTTCTTTTTATACTGTGACCTGCACCTCAATAGGTCCGTTGGTCGTCCTAGGGCCAGAGTTGTTTAGTGTACCAATTTTATATAAAAATCTCAAAGATTTGACTTTGAAGAAAGTTCGCATTGCTTGATATGTCTGAAAAATTCGACAACGTAAGTAACGCAATGATGTCCCGCTGCTTATTTCATCGATCGCTTGTTTTTATTCTAATGAACACAATTCACGGTACAACCCTAAGAACCTGCTGACTATGTAGACGTGGTACGTGTAACGTGCGGCCTGCATAGATAGATTCGAATTTATGGACGAGCTAATGTTTTCTCTTTGATTGAGACTAACTTGTAAAACAACCCCTACCCCTATGATGACCCATTGACCCAATTAATACGGTACTTAATTCGCAAAATTGACTACAAACTACTAAATATTGCTAGGCGCAAGTTCACGAAACTCCGGATTGTATACAATCGCATTGTTTGTTACATTTGAATTCAACTCAAATTTATAAAATATTTTGATAAGCATTGACTTTCGCAAAATGATTCGAAGACAACTTTAAATCGATTGTAATTATTTTGCCAGTGTTCAAACTTGTCCACTCAACCTCAGCAAGTCAGCAATGACAAGCGGTGAAGGAAATTATGGCAACACACAGTTCTGCTGTCGTGAAGTTCGTAACATGTGATGTTTCGTGAAAAGTGTTAATTTTTTACGAAAAACCTTTTTTAATTATCCGTAGTGCATCTTGAAAGTGTTAAAAACATACGTTTGTGCTTTCCGTGCTGTGTATAATGTGTTAAAAGTGTTTGAATATCGCAACAAAAAATACATGGATAAAGCCGTCACCTGAGGTTGTAAAGGTTAGTGCTTTTTTCATCTGTTGTTTGTCTTAAAATAGATTTCTGTGCGGGTCGCAATGATATTTCAGTTTTGTTTGTGTAACGCCTTCATGTGACTTTTCAGTTCTTTCATAAGACCTTGAACTAGAAATCTATCAGAGTACCGTGATCAAGGTTAGGTTCGCGCGGGCGATTCATCTCGCATAATCATTGTTTATTCCTCCAGTTTCAGTGACAAACTTGTAGTATTTGGTTAAAAAAGCTATAAAAATGCATAATGACGGTGTGTTGTACGTTAAAATGTGGTTAAAGGTGCAAAAATCTGGTTCCGTGAACCTAACCTAAAAACGCGATTGTATTTAGTGCAGTTTTTTTTGCAAGTACAGCGTTACGATGGATTAACCGTTATCTGGTCGGTGCGCGTGTTATTACGGGTATTGGAAGTGAGTGAAGCTGTTCAGTTCACATTTAGAGCAGAAATTGATGCGGTCACGTGAAATTATTTCGGTTTCACACATGGCTTGACAGTTAGTCGAGATTATTTTGGTCCTTATCGGTGACGGCAGTTGGTATGGAGAGTTTTTGGCGTCAGATTTAAGATAAATCTTACAAAGCTGTATCTGCAAAGAGTTTCATTTCAGAGATATGTGTATTTGGAGATGTAAACATATATGTGAATGAGCAAGATCATGTTTTTTTTTGTGCCAGAGCCATAAGGTAAATGATTTAGATTTAGAATAGATAACATTGAAATGCCATGTTGTTTAAATAGCCACATTTGGCCTTAGGGTCTGGCTATCTTGGAGTTTTCAATATATTTAATTTATAAATCAGTTTTTTATGTATTTGTAAATATTATAGTACTAAGCAGGTTATCTTATTGACATAAATATTATTGTAGTCTTTAAAGAAATCAGAAGTTTTTACACCAAAATAAACACATAACCTCAAATATCTACCTTAATACAAAACAACCACTCGAAGCAAAAATGACTTCTTTTAAGACTTTTTCATAAGACAAAGGAAGTAAAAAGGCAGTTAATTGGTAACTCGCAGTTCAGAATAATTTTTTTAAAGGCAAGAATTTGAAACTAACATACCTACTTGAAAGATTAAATTCTTCCTCAAAAAAAAACCTTATCAAGTTTTAAAACTATGTATTATTTTATGTTGGTTAGGTTAGATAGCACATGTTAACTGAAAAAATGTGCTTTATTTACTTGAAAACTTGATGATTCACTTAATTAATGTTCAGTTTTATTATGTCTGAATACAAGCAAGTAAGTCAAGTATGGCTTAAAAGTCCGGCAATCTTTAATTTGTTTATCTATTCAGAATCAAATACCACTCAAATTGAAAAAATCTTTAAAACCAATTCCAACAAAATTAAATCCACAAAAATCAAATTAAATCAGTTCCCACTAATTTCCTTAACTTAATCTCAACTGTAATCACTGAAAGTTTAGATAGAGTATCAAATATCTTTGTTATTCTCTCAATTTAATGTAATCTGAAATAGCTGTAAAGTATATTTTACTAGCATTATTATTATTTACCATAGTATGATTTTTATCATAACACCTAATAATTTTCAGTCAAATTCTTTGAAATAATTCCATAATATCCAACTGTGGTCTGTCCTTGATATTTCTCAAGAGCATTTTAATGCTCATGAGAAATGCATGCCTAGTCAGAGCCCCTTGGGTGGCATAAAATCTCTGGCAACAGGTTTATCTGGTTCTTTATCGAAATTAAAGAAAGAAAAGTATTCATTGAACTTACACAGGATATAACAGAAACAAAAAAATAGAATAGTCATGACAAAATTATATAAACAACGTAAACAATAAAAAATAAAAACAATCAAAATGGTCCTGTGCAAGGCCAAAAGGCTTTTATCTCAACAAGGTGCTGTGATATTCCGGGGTTGCGGGACTGTTCGAAAGAGATACCGTGGCCCCGGAACACAAAGGGTGATGAAGGAACATAGATGGGTTTTAGTCAGTAAAAGTCTGACACTCCCACCTGCTCCTCCCAGAGCGGGAGGAGTCATTTGATGATTTCCCATCCGAAAAAAAAAAGGTGCTGTGACATTTAAAAAATAAGTCATAGCACTGGTATTCTGATAGGGCCCAGACGAGACGAGAAAGAAGAAGACTGGACTACACATCTTTGTTTTTTGAGTTTTAAATCGAGAGCCATGCAGTTTCATGCCCGTTCTTCTCCATTGAGATCTACGTTTTAAAATGGGCAACTACAATACTTTCACAGTTATTATGCCTTGTGACTGGGATTATAGTTTCATTTTATTGTTGTCTTTGATTTGATAATTCAGGAGCGCCTGTAATTGGCTTGCCTGAAATAAATGCTTTGATTTTGAATGAAAATTTTGACAAAACATGATATCTTTGGATGGGTCTTACTATTACGGCTGTTGTCACTAACAGAAGACCCTGTATGCCTCAAGGTCATGAGCAGGCCCATTTTGTAATAACAAAAAAAGCTGATGGATTTTTAATTATCAGCACTAAGCAGAGTGTTCTCCAACAGCATACTTTTATTCAGGCAATCATTTAGATATCTCCAATGCCAATGAAAATGCCCATTAGTTTATAAAGAGTTCATAGAGACCACAAATTTATTCGTTTTTATTGTTCTAAATCCAAGTAAACAACCACTAATTCCTATGCCAACATTTAATTAATTTCATAAACAAACGGTTCATTGTTAACTTTTATAAGTTCATTCACCGTACCGCATGAGAAAAGTTTTTTCGAAACAAGTCTAGCAGTTTCCGATATCATCTAAAGTTTGCACAAAAACAAAGGAGCATACAACGGTTAATTTATTCAAATGATTCATCAGAAGTACGGAGACTTGAAACATTTAAATGTGGAATGCAAATAAAGCTATATTTTACATATAATTAACATTTTCCTTCAGTTTCGCTTACCTTAACACTTCCTAATAGCCTAATTGTTTTAAATTATTGGTTCTTTATTGAATTACCTACAATGTTCAAAATTACCTATTGTGCTTTTTTTCTTTAATAAGCAAGAACAAGTTAATACCAAAATATGATTATACTGATGTGATTTCAATTCTTGGTGTTTGGTTGACCATTGAGAATCCAGCTGCATTTTTTTTTAAAAAGATTGTTAAGTGGCCTTTGTTAAAAAAAAAAACAGACATTACTTACCTTCTTTTTGGTATAATCATGACAAAGAAAAGGTAGCTTTTATAAGGATATAGGGTACTCACTCATTATCCCTATAATGGCCTTATCATGCCTATATAATAACAAGTTTAATATAAAATAAATATTTAATTAGCATAGCTATTTAAAAAAGTCAGTTCTTCTTTTATTTAAACAAAAAAGTTACTAAAAAAGAAAACACATTGACAAGTTTGCGAAATAGTCAAGCATGACAAAAAGTTGAAGGCCTACAACTCAATAGATTCAACATTTGTTTGTTATTGATCTCAATTTGTTCTTATTGCTTTTTATACAGTCATTTAGCAGTTTGTATTTTGTTGTATATAATATAGTTAGCTTGTTTTTAGTATTCTTAGATTTTGGAAACTGTACAGTCATCACGGGTAGTCAGAGACCAGTCTATCAGACAGTCTTACCGAGGGCATTAACATGCCCTCAGTAAGACTAAGTAACCTTTGTATCTGACCTCTCCTGCAACTGAGTTGTGAGCCAGTTTTTTTTGCCTTATTTATTGAGAGGGTTTTAATATACCTACATATTAGATTATTATAATAACAGCCGCTCGGCTCGATCTTTAGGTTAAGCCGTGCTTGCCTAGGTAGGTCTGTGGATGGGTGACCACCCATTACATACCGAGTTTCCTCCATGCCTCGGAAAGCACGTTAAGCTGTTGGTCCCGGCTGTCATTTGTAGATCTTTGACAGTCATTACAGGTAGCCCAAAAAGTCAGACAACCAGTCTTACTAAGGGGTATCGTATATCAGATAGGCAGTCGCTCCATGTAAAATACTGGTATTCAGCTGCATCCAGTTAGACTGGAAGACGACCCCAACATAGTTGGGAAAAAGGCTAGGCAGAGATGATAATTAGATTATGCCACACTCATTGTTGCATATCAACTTAAATACTAAACAAAATTCAAAATCATCTTAAACTACTTCTGTGATTAATTATTGTGAGCCCGTACAACGTCCTGGCTGCTTCCGAAGCAAGGGTAGCCAGGACGCTGTTCAGATAGGCAGTTGCTCCACGTAAAATACTGGTAGTTCAGCTACTTGGTTACACTAGAAGAACTGAAGGCCTAAAATGGCTGCTTTATGTTCATGACCATAAAGTCCAGGTTCTGATAAAGCAGCCATTTTAGGCCCCCTGGGGACTTGTTTTTATTTTGTTTTTTTTTTCTTCACAATATGTTTAAACTTGTGATAAAGACTTTCAAAGTTTCAATAGGTCACAAGAGCTGACTGTCAAACATCCATATCTAGTCATTTGCGAAAGACATGATTGCTTTTTGTTGTTCCAAAAAAACAGCCCTCATGTTGATTACTGACTGCCTTTTTGGTCTGGTGGTCACAAACGTAACTGCTGAGCATGAGGTAATGGGTTCAATTCCCAGGTCGGGCAAAGTGTTATTGGGATTTCCACAGGAATTTCTCAGTAACAACGTCGGAGTCTGGATTTGTGCCCGGTTAACGGCAATAGGTTTGCTCCCTATTACATGGGATTTGAACATTACTGGGAAAATGTAGGTGTACTATCGTAGACACTCCCGCCTGATCACCACTAAGCTAATTTTTGCTTGCACATACAATATAGAAACACTCTCTAGCTCCGCCCCGTTGACTTTGTATAGAAATAATGAATGAAAATAAATAAATATTGCTGGACATTACACACAGCGCCATCTAGTGCCACACTTAGCAACGAGGCTTGTGTCGTGGACACCAGATAGTTGGTATACTACATAATATACTTTTTGTTTGTAAATACATACTTATTATACATATAAACATCCATGACTCGGAAACAAATGTCCATGCCCATCACACAAATATTGCTCCGACCGGGATTCAAACCCGGGACCCTAAGAACGTAAGGCAGCCTCACTACCGCTGCGCCTTTCGGGTCGTCTAAACGACTGTACCTCTGCCAATCTGTGTTGTTAAATGTTGATTAAACACAATTTGATGGTAATAGGAGTATGCAATATACTTTCTGCTTACCTCCAAGTGAAATGGGTGTTAGTTTAATGTTAGTTTCTATGTATTAGTTAATGAAAGTTTTAATATCAGATACAGTCTTAAAATATAGTTAAAGTTGTTAAGATGATGACGGTCTTCAATCAAATATGAACAGCAAGTAAGTTTTGCATGTAACATTAAATTAATTTCTTATGATTTAAACTGAATACTATACCTTGTATTATATTTACAGCATTAATATCTTAAAGTGAAATCGTAGTTAAAATGAAGTTTACAGAGATTTTTATATTTTTTTTGTGTGCTTGTTGTCTATTTTGTTGATATTTTCTGACATTTTGGCTTTTTGACATTGAAATCAGCTGAATAGTGTCAAATGCCATTTGTTTGCGGCCAGTCGTACGGCCAGTTATGGCTTACCTATTTCAAAATCATAGAGATCTTTGCACAACCTGACTTAATATTTATGACTCATTTTGTTTTTGTATTTAAATTTTATGAAGACCTGTCATATCCTGTTATTTTATTGGACAGTTTCGGACCATTAATTAATTATATTTAGAATGTTTTTGTAGATATTGCATTTTAATCAAGATTCCGACATAACTTCATAGCCTTCCTTCACACATAGTTGATTGCAGTTCTCAATAAAATATTGCTTAATTTATTTATTTCTTCAATCAGACATACTACATGTTAAGGAGGTGCCAATGGTTTAATTTCAGAGTGTTTTGTAATTATACATTGTATACAAAATATTATAATTTAATAAAACAAAAAAAAAAAAAAACATTTAAAAAACTGGCTGTCTGTAAAGTCGGTTTACGGACGATAATTTTACGTGATAACGTCATTTTTCATATTATTATTAGTGATTTAAACTTAAATAAACAAAATTTCATCCCCTTTTCACCCCCTTATAGATTGAAATTCTAGTTAGCTTTCAACCACACGCCTAGATAATACATTTTGTAATTTTAACTTCAAAAATTAAGGATTTTCCACAAGTTTATCCCCTTTTTTAACTTCCATAAGGGTACAATTATCAAACACGCTGAGACACGTTTAAATTAATTTTAAATCGTCAGCCTAAATACAAAATTTTAAGATCCTAACTTTAAAACTGAAGGACTTTCATACAAAATTTCATCCCCTATTTAACTCCCTTATGGGTGGAATTATAAAAATTTTACGATCATAACTTTAAAACTGACTAACTTTCATACAAACTTTCATACCGTATTTAACTCCCTTATGTGTGGAATTATAAAATTTTACGATCCTAACTTTAAAACTGACTGACTTTCATACAAACTTTCATCCCGTATTTAACTCCCTTAGGGGTGGAATTATCAAAAACGCTAAGACACGTATAGGTAAATTAATTTTCAATAGTCAGCTTAAACACAAAATTTTAATATCCTAACTTTAAAACTGACGGACTTTTATACAACTTTCATCCCCTATTTAACTCCCTTATGGGTGGAATTATCAAAAACGCTGAGACGTATAAATTAATTTTCAATCATTAACCTAATCACAAAATTTTAAGATCCTAACTTTAAAACTGATTGAATTTCATACAAACTTTCATCCCCTATTTAACTCCCTTCGGGGTTGCATTTCGAAAAATCCTTCTATAATCCTTATCTACATTGTAAAGGGAACCACTGTGCAAAATTTCAGTTTTCTAGGTCCAAGGGTTTGGGCTGGGCGTTGATCGTGGCGCGTAACGTTTACGTTAACACTTTTTCGTAGGTGCAGCCGATGTTCATCGATTTATAAGACGTTATCACGTAAAACATAAAAAATACTATCCTGCTGGTGTCGGGAACAAGGCACAGGTTTCGGTTTATAGTTATTAGGCCTATCTACCTACATTATTGCACTACTGAGGGATGACGCCACAACAGGCTTATGGTGTGACCAAACTTAAACACTCAAAAAAGTCTTTATGTGTGTCCATACAATAAAAGCAAAAAACCGGCCAAGTGCGAGTCGGACTCGCGCACGAAGGGTTCCGTACCATTATCTATACATTAGACAAAACGGTAAAAAAATCACGTTTGTTGTATGGGAGCCCCCCTTAAATATTAATTTTATTCCGTTTTTAGTATTTGTTGTTATAGCGGCACGGCAACAGAAATACATCATCTGTGAAAATTTCAACTGTCTAGCTGTCACGGTTCATGAGATACAGCCTGGTGACAGACAGACGGACAGACAGCGAAGTCTTAGTAATAGGGTTCCGGTTTTACCCTTTGGGTACGGAACCCTAAGACATCATTCGCTTCTTTCCCGTCCGATTTTCACAGAATGTTAAATTATGTTGCCGCGACAACAACATAATTAATAAAAATTAAATTAAAAAGTAAAGGGGGCTTACTACTTAACTACGATGGTACGGAACCATTCATGCGCGAGTCCGACTCGCATTTGGCCGGTTTTTATTGTATGAATCTAAAAGTATTCAAGCTAGGGTCGGTAAGTGTGGTCAATCCCAAATGTCAAAGGGGTTCATGAGATGAATACAAAGAATATTTTCCTCCAAAACTTTGGAAAGGCCGTGCGTTCTTCTTCTTTATATATTTTTGTAAATACAATTTTGTATTTCTCCTATTCAAAACGGTTATAAAATTACTCAACACAAGTTTTTACGTATAGAGCAGGAATTTTACACAATGCAAGCAAATGACAAAGTGTCGCCTTCCACATCATTTGTATTAAATAAAACACTTGAATCAATAAAATTCTATGGCTGCTATGTTCTATGATCCAGTAAGAATTGGAGACATTTGTACGATTTAAACATTTTAATTATCAAAATCGGCTAAGACAACAACACGAAATGATAGAATTATTAATTTATTATTTGAAAAATGATCAGAATTATAATGAATGTAACAAAATTTCCTAATTTCTCACCGCTAACATAGTTCTTAAGTACTCTTTTACTAACCCCTATGGACCTTGTTGTTTGCAATGAATAAATATTTGAATTTGAATTTTGAATTAAGAAGTTACGGGAAAAAATACGTAATACAAATAAACATTATAACATAAACTGTAAAATATCGAAACCTAAATTATTTCCACGTTTTTTTACCTGACTCGAACACGTGGCTTGCTGCATTTATTTGAGAGAGCGGTGAAAGTAGTAGGTCGGAGATGCGTGCGCGGATTCAATTTCTGTATAAATTGGATCGTATTTGCACTCAGATACAAAATCTCATGGCTCTACAAAGTGTATCGTAAAGGCTCGTCTACAAGAGAGGGTTTCTCGACTCGCGGGGTGAGAATGTCTCCAACGCGAGATAGTCACGACTCACGAGCACTTATAATGTAGTATGATTTTCTCTCAAAATAACGGTTAATAGATATAAGACCTATTTTGTAATAGTATGGCTTCTAAAATACAATTTAATTAATACAGTGGGAGAAAATCACTTTTAGAAGTTGCTCACTTCGTGTAAATATATTAGCGCCCATGACTCAGTATGTTAACTAGGGGTGCGAAATTGCGAATAAGCTGGGTAGGGTAGACGTCACAGCTCAACTTTATGGCTAAATCATAGATTTGACTCTCGTTTTCTACTCCGATCAACTGAACGAATCAACTAGTTGATCAAAGTGGAAGTCGATTCAGGTATATGTTCCTATCGAATCAACTAGTTGATGCGATACATTTTGTAATATAGTTTCTTTCCTTTTTCTTATTGATCAGTGTTTTCCAGCACTTCGCTCCGCTTCACTGAAATGATCAGCCCCTTTTGTTTTGGCTACTTGTGCAGAAGTTCTCCTTCAGAATTCTCGTCCTGAAGTCGGAACCTACAAAATTTGCGAATACATGGCATCTTCATCCTCGAAGCGAACTCACAATTCTCATCAGACTAATAAATACGAGTAATGCATTTTATCACTGAACGCCTCTGACATTGATCTTGAAAAGTTTATCAACCCGTGACAGTCAGTGTCGTCATGATAAATTTATTGCGTCTTGAGAGTGATCTCGCACCCCGTCCAGAACCACAAGCGATGCGAATTACGTCGTCAAGAGAGACGTACGCGGCACGAGTGTCAGTCGTTTCCTTCGTGTACAAGTCGCGGCACGAAACTCTAGCGCTGACCGTTATTGCGCAGAAGTAAAAATTAAGAATGTCTTGGGGCGTACGTTGCGCCGATTGGCTCTCCAGTCGTATAACATGCGCGGCTATCCCCTCCACCTTTCGTTCAGCGCTAGAGTTACGTGCCGTGGCCTGTAAATATCGTCGCGTCGCATTGCGGTTACTTGTGGAACTTCCCTATAAGAAACTTGTTTCATTTGTTTTCTCTGCAGTCGCTTTAGCAACACTTGAGTTTGTAGATTTTGGCCAACCTTTTACAGTACCCACCCAGGTGTTTGAAGCTCGGACTCTCTACCAAAGCGGAGAGGAGCTAAGCGGAGAGATGTGTAACATTCGACCAATCACAGGAGAGACGAGAGACGATAGATGTAGAATATTAACCAATGTGATTGGTCGGTTTCCACACGTCTCCTCTCCGCTCCGCTTGTGTGACAACTTTGGAGGAGTCCTGGCCTGCCACGTCAAACTCAGAAAGAAACAGTCGCACAGGAGTAGACATCCTTACATGACATACATACTCGTTTTGTTTTGTCCACGTTCATACATCTGTAGAGCGTACGTAGGTATCTCTGTTGACAGCTCGAAATGATATTAACTGGGCTCAGTGTCCATCAATTAACTGTCAAAAGGTTAGTTTCGTATTGTGTATGACCAGTCGCGATCAAATATGACGTCATTGGTTGGAGTCCGTTACCCCAGCCAGATGTTGTCGAAAATGGTCATTTGAATCTGATAGATAATTAGTTTTACGGCTTCTATAATTGTTGCGCACATTTTTAAATTTGTTGCGCTTATAGTTTTTTAATTATTTCACAAAAACATTTCCTGCTGGGGTAACGTTACCCCAGCCAGACCTTTTTCTTTCTAATGGGAATATTTAAATAAATACTAGCTATAAAATTAGTTCTCTAGTTGAAGTAAATGTTGTGCCTTATTTTGTACTAGCTTCTGCCCGCGACTTCGTACGCGGGCAGAAGCCCGTTGTCTGTTTGTCTGTTTGTCTGTGGGTCTGTTTGTTTGTATACGCTAATCTTCGGAACTACTGGACGAATTTGAATGATTTTTTTGTTGTTGTATAGGTATTAAGTCTGGGCAAGATATAGGCTATAATTTATCTTGGAAACTTGAACACCTGATGCAGAACCACAACAGACCAGCTGAACTATAAGAGATACAAAAATGGTACCATAGCAAAAATTGTTCCACGTGATGGGCATTTTCTGCTGAGAGAATAAATTTGAAGATCTGGAACACCTGATGTGGAACTCCAAGAGCCCAGCTACACTTACATACATATAGGAATGACGTTTTTAGCAAAAGTTGTTCAATCTGATGAGCACTCTCTGTTGACTTATAAAAATTGAAGATCTGGAACACCTGTTGTGGAACTCCGAGAGCCTAGCTACACCATAACACATATAGGAATGACGTCTTAGCAAAAGTTGTTCGGTCTGATAGGCATTTCCTGTTGACTTTTATCTTGGAAACAAACACCTGATGTAGAACCGCAACAGACCAGCTGAACTATAAGAGATACAAAAATGGTACCATAGCAAAAATTGTTCCACGTGATGGGGATTTTCTGCTGAGAGAATAAAATCGAAGATCTGGAACACCTGTTGTGGAACTCCAAGAGCCCAGCTACACCATAGCACATAGAAATGACGTCTCAGCAAGTGTTGTTTGGTCTGATGGGCATTTCCTGTTGACTTACAAAAATGAAAGATCTGGAACGTCTCGAATCGTCTCGCGCATCCCGTTGTATTCCCGTCCCCGGGCTCTTAAAATTCCACATCAGACGTTTTGAGGTCTTCGATTTTGACGACCCCGTTGTCGCTGGCATAAGCAACAGGATCCGCGTACGAAGTCGCGGGCAGAAGCTAGTACAACATAAGGCACAACATTTACTTCAACTAGACAACTAATTTTATAGCTAGTATTTATTTAAATATTCCCATTAGAAAGAAAAAGGTCTGGCTGGGGTAACGTTACCCCAGCAGGAAATGTTTTTGTGAAATAATTAAAAAACTATAAGCGCAACAAATTTAAAAATGTGCGCAACAATTATAGAAGCCGTAAAACTAATTATCTATCAGATTCAAATGACCATTTTCGACAACATCTGGCTGGGGTAACGGACTCCATTGGTTGTCATCGTGGCTGATAGTCACCGTAATTCAATTTGACAGACGCTTTCGTATCGATAATTATATTATTTCAATTATGTAAGCATAGTGGACAACAAATTGATGACAATTGAGTTTGAAGTGGCTTTCGTGACAGACGTTACACCGTATCCGGGCTGTTAGTCACCGTAAAGTGATATCCACTCTCCATCTGACATAATACCAATATTATGACATTCTCGGTTGTCATCAAAGTTCAAACTTGATAGTCACTGGATATCAGAAACATACGTACTAGGCCTACTGGTCATAAACGCACGCTGTAACGAGCACTACGACCTTTCTGGATAATATATTATCAGTGATAGGAATAGGTAGTGCTTATTAGCCTAAACTTCGAAGAACAGAGACAAGAATCGGCGACTTCCTTAGACTATATTTTTTTCCGGGACATCACGTAAGTACATCAAAAATTGGGAATCAAACGAGCTTACCTGTTAAGCGAAGTCTTGATTCAAATTGATTGATGTGAATGATTATTACTAACATAGTTTGTAAGTATATTGTTACTAACGCTGAGTCTTGTTGCTCGAAATAAATAAGTTATTATTATTAAAAACACATTATATGGGCTTAACATGCTGTTAGTATCTCGTACTTAAGAATGTGTGGTCCTGACAAATGTATGTCAGCCAGCCAGCAACTTTACTCCCTGATGGGAATCCAGGCAAGGAATGGTTCCACATTCACTGCGAGAGTATAATGCATTTGCAAGGTTATAACACACACGGGATGTGCTAAGTTAAGCAGGGTCGTCTTACGACCTGCATGGTCATGGATATATAGCTCAATTTTGTAATTACCTGATCAAGGTAATGAAAGTACCTGCCCTTTGCTAGCATTGTTCGATAAATTTAGCTGGACACCGCGTGTCAAACTGATAATTTACCATGCAGCTAGTAACATGAGGTGTTACTGGTCTTGAAAATGGCACTTACCTGCCGTTGAATGCTATGCCATTAGATTTTCAGTGTTAGCATCGTTCAAAGACTCAGCTAAAGGATATCTCGTATCTCCACTGATGGATCACCATCCAGCTAGTAACCAGTAGTAGTGTTACTGAGGTATCGCGTACCCACTGGAGGAAAAAAGCTTTAACGAGCTTACAACCCCCTTAGTGCTTCGATGAGCACTGTGGATATCGCGTATCCGGGGGTCATTTAAAGTCGGGCATCCAAGTTGTTGTCAGGAATACACTTTTCCTGCTTCGTCTCTGATGTCTTCTGATAAATAATGTCCTTCCAATTTACGTCCTGGTCGGTAGCGAGCGTTATTTGTAAATGCTTGGATTTCTGTTTCGGGTTTACGAATTTCACTAAAGATGCACTTAGTACACTTCCTGTCACTCGACATTTTGTTATTTTGGTAAAATGTAATGTAAACTTAGTTATAAATGAATAATTTGACGAGAAAGATTTTTTCTTGCGGTGTCGATAACGCGCCAATAAAAAAAGTGACGTACCGCGTCATGTGTCAGATGAGAGAGGCATACGAAGGTTGCAATTCTTAAAAAATATTATTTTTTAATTCTCTAAAAACCGCGGTGAAGTAACGTAGATATAAGAAATACTACCAAGTTATAATAATTATTTGAAAGATTGCCACGAAGTAAAATTAATGTTATTTGGAATAAGTAATTGGTCTATGTTTACCTAAAGTTTGCGACTAGACATAACATAACACAGTCGTTACAACCATCAAAATTTCTGAAAGTTTTCTTTTTAAGAACATTTTGGAAACGACTTCTTCATCATAAAACTATGATACGCTCTCTTAGGTACGCACTCTTAGAATTTACAAAAAAAAATTCGCCGTGGTCGCATAATAAAATATAGTCTAAGGAAGTCTCCGATTCTTTTCTCTGTTCTTCTTCGAAGTTTAGGCTAATAAGCACTACCTATTCCTATCACTGTATATTATGAATCTATATTTTCGTTACTGACCGAGTAACTTTGACTCCAGATATTTTCAGTATTATAATTATCGTCATCTGAATGCTGTATTACGTTTTCTTATGCAACTGTCACGCGCGCCGTACACCTGCCTGCCTAGCTATAAGTTGGGAGAAACTTTTCCGTGATCGCGAACGGTGCGCGTGTTTCGAAGCCTCGTGATCTTAGGTGTTTTGCTTTTCTGAATGTCGGTCATAATCTAAAACCGGCCAAGTGCGGGTCGGGCCACGCGCAGTGTAGGGTTCCTTAAGGGCCTATACTCCCTCAAATGGCTCAACATGATCCTCCGTTACGCCTAAAATACTGCAGCATTAATTTTGAAATAAATATATGGTAAAGTTGAGGATTAATGCTAAGTACTGTGTGTGACGAAAACACGATTCCATAAACTTTTCTCGATAGACAAAAATTCCAAAGTTACCTCCAAATCCAACAATAAACTGCTGGTATTCAAAAAGTACTTCAAATTAGATCATGATACTTTGCATACTAACTGAACTAACTATAAAGCAGGTCTTATGTGTTTTATTTTTTTTAGTCCAATCAATAGATTTTTTGTAAATCGCAAAAAAACACTAAGGTGGCGGTTCGCGCCGCGACAGAGACAAGCGACCGAGACAGGAGACCGCGACCGAAGACCGCGACCGTCACTTGACGTTAGGCAATGTATAAGCGACAGTTCGCGAGCGAGACAGAGACAGGAGACAGAGACGCGAGACAGGAGACAGCGAGACTGTCGCTGCCCCGGAGTCCCGGACCAGTAGCACAGTATACAGTAGTGTCTCGTGTCGCGCTCAAAAAGCACATGTGTTTAGTGTTTAAAAATGAATACTTTTTCTGACGAAGACTGAAAAGCTGATTGAACTGATCAGTCAGCAACCGCCGATATACGATGCACAACTAGACTCCTAAAGAGATGAAAAATGGACAATACTTATTTGAAAAAGCATAGCAAATCAACGTTTTCTTCTTCCTCCAATATAAGTTCTACTTGACTTTCCATTCCGGTCTAAATTAATAACACAGTACAACAAAACTGACTCTCGACAGACACTCCGATACTGAATGAATTGTAGCTTCGGTTGCGGTCTCTGACTCTGCGTGGGTGACTGACGTAAAGAAACTGACGCGAGCTATTGTACCATACACGGCGATTAAGATGACATCTAATTTATGCACCTTTGGGTGCCGCTTTACACGTAGCAATTCTTTTTTAAATTTGGAATTTTGAAATGTGATTTTTCAAATCTTGGACATAGTTTTTAAATAAAGTTGCCGATAGATTTACTTATACTATCGTTAGTTTATAGCCTGCTAATGACTTTTATGATGAGAGTAATTAAAGATGATATCGCAACGATATGTATGACATGAGCATTAACAGCTCTAGCGGGGCCAAATGGGTCCTCAGTTACAATAAAATTCTATTGTCTGTATTTAAGGTACTTACCTATAGTCGGTGCCAGTTAACATCGGAATAGAGGTCATTGCTCCGACTTTCATCCCGATATCTAAATATTAGCGATACTGTCGCTCCATCCGTACAAACCTGTCGCAAAACTGATATCGCTTGAGTCTCATAATACATCCACAGTGTACCACATACATAACACAGTGCACAACCCAAAAAAATAAGAAATCGAGCAAACGTACCCTACGAAATTAATTGATTTAAATAATTTATTTTCGTTTTTAACACTATTTTAACTTACTGAGACAATTTTAATAAAGTAAATATATTATTATACTATACATCCTAAAATTAGGATCTGAGACTTTTGCGCGAAAGACATTTGCGCAAAGAACACTTGTTGCGCGCTCCCACTTGCGCGAAAAGACATATGCGCACTGGAATTTTGCGCGAACGAACTTTTGCGTGAATGGACTTATGCGCGAAAGGAATCTTGCGCGAATGGACACTTGCACGATTGGACTCTTGCGCGACTTAATGGCCACTGAGGTTTACTCTGTAGAGTAAACATAACATCACGCCTATTATTACTTGAAGGTGTTTTTTTTTTTTGGCTTTTCCGTCATGAGTGTCGTTTTCATGGTTTTCGGGGTCGCTGATAATGAAAATGAAAATGATTTGTTGAAATCAGATTTAACCAAGGCAAGGTAAATCATTGAATCCATTTCACTATTCGTCATTCAAAAGTGCCTTTGAATGACCTAATTGAAATAAATAATTAATGACCTCATTTTCTTTATCCTTTAACCATGAAAACGACGGCTATAACGGAAAAACCGATTTTTTTTCTCGGCGCCATCTTGGTTTTTCATTTTAACCTCATTTCGTTATCAACGACCCTGAAAATCATGAAAACGATACCCATGATTAAAAAACCAAAAATTTTCCTCGGCGTCATCTAGGATTTTCGTTTGGACCTCATTTTCATATTCAGGGACCCCTTAAACCATGAAAACGACACCCATGACGGAAACACCAAAAAAAATCCCGGACGCCATCTTGGATTTTCATTTTGAACTAATTTTCGTAATCAACGACCCCGAAAACCATGAAAACGACATCCATGAGGAAAAAACCAAAAAAATCTTGGACGCCATCTTGGATTTTCATTTTGAGCTCATTTTCGTAATCAACGACCCCGAAAACCATGAAAACGACATCCATGACGGAAAAACCAAAAAATCTTGGACGCCATCTTGGATTTTCATTTTGAGCTCATTTTCGTAATTAACGACCCCAAAAACCATAAAAACGACATCCATGACGGAAAAACCAAAAAATCTTGGACGCCATCTTGGATTTTCATTTTGAGCTCATTTTCGTAATCAACGACCCCGAAAACCATAAAAACGACATCCATGACGGAAAAACCAAAAAAAAATTGGACGCCATCTTGGATTTTCATTTTGAGCTCATTTTCGTAATCAACTACCCCGAAAACCATGAAAACGACACCCATGACGGAAAAACCATAAGTATCTAAAAATAATTATGACATCACAAAAACTATCTCATCACAAAAAATTATAATTCTGATCTTATGCCGTTTTCGTTTTACGAGGTCATCGCGTCAGGTGTGCAGCACATTATGGTCACGGTGCGGGGGCGTTTACGTCACACGTAAATTTATAAGCATAAAATTAGTTTTCTAGCAAAAAATAATAATAAATTCGAATTGGAACAACACAAGATTCTCAACCCCTGTATGTCTAGCCGACTGGTATTATGATACTCTAGCGATGTAGCAAAGTATCGCTTATTGGTCGATTTAGGTAACTAGTAAGTGTCGTTATCGCTTTGTGATCAAAAACTTGGTAGGTAGGTGTTAATGACCTCTATTCCGATGTTAACTGGCACCAACTATAATAGAGAATAGCGAACGTTAATGAGGGTAGTTGTTTAAAAATATGACGTTTGAGCTGAATTTTATCAGTAGCTCTCAGCACTTGTGCGCGCTAATGTGTTATGATGGTAGGTTTTGGTGGCATTTTTTTTTTAATTCTTTAGACCACTGTGCGTCGATGCTGTCGCGTGCTATAGCATTCCCGCTCTAGCCAATCGCGGTTCTGAGCGACAGAAAGGGATAGGAGCATAGAAAAGTGCGATTCCGTGCTGCCTGATGAGGTTACCCTTACTGGTTAATAGCCTCCGTCAATATATCTTCTTACCCACTATCCTACGTTTCATTTAATTGTCTCGCTGATGGTGGCGCATGTGTCGGATCATTTAGTTCCCTTCATAATGGTTGAGTTGAATGGTGCTGATCCATGCGTCATGTCCGTGAACGGGCGCTGTCAGTTGTGACTGGTCATCTCTTGGTTGCCAATGCCATGGCTTATTTGAATGAATTATTTTGAATTGTATTTTTTTTTTGTTTGTGTGTTTTGCTGTGGACACTTTTACCGTGCACATCTTGCTACATTGTTCTCACATAATATACCATCTCAACGTGAATGTTGTAACCAAGATTTTGTAACAATATTCTGATTTAAAAGAGTGTCCATGGAGTTTCTTGCCCGTTCTTCTCCATAGAGATCTACGCTAGGGAATGGGCAACTACAGTACTTTCACAGTTTTTATGTCTTGTGACTGGGACTGTAGCTACATTTAATTTTCATCTTTCGTTTCGACAATTCAAAAGTGCCTGTAACTGGCTTACTTGAAATAAATGCTTTGATTTTGATTTTTAAGTTTTTAAACTGTCATGGTCACTAACATTATCATTAACAGTAGAAACGGTATATTTACCATGTTAACTGTTTGTTGGCCGTGTGGTATCCGGCAGAGTAGAATAGAACCAACCCATTACACTCACGGGTGTCGTATAAGGCGACTAATGTCTGAGGCAGAACACCTTGCGCCTCCGTAGACCAGAGAATGGGTAGCAGCGTTTTCTGTTAGTCTTTCATCACTGCGATCTCCAATCCGCCTGCCAAGCGTGGAGATAACGGCAAATTCCTCCCATCATGAGAGAGGCTGATGTCCAGCAGTGGACGTTATGGGCTGTTGTAGTAGTAGTTGTAGTAACTGTTTGTTGTGAGTTCACGATATTTCGGCGCTGTAGCAAGCACCATGATCACGGTACGTTTCGTTTCTGTGTTTAGAATACATCCAATTCGTTCCGTCATGCCGCAACCCCACGATTCTGTCTGGGGCACCAACTTGTGTAATATTTTCGCTTACACTGATACACATTTGGCAGACATGTCCTGCCCAGAACCATTTAAGTAGCCCGCAGCCTTTTATAATGCCCTAAAGAATGGCGTCATCTGTATTCAGTCATATTTCGACAAAAACTTGTTAGGTAACATATTTTTCGAAACCTTTTTTGTTTAATGTATGATTAAACAAAGTGTTTTACGTTCGAAAATTACCTACTATGTCACGAAATGGCTGGCCAAAATGGCTTCCTCGTAAATTTATGACCTAAATTAGCACAATATTCTTATCGGACAGAGTAAATTCTATTATTTTGTTGATAAATAAATTATCTCATTTGCTTATCTTCTGGGGACAACAATGATTCAGATACCTACTTCCAATTTCAACTTCTAATTAAGAGAATTTACCCAAACAAATATTACGGATGTTGCGTCATAAGTAGCTGGAATTTTGTCGAACTGGGACGTGGATTTACTAGAAATTCTTATCGCTAATCTATTGCCTTGTTTCGAGGTTTCTGAATATGGCGGTGACAGCCAATTAAATAAAAAATAAACTCGACTCAATGTCCAGAAGAGTTTCTTTTAAATAACTCATCATTTGCTTAGCCTTTTCCCAACTATGTTGGGGTTGGCTTCCAGTCAAGCCGAATGAAGCTGAATACCAGTATTTTACATGGAGCGGCTGCCTATCTGACCATTGAGAGAAATTAAATAGTCTTCAGTTGGTGATCGGTGTCTGATGACCGCAATTTCCTGTGGATCAATCTTTCATTTAGCGCATTAGTTATCGTAGTATTGTTTGCAATCGTCTTTTATATTCTGCACGAAGTAAAGTGCCTTCACATCTGGCATTGGTCCAGCGTAGGTTTGTCGAACGTATGACGTACGTACACGACGTAAACGTAACACTAACGCTGCATGTCTTGTCCCATCCAAATGCTGCGAAGAGCCCGGTCAGGTCCATGGCCTAGATATGAGTGAGCAAGAGGGGGTCCTGGCAAAAATCTTTGATCTGTCAAGGTTTCTAAAGGTTGTGCAATATTGTCCTAAACATTCTTCTAATTTACAAAGCTAAACACATTAAAATTTGGGTTTACGCACATGATCGATCCCAATGCGTCACTTATTTTAAACTCACGATGATAACATTAAAAGCAGAATTTTAATGGCCGTAATACGGAATTCATTCTTGCCGTTTTTTTCCCAAGCTTTAGGCAGGAAGTGGCCGGTAGCTTGCCTTATCTGTTTTATTTCTACGTTTGTGGTTTAGACAATAACCTCGGCGGTCGTTGTCATTCTAGAATACCTATCATGTTATAAAACGGTTTGTCTATTTAGCGCCTGTGTAAAGCATTGACAGACTGAGAATATACGTAGGTACATTTTATGTTTTAGGTATTGCGTACTAAAACATCAATGCTTCAGGGTAGCCCGCGAAATTCAAATTTTCTTACGTTTTTTTCAATTTGCTGGCCAGTGCTAGGTTGTATGTTGATTAAAATATTGTTTGCGATTGTAAGACGTATGTAGTTACAGAATTATATTCATAAAAATCATCAATACAACCCTCAAAGTTCATAGAGGTGGAAAAATTACTTTTCCAAGGTCAAAATCATTCTTGCACCTTTATGAACTTGGAGGGTTGTATTGATGATTTTGATGGTTTATTGTGTTACTACATAAGTACATCTTACAGCCGCGAATAATATTTTAATCTACATACAACCTAGCACTGGCCTGCAAATTGCAAAAAAACGTAAGAAAACTTGAATTTCGCGGGTTACCCTTCAGCATCCACCTTAAGAGCCTATACTACCTCAGATTAGCAACTCTATTTGTGGTGGTTCAAACTTCGTCTGTAATACTGTTAAAATAACGTTCTAATCAGCTTGCACTACAAAGCGGTTGTTACGTCAGTCACTGCGGCCGAATAGTGCGAAATGAGTGGTTTTTATTCTTTATAAAATCAAATTTTCGTCTAAATAAAAAATTAAGTCAACACGATGTTAGATAATATTGTTACCTATCTATTAGGCTAAAAATCATCATTAACTTCCGTAGGGTTTCAGAGATCCAACACAAAATAAGTGCAAAACGAGTTTTTTTTGTCTTTTTTTTCTATCGTGATTTTTTTATCCAATCGTGTTTTCGCTTCAACAGATTTAATGATTATAAGTCCAAGTTTAATGGTGTCCAAATAGCGAACTCTTAGGTCTTATAGATACCGAGATCTAGATCGCCCAATATCACCAAAATAGCAAATACAGGCTCTTAATATAGGTGAAATCACATCAAAGTCAACTGTAGCATACTTCCGTTAGTCGAAAGTTTTTATTCCGCCCATGGGCCTCTGACTTGAATTTACATGCCGTAGAGAAATATCTCGACCATATTGTGTTGTTTGGTACTCTAAGCAAAAACACATTCAAGTACGTTTACTGCTGTAAACAATGATATTTAAACTATAGATACCTACGTTGTCCGCACTCTAAAATGACAACATGAAATGAAGCCAATGGGGTGGGCAACTTGTGGAACTAATGGCGCTAGCACCGCATGAACCTAACATAGTCATTGGTTGAAAATCTGTCAATGTCATTTTATATTTCAAAATAGTTTGATCCCATTGGTCAGATTGGGTCTAAGCGATTGACGCGCCATCTAGAATCAGCTTTGACCAGCCTTCCCCATTGGCCACATCGCGCTTAGTTACGCACCAACCTGTCGCGCGATGCTACGTTTGTTTATAATTTAATAAATCCTGTGACGTGACTGAAGATGTATATTTATCTCCCTCTCGCAACAGGCATCCCGCCGTTCGGTGTCATATTTTCTTTCTCTTTCTTCACGCTTATAAGTAGTTCTAGTATTTTCGCCGTTTTTAAGCGCCGCGATGTTGTTTCATGACGTGTCTATATATAATACGTCATTGGCTGTAAAGGTAGCGAAAATCCTACAAAAATAATAAACTCTATCTCTATTTTCCACAGACATGGAGTCGCACATCCTAAATACGTATCACCAGGCGCGATTCCGTCCCATCGGCCACAAGATCCTCCGTATGAAGAGTGACTCCTTGTCTTCCGAAAGCAGCTGCAACCAGAACAGTCCCGAGTACCCTCAGATCAGCGTGCCCCAGCCGAGGCATTCCGTGGACAGCAGCAATGGCGATTGGTGCCAGAATCAAACTGTGAGTATACCCTTCTTTTCTGTATTCGACAGTTTAAAGTTACGGTTAAGCATAAACTTTGGTTCTTTTATTTCAGATGAATATAACACAATCAAGTCAAGACACTAGTTCGGACGACGAAAGCTCCGGTCTGGAAGAAAGTATGGAAGAAAATGGAGTGCAAGAGAATGCTGACGACAGCGGTGAGGAACTCGAAGAAGCTATACTAGTACAAGAGGTTAACGTCGATGATGATGATGATGATGATGATGATGAGGACGACGAAACTATCGAAGTTGATGATGACAACGATGGCATGCATTCGAATTTACAATATAACATACAAATGATCGGGAATAACAGTATAGAAGACAATTCCTTAGTAGAAGGCCATGATTATGATGTCATTACTGTTTACACGGTCAACCCTGATTTAGACCTAATTGAAGCTTCTTCGGATGACGATATAGACACAGTAGATTATGCAATCGGTGAAAAAGAAGTGGAGGCAGAGTGCATAAACGGTGGCGATAGTAGTTACAGAGAAGTCAATTATCACGAACGGAAAACAAGTCAGGATGGTCTAGATATTCATTTAGACACGCCAGTAGTTTCAAATGTCGATGAATATTTCATTAAAAATAATAACAACGAACACCTATTAGACACAGATGGTCCCGTTGTAAAAGACGTTGACGAATATTTCATAAAGGACAAAGGTAAAGAAACGATAGCAGTGCCAAATATCGACGATTTTTTCATAAAACACAAGTTACCTGAAGAAGAGAGCACACAGTTTCATATACCAGTTCCTAAACCTAATGTAGAAGAATTTCTTGTTACTGAAGTTAAAAAAGATGTAGAAGAAAACACTAAAACCGAAAATGAACCCGATAATGACCAGGAGAACGCAGAAAATGTCGCAGATGTGTCAATAAACGAGTCTGATTTAGAAGTTTTGCCCAACATCGAAGAACTAAAACGATATCTTTTAGAAGACATGACATACCCCAAATTCAGGCACATACAAAAGTCGTGTTCAGTTCCACAGTCGCCCATGCAGAATATTTGCATGGACATTGATGACGTAAAAACTTGCATGACCTTTGAAGACTTAAACTTAGATCTCTCTGACCTTACTTTTGATAACGACAAGGACAAGTCGGAGAATGCTAATAAAAGTGATGACATGCCACGAACACTGACCGACGAAGACGTAAACAGCTTTCTAATAACCAGCAACAAATCAGAACCTAAGGCTGAACCCGAAGAAGACGATTTGAGTCATCAAGACATGGAAATTGAAAGGCCACTTGAAGCTACCATCGACACTGCACCACCAGTTGAAGATTTACCTCAATTAAAGCGAACATCTACCCCAATACCAACTGTCTTAGATTTCTGCATAGAGAAAACGATAACGACTATAAAAAAGGAAGTCACAGCAGATTCAAAGGGCGAATTAGAAGACTTTGTGGACGTAGAGTCTTGCAACGATACCGTCATGCCGGTTCTCGAAGCGAACAACTTGAACTCTTTACTCGAACAGTTTGAAGCCACTGAAAAACTTAACACAAAGAAAAAGGTGATACCTGTAGTAAAAACTGAAGATCCAAAAATCAAGAGTTTCAATAAGAACGCTTTGACAAACGGTACGAGGCTTCAAGATGCGGGCGTGCAGCTAAACAAGAATAAAATGCGGCAAATACTGGTAAGTATCTTAATGTCTTGTTTTCTTCTCAGGTCAAGTTAAAGGACACTTTCAATCGCAATACGTTATTACAGATGCCGCCGACGCCAATTAACACTACCGTCAGGCGGTCACAAAGTCCAGTTCACTCGGACCATGACTACTGTTCGTCGAAAAAGCGGCACAGTCTACCCAACCTCAAGGGCGGGCAGAGCCTTCTCAAACCGGAAGTGTTGTCTAGCAATAGTAGAATACTAAACTCAAGACATAGGTCGTGTAAAAGCAAAAAAGTAGTGTACCATCTCAGTAGTGACGAGGAGACTGACAGTAACGCGAAAAACAAAAAAGTGATAAAACCAGACGATATAGACGCTAAAAAGAAGACAAGTGTAAAGCCGAGTGTGAAACCGCCAGTCCAGTCGAACTGTCGTAAAAAACTGTCCCCACCCCACAGTGCGCCCGATAGTTTTAAAGATAAATCTAACAGTTCTGTGATGATCAAAAGTGCTTCTAAAGCGAGTGATAATTGTAGTCAAAATTCTAATGGTAGCATTAAGTTAACTATAAAAAATAAATCTGAAGTTATACTAAACTGTGATCACGTAGACTCTCAGAAGGATAAACATATAGACAAGTGTAAAAATAGTGTTAGTGATAAAACGAACAATGTAGAAAAACAGGAAAAAAATATTAAGGAATTAGATAGGAGCAAAGGTAAAGTTGTAAATAATGTAGAGACTGTTACTGTAAAGGAAGAACCCCGTCCGAAAAATGAAAACTTTTATACAGCATTGTTTAGTAATAAGCAAGATGTACAGATTCCTCAGGTGTTGCAACCCAAAACGGAGAAGAGGCCGTTTGACGATGAATTGAATAAGCTAGATATGCTTGAGGTTGCTATTAAAAAGGAGACTGAACAACCACTGAAGAAAAAGAAACTTAATCTTCAAGAATATAAATTGAGAAGAGGCGCCTGTTCGAATAACAGCTCTGCGACCGTGAGTCCAGAGGCGATATTCCCAGACATGCCTAGTCCCTTACTCGACAAAGTGGTCAAATGTCCAATAACACAGACCCCTCCCAACGGCTTACTAAATACGACTGGCAAAGCGAACAACGAACAAACATTATTCGACCCAATCAAAGAGGCTTCTAGGAAAATACTGATGAACACTAAGAAACATAAGGCTGAGGCTATGAGGAAAAGAGACGAAGATATAGTCATGAGTAAGATACCTAAAGTAGAGAATTTGCAATTGCAGCCGTTGATTAGTGATGCCGAAATGATGAAAATTGTAGGAATGAGTCAACCGGAAATTTTGCCAGTACCTAAGGAAAAACCTCAATTGTCAGCTGATTATGAAGAAATTATTCTCGTCAGTGTAGGAACCAATACTGAAGAAAATATGTTCAGTCACGTCGAAGAGCCTGTTGAGAAAGTAATAAAAGCTACATCTCCAACAACAATTGAATCCAAATCTACGATTAATTTTAAAATTAAAAAGTCTGATCACGTACTGAAACAAAACGTGTTTGATAATGTCAAAAGAGACAAAAGAAGCCCAGTTGACGAGAAAAAGCATTCAGATATAAAAATAGACAAAGAACGATACAAAGATATAACAGCTACATTGAAAAGTGTGGGGAAACAAGTTGAGACTAAAAAATTGAGCAATTCTTTGTTCTCTAGTATCCAAGATGTAGTCATGAAGAAAGCGCCCGAAGAGGCTGAAAAACATGACGAAAGACACAAACCTAAATCGCCACAAGAAAAACGTGTCTTTAGATTTGTAAAGACGATTATAGTAAGAGAATACGATCCTAAGGCTGAACATGGAGAAGACAAAGTAATCCTACATTTAGGAAAGCACAGAAGTAAACCAGGATTCTCTAGCATTGTCGTACAAACCGACCAAGTAGCTGAATTCGCTGAACTGCCAGTCTTAGCGCCAATGCCTAAGGAGCGAGCCAGCCCAGTGAGCAGAAAGCGAACCGACAGCGACATGTCGTTATCAAGCGATGAAAGCCCATCCCGTAAAAGCGACGACCGTCAAGTAAAACAGACGAAACCAGATGATAGAGTATCTAAACCTAAAGAAGTGAGAACAGAACGGACAGAAACAAAAGAGAAGAGGTCTCGATCGAAGGACCGATACGATTCTAAGTACAGACGGCGATCGAGGTCGTTGTCGCGCGGTCGTAGAAGACGGTCGCGTAGTCGCAGCCGCAGCCGTAGTCGCTCAAGGTCCCGTGGTCGCTTCAGGAGATACAGACGGTCTGACTCTCCTTACAAAAGGAAACGTAGGTCCAGATCCCCGTACCACAAAAGAAGATCACCCTCAGTTAGACGCGACCGTTTAATTCGGTCCAGATCTCGTTCGAGGCCGACAGAGACTCGTTCAAAGAGTCCTGTTGTTAGGAAGACGAAGCCGAGTCCTCATACGAACGGCAATGATAGGAAAATGGCGAAGTCAATGACCCCGCCGTTGAGGAAACCCACGGTTTCTGAAAGCTCGGATACGTCCTCTAGGTAAGCATCTTTTGCTTTAACGATTTTTCAATGTGTATTTCGAGATGGGTTAAAAAGTAAAGGCGTCACCACAGGAAACCTTTTTAGAACTGTGTCTTTAACATTATAACGTGCTGCTTTTAGTAATCTGTCTCTAATTATCTCTCTTATACCTATTTGATTTTTATATTTGATGTTTGTATTCTCCGATTCCCCGTTTCACTGTGTCCTCAAGTGTAAAAAGAATATAACACACGTGTAACTCGTCCTAATTTTTGGGACTCCTGGCGAGATTTGTCACCATTTTAATTTAGTGATAATTATAACCACATGTGGTAATCACTACATCAGTAGTACGTCTAATAATGGACACTGCGAATTTTTATTGGTTGGATTTTTTCGACAATTTTTATGTCCGAATAGCCATTGAACAATGCGAGTGATGCACTCATTGATCGCGTTCAATTTCACGGGAGAAATTCCCTTTACGAAGATGGAATGACGATCTTGTTGCCCATGATTTATCTCTTACCAATCTCATGTCCCATAAAATATTGAATATTTTACCGTCTCAGAAAAACAGGACAGGACATACTAGGTAGATTTATTCCAATGTTTAGGTATAACAATACATTTAGGTATGTTTACAGGTCATCGTTTTCCTTGTAATTGTTTTGTAGGAAGCTAAATATAAATAGGAACAAGGTATTTCAATTCCAAGTAAAATATAGGGTGGAAAGGACAAATGGTTTCCGCGTGTTTAGGTAGAATAGAATAGAATACTCTATAATATGTACACAGTACACCATAAAAATTACAGATACACAATGGGCGGTCTTATCGCTAAAAGCGCAACCTTTGGTACATCATTCTGAACCACCTACATTGAAATGTTTCATCGGAAATATTCTGTGAATGGGTGCCTACCCATTACATACCGAGCTTCCTCCGTGCTTCGGAAAGCACGTTAAGTCGTTGGTTGTCATTTGTAGATCTGGGTTAGACTGGACGGAATGTCTGACAACCAGGTCCACCCAGGTCCCCGGTTATTACCCAGTAATAACTGAGTTGATTGTTGTTGGTCAGATAGGCATTTCGCTCTATGAAAATTACTGGTATTCAGCTGCATCCGGTTAGATTGGAAGTAGACCCCAACATAATTGGAAAAAAACTTTAAATAAAAGCTAGAACCGAAGCTTAAAAAATACTTTGTAAACTGTTTCCTATTGCGACAATGTTACGCCATAACGGTGTCGCGTGCCGGTCGACTGGCGACACGTGAACAAACACGTGCCCCGGCAGGGTAGAACAATAGTAGGTAGGAAGTTCATTTTAAATGCCTTCATTTGGCGAAATGTAAAAGTTCAATTAATGTTTTAACGACTTCCTTTGGTGGAAAGGGAGTTTTTTCATGTAACTTTCCTGTTTCACAACCATTGAGTAAGTTCTATTAGACGAAAACGCTAGGGTTACCTGCTAAATAAATAATAAAAATTGTCGGCTCATCATAACGCTTCCTTCTTCATAAATATTCTCTTTTGAATTTAACAAGTGAAATAGTGGTCTTTTTGATGCGCTGAAACAGGCCTCATTTTGTTATACTGAACTATTGTGAATTTTCAAACGCTGTTCACAATTAGACAAGGGGAAAATATGGCCAAATCAATGAAATCATTGCGACGAAAGTGGAAATTTCAAATGTAAGGGACATTTAGATCCAGTGTCGTACGTACGGCGGCCAATGAAGCTATACAAAACCAGTTTATGCGGAACTCTCATTGTATTGGAAATCTGTACAAAGCCAGGCCATGTGTTTACTAAAAATACCTATATAGCTTGATGTGTTGGAAGAGTAAACCAAAATACTCTTATCATCAACTGCCTAGCATTTTCCTATGTTGGGGTCGGCTACAGTCTAACCGGATGCAGCTGAATACCAGTATTTTACATAGAGCGACTGCCTATCTGACCTCCACAACCCAGTTAGTTCTGCGTAATACGATACCCCTTTGTAAGACTGGTTGTCAGACTTTTGGGACACTGACTACCTGTAACGACTGTCAAAGATCTACAAATGACAGCCGGGACCAACGGCTTAACGTGCTTTCCGAGGCACGGAGGAAATTCGGTATGTAATGGGCGGTCTCCCATCCACGGACCAACCTAGGCAAGCGCGGCTTAACTCGAGCGGCAGTTATTATTTAGCCACGAGCTCCTCAAACTAAACTAAACTCTATCCTAAATCACTGATCACCACCTGACTGTTCCAGCTCATCATCGTCTTCCTCCTCCTCATCGTCGGAATCCAGTTCATCATCGAACAGCTCAAGGAAGTCGAGAGGGTCCCGAGGGTCCTGCAGCTCTTACAAGCGAGATGAGCTATACAACCAGAAGGGGTATAGGAGTTATAGCTCTGAAGATAGGTGAGTTCTTTGACTTATGTTTATACTTGTGATAAAGCAGTGTTTTTCAACCTGCCGGTCGCGACCCCCTGGGGGTTCGCGAAGCCTTTATAGGGGGGTCGCAAGAGGTCGCGAAAACTACCTCAATAAACAAAACAATGAAGCCTAGAAAATAGATTTAATAAGAAAATGTTAACTAAAGGATATAATATTATAAACATTTGTGTTATTAATTTTATTTGATTATTGTGAATGTGGGGAACTGGGGACCAAGGGTCGCATTTTTTTCCCACAACTGTCTGGCAGTTTGAGTACTTTAAGCGACCCACCCAAATGTCCTTTCTTTGGTATTGTTCGTCGTTTAGTTGAGGACCTTAAGTTATAAGTCGAGCTACACGATAACTGACAAAATATGCTTGCACTGACTGGACAGGTCCACTCAAATCTGTTTGGTTCTTTCTTCAAAAGACCATTTCAGACACTAATCTGCATAGTCCTCATGTGAATTGAGCAGGATTATGTTTGGACTTCAATAGAGACAATTGAGTTTGTTTCGGCTGTTTCTTCTCAGAGTAGTCAGGTACGAAACACCGGCCCCGTCTAGTTTTAAAAAATGACGTTTTAAAGTGTTTGTAAAAACCTACTTGCAAAATAAACATCATTTATCATTTACAGAGAAAGCAACACGCCTGTGGAAGAGCGTCGGATAGTGTTCGTGGGCCGCCTGGAGAAGGACGTCACCAAGCTCACGCTCCGGAACCAGTTCTCCAAGTTCGGGCATGTGGTCGAAGTGCGGCTACACAGCAAGGAGGATGGGTAATTCTATTTCTTTTACATTATTGTTTTTAATCATCAGTTCAGCATTATAATGTTCCGTACAGTAGTGCTAGAAAATGTGTGCGCTTCGATAATCTTCGGGTTTCCGCACGAAGAGAGCCAAAGCTTCTAACTTTTCTTGTGCCGCGCTTTATAGTATGGTACCTATCGTTGCACGCTTGTATGAAGTTCTCTCTCTGCCAGGTGCCTACTCAATCATCAACTTAAAACTTTTTTGGAATTGTTTAAATTCGTTAATGTATAATTTTGTAATATAAATAGGCATGTACTTCAATGGTTTTAACAGCTCTCTAGATCATTCTTTTTTGGAAATCGTATGTTTGTTTGTATTTCCGAAGATAGACGAAGAATCTCGAAGTGCACAGTTTTTTTGAAGCTCGCCAAATTGTAACAAATCTACTTGCTCCTATTAAATAAAAGGATAAGCTTACTTGTTCAATGAAAATTTAATAGAATATTTACAGAGAATATAAAATAAAAATACAGCTAATTATAAAAGACCTACCTAGCACGCACTCTAGGATAGAAAGTAGTAGTTTTATAGTTAAAGCTTCAAAAAAACTATGTGCTTCGAGATTCTTCGTTCGTTTATTAACTTGAAATATCACATGAAGTCAGATCCAGGCAAACTGGGGCTACTTCAACACCTATAGCATAATTTTTTGTGCATCAGTGTATACCTACTTATATTCATTATAAACCTGGACTTTACAATGAATATAAGTCTTAAATCCGCGTAGCCGTGTGGTATCCGGCAGAGTAGAATAGAACCAACCCATTACACTCACGGGTGTCGTATAAGGCGACTAATGTCTGAGGCAGAACACCTTGCGCCTCCAGACCTGAGAATGGGTAGCAGCGTTTTCTGTTAGTCTTTCATCACTGCGATCTCCAATCCGCCTGCCAAGCGTGGAGATTACGGCAAATTCCTCCCCTCATGGGAGAGGCTTATGTCCAGCAGTGGACGTTATGGGCTGTTGTGGTGGTTGTGGAAGTCTTAAATCACCAACCCATCTTGAGCAAGCGTGGTGATCAAAGCTCGTGCCTTCTCTGTTTGACAAGAGACCTTTGCCCAGCACTGGGACAGTAATAGGCTGGTATTATTATTATTTTTATACAATACAGTGTATACTAAAACCATCCCTCATATATCACAGTTCACGATACGGCTTCGTGACATACCAGCGCGCCCGCGACGCCTGGTCGGCCGTGGAAGCGTCGAGCACGTTCCCACAGTACGACGTCGGGTTCGGAGGCAGGCGAGCCTTCTGCAGGCAGAGTTACGCTGATCTTGGTAAGTTGATGAGGCGACGAGGTATGCGAGGTATTTGCAAGGAGCTTACCATACACTTCTATATCAAGTCTTTTACAAACGAAAAGTGAAGTGTCAAGCGATACTACTGGTTTGGAGTCCCGGGCACGCGCGTGCGCACCGAAGAGGCAATTAGACAATGCCTACCCTACCAACTGGGGCAATTATTATAACTAATGAACAGTGATAGGAATAGGTAGTGCTTATTAGCCTAAACTTCGAAGAAGAACAGAGAAAAGAATCGGAGACTTCCTTAGACTATATTTTATTATGCGACCACGGCGAGTTTTTTTTTTGTAAATTCTAAGAGTGCGTACCTAAGAGAGCGTATCATAGTTTTATGATGAAGAAGTCGTTTCCAAAATGTTTTTTTTTTGCTCTCCTTATTTCGTGGCCTACCCATCCTGCTGGACCTCTGCACGCCACTGCTCCCGGGTCGGGCGAAGTGTTACAAATGGGTTGTTCCATCAGAAATTTCTTGCCCTCTTTAACAAAGGACTGACTGTACTTCTCTGGATTGCTCTCCAGTGAACACCGGAGTGTGATGTTCTTAGGGGACTACTCCTTGGTCACATTTGGTACTGATAGGGTTAAACTTATATTGTCACTTACGGGAAATCTTCCGTGATTGTTAATTGTTTTTAAACCATGAAAACTTAATACAGTGACTGACAATATTATTATTTTCTATACAATGGTGTCGATTCTGTTGTGCACAAACTATACTTAATTTAGGCTATTGCTATCTTTTACTAAGAGGCAGTGCGAGAAAAGGACGGCTATAGCTATGAACTAAGTTAGAGATGTCAAACTAGTTTATGCCTTGTCAGGGTTGCCACCTTTAGGGAAAAAAAAAACTGGACGATCGGGCATCCATAAGAGACGTTCGGAGTTTGGTGGAAAAAAAAAAAATACCCATGAGACAGTCAAAGGAAATATAACTTTATTTTGTGTTTATATTTGTATTTATTTTATATAATTATTTTTACCATGTGTATTTCTTATTGTTACGAGCCGCTATTAGTAAATCTATATCATTTTGGTATTTATTTATGAAGTCTGAACAAGACATGTGCATATTCGAAGAAATTAGCAATTCTGCTTTTATCAAATCTACCGAGCAACGATTTCTGATATTAGACCATTTCATGGTCATTTGTGAAAATACGCGCTCAACATACGCATTTGAAGGAGGTATGCTCAAAGCACGAGATACAACACTAAATAATGCGTTCAACTTCTGCTCCTTTGCGACTTTAAATACTTGGACGCGGTACATGCGGCGCGCGGTAGATGACGCGGTGGCGCGTGGCGTGACTGGGTTGGGTACCCGTGAATGAATTGATTGAGCCTGTCGCATCGCATCGTCGATAGGCCGTCGGGACGCGGGACAATGTCTTCGAAATCGGGACTGTCCCGGCAAAATCGGGATGGGTGGCAACTCTGCTTGCGCTTCACCGTGTTTTTAGTCGACATGTTTTTACGTGCACCCTTCATTTGTATAGAAAAATTAGTTCCAACTAAATTTGACAGCTCTAAATTACGTCCGTCTCTCTCGTTTTATTAGAGAGAAAAAGATAGCAATAGCCTAAATTAAGTTTGGTTTGTGCACAACAGAATCGACACCAATATTTACATTAAAACTAATCTTGATGTCTTCTGTTTCAGATGGTCTCGAAGCCAAATACACAGAAAGCGTCTTCCACGGCCAAGCAGCGCCTCCACCAATAAGAAGAGATGATGACATGTCCTTCGAACAAATGCTCCTAGAAATGAAAAAGAAGCTCAGCCAACGCAAGAATGAAATGAAACGCCCTGACGATCCCAAGCCTTGACAGTTACTCACACTTGGCCGGGCAATCATCATGGCACTGACATTCGCTGTCAAAGTGACAGTTGGCTTAATCTAGTGGCAAAGGCATGAATCAGATTCAGCCTCAGTGATTGAAGTGACAGTGATTTAGTTCAATAAGACTGTGAAATTTTGTGTTATTTACTAGACGCCGGCTTCTGATTAAAAAAGGTTTTTCGGTAAGCATTATACTTGAGTATTTACACATACCTCGGTAGAACTGTCAGTCATAGTAGATAAGCGATTTAGTATGACTAAAATGATATAAAAATGTATACAAGATGATATTACATACTGATTGACATTTATATTATCCCGGCTATGTATACCTTGTCAATTTATTTAAATTGTGTCAGGTCAAGATATTATTAAACAAAAGAGTGAGATTATATAAATTAGGATTTACAACCGAATTATTCATGAAATTCTTATTACAATTAGGCCAATCATGTAAATGGTTTGTCTGTTCCAAGGTTCCAACACCTTTTCTGCGGATGTGTGCAATGACAGCGCCTGTCAAAGATGACAGCTGTCAAAGTGACAGTTACCTAGATGTGCAATCTAAAGGCAGTGTTGTGTTGCGAAAAAAATTTGCTCATGAGTTGTGGCATTTAGTGGTGATCCATCATTATGATTTAGATTTCACACATGTTTTTTTTCACTGCTTTCAGATATACTCATAATTAAAATTAGGGGGTACTTTTGAAAACAGTTTGACTAATTCCATAACCATTAAAAACCACAAAATGTCACTGACTTCATCATTACCGTTTTGTTGTAGTTAATTAGTTTATAATTTAGTTTGATTACCTCATGGATGTAAATATTTTGTTTTTTTTTGTTTTTGCTATGTAAATAATATCTTAAGTTTTGGCGCTACCTCTTGGTTTCAATTAGGGTTTGGTTTTCTGACAGTTAGGGTTCGACCATAGAGTAAAAGGCTGGAGTAGACAAAGACATACTTTTTTCATACTGTGTTCTCTCACCGATGTAGGTACAATGTAAGACAATAGTAGAACGGTATTTGGAAAAGATTATTCAGCTTGTTTCATCATCAGCCTATTAATGTTCCTACTGCTGGGACACAGGCCTCTTCTCTATAAGAGGGAATGGGCTATAATCCACTACGCGGGCCCATTGTGGATTGGTAGATGTCACATGTCTTCGATTTTTTTGGTTCTAGGACATGCCGGTTTCCTCACGAAGTTTTCTTTCGCCGTTTTGAGATCAGTGGTGATGAAATAAATTTCACAAAGTAATGCGCCTGTCTGGCTTCGAACCAACGACTTACTGTTCGTAAGTCGGTGCCGCCACCACTGGGCCACCGCTGCTGTCAGCTGTGCTCAGCGGACAAATCTTTTGTAATTGGATAGAAAGAAATTGCTTTTAGTCCTAACTGAACTTTCTTCTTCTTTGTCACGTGGTTAGTGCCTAACCTGATGTCTGAGTTTTTATGTCGCCCATGGGCCTTTGACTTGGCTTTACATGCCGGCGAGAAATATCTCTCAGGCATGCTGGTTCCCTCAAATGTTTTACTTCACCAAAGCAAGTGATAATTATGCAATACGTGTGTATGTATCAGAAAAATCAGAGAGTCCGACGGTCACACCAATACGCTATCACTGCTAACTGAACTATGACATGTGTCCTACTTTTGGTTGTTGCGTCACTACTTGCAGATTTCGTTCAGTAACTCTCTTCTTTTCGTGGGCATCGCCCTTTGTCCCGCGGGATCCAAGTGTGCCCGTAAATATACGGGCACCGTCCGTGGGGTGGCCATATAGGCCTCGGCTAGCGCGTTTTCGCCGCTCGCCTGTGAATTAGTGTCATATTGTGTCGGTAGAGGCGCCACGGTGTTAACCGTATCTTCACGCCGCCTCGGCGGTCTGTCACCGCCAGGTGGAACTCCCGGTGCCTCGGGTGAAGCCCAGCGGGTGATGACCAGACAGAGGCGGCTCTACCGGGCAGGGGGCCCCCGCCCAAAGCGTTATCGAAGCGAGCCGATGCGCTCCGGGCTAAATGACATGATCTTGATCGACATGACCTTGGTTTTGTCCATGTTCATTTTAAGACCCGCTCTTCCGGAAGCTCTACTGAGGTCATCGAGCATTGTACTGAGGTCCTCCATGGTCTCAGCCATGACCACTATATCGTCGGCAAACCGAAGGTGAGTGATGTACTCGCCATTGAGGTTGATGCCCTCTCTGGTCCAGAACCTTGAAGACATCCCCTAGTGCAGCGGTGAACAGTTTCGAAGATATGACGTCTCCCTGTCTCACACCTCGCTGCAGGAGGATAGGTTCCGAGGCTTGGTCCTGGAGTCGGACTAACATGGTGGCGTTTTTGTACAAACACTTCAACACCTCGATGTACCGATAGTCGATTTGGCACCGTTGGAGAGACTGCAGTACAGCCCAGGTCTCGATCGAATCGAAGGCTTTCTCGTAGTCCACAAACGCTAAACAGAGGGGCAGATTATACTCTTCGGTCTTCTGTATAATCTGCCGCAGCGTATGTATGCCAAACTTAAGTGGCAGTGGGCAGGGTACATTGCTCGCAGAACGGATGGCCGATGGGGCCGAAAAGTTCTGGAGTGGCGACCGCGAACCGGAAGACGTTGCGTTGGAAGGCCTCCCACTAGGTGGACCGATGACCTGGTGAAGGTTGCGGGAATCCGCTGGATGCGAGTCACACGGGACCAGTCAATGTGGCGACACTTGGGGGAGGCCTTTGTCCAGCAGTGGACGTCTTTCGGCAAAAATGATACTGTGTCAAAAAAAATATCACATTTCTGTTATTTGTCAATGCCATTTTAATAGTATTGTCTCACTTACTCATACTGATAATCGTATTTATTGTTTCATGCGAGATGGATGTGCGAGCTTAAGTATTTATGTTCAACCAACCCGTGAGCAAATAATTGCCTTTTCAGTATAGACCACAAGTTCATAATATGATTTTAATAGCTACATTGTAACTAACTCAGAATTAATTCTGCAAAGTATTAATTCTGCCAAAAAAGTTTTTTTTCCCAGTTTTCACTCAGTTGTATGAAGTTAGAAAATTCGATGGACTGTGCCCACAGGAAAGGTAAATTTTGGGACCATTAGGAGAAATAATCTCTTGCCTATAATAATATAATTCACTTCAAATTACTTTCAACTTAATCCAAAACTTTAGAGTGGTATCATACTGACTTTGATGATCTTCTGATGAGAGTCACAAATATCACACTAAAGTACATGTAATTTTATTTTAATTTTAATTAATGTATGTGTATTAATTTAACTACTGTTACCAATACTTCACGAAATCTTATGTATTACTTAACCTCATGGTTATAATTTCTATGTACTATGGGGGTCTTTTCCGCCTGACCATTTTAATTTTTTTTTCGCTTAAATCATGCGGAGGCGCCGAACCACGCCCCCTTAAAGTTTGGGCCTATTAGGAAAGCGTCAACTTTAGCGCGCAAAATAACAATAACTCTCGTTTGGCGTGCGTCGTCAGTGCGCTCGGCCGATTCGGTATCTTTTCATTCATTTTTTCTACACAAAGTCAACGGGGCGGGGCTTGAGAGCGTTTTTATGTTGCGAGTGCAAGCAAAAATGAGCTTAGTGGTGGTCAGGCGGGAGTGTCCTCGATAGTACATAGGTTTATGTATCACGATATTATACGTATAGAGGTACACTAAACATAAAATATTAAGACAGCTAAAAAGACTAGGAATTGATAATGGCCTTGATGGAGCTAAACTACGTATAATTGGCTATTTTTTACTAACAGGCTCAGTGAGAAATAGATGTTTTATACAAAAGTCAATTTAGGTTGCGAATATGCTTTAGCGTGCTTTTAGGCGGCAATCTAATCTGACAGCTGTCATTTTTGACATCTCTTTCTAATTTTATCTGTAAGTAAGAGATAGCAAGAACCTAGTTGTGTCTGAATCAGGGCCATTGCTTTAGTTTACTTTAAAAGTAAAAATCTTGCACAATAATACTAATATAATGACCATATAATATAATAAAGCTTCCATTGAGATTGTGAGTGCCAAAATTAGAAAAAAAAACACTGTTCCTATTATACACATATAAAAATCGAATCACCGAATAGCCAATACTTAGTTATACACAAGCAATCCGCAAGAAAAAGAATTAAAATTTACACACTCCAGACTCCATTTGTAAATAAAATAAAAACTCCTAAAAAAATCGTGGTGACTAATCTGGGCCAATGTAGGCACATACCAAATAATAGCTAAGTCGACAAATAGAATATCTTCAAAAAATCTTTAAAATTGAATATTGTTTTAGAGCCTGATTTCCACTCTATTGACTATTTAAAAAAAATAAGTTACGCAAATAAGAAAAAAATACATCGGTCCAAAGGGGACATGTTCACCCGAATTTTGTAGGAAATTCTTTTTAGCTCATAAGCTGATTTATATTAAAACCAATTTAGGTTTTAACTATAGTCTCGTTTTGAGTGTATTTGTCTAGCTAGACCAATTCTATTGTATTTTACAGACTCTTAAGTAGTAAAGATGGCGCCACTATAGGTTGTACTTTTAAGTCACGTTTAGTTCCAATTTCAGATAGAATAGTTCTGAAACGCAACTTCAACTTTAAAATAGAAACTGCCAAAGGAATTGTTAATAAATACTTGACAAAACTTAGTATAGGTTTTTTTTAAACTAAACACATAATTATCCCAGATTCAGTAACCGGCAACATTTCATATGCTTGCTTTGAGTTGCCAGTGTAGAAAACAGCAATTAGGTTCATTTTCAAATCTAGTCAGTGTTACTAGATGATATTTTTTGTTTTATCTTTGTGGTGATAATTTATTTAAACGTAAAGTTAAGCGTATTTTAATGGTTTTAAGTTTAAAGATTTTATTGCATAGTTTCTATCGGCTAGCGAACTAAAGTTATGAAAAAGGCGACAAAAACTTAAAAAAAATATTGCGCTTTAATCAGTTTTTCTTGTTTGTTATAAAATTGGTCTTCAATTAATACAAAGTTTTGTTTTTTTGTAACTAAATACGTTTTGAGTTCCATTAGTATTGTAATTTATTTCCGAATTTTGTTCCACCGACAGTTTAAAATCAACTCAATTGTTGTATGTCATAAGGTTAGCATTCTATCGCTTTGTGTATAAAGTTAACCATACACTAGGCAATTTATTTTCAGATTTATTTTCAATATTCAGTTATGTTCTCATCCTTGTCTATTGATATATTATTGTAAATATAGAAAATATATCATGATAAACTGTGTAGCAAATTGTATCACCTACCATTCGGTTTGCAACATCTGACGGTAAATTGACAAGTGTATGGCCCACTTGACATAAGTCATTCCCGCCAAATTTTGACAGCTGTCATAACAGCCTGCACAGATAACAAATAATTACTTTTTTTTTTAACATAAACTTTAGGTATAGGGAATGATAAGTAACGTGAATGAAAAGACTATTTAGTACATAATTTTGTACGTATTTTTAAATTTAATCAGCTAAACGAGTCATTACGAACATACAATCAATACTCTTTAAAAAATAAGATCATGGCTTTGTAGCATTTAGGAATTGTTAAGATTATGATAGTAGGAAACATGAAATTTTTGTTTTGTATTACATGATGGTGTAGTCCATATTGATTTCGTTTTGTGACTAATATTCTGATAATGAACACGAGTTATGTATAAGAATTTTATACATTTCGGTTTTATAAATCTTAATTGTTAGCTCTTAAGATTTAAAAGTATGTGAAAAATGATAAATTGACCTTAAATACATTCATATACTCTATGGCGCTTTTTGTAAAAAAATAAACCAATTTTGAATGTTAAAGAATGAAATGAAAAAGGAGAAAAACGCACACTAGCGCCATAGGAAATCATGACGTGTTTTGGAACTAATCGTTCCTAATTTTCTTTATAATGACTTGGTATCCAAAATTATGAAAATTTAATAAATAGAATGAATTATACCCGTATTTGAAAATATTAAAACAGAAACCGTTAAACAAGGTTCTTTATTCAAATTCGACGGTAGCTTAATAAATATATGTTTTTAAATGCGGGTATACACAATTCGCTTGGCTTGAATCTTATACGCTTGTGAATAGATTCGAAATTCATACAGATTCAAACACTACGGGGTAGTAGTACATATTGAAAGTCCAATATAGTGTTGATATGATAGTACATAGTGAGAATGTTTTATACATAAAGCTGTTGATAAATAAAAGTATTTTGGACATAATTTACGACTTTTTATTTATTTTTCCATCAATGTACTATTTGTCATTTGCTAGAGCGAGACACAGCGCGAATGCTATCGCACGCTACAGCATCGAAAATGCTGTTTCTCGCTCTAGCAAATGACAGTCCTGAGCGACAGGAAGGGATAGAAATACTCTGTCTACGGATAGAAGCATGGAAAAGTGTGATTCCGTGCTGCCAGATGAAGTTAAACCCTAAACCGATGATGACATTGACCACTCTTAAACATGGCTTAGTTGTGTTGATCGCGATCAGTTTCATTGGTGAAATTTACCCTAGAAATGCTAGAGCCACTGCTTTTGGTAGGTTATTCATCGCATACGTTTTTTCTGTCCTTAGCGTAATAAAAACAATTTTATCAAAAAGGTTTATTACAAAAAAACATCGTGGTCAACCCGTAGACAGCTATGAAAAGTAACGGATCAGGTTACTACTACCACCCAATAGATGGCGTTATTCCAA
The DNA here is from genome assembly GCA_905147715.2 of Xestia xanthographa. Lineage (NCBI taxonomy): Eukaryota > Metazoa > Arthropoda > Insecta > Lepidoptera > Noctuidae > Xestia > Xestia xanthographa. Next base: position 4,473,594 of record LR990664.1, read on the forward strand.
ATGTTTTGAACTTTTTTTTTTCTACTAGCCAATAGACGGCTCTGCTCTAAATGTGTAAGCTCACTGGTTTCTCGATTCTTACATAGATGTCACTATAACAGACGTGGCGAGCTAAATAAAGGTGGCGCTAGTTGTGGTCGACACAGAAGAAACTGAAGATGGCAGTGCATGCAAGATGGTTTCAGTTTTGTAGTCGTAAAATTAACATCTGATTTTTAAGACAAATTTCGAGAGTACCAATACGGCTGCCTTAAAGCATTGAATTGTTACATGCCCTGAAAAAGATTGTTGGTTCTTACTTTCTTCATCAAAAGTTAAGACTTTCGTCAATCTCAATAGGCATACTTAGCTTTGCAACCATGACCTAGGTCATAAGACCCAAATCATGGTTTTTACCTTGTAAATAAGAACTACAATTGAATAGGTACTCGACATTATCTCATAGGTAATTGTATTTTCTTTTTCCATTATGAGTCCTATTACATTTTTTCCGCAAATTTTTGATTTTTACTTCCTGGATCAAATTATTTCGATCGGCGTACACGAGTCTATTATAATAGCGATTGGACCGGACGATTGTCGATTGTTATTGACGAAAATTAGAGACGAGACTGACATGAGACTGAGGAGCGAGCTGAAGTGACGCAGAATTATAGTACCTACTTTAATTTTATTTATTGCAATTTTATCTTATTATATTGACAAACGAAAACTAATGAAACGTATTCATGGTAGATCGAAGTTTTATATAATATTAATTTATTTAATAAAATTGAGTTTATTTGGAATATAATGGACGCGTAATTTATGCGTTAAATGTCTTGATTCAAGACATTTAACGCTTAAATTACGCTTTCTTTACGATTTTTTCCGTGAAAACTTAAGGAATTTAAAGAAATTCTAGAACTCCAATAAATAAGTAAAACATTCAACTTATCTTTCAGTAATTTTAGCTTTTATAAGAATTAAATCTAACAATGTGAATTTGAGCGTCAAAGTTCGATCGTCGACGGTTTTTCTTGCAAACTGAGTTCGTAAAATATTTATAGTAAATTACACGAAAAGAAAAATAAAAATGTGTAACTCCAACTTACAAGAAAGAGAATGCCACTATCGTTATTCTTAAGCAAATAATTAAAATATCTTACTGCTGCTGAGAATTACTGCGTCAAAAAAAAAAAAAAAAAATTGCGTAAAAAATGTAATAGGACTCTTAACTCGTATTTTTCAAAAAGTAAGCATACTTTTATTCGCCACATTAGTCATTACTAAAAAGAAAAAAATACACATTTATGATATCTGTCGTAATCTGGGCTCCTGTACCGCTTCCTAAACCTTTACGGAACAGTCTGTTTTGGGCAGGAGAACATGAAGAAAAAACGCCTCTACCTTAAATAAGGTTAAGAGTCCGTGCACAAAGTTCAGTCGCTAGAGTTTAGGCAAATTCGTTGCGATCCTATGTTAGTGTGCATTGTTCATGCAGATACACGCACACACGGGTGAAGATCGAGCGTAGCGATCGCTTAAACCATTTTGATCCTGTAGACGATATTATTTTATGATACATAATTTTATTATAAAGTCAGTACGGTTTAGAAATAAAAGTCTGGAATGTATGTCTACTGTATATTTATCATAATCAAAATAAAAATGGTTTACTTTGTATTGGAAGAATTTAGATACATATAAACATTTTACAAAATGATAAATAAAAGTGCGAGTTGGACTCACGCACTGAGGGTTCCGTACAAACTTTTTAAAGGACAAACTTAATTTTTCTGGATCTGGGACTTTTGCGCGAAAGACACTTGCGCGAAAAGACAAATGCGCGCATGGACTTTTGCGCGATTGGACTTATGCACGAACGGTCTTTTGCGCGCCTGGATACTTGCGCGAATGGACTTTTGCTCGATTAGACTTATGCGCGAACGGACATTTGCGCGCCAAGACACTTGCGCGAATGGACTCTTGCGCGAAAGGACACTTGCGCGAATGGACTCTTGCGCGAAAGGACACTTGCGCGACTGGACTTAATGGCCACTGAGGTTCACTCTGTAGAGTAAACATAACATACCCCTGTTATTTATACTTGAAGGTGGTTTTTTCTTTTGGTTTTTCTGTCGTGGATGTAATTTTCATGGTTAAGGAGTCGCTGATAACGAAATGAGATCAAAATGCAAATCCAAGATGGCGCCGAGGAAAATTTTTGATTTTCCGTCATGGGTGTCGTTTTCATGGTTTTTGGGGTTGCTGGCCCAAAAACCATGAAAACGACACCCATGACGGAAAATCAAAAATTTTCCTCGGCGCCATTTTGGATTTTCATTTTGACCTCATTTTCGTAACCAGCAACCCCAAAAACCATGAAAACGACACCCATGACAGAAAATCAAAAATTTTCCTCGGCGCCATCTTGGATTTGCATTTCGACTTCAGTTTCGTAACCAGCAACCCCAAAAACCATGAAAACGACACCCATGAGGATAAAACCGAAAATTTTCGTTGGCGCCATCTTGGATTTTCATTTTGACCTCATTTTCGTTATAACCAACCCCAAAACCCACGAAAACGACATCTATGAAGAAAAATATCGCTCGCTCACTCGTCCCCGCCATACCCTTCTTGTATACCTCCTACTACACACACACACACACACACACACACACACACACAACAATATACGGCATTTTCTTACGTGACGATTTCTACCAAATCGCACTTCCAAAATAGAAAATTATCTTTATTTCAAAATCAAATTGTAGGTACCATAAAAACCAATAATAATATTATGAAGTAGTGAAATCCCCTAAATGAAAGAATTTTCGGAATCGGATCAGCGGGCCTAAAAAGGCCACTTTAGCAGAATCATAAAGTATTTCACTCTAAAAAAAAAAATCTTTAAAACGGACTTTATGGTCATGACCATAAAGTCCATTTTAAGAATTTACATTTAGCAGAATCATAATTTAATTCACTAAAAAATTAAATCCTTAAAACGGACTTTATGAGCATGACTATAAAGTCCATTTTAAGAATTTTCATTTCTTAACGTGATTCATATTAGGATTCTGATAAAGCGGCAATTTTAGACCCCCAGTAGTTCCGCAGATTATTACCCTTACATAAAACATAATATTAAGTACAAACAAAGAAACTTAACTTTAAATAATATGAAGACGAAACAAATCTTAATAAACAACCAACGTCAAAAAAAAACTCTTAATACAATCAAAAAGTTACTGGATCGAAATGTGGTAGTCTGCGTATATCTCGGAAATATATTCACGTAATAACTCGGGAGCGCTTGCGAAGCAAAGTGATACGTGCTCACGCTGGGAGGGCCCGGTTGTTACTGACGGGAGCGGGTTTGCGCGGTCGATAATATAGCTCACTTTGCGAATTATTTACGAAATGAAGTTATTGTTTATTTATAAATTAAAATTCAGATTCTATTAAAAAGCTACCTTGAGATTAAGAATTATTTTTTTAATTTTCTTTAAAGTGTTTCTAAGGTATAGAAAAAAATACTTATTTGTCCCGAAGTTTTCCACAAATTACGTTTTTCAAACATTTTTTTTCTGCTATATTTCGTATTGAAATCAATAATGTTTCTTGCTATGTTACGAGTAGACCATATAATGATGTTATTCATATTTTTTAATGTTCAGAATATTTTGTAGTTCTTTGTTCAGCGAACCACAAACATTACTCGCTCGTTACTTTTGCGGAAAAGGGATTTTGAATATGGGTGATTGCCATTAATATATACATTATTTTAAAAAATTGTTCAAGCAGTCGACAAGATGAAGAACCTGTCTCTTATAATAAAAATAAATAAGGTTCAAATTCTTCTTGCCTTTCCCACAAGTAGTGATCAAAAATGTTCAAAATGTCTTGATTTTGTGCACGGGCCCTTAACTCCCTTTTCAAATTTCCCCTTCAATCGCCATTTATTCTAAAACAAACTAAAACCATTTCACCAAACCTAGCTTGCTCCACCCCAAATGTACCTACAAGGGCAATTAGAAGCGCAAATTAGTCATTAGGGCGACATCACACTGACGGGGACGCAACGGAATTGCTCGCGGGCACCACACTAATTTAGACAGTGTAGTCGTTGCCTTAAGGCCGGGGCTATTTAGTGTAGCTGTTGCCTTAGGCTTGGGCTATTTAGGTATAAGGAAAAGTGAACTCCACTTTGGGTGAAGTTGGTATGTATCTACGAATACTTGGGGTGGAATTGCCGGTGTAAAAATACGGTTTTAGATCGCTGTATTGAGTTGATATATATGTATAATAGTTTGTTTTACCATAAAACAATAATTTCAAGACACCCAATCTCTAAAAAAAATACCTTTTTTGGCCTGAAAACCCGTTATTTTTTCAATTAATTGCCAAATTCGATATTTAGTTGCTTTGAAATCAATAAATAGTTGAGTCATTGAGTTAAATAATCAGTGACGTCACAGTTTGCTATTGCTATACAAAATCTATGAGAGAACCGCGTTTTGACAGCTTTTAAAAAGTATCTGAATTGATTGGTGTGTCATCTACCCCATTTACGTAAATATGTTTGGTTTTTTCTCGTGGAGCTCGTGGCTAAATAATAAAAACCGCTCGGGTCGATCGTTAGGTTAAGCCGTGCTTGCCTAAGTTGGTCTGTGGATGGGTGACCACCTATTACATATCGAGTTTCCTCCGTGCCTCGGAAAGCACGTTAAGCTGTTGGTCCGGGCTGTCATTTGTAGATCTTTGACAGTCGTTAGGTAGTCAGAGGCCCAAAAAGTCTGACAACCAGTGTTACCAAGGGGTATCGTATTACCCGGTACTAACTGGGTTGTGGAGGTCAGATAGGCAGTCGCTCCATGTAAAATAATGGTATTCAGCTGCATCTGGTTAGACTGGAAGCCGACCCCAACACAGTTGGGAAAAGGCTAGGCAGATGATGATGTTTGGGTTTTTCTGAAGTTTGTTAAGTTAGGTTTCTCATTGTGAGTTAAATCATCATTCTCCAGTCCTACCCTTATCCCAATTTATTTGGGGTCGGCGCACCATGTCTTCTATTCCATAGCTACTTCTCTATTAAGTACTCTTTTTTTGTAAACTTGTGTTATCTCTTGTTATAATGATAGATTATAGATAGACGAAGATATGCTACGCCAACCCCACCACCAGTGGCGGCTGGTGGGTCATCGAACTGGTGGTGCAATTTATTTCTTCAAAGATTAGAAATTACAATTAAACAACTGTTTATATAAAATATGTTATTATATGTGTTTGTTTTATTATTTTGGTTACATTTTTGTGAAGCGAAAATTAAATGTTCAATTAATCAATCAATCAATCATACAAGTTGTATCAGCAGTCCGCGTGCGCTCGCCGAAGCGCACGAGAATAGGTCTTTCTTTACAGAGATGGTAAAATATTAAATTGTTTCGTCATAATTGGAAATTTTATTTGTTAAATGATTTTGTATTTTTTTTTAAAAATTATTAATATGGTAATTTAAAAATCAATTTGATGTAATATTTTGTAATTTTTAAATCTTTTGAATTGGTGGTTCAGCGCACGAGCGCACTTAAAGTACAGCCGCCCCTGCCCACCACAACTAAATTGGCATACCTAGAAAAGGCAGGACTGGAGGATGATTATTTATCTAGACAGAGTCTTTCCATAAGAAATTAGTAAAAAAATAAACTCTGTTTCTCAGATGCAACACTACATCTGAGAAATAGAGTTTAATACATAAGTAGTAGGTCAGCATTGGTACAACATCAGGATGCCTCTTTTCGGTGCCGTGTGGTTTCCGACAGTGTAGAATAGAACCAACCCATTACACTGACGAGTGTCGTATAAGGCGACTAATGTCTGAGGCAGAACAACTTGCGCCTCCGTAGACCAGAGAATGGGCAGCAGCGTTTTCTGTTAGTCTTTCATCACTGCGATCTCCAATCCGCCTGCCAAGCGTAGAGATTACGGCAAATCCTCCCATCATGGGAGAGGCTTATGTCCAGCAGTGGACGTTATGGGCTGTTGTAGTAGTAGTACCTAGTAGCAGCATTGGTACAACATCAGGATGCCTCTTTTCGGTTGATACTACGGCTATCATTTTAAAATTAGGAAAGTGTTTCCTAATTTAAGTTGGACATATGCAAAAAAGTTAACTTTTAAATCTGCATTAACATGCAGATTTAAAAGTTAACTTTTAAAGAGAACTTTTAAAGTTAACTTTTTAAAATAATGAAGAGGTTGAATAACTTCAACCTCTTCATTATTTTAAAAAGTCCGGACAAATCGCAAGGTCAGACATGGCCCGACAAATCCGGATAGACGGTAACCCTCCCTATGCAACAGTAAAGTAAAATAAAAAGATGAGGTGAACGGGCACTTAGCACGTTTACATCTTTTATTTTGTCATGGGAGAACTTGGCTCATATGTATGTAAGTATGTCCATCATAACTACTCAATTCTTTACCCGTCGGCTTTTAGATTTAGCCGGACTTCGATGACTTATTCATATTCATTTTATTTTGCGTTCCAAAAGTTTAAAAAGATGTTACAATGGGCTTACAGCTTAATTATGGACCCTGTTAGGGCACAGCAATAAACAAGATAAACAAGATAAACATTAAATTTTAAGTTTAATGCTAATCTTGATACACCGTGCCTGCAAGAGTTGTTAAATGGAACCGTTGCGAGACGCATGGTCTTTTACGATAGTGGTTTAATACAGTGATGTCATTTCAGATTTGCAGTAAAAATACTATAAAATAGGTACCTACACGCCTAGTGTTAACCCAAGAACAGGGCATTGTTCTAACGAATGACGAAAACGTGGCAGACATAGACGAAAATCATAGGTTAATAAATACAGGGTGTAAACAGACTCATCACGAAGTCATCAACCAAGCATTCTGTAGGTACATCAAACTAAGTAACTTTACTGCAAAAATTATTGCTGGGAAACGACTTTTTTTTTGGGGTGTCAAAATCATGTTTTGTGGTAGAACTCAATGTAACGCACTCAAAACATTGTGCTAATGGATGGATTGAATAGTACGGGGATCGTGGAGGTGTTTAAAGTAAAGTTCTTACATTAAAAACTTGAATTAAAAAAAAAAATTACAAAAAGTTGGAACTTTGACCCCCAATATCTCCGTAACTAGGTTCCAATCAGGTATGGTGTAGAACAAAAAACCGGCCAAGTGCGAGTCGGACTCGCGCACGAAGGGTTCCGTACCAATTATTATAAAAAAATCACGTTTGTTGTATGGGAGCCCCCCTTAAATATTAATTTTATTCTGTTTTTAGTATTTGTTGTTATAGCGGCAACAGAAATACATCATCTGTGAAAATTTCAACTGTCTAGCTGTCACGGTTCATGAGATACAGCCTGGTGACAGACAGACGGACAGACAGCGAAGTCTTAGTAATAGGGTTCCGGTTTTACCCTTTGGGTACGGAACCCTAAAAAATGATCGCAATGACGAGGAGAACACGTGCCTTTCTTTCCTTTGGCAGCTACTGAGACATTCGTGGTGGTAAAACCCAATAACACTTTGCCCAAGTCGGGCAAAGTGTTATTGAATTGAACCATGTGAGTAGTCAGTCAAAAATCATCCCACCTTTCCGTTATCTAAAGATAATATCACAAAAAACATATTTGCGAATAGATGACAGTAATGACAATACGCAAACCGGTGAGGACAAATTGCAGATACGGGTCACGGACACTGACACCTCCATAAAAATACTAGCAGTATTTGAAGGAGCCGGTCCGCAAATAGTCAGCGCTACTTTCACTGACCTAAATTATCTATAAATTTTTAATATTCTCACATTCATGTAATAAAGATTGTTAAAAAATAATGTTTAGAAAGCTTAAGACGTCAGTAGAAGCATCTGAAGACGTTTTTCTTATTTTTGGCGTATCTATTCATATATAAGGACACTCTAAGGAAGCTCTATTCTTAGAGTAACTAAACGAATTTACAAAATATGGAAAAGTTTCTAGTCCAACGCATAAAAATTGTAAAAAAAAGTAAAACATAAAACCATAAAAGTGTCTCTTCAAAAGCCTATCGCTTGTTCTATTTATTATTATAATAGATTTTGGCCATTTAAATAACTGGCTGATTATAAAATACTAAAATTACCCAGATCACATATCGCGAGATGCTTAAATTACAACAACGAAACGACCCCTTAATCACCTTCCAAATTCAAACGACAATCACGTTACCGCTTCATAACCGAAACAGGAATCTTGAACAACAAGAGAATCCCATTCGCATACAATATAAACTTAAATAGTTTTATCTAAATTACCGAAAACAGTCTGAAACAAGTAGCGTTCTACCACATTCGCCATTATAAACCAGAGTCCACCAAATTTAACAAAAACACGGGAACCGTTTCAGCGATTTAAAAGCTAAGTGTGGCGCCTTAATTGTGTTAGAGTCGAGTCAGCACGGCCACTTTAACGATCGATGATTGTACCTTAAATAAAACAAACTTATTACCCAGTTTACACCAACCCTAAGTACCTCGCATAAGGTTGAATATCTAACAAATTGTGCAGCTACATATCTTGGTATTTTAGTAGGAAAAGGATGGGTATAAGGTACACGGTTGGCTGATATAAGGGGTGGTACTTGCAAAGAGTGACGCCCCAAAATCTAAGGGTAGTTTTGCCAGTAGCCGTGGTACAGTCACCCGCGGTGACGCGCGAGCTTGCTATCAAACGGACATGTTTTACTAAATAACAATTTTGTTAACTCGATTTTTAAGAAGACAGTGGTTTAGAAGGACTTTTTTGTGGTGTGTTTTTTTTGGATAAAAGTTATGTTACTTATAATAGAGTAGTGTGGCTGTGTTTGTAAACGGAGGAAATTGCAGATTTTTGACAGGTTAGAATTTTCGATAAGATTTTGGTCTGATAAAAAGGCCTATTGCATGGTGTTGGGTTAATCTTAAAAACTATATTGAAGACTGTCTGTTTGTATGTTCGGGTTAACTTCAGAAACTATATAAAGTATTTTGGAAAGGTTTTTGCCGCTATTTATTTTTGAGTAGACTGTTTTCACTATGCGATTAGTCGAAGAAGGTTTTCTAAGAAAAATATTACGCGTTTAAATCTTTTGGGTGGGGGACTTTGTTAGGTATAATATTTCTGATTATTCAAATATTCCTGTAGTTTTTAATCAACCAAATTAATACAAGAAAGTAGTTAGATAATCTCACAATAATATGATGATAACATATATTTTTCTTATTTAAATACGTTGAAATCTTGAATAGGCGAACGGCTTTTTAAAAGAAATATTTTTTAAGTAACCAGAAATCTATGACACCGTTTCGGCATTTTTCTGCATACAAAGGGTGTCTCCCCGTCATGGCGATCATTTTTTTGTTCTAGACCATACCTGGGGACCATCTAGTTACAGAGTAATGGAGGTGAACGTTCCAATTTTTTTACAGTCTTTAAAAATACTAGTTTTATGGTAATAACTTTACTTTAAATACCTCCATGACTCGTTTACTATTTAAATCATCCATCAGCACAATATTTTGAGTGTACTATATTGATTTTTCACCCCCAAGAAAAAGTCGTTTCGTAAAATAATTTTTGCGTTGGGTTATTTGGTTTGATAAATTGATATACATTATAATGACTGGTTGACGGTTTCGTGAATGGTAAAAATATATAGATAGGTATAGGTAGGTTATTCTACCCAATAGCGACGAAAAATATCTTTAGGAATATACTGATTTCCGATTTAAGATTTAAGACTATGTGGTTCGTAGCACACTCGTAGCGCCGCGTAGCGTTTTCGTAGCACTTAGCATGTCTCTAAGATGCTGTTATCAAAAGATCTTTATAATAGGTTCTTATCTCTGCCTAACTAGTTTGAATAAGTGATAATATTTGGTGATATATTTTGGGTAAATGTTTTTTCAGTTTAGTAATGTAGACATTTGGGCAAAACGTTTTTTTTTTGTTTTTTTGGTATTAAAAGTTAACTATAACGGTAGTGTACTTGATTTTTTTTGTTTTTGTCATTCTTTTTATATTTTTTCTACACATTAGTTACATTTTTAAATATTTCTGATAAAAAAACATTAACATATTATTTTATCCTTTGTTATTAAAAATGAGCGGGTATAAAAAATCCATTCAATATTTTATTCACGCATTTATTATGCTGTAATTTTCCGTTAAAGATATGTTTTTAATTTTAAAATAAATTTGATTGCTTTTGATTTTCGGATATTCATGTATATAAGTACCTATAGGTGCGCTCTGAGGAATACCTCACGTAATGTACCCAAACACGAAAATTTTCAGGCCGTATCACCTGTTATCTAAAACAATTAGTTACACCCTAATTTTCGCCTTAAAAAAAAGTCTAATTAAAAAACCGATTTGTCAGGCAATAAAAAAGCGAAGTACATAAAATATTAATTAGAAAAAGTGTTAATTAGCAAGTGGTATATTAAACTACTGACAAGTGTCATGGCCGGTAGCAAATGACAGTAATATTATGTCCATAGAGACTTGCGTTTAGTTTCAAATAAATTATCTATGTGACTTCTACTTATTTATGGTTTTTTATTGTTTAGTAGCAAGGACGTGTCGTGTTTTCTATGTTGTGGATATAAAGAGGAATGTAACTTGAGTAATATTGTCGTTAATCTATGTCTAGAGTGATTTATAAGTTAATTTTAAGGTAAGAGTTTATTTTCGCTGACCCTCATTCTTTTCCGCGCTCCGACATAATACCATCATCATCTGCCTAGCCTTTTCCCAACTATGTTGGGGTCGGCTTCCAGTCTAACCGGATGCAGCTGAATACCAGTATTTTACATGGAGCGACTGCTTATCTGACCTCCACAACCCAGTTAGTACTGGGTAATATGATACCCCTAGGTTACACCACCACAATAAAGTGTCGTCGGCGTCGGTAAATAAAAACCGGCCAAGTGCGAGTCGGACTCGCGCACGAAGGGTTCCGTACCATTATCTATACATTAGACAAAACGGCAAAAAAACACGTTTGTTGTATGGGAGCCCCCCTTAAATATTAATTTTATTCTGTTTTTAGTATTTGTTGTTATAGCGGCAACAGAAATACATCATCTGTGAAAATTTCAACTGTCTAGCTGTCACGGTTCATGAGATACAGCCTGGTGACAGACGGATGGACAGACGGACAGACAGCGAAGTCTTAGTAATAGGGTTCCGTTTTTACCCTTTGGGTACGGAACCCTAAAAATATCAAAAAGTTGGAAAATATTAATAGGATAGTAGTTATGTGGTTACTAGCAATAACATACAGGTAATGGTGTCAATTCTGTTGTGCACAAACTAAACTTAATTTAGGCTATTGCTATCTTTTACTAAAATGCAGTGCGAGAAAAGGACGGATATAGCTATGAACTAAGTTAGAGATGTCAAAATAGTTTATGCCTTGCGCTTCATCGTGTTTTTAGTCGACGGGTTTTTACGTGCACCCTTCATTTGTATGGAAATATTAGTTCCAATTAAATTTGACAGCTCTAAATTACGTCCGTCTCTTTCTCGTTTTAATAGAGAAGAAAAGATAGCAATAGCCTAAATTAAGTTTAGTTTGTGCACAAAAGAATCGACACCAATGTCAGCTTATATTATAACGTTATCAGAATATAATGTTCAGGCTGATTCGACAGTGGGCTGTATCCACCACGCGGACCCAAGGCGGGCAGAGGTGGGTGTCAATCTTGTGTTTTAAAAGTTCAAAACAGTCTTATCATTAATTTGACAAAACTACAACAAGTTTAAAATCGATGTTGAACAGAATTATTAAGAAACGGAGCTGAAACTCGTGGCTAAATAGTAACAGCCGCACGGGTCGATAATCAAGGTTAATCCGCGCTTGCCGAGGACGGTCTTTGGATGGCTGACCTTTGATTACATTCCGAGTTTCCTCCGTGCCTCGGAAACACGTTAAGCCATTGGTCTCGGCTATCATTTGTTAGATCTTTGACAGTTGTTACAGGTAGTCAGTGGATTGTAAGTCTGACAACCAGTCTTACTACGGTAACGGATTACCCAGTACTAGCTGGGTTGTGGAGGTCGGATAGGCAGTCGCTCCATGTTAAATACTGGTTCACCTGCATCTGGTAAGGCTTGAAGCCGACGCCAATAAATTTGAGACAAGGCTAGGTGAAGGAGATGATGGGGCAGAAACTACAAACCGCCTCTACTACGATCCTTACATAATCCTTTTGCGTCCCTCGACCGGATACATAATAATAGGTTAGTTTCCACCATCAATAAATTGCAAATCTATTTAGTCCGTCAGTTAGAGTATTGGAAAATAATGGACACGTATTTTTTGTTTTTATAAATCAATGAATATTGACAAAGTTAGAACGCATCAAAACTCGGGAGTCCCGGCTCGTGGCGTCACAACGCACAAAAAATTATAGCATGGCGTGACATATTGAGAATTTTAAAAGCGTCGTATCTGCGTCAATTTTGGTTTACGTAACAAAAGAAAAAATACGTGTCAAATAGTTTTTGAAAATCTAATTGACGGACTAATTAGATTTTTTCAGGACACAAGCCTATTGACTATATCGATTCCGTTACTTATTTTTGATAAAAGAAAACAAATTGTAGTTAATTAAGTCGTAACTATCCATGGCTAATTGAAAGTTTCACCTAATAAAGGCTCGCTCAACTCGCACTGTATTTTTAATTTATAAATGAGTTTTTAACAGCCGACCGCTAAGCCATAAACTACATTACAAAGTATAATTTTAATAACCCTTTAACTAAGATGTGTTGTGGACATCACCGGGTGTCTATGACACCGTAGTGTAACGTGGTTTTTAACTGTTGAAAAAACAACAAAATTTAGAAAAAATCGAGCCCATGTGGGCCATCAACCAGAATAGGGCCTGTGTGGGCGCCGGAAACCATAATGGGGTAGATGATACACCAATCAATAGGGTATATGCATGATCTTTTTTTATTACTCTAAACAAAGCGTATTAACATCAGACGTACAAAATCCATACTAAATTCCGTTTATCTAGAAAGAGATAGAAACAAAAGTTTAAATGGTTATAAGTTTTGTGTTGTTTGGCCGATTTATGTCTTGTTTTCGCTTTTTGACATTATTTTTATAGTACTTTAACATTACGTATCGAAATAAAAAAAATACAATTTATGCATATTCCCTATTGAGATACTTTTTAAGAACTGTCAAAACGCGGTTCTCTCATAGATTTTGTATGGCAATAGCAAACTGTGACGTCACTGTTTTTTCAACTCAATGACTGAACTATTTATTGATTTCAAATCAACTAAAAATCGAATTTGGCAATTAATTGAAAATAAATCGGGTTTTCAGGCCCAAAATAATGTGTTTTTTTAGAGATTGGTGTCTTGGAATTCTTGTTTTATGGTGTCATCTACTCTATTGAATTTAGAATAAACCAAAGGCATGTGGGGATCCACCAACCAGAATTCAGCCGCCTGTGTGATTGCTGGCCTACTCTGTTTCCCAGAGAGGTGGCGAATGTCCCAGCAGTGGGAACATTTTAGGCTGATATGTGAGTAATAAAGATGAAATATGCTGTAAAACTAAATGAAAATTAAACTACCTTTCAGAATCAGTTTGCAAAAAGCATTAGCATTAATTTTGTGCTAACCCGTCGCATGACACTAAACACGAACCTTCCAAATTCAAAACGCCACGATGACATTAGAAAATTAGAAAACAAAAATCGTAATCTAACCGTCTGATCGCTACGGTATGTAAGCCGGCCGAATTAACACTGTCCCGCGATTACCATGCAAAGGGTTAGTTTTACTACACACTAAACTACACAAAACGATGGTATCTACAAATGAACATCTGCTTGCAATCTTGTTACCTAAGTTTTGGTAAAATGTGTGTGTTCGAAATACGTTAAATGTTGCATGGCAGTGGGTTTTATGGGCGCAGGTGAGATGTACCTATAATAGTAAATTGAGTGATCTATAATAAAATTAGCAACTAACTTAAAACCTAGTGTGATTTTTATTTGTTTTTCGTGCTTTTTAGGGTTCCGTACCCAAATGGTAAAAACGGGACCCTATTATTAAGACTCCACTGTCCGTCTGTCTGTCTGTATCTCATGAACTGTGATAGCTAGACAGTTGAAATTTCTGTTGCCGCTATAACAACAAATACTAAAAAGAGAATAAAATAAATATTTAAGGGGGGCTCTCATACAACAAACGTGTTTTTTTTGCCGTTTTGTCTAATGGTGTATAGATAATGGTACGGAACCCTTCGTGCGCGAGTCCAACTCGACCTTGGCCGGTTTTTAATGATTTAGTTTGATGAACTCTGGAATACTGGAAGAAATTTCTTAAAGGAGCATCAACTTTGTACCTATTTTTCTGTTCCTTTATTATTTTCTGTATTTAGTGTGTACAGACGAGGACTTTAATTGATGAGGCACTTGCTGCTATTCGTATTTTAGCCGTGTAATGCAAAACGGGTTTAGTCGGTTAATATTCTCGTGAATGTATAAAAGTGCAAAATTGGAAAGTAGTGAAAGTGGCTTATCAATTAAAATCCTCGACTCTACATAATTTGTTAAACAAATAAATAAGAAAAATCACTGAAACTGATCAATATAAGCCTTCAGTTCGATTGAAAACAAGTTATGAAGCACCATTTTCGGTATTTGTGTTAACTTACCTTTTACAATGCAGAGCTTAACGTCTAGAGTAATTTGAAAAGTAATCCAATTCGATATTGAAAATTGCGCATTTAAATGTATAAAGTAACTCTGCAAACAACATTTCACAAAAAAAAAATACACTACTTACAACTTACTTACTTTTTACCAAAAAAAAAACTTACTCCCAAGCCACAATAACTATTATGACAACAAAATAAACATGTTTTAAGTAAACTTTTAATTAAAAACTCAAAAGGCAAAGGTATAGGCGTTGTAAAAAGGCTAATCGATAAAAAGTATCGTTTACACTTCGACTACGCGTCACTGAATCGAGAACACCCGGCGTTGTTTGTGATTTTATCTGTGGTATTTTGTTACTGGCAACACAATGTGGTTGACGGTTGTAAAACAATCGTTTGAGGGCTAAGATTCTTTGCAAATAATACTGTGTGTAACGTAATTATTTTGGAACTGGAAATAAAAATATTACTTTATATTTTATTGGTATTCAGCTGCATCCGATTAGACTGGAAGCCGACGCCAACATAGTTGGGAAAAGTATATGGCGATGATGATGATATAGAAAGTAGAAACATTACCATCCTTTTCCGCCACAGTAGGGTAACAATACAATTGTAAATCTTAACGATATGATTGAACTACTCATAGAAGTGTGAGTACCAACTGTTCTACTTAGCGCTTAAATGTTAGTGCTTAGGTATTGTTAGATTTAATGAGTCACAGTTATGAAGTCGGTAAATACTTGTAGAGTTATTTTTAGTTGCTAAACCTATGCCAATACCAAAACTATACTGATTGTACAGTAAAGTTTTGGTATTGTATTCGCCGCCGATGTATACGTAAATATGTAAGGCGTGCATGTATTTTAAATTAATAAATCATTCCATTCTTACAAGTATTGGTATTATCTGAGAAGAATTAGGATAAGACTGCCTTGTTGGTCCAGTGGTACGCAAGAGCGACTACAGGGCATGGGGTCCTGGGACCGATGGGGCCGAAAAGTTCTGGAGTGGCGACCGCGAACCGGAAGACGTTGCGTTGGAAGGCCTCCCACTAGGTGGACCGATGACCTGGTGAAGGTTGCGGGAATCCGCTGGATGCGAGTTGCACGGGACCGGTCAATGTGGCGACACTTGTGGGAGGCCTATGTCTAGCAGTGGACGTCTTTCGGCTGAAATGATGATGATGATGACATTACGAATGCAAATTTTATTGACAACTTACCTACACCTCTGCCCAATCCTTCAGAGATTACAAGCGTGATGTTATGATAAGTAGGAAAGCTTCTGTGCTAATGGTATTTAGAAAGGCATCCAAAATACAAACACTTCTATTCTTCAGGCTTTTTCCTAGACAAATCAAAAAAATCTGAATTGAAAACCATATGGGGAGGGACCAATCAATTTTTTTACCACCAAACAAGCCTTAAAACACACACTCCTAAACTTTAATAACTTAAGTACCATTCCTGCAAAAAATAGCCCAAAAAAAACCTTTAAACGTCACTTAACATAACATATTAGTGAGTAGCATGTAATCTGATTGATAGGCGCGCGGCATGCGTGTGGCCCGTTTAATTACCTAATTATATAGCCATCTCTTGTTTGTTTCGCGATTATGAAGGTACTAGTGGTAGAGCGCGGCTTGGTTTATTTAGGTAATCATCGACGCGCAACTGGGGGTCTAAAATGGCCGCATTAACAGAATCATTATCGGATAATAAAATTCTTAAAATGGCCATAGACACAGTAAATATTATTAATTGTCACTGTGTGACCATTTTACGAATTGTAATGTAATTTACGTCACGGCATCATTTACTAATTTCTCTTTCATATTATTCCTCACACAATCCTCCGTGCCTCGGAAAGCACGTTAAGCTGTTGGTCCCGGCTGTCATTTGTAGATCTTTGACAGTCGTTACAGGTAGTCACTGGCCTTTAAGTCTGACAACCAGTCTTACCAAGGGGTATCGTATTACCCAGTACTAACTACGTATAGGTTGTGGAGGTCATATAGGCAGAAGCTCCATGTAAAATACTGTGATTCAGCTGCAACCGGTAAGACTGGAAGCTAACCCCAACATAGTTGGGAAAAGGCTAGGCAGATGATGACTGATCCCTACATTCTGATGATATATTCGCTTATATATGTAGGTACCTAATAACATTAAATACACATAAAAGCTTACGAATATGAATAAATAAGCAATTCTTTGCTAATACTCGTCGGGTCAGTCGTAAAGAGGTATATTTATGACCGCAAACCGTGACCCAATGCCGCGAACGTCTGAATATTACCTTTTTACACGATAACTAGGTATCTACATTTTACGTATATTGTGGTATCATAACTGGGTACTTATAGTTATAATTGTGTAATTACCAAGTATTTAGTAGTGTACACTAGTGTTTAAAGTGACTTTTTGTTCGTTGTGACGTTTGTAGAGTTTAATGACTAAATTACGGAACCGATTTTGATGGTATAGTTACTCGATTAAATCTTGGTTCCAGAAAAAAATTTACATGGATGCCTCTGATAAATGATAAATGATGTTTATTTTGCAAGTAGGTTTTGACAAACACTTTTACACGTCATTTTTTTAAACTAGATGGGGCCGGTGTTTCGTACTTGACTACTCTGAGAAGAAACAGCCGAAACAAACTTCTGAGTTTGTTTCGGCTGTTTCTTCTCAGAGTCATGGTCAGGGTCATGGTCTCTTTTAAAGTCCAGACAATCTTGCTCAATTCACATGAGGACTATGCAGATTAGTGTCTGAGATGGTCTTTTGAAGAAAGAACCATACAGATTTGAGTGGACCTGTCCAGTCAGTGCAAGCATTTGTCAGTTAACGTGTAGCTCGACTTATAACTCAAGGAGCTCAACGAAACGACGAATATACCAAAGAAAGGACATTTGGGTAGGTCGCTTAGAGTACTCAAACTGCCAGACAGTTGTGGGAAAAAATAAACAAAAAATATAAATGTGACCCACATGGTCCCCACATTCACAATAGTCATATAAAATTCATAACAAGTTGTATTCAAAAAGAATGTAAATAAAAATCACAAAAATCATTAAAAGTCACAATGATGATAAAAAAAAAGTAAAATACTTAACAAAATAAGTATTCAAGTCAAATCAGTATATGTCAAATAAAAAAAAAAAAGTAAAAAATAATAAAATACATGTCAAAACATTAAATGTCAGAGTGTATAAAAAAAAATACATGTCAAAACATTAAATGTCAGATTGTATAAAAAAGGAAAAAAAAAAGGATAAGAAAGGAATAAATAATAAACAAGCGAAGTCCGAAGCTTCGACATTCACAGAGCAAATTTCATTGAATCAGCTTAATCCCAAGCCTTTTTATCTTCGAGATAGTGATTAACATGATAGTGGGCTTTCAGGCACAGCTTCCGTTTTATAAACGATATGAATTTATTTAGGCTTAGTGCTTGAATTTGGCTCGGAAGTTTATTGTAAAAACGTATACATTGGCATCTGAACGTACCCCCTATTTTTTTGAGCCTGGTTGCAGGAACAACAAATTTGTGTTTGTTCCTCGTATTTATGTTGTGGATATCACTGTATATTTTTAAACAAATTAATATTTTTGTGTGCGTACAAAAGGTTTTCATAAATACACACTCACACTCTTTAAATTTTTGTCTGAGGGAGTATCTGGGACTGTATTTATAAATTGAACGAATTGCCCTTTTTTGCAAAATAAACATTGTCTGAATATCGGCGGCATTGCCCCACAAGAGAATACCGAACGACATCACGCTATGAAAATAACTAAAGTAAACTAAACGGGCTGTCTCTAAATCAGTTAACTCACGAATTCTTCTAACGGCGTATGCTGCAGAGCTAAGTTTTTTTGACAATTTGTCTATATGCGGGCCCCACTGAAGCTTGGCATCCAAAGTTATGCCTAGGAACACTGTGCTATCTTCCGGTTTCAACTCTTCATCCTTAATTAGTACAGTGGTTTCCACTTGTCTTACACTTATCGTATCGTAAACTTAATACATTTAGGTTTTTTCTCATTTAGGAGTAGGTTATTAACATTAAACCAATTAACGACTTTTGCCAGGGCGCTATTAACATCATCCGTAACTAACTGCTGACGTTTGAGTTTAAATAAAAGAGAAGTGTCGTCTGCAAACAATACTATGTCATGATTATCCTTTATGAGGTGAGGCAAGTCATTTATGTAAATAAGAAACAAAAATGGACCAAGAATTGAGCCCTGTGGTACCCCCATTCTACTACGGATCCGAGAGATCTCGTCCCGTTAACTTAAACTCTCTGAATCCTATTACTCAAATATGAAATAAGAAGATCCAGAGAGGCGTTACGGATTCCTTAGTGGTGTAGTTTCCTGATTTAATGTTTCATGAAGAACGCAATCGAAAGCTTTAGATAAATCGCAAAAAATGCCCAAAGCATCGCATTTGTCCTCCCAGGCATTATAAATGTGTCCTAAAAGTTCAACACCGGCGTCAGTAGTTGAACGACTCCTTGTGAAACCGAACTGTTTTTTATGTAATAACTTATGTTTATTGAAAAAACTTTGCATTTGTGCCAAAATTAATTTTTCAAAAAAATTACTAAAGGTGGGTAGTACTGAAATGGGTCTATAATTAGTAGGGTCTGACGTACTACCTGATTTAAACAATGGTATTATTTTACTATATTTAACTAAATCAGGAAACTCACCATGGTCAATACAATCGTTAAATATTACAGCTAATGAAGGAGCTACAATGTTTATAATGGATTTAGCAACGTCCACAGAATGACCCCATAGATCGGCGGTCTTTTTAATATTTAAGGTGTGAAAAGTTTTAAATATATCTTTACAGGTGACATCTTGAAAATTAAATTCGGAATCACAGACTGAAACGAACGAACTCTATGCTTTGATTCTAATAAATCTATTTCTTAATTCGTCATAACAATTACGTTCACATGTTTTTAAACCTAATCAACAACATTCAATGTTCCTTGAATTAATCAATAGGAGTGGGCGTACACCTCTGTTAAAGCTTCAGTCACAGTCATGATGTGATGTATATTATAAAGGGTGTAAAACACCTCTTAACGAAGCCGAAAGACACTTGTTCTCCCCGTCATTACGATATTTTTTTTGTTCTACACCATACCTGGGAACCTTCTAGTTACGGAGATATTGGGGGTCAAAGTTCCAACTTTTTTACAAGTTTTTAATGTAAGATTTTTACTTTAAACACCTCCACGACCTTAGTTACGGAGATATTGGGGGTCAAAGTTCAAACTTTTTTACAAGTTTTTAATTTAAGATTTTTACTTTAAACACACAGCACAATGTTTTGAGTGCGTTACATTGAGTTCTACCACAAAACATGAATTTTCACCCCAAAAAAAAAGTCGTTTCCCAGCAAGAATTATTTATTTGCAGCAGCATAATTTTTGCGTAAAGTAACTTAGTTTGATGTACAGTATGCTTGGTTGTCGGCTTCATGATGAGGTCTTTTACACCCTGTATGTAGTTCAAAACTAACGTATAGTGACTAAATATCAGTATTTTTCCACCTCACAACTGTCATCTGACCTCCATCCTCAAACAATGAGGGGCTACCGCCCACAAGCCACGAGCCACGAGCTCTCGATAGCATTATCAGAGATCTTGGACGCGTGCCTCCAATTACAACCCTCTGTACATATTTAATTAGTTGAAAAATGTCGGTACTTTGTTTCAGTTGCACTTCATTCATTTGTGCAGCTCTTGCTTATTTTTTAAAGTAACAGAGTGACTCGAATTATTAGTTAAAAATAAAGTTCACATTCTCAACTACTGGTCATACATGTTTTATATGGATTTTATCATAGACTAGCGGATGGCACGCGGTTTCACCCGCGTAGTTCCCGTTCCCTTGGGAGTACGGGGATAAAATATAGCCTATGTTACTTCGAGTGCATGTAGCTTTCTAATAGTGAAAGAATTTTTGAAATCGGCGCAGTAGTTTTTGAGTTTATTCATTACAAACGTACACACAAAAATACGAATCTTTCCTCTTTATAATATTAGTGTAGATTAATCAGGAAGTCCACTTCGCCTCCACTTTTGAAGTACTGATTGACAGTTTTGTCACGACATCGAGATTCCTTCTTGAAACAAACGAATCAAAAGTTGCCTATTTTTAAGAAAACTTAAAAAAAAAACAAAAACCCTGAAACTCAATCAAAACATCGTGTGGAAAACACAACACGAAGCAAATTTATATTCGTTTATGACCATCACTCTAGGCCCTATCAAAATACCAGCGCTGTGACTTTATGTCACAGCACCTTGCTGAGATAGGAGCCTTTTGGCCTTGCACAGGACCATTTTGATTGTTTTTTTTTTATTTTTTCTCTTGTTTACTTTTTTATATAATTTTGTCATTTCTATTGTATCTTTTTGTTTCTGTTTATCCTGTGTGAGTTCAATAAATACTTTTCTTTCTTTCTTTCTTTCAAATATCCCATTTCGATATATAATTTATCTTTACTCAAACCTTATTCATAAAAATTTCAACCTAACATCAATTTCAAAACCAACATTACAAAATCTAATACCGCATTCACATAAAAATACAGAAAAAACACTCAAATGCAACTCAATGCAGTTGAGTAAAAACTCAACGGTGAATACGAGAATGATTGCTACTGAAAACATGGCATTTTAGCGGTAGTTTCAGGGCATTTATCATTAAATTGCCGTATTGTATACATGCGGGAAGCCTGTATCTGATACTGTCCTTTTAAATTTTGATCTCATTTGATTTTTCGATGCCAAATCGTTTTTGCAATTGCTTTAAAAGGGCTATTGAAAATGGTGTTTAAATTTTGTGAAACATTTTGTAAATGGCTGATGTAATTATAGCATTGCAGATCAACAATTAGCCAGCAATTCAAATTTTATAAATGTCAGTTTTGATGCTTGAATTAAATGATTTAATAATAATTTCAGAGCGATTATGTCGAAGGTATCATGTTCTATCGAAATAGGAATCCGCCGAACAACTGCTTAGCGAAGAAGGGATCTGTCGAAGTAGTGTTTTTCGAAGGTGTGTGTTTTCGAAGTATGTTCTGTGAAAGCAATGAGTAGTCGAACTATTGTTATTCTAAATTCAGACCGTGTCGAAATAACAAACTGTCGAAGTTAAGAATGACACTCGCAAGTATTGCGGGGTATTATAATCAGTCATGCTGTTAAATGTTTTGTGGAGCTCGGGTATCTAAATAATAACAGTCGCTCGGATCAATCTTCAGGTCAAGCTGCGCTAGCCTTGGTTGGCTATGGATGGATGACCACCCATTACATACCGAGTTTGTCATTTGCAGATCTTTGACAGTTGTTACAGGTAGTCACTCTGGCCCGAATGTTTGACAACCAGTCTTACCAAGGGGTGTCGTATTACCCAGTACTAACAGGGTTGTGGAGGTCAGATAGGCAGTCGCTTCATGTAAAATACTGGTATTCAGCTGCATCCGGTTAGACTGGTAGTCGACCCCAATGTTTAGATGTAGGTATAAGTACCTACATCAAGACCTGGCAGCATTTTCAGGTATAATTCAAGGCGGAATTTATAGAGCAGAGAAATCAGAAACAATTAAGCACTTGGAGGCTAACATTCAATGCATTATTGACGAATTAAAGCCTGATTTACTGCTTACAATGTGTGCAAATTGAGCCTCCAGATTACGCAATGAACGGCGCGCCAAGCGTAGTGGCCAAAAGCCCGATATAACATTAATGGCATAAAATATCTGTCAAATAAAGCCAATTTCGTGGATATTAAAACAATTTTAATTTTTTGTTTTAATTTAATTAAGAGTTCTCCGCTCCTAAAAACAGAACCTTATGTAATTGTTTACGCTAATAGATTATCACCTAGTGTAAGTCTTCTGTAGTGGAGTGCAGTGAACACGAAACCCACCAATAATGTACACATAAAACATTTTTTTTTTATTTGCAATCCGCTTTTGTACCTATTTCTCTCCAGAACCAAACTAAACTCCACTAAAACATAAACCAATGAAACTTCAGAGCCTCTAAACTAAAACTTAGTCTCCTAAGACGTTTAACATGATCTATAATTCAAGACATTTAAGTGCGTTATTGTTCTGAGCTTTATTTACTCCCGTCCCGAGGGTACAGGCTAATATAACGAGGGTTTCACCCCCATTGTATGAATAATAAATGAATTATAAGGATTTCGGATGAAAAAGAATTTTGACGTAAGATAATCGTGTTATGGGATCAGGGTTTAAGACGTTTTTCGGGATGATATTACCTTTAATAGATGCTTTTTAAAGACTTTCTGAATCTGTGAACAGTTGCTTTCATTTTGGTTTATTGTTGAGAAAAATTAGAGCTTAGACAAAGTGATGTTCTATAAATAAGCGACTTGATGTAACTTTTCCATCGACATAAAAGTGAAATAGTATATTTTGAGACAAGTGGGGAAACTTTGTCATTACAGCCGAGGCGGAACTTACACCCGAGCCGCAGGCGATGGTGTTATGGAGCAGAGAACTGGAGTAAATAATAAATAATATTATAAATAATGTTTTTTAATCATTTTATATTTTTAAATACAATTTAAATATTCTTAAAATATTTAGGCTTTAATGGCACACACCTCTTTGCTATTAAAAAAAAACCGGCCAAGAGCGTGTCGGGCCACGCTCAGTGAAGGGTTTCGTAGTTTCCCGTCCGTCACAATAAGTGTTCCCACTTATGAGTTTAAAGGTGGGTATCCATTATGTAAAAATGCTTGCATATACGAATATACTACAACTTAGTCCAGAAATTATTTTGTACGACTTTTTGTCTTTTTTGTACAAAAACTGTTGTTTCCATCAAGTTTAAAATGATTTTCCTAGAAAGTCCTTATAAAGTTCTACTTTTCAGATTTTTTCATATTTTCTAAACTTATGGTTCAAAAGTTAGAGGGGGGGACACATTGTTTTTTACTTTTGGAGCGGTTATTTCCGAAATTATTGGCATTATCAAAAAATGATTATAAGAAACCCCTATTCATTTTTAAATACCTTTCCAACAATATATCACACGTTAGGGTTGAAATTAAAAAAAAAAAATCACTTCCCACTTTACATATAGGGGGGCTACCCTAATAAAACATTTTTTTCAATTTTTATTTTACCACTTTGTCGGCGTGATTGATATACATATTGGTACCAAATTTCAGCTTTCTAGTGCTTACGGTCACAGAGATTAAGCGAGGACGGACAGACGGACGGACGGACGGACAGACATGGCGAAACTATAAGGGTTCCTAGTTGATTACGGAACCCTAAAAACAGTCACCACCGACTATAGAAATTGAACCACGTTGGACTTAGTTTATAGTTACCTGGGGATTAAAACACTAGTAGAAATAAATGCAAAAATAACCCACGAGTGTGAAATACTCTGCATTCTGATCGTAGTAGTAGTGCGATAAGAGCCAGTTTTCGAGGAAGTGTATTAAAAAAATAATGTTTTTCAGCTTATGTCAATCGAATACTGAATAGAAATACTGAACGCTTTGCTTTTCTCTCAGATTGTTATTCTACGTTTCTCACAAGACTAGTTGTAAGATCTGATAGAAGGTTAAGAAAATTTCATTGCATATACTCTAGCAACGGTACGGTGCTTAGTAGTTTTAGAGATTAAGTCGAACATACAGACAGCACATTGGAGTTAATCACAGAACATAAAAAACATATTATTCTGTTCACTAATCAACAATCTCATTTCACATCCCACCAGGTCACCATAAAATGAAGCAGTAGCCACCAAAATGGACTCGCCCGTTTCCTCACAAGACGACCGGGATATCGAAGTGAACGTAGTCTCCGGGGCGAGCAGCCCTGACATCACGTCTTCTCCTTCTAGAAAGGACCAGAAGAGCCCTTTCTATGAGTTGAAGAAGGACAAAGAAGAAAAGGCGACGGGCAGTGCGCCTTACACGAGTTTTTCTATCAGTTCGATTTTGAACCGTGCAGAGCCGAGAAGAGAGTCCAATGTCCTAGAGGCAGCATTAGCTGCTAATCATTTTGGGAGTGCGAATGATGCTATGTTGTCCAGGTGAGTGTAACTTTGATTTTATTGTAAACGCGCTTTGGACGTGGAGTTGCGGGCACGACCCCAGCCTGTTATACAATGCATTACAACCTCCTTGGCAATTATGTGCGCCTAGTACTTTTATAGAATGAGGGATTTTCTTTTTAGCTCTTCCCTAGTCGCTGGATAGATGGCGCTAGGAGTTAGTATGATAGTGCAAGGAACGGAACCTAAAAAAACTGATTTTAACTAAGCGCGAGAAAACTAGGTTATATACGGAAGGTTAAGCAAATGAAAGTGTCAGTCAACGAGAGTATGTGACGTGACGCAATGTTTTTTTTCCAAGCGTTTTGGCTTTGGCACCAACTATCATAGCAAGTTCAACGCCATCTATAGAGTTCTTGGAAACTAAGTTTTTTTTAACACTTCAATACCCGCAATTACAGACACAATTAAAATAACAATGCACCGTGCCTCTGGAGGCACGGCCGGGAGCATACGGGTTAATATCTCAAAAGGAAAACCTCTCATTGTGTATCGTCGTCTTTGTTCACTATAACTTTTTTTGAAGTATTAAATGGCTTATGAAGAAAAAATTATTATCATTACACCAAAAAGCTTCTCTATAATTAGTACCGATAAACACATTCAATGGATAAGCCAAGCGTACTTTCACCAAAAATAAATATAAAGACAGAGAATAAATTCAGACTATTTTCCTTTTCCTCAGATTTTAACAAAATGTAAAAAAACTCCATTGACGGTCATACATGAACTTTAAGTATTAGAGTTCCAGTAAAAAATACTTCTCCAGTAAAACAATATAAAAGCTGAAAGACCAAAATAGTACATTTTGATACAAGTGGAGAAAGTTTGTCATTGCATTCGAGGCGGAATTATATGTATCTGTGTATCTGTGTGTATCTGTGGCAATTTACATTCCCGCACAGGTGCGGGAAAATGGAAAAAAACGCATGTGTGTGAAATACATTGCATGTTGTACCCAATCGTAGTGCGTTAGGGACCGGTTTTCGAGGAAGTGTATTGAAAATCATTAATTATCACTTGCTGCGTTGAAGTAAAATGTGAGGAAACCAGCATGCCTGAGAGATATTTCTCGACAGCATGTAAAGTCAAGTCAGAGGCCCATGAGAGGCATACAAACTCTGACATCAGGTTAGGCACTAAACACACGATAAAAAATCACCAAATATTGAATAACCTCATCCAACTGACCACAGATGACTAAGACCGCGTCACAGAGGGAATGCCTCTCATCGATACTACAGTACACTTCAGCCCCAACACAACCACTAACAATAGAGGAGTGTTTAAACTCGGTAATCTATTCAAGGCGAGTAACTGGCCACTTGTCTGACGGGTATAATGCTGGGATCGATCGGCGGTCGACCGACGCGGTTGTGGCAGACTTAATCTCAGATAGAATGCGGGTTTGTGTAGGAGAGTAACTTGACTGGAATGTCTGCTGGCTTGGGGAGTAGTTGAGAAGAGTAATGAGTAGAGTCAGTATGTCAGTAATGATATTTGGCTTGTAGACAAATCACTGAGATCATTTAATTTATTGTTAATATTTAGTATTCATCTTGAAGAAAAACAAAAGTTTTATACGTTTAAAAGAAAACGCGTCTAAGTAAATTTTTTTACGAAATAAGTACTTTTTTGGTCTTTAAAAAATATGAAACAAATTATTAATTGAAATAATGTAAACTACGGCTTAAGTCACTTAGATTTTTTCTTTGCAGTTTGCGTGCAGTCGTAATATACAAAATAAGCAATAACAATAATAATAATTTGAATTAAGTAGTTTTTAATAAAAAACTAATTATTTATTCGTTTGTAGCCTGTTTACTTTATAACCTTTTTTTGCACAAGTAACGTAATACCAGACTTACACGTGACCTGCTACAATGTTATTTATTAAGGCTGGTTAGTTTTGTAGTAAATATTAGTTTATTATTATACGTTTTTCTAATGATGTTTCCTTTATTGTGTCATAAATGCTATTTTTATTACCTAAGGCTACACACCTGCTATCATATAATGGGTGTAACTATTGACATAGTTTGTGTTATTAATATCATTGTCTAACGAAAGCGACACTTTTAATTTATGACTGTTTTTGTTAATATTTGCTGTAGGTAGATTTAGACGTTAAGATTTTACGACAAAACGAAGTTTCTTGAAGACAACACAATCAGAGGGCCAAGTGACAATCGTTACCTTTGGGTGTTGCGAAGACTTTTAACGGAATTGATATAAGCTTTTCGATAGCCTACGTCAGTCAAATACATTTTTGACTTGTCCATTCCATTAAATTAGCCTTATATCAACCAAAACAATATCCAAAAACCCACATACCCACTACACCACTCAGCCTCTCCACTGGACTTGCCACAAACACACGCCAGTAACCTACCCGTCTAAACGCAGCACAGTCCGCATAAGATCGGTTTAAACCTAGTTGAGATAAGTACGGCAAGTTCACCGTAATATCCTGGACTATCAGCTCTCGGGCACCGCTAACCAGTTTTCAATCGCTTGTAAAGTTGAGCTGAAGGTTTTTACAGGGAAAGCAGAATGGCGAGGTTGGACCCACGTAATTTAAAAATCAACGGAGCGCCATTCACGGTCTAGTTTATATTAATTATAGTAAAGAGTTTATCAGAGTTCTGTATAAAAAATATTGAGCTACTAGATGGTGGGAATTAAAAGTTACGAATGATTTTAATTTATATAAAAATAAGTCATCGTGCAGTTTCCGAACGCAACGTTTGACATTTACCTTCTTACAACTAAGAAATGGAACGTCAGTGGTGCCGATTCCTTTGTTCACAAACTAAACTAAATTTAAGTTGAATGCATCTTTTTCTTTCTATTTCATTATGAAAAGGACAGAAGATAAATATTAGTTTAATCCTGTCAAATTAGTCAGCACCTGACGTAATTTGATGTAATTTTAGTAGTCAACTTTTTAATCGCGTCTAAAACTTATATGGCGCTGATTAATTTAACAGAACGTAACTAAAATTTATCTGCTGTCCTTTTCTTAATGAAATAGAAAGAAAAAGATGCACTGAACTTAAATTTGGTTTAGTTTGTAAACAAGGGAATCGGCACCAGTGTCAAATTCATCTGTGTAAATAGTCTGTGGATCATTCTATTGTTTGTTTGTGTTCAACGGCTACGTGGAATACGGATAAATGCTATTTTATGCCATTCTACTACTAAATAATAACCAATAAGTCCGTGCCTTAAGTTAGGTTATAATCTTCTACCTTTCATATCTTTTTTCTCCCAACTTCTATAACCTACTTTCCATTTGCTTTTTGTTAGTCTTAAGTCGTTTTTCAACTATTAATAAATTTCCACAATGTACGCTACCAATATCACTGGGTCCCGAATTACATGCAATCTCGCCATTCCCCTTTTAAATTATTGAAAGTTTTTGTTTATTGGATGAATTTGGATGGAGTATTATCGGTAAGATTATGATAGGAATGCCTCGTTGGTTTAGAGGTCGTAAGCACGACTGCTAAGCATGAGGTCCTAGGTTCGATTCCTGGGTCGGGCAATGTGTTATTCGATTTTCCCATCAGGATTTTTTCAGTAGCAGCCACGGTGTCTGGATTTGCGCTCGGTTGATGGCAATAGGCTCACCCCTTATTACATGGGACTTGAACATAACTGGCAAAATTAGGGTGCTTTAGGTAACAACTCTGCCTAACCCTACTGGTATTACAGGCGTGATGTTATGTTATGTAATTATGATAGGATCTGAAGGTAAATGATGAAAGTTAGGGTTGATAATGACGTCAAGTATTGTTCAGAACCATGTTAGTTTAGAAACCGTTCACCAAGAGTTCAAAATGTAAAGTTGTACATTTGCAGAACTAGATGGCGTTGTCGGCAAATTAGAAGTCGCAATTAAGGTTGTCACGCTATTTGGTTAGGTAAAGGTACATAGAGTTCAGTTTCAGTTCAAAAATTATTATACAGTGCAAAAAGTATTAAGTTCAAAAGGTTGTATTCAGTTCAAAGTTCAAAGTAAAAAGGTCATAAAGTACAGTGCTTGTGTTATTTGAAGAAGTGTACCATCCTCCGAGACCTCCGGATCCCAACTAGTATTATTTTCTTTTGATTGACTTGAGTTCATTATCATTTACAAGTTTCTTGCTTATTCTTCTCTATACACATATTATGATTTGAAATGGGCAACTACAGTCCTGTCACTGTTATTATGCCTTGTGGCTAGACTGCAGTTTTGTCTTCATGTTTTTGACCATTCAAGAGTGAATATTAGTGGTGTCATCTTTCTACCCTTGTTCCATTCTACTCGTAGTCGGCGCAATACGTTTTTTTCTATCATCCTTCCCTGTCAGACATCACGACATCATGTACTCCTATCTCTTTCATATCATTTCTCACACAATCCATCCATCTTTCTTTATTCCTCTCCCTCTCTATCCATAGTATCCATCAACATGTACATTTATATCCATCACTCTTTTTTGCCTGTAACAGTTCTATTTGAAATAAATACTTTGAGATTGAGTTTTCAGCGTAGAATCACACGTTGCTGGGTTTAGGCATACCCTTTCTATTCCCCTCTATTTTTACTTCGTTTTTTTGTTAAAATTACAACAAAAAACATACAATACAAATGATTGTTGTGTTTACAAAACACGAAGCCGTTTTAAACTGAGAGAATACTTCACAAATTACATGCAGTTCTCTTTTATAACCATTTTGCGAATCAAAACAAAAAGCGTTCGCTCAATTTTTGATCGAATGGGTCGGTCGCCATTTTAAAATGCACCGTGATAAATATGAACAATTGTAAAACTTTTTAATATTAAGTAATAGCAATTTATATTTGAAATATTGATTGTAACCTACTGGAAACCATTAAGTTTACATTTTGTTAAAGAAAATTTTTATTGGTCTCATGTCATTGTTACAAACACCATTTTATACACGTCATTTTTTTTAAATATTATAAAACTATATTTAGAAATCGTGTGGTGGGCTCGTTCCAATTAAAAAAAAAAGCGTACAATTGACAGTGTCAGTTAAGCGGCATTTTAGCCCCCCTGCTCTTTAGTTCGAGGGGAAAACGGATGAAAGAAAATGCTCACAGCATGCCAAGAGTGCCCACGAGTCACCGCGAAGCGATTTCATTGCAACGCGATGGTGCCCACGCGGAAGAAACAAGAGACACACACACGACGCGCGTGTAGCTTGACGCATATCGACGTATTTACGTTACGTTTACACTGCGCTGCCGTGCTAGAGATTTCGTAGTTGTCAACGTGGTATTATAACTAAAGTAAAAAACCACTACCTAATGAAACTAACGAAATATTCTCATTATGTACTTACTCAGTGATTAATAAACGAAACTATCAGTCTTTTTATCAAAAACAAAACCACACACAAATAATACTAAACACGATCCCAAAACTACACGAAAAACATTCCCTCTCTCACGCAAGTCATTACCAGGCTTCTAAACATCCAAACTGACGTAAAACTGAATCCTTACATTCACCGTAATACGGCCCGACATCCCCTTGTAATCAGCTGTCTTAAAGAACATCCCTACATCCCTTTTTATCTCCAACACCCCTTAAACCCTTCGAATAGGGGTAAGAATGTAAGAGAGTAACAAATTACGAATTGGATGGACTTTCACTGACAGAATTAACAAGATGGCGTCGAAGTTTTGGCGCGCTTTTTTGATGATTTGTTTTTAGGTTAATTACTTTTTGGTTGGACAAATTCATTTTGTTGGTGATTGGTGTTGCTGATTTCAGGTGGTTTGAGTGTTATCTAGATTAAGTACTACAGATAAGGCACAAAGATTTGGTAGGGCGATATTTTCTTTTGTTTGTTTGACATATCAGTATCTTTTATTTCGTTGATGCAAGACCACATTATTGGTAATAAATAGGTCCTATTGTCTATGATTTCTGTTGATACAGCAGTAATGTGAACAACCTGTGAAAAAAAAAACTAAGTGACAAAACCGGTTTCGGATGCAAACTCGTAAAATTCTGTCATATTACGCTCAGAATAAAAAGATTGATGACATAAACAAAGTATCACAGACAAAAGCGAAATCTTCACGGTGTCTGCACCCCAAAATAAAAAAGTAATCTCGCTATTTACAAGGAAACACCATAAACACCCAACATCTGTAAGACTAAACATTTATTCGCGCCTTTTCCTTTCCCCATCTTAATTTACAGTGGCGGGACATTTTGTATTTGTGTAAACGATCTGTCATTGTTGCCGCCATCTTGGAAAACTTTTTTTTCATGCCTAATCTGTGTTCATCCTTGTTTTGACAGCCTACTAATTAAGTAAAAAATACGTCGTGAATTTATTTAGAGATTACGATGAATTAGGGTGAATAATTTTTGTTTTAAAAGCATTTTGTTGCTAATTAAGTAAATGGTTTTGATGTTAATTGGTGTTTTTAACGTGAAGGACGTTGTTGAATATTCATATGTCCCAGTTTTTTTATTAGGTGTTAGAGATTTTTCGAAGTTTTGTATAGTTTTTATTTTCATGATAACTTTTAATGTTAGGAACACTGAAACAGTTTGTGCATCGTTGTACTTTTTATGATATAACGTGTGAAAGAGGTTGGCCATATCTATTTAACAAGTCAAGCTAAATTTATTGTTTTAATGTCATAAAGAATTTTAACAAGCTTCATAAAAGCAGTGATCTTACAGATTCAAGTATTTTTTGGTTGAACTGGCTTGCGGCGTAGTTCCTATCGAGTATAGTCTTGTCTATAACTTATTACATATAGGGCGTAAAACACCTCATAACGAAGCCGAAAGATACTTGTTCTTCTCGTCATTGCGATCATTTTTTTTTTCTACACCATACCTGGAAACCTTCTAGTTACGGAGATATTGGAGGTCAAAGTTCTAACTTTTGACAAGTTTTTTTTTAAATACACGTTTTAAATGTTAGATTTTTACTTTAAACACCTTCACGACCCCCGTACTATTCAATCCATGCATCAGCACTATGTTTTGAGTGCGTTACATTGAGTTCTACCACAAAACATGATTTTTCACCCCAAAAAAGAAGTCGTTTCCCAGCAATAATTTTTACGTAGAGTTACTTAGTTTGATGTACAGAATGCTTGGTTGACGGCTTCGTGATGAGGTCTTTTACACCCTGTATACTCAAGTCCCCTTCCTCATATGGGAGCTGAGATCGTCAACTTTTCCGAAATCCGAACAAAATTCAGACTGGGACGAACTCGTCCCCTCGTAAACCGGGACGGCGTTGATCCCGTATTATGTGTCGTTGGAGTTATTTACGAGGTTCCCGGAATCCCGCGGGATAGCCCGGTTTAACCTAGGTCTATTGATTTTTATATTTATATTTACGCTGCTCGATCTGAGGTAAGAAAAAAGTGTTTTGGTAGATGAAATTTCGTGAATTTGAAGCATTTTGTATCTTGTATTTTGTGGAATTGTCACACGTTTACGCAAACGAATTTCGTAAAACTTCAAAAGGCAGGTCCTTCCTACTCACTTTCTTTATAAAAAAACATAGTTTTGGTTTTTGATTGAAAACATACCAACGAGTCGTATTTTCATCTTT
Source organism: Xestia xanthographa (assembly GCA_905147715.2). Classification (NCBI taxonomy): domain Eukaryota; kingdom Metazoa; phylum Arthropoda; class Insecta; order Lepidoptera; family Noctuidae; genus Xestia; species Xestia xanthographa. The sequence continues at coordinate 4,506,092 of LR990664.1, forward strand.
CTTATGTCGTCTTGCAAAACCAGTTAAAAATATGATCCAAAAAAACTCTGCAAAAGTGTACTTATTCGTTTCTAAACTTACACGATATTGTCACACATTTTCTACGACCAACACCCAATGCAACTTTAAAACCATAGGTGATCTGTAGGGCTATTACATATCTTTTTGATCTCCAGTGACTATCAAGCTTCGGTTGTACCTACACCAAACTTTGATGACAACCGAGAATGTCAAAATTTGGTATTACGTATTACACAGAGTGAATATCACTTTACGGTGACTAACAGCCCGGCTACGGTGTAACGTCTTTCACGAAAGCCACTTCAAACTCAGTTGTCATCAATTTGATGCCCACTAAGCTTACATAATCGCAATATTAGAAGAATCGATACGAAAGCGTCTAATAAGTTACGGTGACTATCAGCCACGATGGGCACCGATGACGTCATATTTGATCGCGACCAGTCGCGTACATAATATGAAACTAACCTTTTGACAGTTATTTGATGGACACTGAGCCCAGTTACTATCATTTCGAGCTGTCAACAGAGATACGTAATAGGCCTGCTGCACTCATAACATCCTAAGCACCAAATCACACCCGAAAAATGACCCAATCTTGTCCTAAACCACGGTAACTGCAGTACCCCTCTTACGGAGTTAATAGCTTAAAGAGCAGACATGTTGAGCGCGTCCCCGCGTCTATCCAGCCACTTCGACGGGAGCGTTAAATGTAAATAATTTACTGCGATGGTGTGTGGTGCAAGGTGTTAGCGGAAGCGGGAGAGATTTACTCTCTTTTAGATTAATCGTGAAGAGATCACTTGGGTTGTAATTCACGGTTGTTTATACTGCTAGGCGTCTTGTATTACATTTTTGTTGTGTAAACGTAATTCTGTCTAAGTAAAGGATCATTCATTTCCGCACTTGGCGGCACAGTTGCTAACCGACGAAGTCCTTTGAAAGAAGAAACGAAAATACTTACTTGTAAAGTTACATAATATATACAGCGTTTTTGGTGCGATGATAGATTTTCGAACAAATTCATTCTTTATCTTTGGACCTAATGAAACTGAACCCTGTTCTAGAGTTGTCAAAGTCTGAGTTTTGTAGGATATTAACACTGATAGCTTTTGGACGCATGTAGTTTTATTGCTGAAGTTCGCTCTCAGACCAGTAATTTAAATGACTTGATGATCTTTCTAGAACAAATTAATGCGAGTTTCTATACCTGGGGAGCAATTTCAAGTAAAGGGATTTTCGCTGGCCATTAACTCAGCGTACGAGACAACAATATTTTCCGTCTCTTTCACCCTTAATTTAACCTTTTCACATCGCTTCATCCCATAACTTGTACCGCACAATCTTCTCAGTCTATATACAATCTTAAGTTAAGGGGAGCTATGCTTACCTACTTATTGGTTTAGACGATTTCATATAAGGGGTGTTTTGATTTTTACAAAGGAATGCGGCTTATGTACAGGGGTGGAGAGAGCTCGGTTTTATACTTCAACGATTTCTTTTGGAATTATAAAGAGTTGAATTTCTTTTTTGATGTGAATATTTTGAAGAGGAAGTATTTATGCGTAGTTTTGTTTCGTTTAATTTTAATATTGAGAGTTCTAGTAGACTGATGATTGGTTTTGCGTGAAAGAGTGACGATTTTTAAAATAGGTAATTCTAAGTTAATTTCAGTCAGTCAAGTTACCGCGATTCTGGACAGATAATGGCTAGAACATGAATGTATCTGCCAGTGTCTTGTATTCACATAAATCATATTTGTTTCAGTAAATTGGTTTTACAAAACATTTTTTACACGTCACAGCATGTGACGTGTGTGTGTTTTAAAACTAGATGAGGCCGGTGTTTTGCTGATTGAGAAGAAACAGCCGAAACATACTCAGAGGTCATAGTCTCCTTTTTATATTCGTCAAATCATATGAGGATGGTCTTTTGAAGAAAAAAACACACAGATTTAAGTGGACAGAGGCGGTACACAATCTGTCCGTACCGGGATCATAGAATTTAACGCCCTGTAACTGCTAAGTAACTGTCTCATTCAATTGTGTGGACTATACTATAACCTTGGAGTCTTGTTTTATACAACAACAACAACAACAGCCTATAACGTCCACTGCTGGACATAAGCCTCTCCCATGATGGGAGGAATTTGCCGTAATCTCCACGCTTGGCAGGCGGATTGGAGATCGCAGTGATGAAAGACTAACAGAAAACGCTGCTGCCCATTCTCTGGTCTACGGAGGCGCAATGTGTTCTGCCTCAGACATTAGTCGCCTTATACGACACCCGTGAGTGTAATGGGTTGGTTCTATTCTACTCTGCCGGATACCACACGGCTCGTTTTATACATTTATTCGTTAATGAGAGGTTTTCTTTTTGAGGTATTAAAACAAAACTTAGTTTCTAAGAACTCTATAGATGGCGTTGAACTGACTACGATAGTTAGTGCCAAAGCCAAAACGCTTGGAAAAAAAACATTGCGTCACGTCTCATACGCTCGTTGACTGACACTTTCGTTTGCTTAACCTTCCGAATATAACCTAGTTTTCTCGCGCTATCTTAAAATCAGTTTTTTTAGGTTCCGTTCCTTGCATTAACGTACTAAGTTCAGCGCCATCTATCCAGCGACTAGGGAAGAGCTTAAAAGAAAATCCCTCATTACAACAGACTGCGTTTCCGAATCATTTCCCAAAGCCAAACACGTATTTATTATATCGAACCATTCGGGAAATAACCGTGTATAAATTATATTATTTATTGCAGCGATAATTAGCTCACGTTAACTCACATTACATTACTTTAATTTAAATGTTACGACTTCGGTCAATTTTACATGAAATAAATTGTACCGGTATCGGTATTTCAACATTAAAATTATTTCACTTTCAATACTTATCTATTCAATTATGGTAGGATAACTTTATTGGCAGCTGCATCCGGTAAGACTGGAAGTCGACCCCACCAAAAGGCTAGGCAGATGATGATTTAGGTACTTTGTTATTAGCTGGAATCTGAGACAAATCAGATTCCTTGCTAAGGTTTCAGATTTCAGCACGTGGTGTTATGTTATGATAGGAATTATGTGCGGGCCTTTACCTTCATCAATAAGAGAGTGAAAGAGTTATATCATATATTTAGATGTGTAAATATATTATTTAACTCTTTCACTCTCATTGAGAGGAGGCCGTGTCCCAGCAATGGGAACATTATAGGCTGATGATGATGCCTCCTTCCTTTATTTATATCTTTACAAATCAATTACATTTTTAAATATTCCTTAGAAAAATATCGTGAACAGGGTCGAGGCCTTCCAGTGAGAGGATTCTCTTAACAATACAAGCCGTGTTCAGGAGTATCGCTCGTATTTTATTCATTATTCTGCGGTGAGAATACTCGATATTTCTCTAAATAAGAATAGGCTGTTACCCTGCAGCTACAAGCATTATTTAGTACCAAATAACTAATTACGAACATTTCCTAATGTATATATTCGCTATTCTAGTTACTCGTTAACTAGAACAGCATAAATATTATTGTTCCCAGTAATTGCAGCAACGTAGGTACAGCTTAAATCATGTTTAGGTTAATAATTATGTTATGAGGTACACATTTGACCATCAATATTCAATTAAATCTTGGTCTGGTATTCTGGGAAACAATAATAATGTGATTGGGTTCGTTTACCACTGAATTTCACTGTTATTTTCATAAGTGAGAGAGAATGAGTGAGTTTGGTGTGTGTGGTTTTGGGTTTAAAAGCCTATTCTTATTCAGAGAAATAGCGAGTAGGTATTCTCATCGGAAGTTGATTAAGCGCCGTTTAGTTTTAAATGATTGCGTTGTATTCGTTAACTCCAGCAGAAAAAAGGTAGTGAGGAGCCTGAGGAAATTGGTTTATCATTGTGACTTTTTATAAAAAAAAATGAGTTCCATAATGATTATTTTGGGGACATGTGGTAGTAAGTCACTTGGTTAATTTAACAGTACAAACGATTGTTGTTTCCTACAACAGTAGTATCTTTTATCGATACATAGTTTTCTAGAGTAGTACCAAATCATATTGAAACAATTTTATCGATACATAGTTTCCTAGAGTAGTACCAAATCATATCGAAACAATTTCCCTCTCTAATGTATGTTCTACTTAAGCCCCATCTGCGTCCACAACATTACGTAGAACACAAAGCCTTATTGTCCCGGGCAGCGCCAGAGTGGCCTCGCTTACACCGAACACTATCATCTTAAACCTGAAATTGAAAAGAACACAATGCTTTTAAAAGCATACCCTACCAACAAAGGAAGGCAGCGAGCCTCCTGAACGGACAAGATACAACTAAACACTTTAAACACATAAAAAGATAGCACAAACGCTATTATAACTAACAAGTGAAAAGTGTCGGTGGACGTGCGACACCAAAAAGAATAACGTGTTCGTCGAGCATCGATTTTTATATCCCCAGCGGGAGGCGGGGTTAGTGAGTGGGCCAATCACGGCGCGGTGTGCCGACCAATCAGACGGCGGCGTAGTGCTCCGTTTCAGCGCGTCGTTTTATCGTGTAATGGAATTTGCTCGGAGAACGCCGCCTGGATTACTGTGGAGCCGAATTGGTAATGCCGTGCGACGGGATTTTTTTTAGATTTTCTCCTCTGTTATGTATGCTTTTTCTTCTTCTTATTGATTTTTGTTGGTTCATTTTGAGGTTATTAGTTTTGTTAGTTGGGATTGAGTTTGGAGTTACTTTGTTTTGGGATAAGCGGATTTTTGTGACGGTTTGGGAAAATTAGCTGGGAGCCTCACTTTGGCCTTGATAACAAGTTAGTGACGGTTCTCAGCGTTCTATTTGAGTTTTTTTCTGAAGTCCTTTGTCAAACATAACATAAAATCATTTTTGACACATTTATAATTATGAATCTGACCTAAAAAGAAACCCATACCGCTGTTAGTTCTCGTTGTCCCGCAAAAATCAAAACTAGGTGCGACGTCCAAGTGCGTCCATTATGTCCCATTGTGTAGACCCATTAGTCCAGGCTCCACCATTCAAGCCTCAAGTGACAACACTGAAATCTTCCAACAAAGGGCACTTTTAAAATAAGCGCTGTACGGGGAAACGAGCATTTTTTTCATTTCCCCATTATACTACACTCGTCGCTTTCCAACAATAAAATATAGTCGATAAAAGACTCGCAATCGTTATTGTTATTTAGAATATCGATAAAAAAAAAACTTGCATCGAAATGGGAAAATATGGGATCGATTTTTATAGTGATGAGACAGAGAGACTGAAAATACTCGATTTATCGTAAAATAAGCAAATTGTATCAATAAAAAGAGCTCGTGGCCAAATTATATCAGCCGCACGGGTCGATCTTGAAGGTTAAGCTGCGTTTGCCGAGGTCGGCCTGTGGATGGGTGGTCATCATTACATAGCGAGTTTCCTCTGTGCCTCGGAAAACACGTTAAGCTGTTGATCCCGGCTGTTATTTGTAGATCTTTGACAGTCGTTACAGGTAATCAGTGGCCTAAGTCTGACAACCAGTCTTACCAAGAGGTACCGTATTACCCAGTACTTACTAAGTTGTGGAGGTCAGATAGGCAGTCGCTCCATGTAAAATACTAGTACTCCGCGGCATCCGGTAAGATTGGAAGCCGACCCCAATCAATTTGGGCAAAGGCTAGGCAGATGATGATGAATCAATAAACAATTTCGATAAAAACAACATTTTTCTTCGAAAAACCTACGCCAATCGCGATCGTAGCGGATTCATTAATCGTAGAATTCGTAGGTGTTTGCTACGAGCTACATTCGCCTACGCCGTAGCGCGTAGCGTATTTCGTAGAAGCGTAGCACTTGATTGTGAATTACTGATTTGCTACATTCATTATCCGAATAGTGATGCGCATTTGTGTTGAATAGTTTAATTGTGAATTAAATTAATATGAACTGTAATAATAAGTACTTATAGAATGATTTTTAGGAAGATAATAGTGTGTTCTTTTGCGGAATTATTTTTTTATGGAATTGTATTTTAATACAGGTTAAGTGAACTTTATTTATGGGGTTAGGTTTTCCCCCCTTTTGTTGTATGGATGCTATTAGCGTTGTGGTAATAGAAACAACTTGGTGATATATGTTTACGTATCCCAATGTTTTTTTTTCGAAGCTTCAAGTCAAATACCAATTTCAGAGAGTTAGAAACTTCTCAGCATCAGATCTAATCCACTGTTAAAATCACTGTCAAGTGTATTGGTTTAGATATATTTCTAACGATTAATCCAAAAATCTATCGACACTCCTCCCCTCACTAGACAACTATCACGTCCCCAGAGCGTAGTGCTGCAATCCTCTTTGGCAACAATCGATATTTATACGCGCCTCCAATCGGTCGGTAAGCGAGAAAGCTTGTTCTTAACAATAAGGAGTACTCAGTCCTCTAAAATCTAACATTTTGTCGCCGATCTTTCCCGGCTACTGATTTATGGTGCCTCTTACTTTATATTGGTTGGGTTTCTTCTTTAGTTTGTTTTGTGGGTAGTGTGGTTTTTTGTTTCTCTTTTTTCGTTGTTTGTGTTGGTGTGAATTGTATGAGAATAGCTCGTGCAGCAGTTAATTCTTTCTTTAGTTTAAATAATTAATTCATTTAATTCGGATATTACAAGATCCATACAGGTACATCCATATTCACAAGATTAATTCAAAATGTTAGTAAATATACATTACTTACTTAATCACATTAGTATTTAAACTTAAACGTAGGTTGCTTTTAAGCTTCGGCTGTCCAGTCTGTTACTAAATGAACATCGAGTTTAAGATCGGTCAAACTGCAGATGCGGATACGGGAATCTGACAGATATGCTGAAGTATTTTCCAGTGTTCGCGTGGACTGAGTGCGGAGACGGTGCATTTGAATTTGTTGAAAATTATAGCATACTAGCGTAACTTAGTGCTGATGTTAGGGGGCCGCTATTGCCATGCTTAAACTCAAGATTTATAGTTAGCAAAAGTCATAGCTTTGGCTAGACTCTGTTTCAGAAGTACAACTGAATTTCATCTTTCAGAGCTTCACTTCAGCTAGTTTTGTCATAGAAAAAGCATATTTAGGTGAAGGTTCTTAATTTTTCTTAACGAGTAAATGGCATATATTTGGCCCAAAATTAAGCTATGCGAGCTCTGCTCGCTGATGCAGTAATAAGATCGTCAAGTGCACAGGTATCAGGGCATGCAGCACAAGATAGAATGTGGGCCATTGTTTGGAGCATTGACATGATAGCTGTCAAGTAATTGGAAGCAACCCTATTGTCATCAATCTAAACAGTACAATGCTAATTAGCTAGGGTTTAATCAAGGTTTATCATTAATTTCAATTCTCTTGTGCCAGCCTCATAAATGTTTTACCCGCGATGGCAACAATGCGTCTGCCCATCTCGCCACCGGACGACCCACGACTTTACCAGTCCTTGGACGCCACTGTATCACAGTTTTACCCACGATGGCAACAATTTCGTCTGCCCATCTCGCCGCCGGACGACCCACAACTTTACTAGTCCTTGGACGCCACTGTATCACAGTTTTACCCACGATGGCGACAATGTCGTCTGCCCATCTCGCTGCCGGACGACCCACGACTTTACCAGTCCTTGGACGCCACTGTATCACAGTTTTACCCACGATGGCAACAATTTCGTCTGCCCATCTCGCCGCCGGACGACCCACAACTTTACTAGTCCTTGGACGCCACTGTATCACAGTTTTACCCACGATGGCGACAATGTCGTCTGCCCATCTCGCTGCCGGACGACCCACGACTTTACCAGTCCTTGGACGCCACTGTATCACAGTTTTACCCACGATGGCAACAATTTCGTCTGCCCATCTCGCCGCCGGACGACCCACAACTTTACTAGTCCTTGGACGCCACTGTATCACAGTTTTACCCACGATGGCAACAATGTCGTCTGCCCATCTCGCTGCCGGACGACCCACGACTTTACCAGTCCTTGGACGCCACTGTATCACAGTTTTACCCACGATGGCAACAATGTCGTCTGCCCATCTCGCTGCCGGACGACCCACAACTTTACCAGTCCTTGGACGCCACTGTATCACAGTTTTACCCGCGATGGCAACAATGTCGTCTGCCCATCTCGCCGCCGGACGACCCACAGCTTTACCAGTCCTTGGACGCCACTGTATCACAGTTTTAATCGACCTATTCAACGTGCTTTTGTTAGATGTCCTAACGTAAGTTGGCGACCAATATGATGGCTGTAAACCCCCTTCACGAAGCCGAAAGGCACTGGTTCTCAACGTCATTGCGATGTTTTTTATGTTCTAGACCATACCTAGGAACTTTCTGGCCAAAGTTACAACATTAAAAGTATTAGTTCACTATTAAATGCATCCATTAGCACAATGTTTTGAATGCGTTACATAAAGTCCTACAGTAACACGTGATTTTCACCCAAAAGAAAAAAATCGTTTCCCAGCAATATTTTTGTATAGTTACTTGATGTACTATCGGGGTCTTTTCCGCCAGACCATTTTAATTTTTAATCGCTTAAATCATGCGGAGGCGCCGGAGCCACACCCCCTTAAAGTTTGGGCCTATTAGGAAAGCGTCAACTTTGGCGCGCAAAGTAACAATAACTCTAGTTTGGCGTGCGTCGTCAATGCGCTCGGCCGATTCGGTATCTTTTCATTCATTGTTTTACACAAAGTCAACGGGGCGGGGCTAGAGAGCGTTTTTATGTATCGAGTGCAAGCAAAAATGAGCTTAGTGGTGGTCAGGCGGGAGTGTCCTCGATAGTACAGAATGCTTGGTTGACGGCTTCGTGACGTAAACAAGATGTAAACGGATCCTCCGTTTACATTTTGTTTAAGGGACAAAATTAAGTCAAGACAAGACTAAAACTACATACTCCACTAAACTGATTAACTACGGCACATTGCGTACCTACATAAACAAAATACATGACAAGACAATTTTTAAGGCGTTCTATTAGTAAAGCTTATGACAGGGTTAATGGGATTTTAACAGCCATGGTGTGACAAGATTATTTCGTGAGGATCAGGTTACCTTAAAATATGGACAAACCGTGCTCAGTCATATACACTAATATGGATTTAGGCGATTAAGACAAATAAATAGGCTTATTTGAAGAATTTTTGTGTCAACTAACCAGCAGAAAAGAAAGATTTAAAACTTAAAATATTTATGTCAAAAAGACTAGTTACGAGCAGTTAGTCAGTGGCCTGATAGTCTGACAGCCAGTCTTACCAAAGGGTATCGTATTACCCAGTGCTAACTGGGATGTGGAGGTCAGATAGGCAGCCCTCCATGTGAAATACTGGTATTCAGCTGCATCCGGTTAGACTGGAAGCCGACCACAACATATTCCATCATAAAAGAGACTTATACAGACACAACCAAATGCACAATCATCATCAGAAATTTTGATGGTTGTAACGACTGTGTTATGTTATGGCTAGTCGCAAACTTTAGGTAAACATAGACCAATTACTTATTCCAAATAACATAAATTTTTGATGTAGGTACTTACGTGATGTCCCGGAAAAAAATACAGTCTAAGCAAGTACATCTATCTAGTAAGTAGCATCTATTCTGTGGTCTAAGGAAGTCTCCGATTCTTGTCTCTGTTCTTCGAAGTTTAGGCTAATAAGCACTACCTATTCCTATCACATCATCACACATGCACAAATAAAGAGACACGATACAACTATAATAACAATGAAACGTTTTTATTTACAGGAAATACGGTACAGTTACATAAGTTTAAATAAATAAATAAATAACGCTGGACATTACACGCAACGCCATTTAGTGTGGACTAAGCAACGAGGCTTGTGTCGTGGACACCAGATAGTTGATATACTACGTAGATACTTTTTGTTTGTAAATACATACTTATTATTCGTTATACATCTGTGACTAGGAAACAAATGTCCATGGACATTTGTTTCTTTCTTGTTCTTTCTTGTTTGTTCTCATCACACAAACATTTGCTCCTACCGGGATTCGAACCCGGGACCCTAAGAACGTAAGGCAGCCGCGATATGAGATACCTACTATTATTTCATCTGTGTCAAACCACAATCCCAGCAACCAATCATGCAGTCACCGTACCATCAATCTCTTTATCTTATTGTATGTTAATTGTTACAGATTGGGTCTGATATCTCAATGGAGCGCCCTCGCGGGGAGGTACGGCGGTCTGGTGCCCGCGCCCTGGTACTGGCAACGACCACAGGATAGATCCACGCCGCCTAGAGGTTGGTATATGAACGATGCTGGTCTTACACACTGCATTTGCTTAACCGAACTATCCTGTGGGTGCTCCCACAGGATAGTTCGGTTAAGCAAAAGTCAGCCTCATAGGTGACCTGTGAGATGCCAATAAACAAAAATAAAAGAAAAACTGTACAGAGAATAACAGGGTGCGCTAGCTGCTACAGAAAATTATTAAAAACAAGCGGACGTCACGCGGTTTCACCCGCGTAGTTCTCGTTCCCGTGGGAGTACGGGGATAAAATATAGCTTATGTTACTCAGAGTGAATGTAGCTTTGTAATGGTGAAAGAGTTTTAGAAATCGGCGCAGTAGTTTTTGTGTTTATTCATTACAAACGTACACACAAAAATACAAATCTTTCCTATTTATAATATTAGTGTAGATACACAGTCTCTATAAGTCTATAATATAGTCTCCGCCAGATAAGTAAGAATTAAAGGTCATTGCTCTTTCCTTGATTTATTTGCGTAGGTACCCCGACAATGTATTATGAATCGTTTTTTATTACTAGAAAAAGTCAAGGATCACGATAAAGGTTGTTTCAGGACAAGTTTATGTCATTATTTCTGTTTTCGGAATTATGGATTTTTATAAATGTATGCGGGTTAATGACCTTTCAATTCTTACTTATCTGGCGGAGACTATAGATCAAAGTTCATCATAGCTAAATAGGTAATTAGGGCTTAACTTTTGTAAACCCGAAGAGTTCTTCTGCTTCAAACTGGCCGAAACCACGACCGAAACAAAAATGGTCGAAATGTGAAAGGACATTTCGGCCATTTTTGTTTTAGATGATACCTACTTGTTTTAAATGTACCCGGAAATAGAAGTGCGTTTTAAAAGCCAGAAGGGACACCGTAGTACAAACGGTTACCACGTATTTCTTTACCATCGGTAATTTAAAAAAAATCTGCAAACGTTCGAACAGTACTTTTTAGGGTTCCGTACCCAAAGGGTAAAAACGGAACCCTATTACTAAGACTTCGCTGTCTGTCCGTCTGTCTGTCTGTCCGTCTGTCCGTCTGTCCGTCTGTCCGTCTGTGTGTCACCAGGCTGTATCTCATGAACCGTGACAGCTAGACAGTTGAAATTTTCACAGATGATGTATTTCTGTTGCCGCTATAACAACAAATACTAAAAACAGAATAAAATTAATATTTAAGGGGGGCTCCCATACAAAAAACGTGTTTTTATATAATAATTGGTACGGAACCCTTCGTGCGCGAGTCCGACTCGCACTTGGCCGGTTTTTTAAATTACTGTTTAAAATTTCAATGTGTTATAAAGGGTGTAAATAGACCCTCCACAAAGCCGAAAGGCTCTTGTTATCCTCGTCATTGCGATATTTTTTTGTTCTCTAGACCATAAACCTTCTAGTTGGAGGTCACAGTTCCAAGTAGTTCACAACTTTTTTTAAAATACTAGCTTTTAAAGTCATAACTTAATTTAAATACCTTCATAACCCGTTTATCTACTATTCAATGCATCCATTAGCGGAACGTTTTCAGTGCGTGACTGAGTCCCACCACACACCACCACAACAGCGCATAACGTCCACTGCTGGACATAAGCCTCTCCCATGATGGGAGGAATTTGCCGTAATCTCCACGCTTGGCAGGCGGATTGGAGATCGCAGTAATGAAAGACTATCAGAAAACGCTGCTGCCCATTCTCTGGTCTACGGAGGCGCAAGGTGTTCTGCCTCAGACCTAAATTAGTCGCCTTATACGACACCTGTGAGTGTAATGGGTTGGTTCTATTCTAATCTGCCGGATACCACACGGCTAACTACTAAGGACTGAGTCCCATCATCTTTCAAATTGTCCGTACCTACAGACCAAAACCAGAATTGCCTTTGCGACAATTTAACCACTACGGCCTTTCAAGACCAGTAAACTAAATCGTTCGGTTAGAAACCTGAATATTCAGCCCAGTTATCCCCCACTTAGTAAGCAAGTTACTTTGATGACCATTAAAATGTAACCCGTAGCTCTCAAAGGCACATGATGATGGTATAGATATCTTGGGAGACCGCCATCAAAGCAGAGAGATCTATGTCAATCTAGAATGTCTATGGTCCAATACTGAGGTATCTGTGACCATTGACAGACCATTTGTAGCAATAGTTGCAATAGCTTAGAAGCTATTGCCTACTATTGCTAATAAGTCTACTAGGCATTGCGTTTTGTAATTTGTATCTATAATAAATGGGTAAATTCTGATAGATATCTACATAGATAATACTAGCTGACGTCCCGCGGTTTCACCCGCGTAGTTCCCGTTCCCGTGGGAGTACGGGAATGAAATGTAGCTTATAGCACTCACGAATAATGTAGCTTTCTACCAGTGAAACAATTTTTAAAATTGGTTCATTACTTCCGGAGATTACCCCCTACATACAAACTTACAAACAAATGTTACCTCTTTATAATAATATTATATATATAGAATATAGATTATATAGATATAGATTATGTATATAGATAATAGATAATATAAGACATTTTGTTAATTGATAGGCCTAATTTTTAGTTACAACAATATTGTACGGTTATATAATAACGTGGCCATTGTTAATTCCTCCATAATGACTATTGTTCAATCTAATTATTGTAAAGCCAATAACCAAGTTCTGTTTGATTCGTACTTACTTACATTAAGTTTTTAGGTATCCGTATCTTTCGCAAATCCAATTGCTAATCGTCACAATTCACTATTCTAATACAAAAGATACCACCCTCCTAAAATAAATAGACAAAACACAACAATATAAACTGAAACCCAACCCCAGAAAATCCATTCCCATTTTCCCGCGTAATTTCTAAACAACACAGCCATTACTGTCTATTAGTCGGCCACAGATAATAAATGATGTCAGCAAGCTACCGGCAGAGATTAGCGCACTAGTGGGGCGTCCGGACCTAATCGATTCTATGCGATGTATCGAGACTATCGAGTTACCGACGTGATTTCGGTGTCAGGTTGAAAGGATTAGTGATGCCCGATGCGTTTTGACAAACTGTCGAGTCGAATAGTGATTTTCGGTTATTTCAAAATTGTGTCGAATGTTGGGAATGGTGTGTAGTGTTGCGTTTGATTTGAAAATGGAAATTCAGTTGATAAGAGTGTCAAATTATTGAGCGAATGATTATTAGTGACTGCGAGCTAAAAGCCTTTTGTTACAAAACTATCTTTAAATAACTAATAGGTATTAGTTATTGTATGTATATGCCTTGCTTATCCTCGAAATATGTGTTGTGATACAGCCTCAATTCACCGATGAAGGGTATTTAAAGAAAAAAGATGCAGAGATTAAGAAATAAGTTTCTGTGCTTCGGGAGATTCGTTCAAATTCAGCAAGTAACAAAAAAAGGCCTACAGGAAACCCCGAGTCTGAATCGTTTGTGCATGCGATATTTCGCATTTATGATAGCCAATTTATTGCTATCATAAATAAGAAAACAGACACCAAATATTGGAGTAGGTACATTACCTGTCAAAGTTCACCGTCCTGTCCGGTTTACTTCGCACGGTTTGACCGCACCTTGGGAGATAATAATATGTGTAATTGTCAGTTAACCGCACACAATGCCAGGAGGTATCATGTCTTGATTGACGGCATAGGAAGCTTATCGCAAGGTACACGAGACAATTTGGTCTAGGTGATACCTACCACTTTTACATTTGAAGGATTTATTTGTCTTGGCCAGATCAGTAAATGAGAGTTACTTTAATACCTAATCTATATATGTCATTTACCTAGCCTTCCAGTAGAATTGGATGCTGCTGATACCAGTCTACACTAATATTATAAAGAGGAAAGATTTGTATATTTGTATCTTTGTAACGAAACTCAGACTTCGACATATTTGTTACTGACGTATTCCTAGCCAGTCCGTAATCTGACCCGCCCGAACGTAAAATGGTAATCCCAATTTTTACACCCCGTACAGCCAAACTAACTTATTATCCTAGCGCAACAACAGCTGTCAACACAACTGACATCAAAAACTAACATAAACACACTAGGCACACGTTACCTCTAAACAAGCAATCACCGTAACATGCTCTGCCCTCGACGCAGCTTTAATTTTCCCAAACCCATCTCACTGACGAAACAAAAGCTTCGCCATTTCACGCGGTCCAAACCGACCGAACAATGCTTTTCTGCCACAGTGTTGGTAGGCTGGGGACTTCTTTCCCTGTTGTGGGGAAAAAATATTTCTAGGGGAAATGTAGGGGAAGTGAAATCTTAGGGAAAATTTCTCCAAAAAATAGTGTCTCGATTTCCAAAATTTGGAAATCAAGAGATATTTTAATTTGTAATAGTCACTTGCATAAAATAGGAACGCCGATTGCATTGTGTCGTCCGTGAACGGCAACGGAAAATAAACACAGAGTCACAAAATTTGATACCACGTGATACATTTTTTTAGTGAACAAAGTTTTATATCTCACAGTTTGTTTGATTTCCTGTTAAAAAATTTAATAGGGAAAAAGTTGCAAAACGTATCATTTGGAGGGGAAAAATGGGGAAATTCAGAAACTCGACCTAGCATCCCTGTTCTGCCATCACAGCGCAATTACTGACGAAACAACAAATGCATAACCATCTCTTTCGCACCCACGGCATTCCGTATACGAATCAGTTCGCGCCAAATGCGGTGTCGTCGCTATGTTAGAGTGACGTCGCGCGCGCTCGTTTTAATTTTCGAATGCGGTTTATACGGAACGCTGTTTTGTTTGATTGCTCGGTTTTTGAGGAGTGTTTTTTTTAAATTTTTGTGATTATTGACGAGGGCACAGGTGTGGGGTGCCAAACTTCAAAAGATGTTTGTTAAATGAACATCGTAGGGAAAGCTGCAAGGATATGAATGTTTAATTTGAATGGTAGTGTTTTTTTACATCTTCATTATTCAAACTGACAAAGTAATTGGTCGCCTTAATTAAGACTTGTCAAGTTTTTATCAAAAAGACTCCCGATATATTCGAAAACCCTGTAGGTACAAAGTTTGATATCTTGCTTATTCATGTTTATCACAGCTTTATAAGAAACTAGCGAGAAGCGAGCCTGCCCGTGCATCGCAGAGATGTATTTTACTCCTGAAGAAAATGAGAGGAGCGCTTAGCAGAAAAAAAATGTTTTGGCAACTTGTCCTGACCTAGAAATCACAAAACCATCCAGGTCTTTCATATTTTTTTCTCTCTAGATAAATATAAATTACGTGTTTCATGCAAATACTTGGAGTTTGCCGTAACAGTTCCGTCCGTAGCTAAGTATTGAATAATATCTCGGGCTGCCAACACGTAAACTTCTTAACTCGTAAGCGGTTGTGTAAACAGCAAGCGGGCACTAACACAGGATTACTCGCATGGCTTCTAAAATCAATGCAAATCACACATCACTAACAACCAGTGACAAAAACCTCTTTGTTCTAAACCAAACTGTAAAATAACAGGTCAACTTACACTTGTTGGGTATTGTTGTGTGACCAGTTAACAAGAGCTTTCAAATCAAGGCTCGTGTATACAGGCTAGAGAACTTCGTTACATTGGTTTTATCATTGTTTAAACTTAGGTTTTAAAAGTGAACTCTATTTCGAAAATTGTAGGGTAGAAAATGCAATGAAAGTATTTCTAATTCGAATGAAGTGATTCATACAAGTGTAGATGACAATAGAGAGAGTCGTTCCATTTTCGAAATTTGAATTACTTTTTCAATTGTGTGGTTTAGCTTGCGAATTTTCGCGTATAGCCATTTCATTAGTTGTCATATTTATATTTGCAAACTTACCCTCTGTCAAACCTTTTACGAAGTAGAGCCGTTATGTTATGTTATTTGTATCTAATCAATGATATTCTAACAAACAGATATGTTATACACCTACAAAACCACCGAAAAAGTGTGCCGCGGGGGAGAGCCAGCTCACATACACGCAGTGACGCAGAATAAAGGAAAAACAGGCCAATTGACACGTTTTCGAGTCTTCACGATTGCGCGCTCTTAACATATCTGTTTAATTAAATATCATTGTATCTAATGAATAGCCTAAAGTAATGGTACATTAAAGCCAATTAGTCAGTTGCCTAGTGTTCCACCTATAAACTAGTTAACTAGTACAAACCGTTTATAACGTACTTTTGGTAGTCGCTTCGTTGCCTGGGCGTGTTGAGTCATTGTCTCTGATTTTAGTTTGATTGTGAACCTCTTTTGATGTAAAGGTAATTTATTGTTTATGGTCGCTACTTAACCAGCCCTTGTTGTGCACTAAAACTTGTATAGTAATACATGGTTATTTTGGAACGTGGCAAGGCTATTAATCGGCCATCTTTCTTTCGACACAATTTTAAAAAATGTTTATCAAACGCCCCTCTGTCAATTTCTTTATTGTGCCAAAAGGTCTCTGTAGCACCCATCATTTGGCAATCAAGGATAAATATATTTCTCTCTTAATCTTAGGCCACCCTTTTCACGATGTAAGAGAAGTATTATCTTAAAAGTATACACCTCTCTTTCTCCTTTTAACCTAATTAAATAAAACAACTTCTAAATCTAACACAAACGAATACATTTATTGCTTAGACAACAGCCCTGTTAAGTCAATAGAGCTTAAAACAAATCAGTGCGTATTAACAAGTAAGGATTCTTTGTGGTTGGAATACTCGGTTATTTTCTAACAATCGAAAATCAACTTAATCCCTACATTAATAAAGCTCATTGCGTTCTTGACAGACTTGTCAATCTTGCCAACCCAAAAGCAACCTTATTGCAATGAATATAAAGATCACAGTGACGTAAGATCAGAGGTAATATAAATATGAAAGGACTCCTAGCCACATATCCAATTACTGTTAGTCGATTTAAGCTTAATACAAATCGAACAACGCCTTTGATTGGGCAATTTGACGGGTTTGCTTGGAATACGAACGCGTTTTGTAGTTTTTAAATAAAGATCTTGTTCTTTTTGGTAAATGAAAAAAAAATCGTCTAGTTTATGATGTCAGTTTTTGTACCCGCACCTGAGACCCGCACTAACTAATGGGAACGTCAAAAATATATTGGTTTGACATAAGCTGCCGAAAACCTGTCAAACCAGTTGAAAGTCGCTCTAGACTCTCTGGTTACTTTCGTTGCAAGACTATTAATGTGGAAGACGTAACACTTCTTTATTCTTACTAACAACCACTCCTTTTTTTCAGAAGACTCAACCACCAACGAAGAAGGTTCAGCAGGCGGTTCCCCTCGCATCCGGAGCCCGGCACGAGCCCCCACCCCTCCATCCCCCTCCCGTTCCTCTCCCCGCTCCCCCCGCCTTCATCCAGCCCTCTACCCACAACAACCAGACGTCCAAGACTCAGACCCTGACGTCGACGAAAGCGACGATTTTGATAAAGATGAAAAACGAGACCCTAACGCGAATTTGGGCAAAAGAAAGAAGAAAACCCGAACAGTCTTCTCCAGGTCCCAGGTCTTTCAACTAGAACAGACCTTCGACATGAAACGGTACCTTAGCAGTTCGGAACGGGCTGGTTTAGCTGCGTCCTTACACCTAACAGAAACCCAGGTGAAGATCTGGTTCCAGAATAGACGGAATAAGTGGAAGAGGCAGTTAGCTGCGGAATTAGAAGCTGCTAACATGGCTCATGCTGCCCAGAGACTGGTCCGCGTACCGATACTGTATCACGAGTCACGGCCGACCTCCATGCCTCACACACCAATGCCGCTGCATCCTCAATTCAACGACGGAGTTGGGGGGGTGTACTTCCCTACCCAAGCTCCTCAACAGTTGCAGCAGCTGCCAGGGTCCCCTGTGACGTCCAGGGCTCCGCTGTCTAGCCTCGTGTAGTGTTCGCTCGAGCCCGCACGCTCGGAGGACGGACATTTTTGAACATAGTCAAGATGGACGTGTCAGAATGAAGTCAGTGCGGGGACTAGTCATTGTTGGGAGTGTAATTGCCAAATCGTTCAAATGTAACTTATTGTATAGGTTGGTTGGTGTTGGGATGTGTTTGGATAACTTTCGGAATTGTGGTGTGGATGTGAATTCTTTACAAAAGATCGCTTTCTACAGCCTCGTAAGACGCCGCTTAGAATTGTAGAAGCCAAGTGTAATTAAAAAAGGAACATGGTATATTTGACGGCTGTCATGACTTTATAAGATGACAGTTTAACGGGGAACGCCTGTCAAAGCTTGTTGTAGAGGATGTGTCCATAGCTTAGTTCCAATCTGACCAATGAGGTCAAACTATTTTGAAATACAAAATGCCGTTAACAGATTTTCAACCAATGACGATGCTTGCTTCTACTATGCGAGCGCTATTATTTTCAAAGTTCCCTGAAGTAGCATAGAATCTTTAAGTACTATTGAAAGTTCTGTGGTCACAAGTCAAAAGGGAAATCTATTCTGCCTTTTGTGTCTAAACATCGATATATTCGATTTAAAGTCGAGGCAAGTAGTGTGTAGTGTAGACTTGTTGAATTAAAGCTAGTGACCACGCTAAAAGGTTTTATGACCAGACCGCCATTGCCATGGGTTCTAATCTTATCTAAACACGCCCTGACCATTTTATTTACGCGCTAGATAAATTGCAACGGCGCGGTGTAGTACTACGTTCTATACGCTTTATGGACTGAAGAGGTTTTACTAACTTGTAAGGTGGACTTAGGTCTTTTTGTCGATGGCCTGGTTGCTTGGATGAATAAATTGTGTGTGTAGTAGGTAGTACTAAAGGTTGTACCATAAACTTTAAAAATCGACCCAGTTTTCACGCTTCATTTTAAGTTACGTACAGAATAGTTGCAAACGTAAAAGTTGCGTTGAAATGGTAAAGGATCTGCCAAACTGGGACGGACAGATTGGTCATTTTATTGTGTCTGCAAGTGTCCGCAATCTGTCCGTACTATTTTGATTGAACTTCAACTGGCGAAGTGTTAAAGTTCTCGGTAAGCCTACGTCGTTGATAAAATATAAATAGTAAAATGATTCGATTAAATGTTACGTACAAAGATCAATGTAATTCCGTGTTGTATATTAATGTAAATGAATGAAAATAAAATAATGTTTTAAATCCTCCATTTATTGTAACTATTTATTTATTTGCGGATAAGTTTTGTAAATAATAGCTATTGAAAGAACTGAGTATTCGTTTTTTAAATGTAAGCAATCGATTAGTACTATCTTCACATAGTTTATTTTACCGTTAGGTATTGAGTTGACGAACCTAAAGTTTGCCAACAGGTCGCCAGGTTTGCCAACTTAATAGGTAGAGGTAAAATAACTATGAAGGGACTGTAGTTCTTTATTTAAATTTAATTTCTGTAATTTTATAGTCTTTGTCTAGTCGCCATTTAATAATAAATTTTCGTTTTAGTTTGTAAATGACAGTTCACTCTCTTTCTTTCTCGATTTTTTTCTGAAATGCTTTGGAAGTTCTAACTAAACTTAGTTTTTAAAAGCTAACATTGTTTGAACTACTATTTTCATTAAAGCTGTAACTTTGTATAGTGCTTTAAATTCGCTAGCTAATTTTTTGACGTTAATTACTGCTTGAAATTGGCATATCAAAAAAAGAACGCAAAATCATTGCGACTTTTGACATTGTAGAAAAAAAAAACAAAATTAAAAAGGAAACGAACAAAATGCTCAGAATATTGTAAATATTTTTAAGAAAAACTTACACTGTGTTACTGTTTTAAGTATTTTTAAACCTCAGTATTTTTAAATATTTATCCAGAGAGAAATCGGTTGATTTCTAATCGAATATTATGTTTTATAAGTATAAATTGTGTTGCCATGTTGCTTCAATGTAATTCTGTAATATTGCTAGCCTAAATAAATAAATAATTAAACCAATGCTTAATTCTAAAATATTAATGTTATTTACTGATAGTAGTTGAATGATCTTCGTAATTGTAATATTATGCTGAGGTAAGGCGAGAAAATAAAACGAGTATGCAATATCTGTGTCCTTTATTTTTTCTACCATACAGAAGAAATGTCACTTACGCTCAAAAATAATTAATAATCACGGAAGATGTCCTTCCGTGATTATTAATTATTTTTGAGCTCCCGAAATTTCAACGCTGTTGCAAGCGCCATGATCGCGGGTTAACTAATCACGGAAGATATCCCGTAAGTGTAGTTATGAGTAGTTATTTTAAGATAGTTATGAACCGTGAAAGCTTAAAACAGTGTATACAGAAGAAATACCCGAAATGTATAAATATAAAAAAAAGAAATAGGATCTGTTAAATATTTAGAACACAGATGCAAGCTAGATAACGCAAGAGCACTTACTTTGCGTGTCCGGCTTAAGCATTTTATGATTAAAGTGGCTACTGTCGCGGAAAGCTATTTTTTATAAATAACAAAAACCGTAACTTGTTTGTATAGAAACTAAATAGTGCATATACACACATCAAAAAAAGTTTGTGATCACTTTGAAAATTCGAAATCTTTTTTGTCACGTTTTTATAAAAAGAACTAGCGGACGTCACGCGGTTGAACCCGCGTAATTCCCGTTTCCGTGGTAGTACGGGGATGAAATATAGCCTGTGTTACTCAGAGTGAATGTAGCTTTCTAATGGTGAAAGAATTTTTGAAATCGACGCTGTAGTTTTTGAGTTTATTCATTACAAACATATACACAAAAATACAAATCTTTCCTCTTTATAATATTAGTGTAGAAGTGTAGATAAAAAATAGTTTTATTTAATAATTTCTAACAGGGTATTTCTATTTAAAAAAAACACACAACAAAGTTTTTTTCTTGATAAAGTTCAATTTAAAAAATTATATCAGCTTATGCTAGTGATCACAAACTTTTTTTGATGTGTGTACTTATATGACAACGTAGAAGGTAGTAAAAAAATGGCACGCTTTGTTTTCATAGGGATCGTGATACTTTCATTATCATTATCTAAGTATATCTGTGATACAGAATCTATTATCTACTTCTTTAATCATAGTTCGGTTGGGAAAATCGAGTGAATGAAAAACCGCATAAAGAATAACTTGACCTTGTTTATTCTCGACATTGAATTACTATTCCAAAGTTTTCTGTAAAATAAAAAGGCACTGAAACGTGTGACTGACACTGGCTTGGTCACAATCAGGTATTTTAATTTTGGTAACACAAAAAAATTGTCGCTAATTAGTCGAAAATTGTCGCCAAACATCAGTTTTTGTCGGTCACTGGTTCAAAAGATATAAGGGTTTATAGGTGGCCGATCTGGTGTCTCCTCAGATTGGCCACATTTATATCTCAAAAACTAGGGCATCTGTTTTCTCTCAAATGTCGCCAATTAGTTGCAATTTATCGCCACACACAGTCACAGATTTAATCGGGTCTTAGTAGAGAAGATATAGAAAGAAAGAAAAAGCATTTATTAGCCCGCACAGGACAAAACACAAATAAAAATGGTTAAATTAACAGTACTTACAACTAATAAAAATTAAAAAGTAAACAAAGAGAAAAAAAAAAAAAACATGAAATGAAATTGGTCCTGTACGAGGCCAAAAGGCCCCTATCTCAGCATGGTGCTGTTACCATTAAAAAAGAAAACGTCACAGCGCTGGTATTCTGATAGGGCCCAGAGTGATGCCACGGTCAGACACGGATAAATAATAAATACATAAAGTATACATAAATTATAAAGTATAATAAAGTATACATATTTATAATACATAAAGGATATATAATGAGTTCAATTAGTAAGGTATAGTCCAAGAGCTAGATCGAATGAAATCTCTATATTCTTACGATCTATCTCTTGAAGTATACCAAACTAATTAAACTCATTATGTCTTCTAAACTAAGACCCGATTAAATCTGTGACTTGGCGACAAATTGCGACTAATTGGCGACAAAAGGGAGAAAACAGATATTCGCTAGATTAGTTTTTGAGATATACTCGTATAAATGTGGCCAAGCTGGAGAGAGTCTTTCCAGATCGGCCACCTATAAACCTTTATATCTTTTGAACTAGTGACCGATAAATTCTGATATTTGGCGACAAATTTCGACTAATTATCGACATTTTTTTTGTGTTATCAAAATTAAAATCCATAATGGTGGCCACGCCAGTGTCAGTCACACCACTGAAACCTATCAATAAAAACTACCCATACTACCAGGAAACCTTTAAATGAAGTTCCTCAAACAGAGCAACCAATGAAACAATCCCCTAATTCCACAAAACAGTAAAAATAATTAAATTACACTCAGGATCATCGCGCGTGCCATGCTATCTGGCAATCAGATTGCCAGAAAGTAAAGTAGGGTAGTTAAACGCTGGCACGCGGCGCCGCCACTAACACGTCAGCTCCGTATCCGGTCGCGTCCGGTGTGGGAGGCACGCTTCCGGTCCGGATGTGAAGCCTGGTTACAAGGCTAATATTATTTTTAACGCGGGCAACATCCGGAAGGGAAAGTGTGAAGGATGGTAATTTTTGTGGTGTTGCAGTTATGTTGTTGAAGGGAAGACTTTAGTAAGTGTTGGCAAATGTTGATAAATAGTACATTTTGATACAAGTGGAGAAAGTTTGTTATTGCATTGGAGGCGGAATTATAACACCCGAGCCGTAGGCGAGGGTGTTTTTGTGCCGAGAACTGCAATAACAAATGTCCACGTGTATCAAACGACGTTTTTCAATACACTTTTGAAGAAATAAAATAAAATATAACGAAAAATATTTTTGTCACGAACTATGAAACTATGATTTTAACTTTCTTTTTATTTTTCGCGCTTTTCTTTTCAGGTTGAAGGAGAGGCAAAGGTATGAAACCGTTAAACAGCCTAATAAAAAAAAATAGATTTATTTTATATTTTTGAATTCAGAACACAAACAAATGTTAATTTGTGTATAAAAATAACTATTAGTTTTTAATAATCATGTTTATCTATGATATTCTATAGAAAAACACAATTTTAATATTCAAAAAATATGTAGGTAAAGACGCGTAGTCAGAGCTATTCCACTCCGTGTGTAGGCATGAGATAATTACCTACCGCTTCGCGCATATTGAATATGCAAGCTCTCTAGGGCTGTCGCGCTCCAGCCGTACGTGACTGCGTACGTATGCCGCGTTAATTTTTCGCGCTCTTTTGACCTTGCGTCGCGTACGTACCTACTCGTACTTCGTGTTTGTGAAGTGACTGATTTATTGATCATTAATCATTACTAGTGAAAATGACAAGCCGGATAAACTGTTGCTGTTAATAAATGTGGAAAAAAATTGTCTTTTTATATAAATTTCACTGCTCCATGTCCATGCTTCCCATAGGAGTTTATTTTGATATACCTATTTGTTAGATTTCGCATTTATGCTGCTATTAAATTTAATAAGTAATCGTAATTTTAGAGAAGGCAAGATCTATAAGACATTATAATAGAGTAAAAAAAAAATTAATTAAAAAAAGTTTTAATTAACATTTAAATAATAATACATTAAAATACAACAATGTTGGTAGTATTTTATTTTGAGTACTTGAGGCAACCCTACCGACTGACCATTAAGCAGTGAGCCGCCGAATAACATACGTTAACGCGTGGCGTCAAGGCACATTTTAGATCGAGCGGGCCCAGTTTAGGTATTTATAATGTCGGCATTCTTCAAGATCAAAGGAGTGCAACTTCTGTACGCTAGTACTATTATCTATTCTGTGGCGTAGTGCTTTGCCGAAATTTAAAAAAAAAACATTCACTTCAGACTATAGGCATTGAACCAATTTGGACTAAGTATAGGTTTAGTTATCTGTGGTAATTTCCATTCCCGCACACGTGCGGGAAAATGAAAAAAACGCACGCGTGTGAAATACATTGCATGTTGTACCTAACCATAGTGCGTTATGGACCAGTTTTCGAGGAAGTGTATTGAAAAAAAATATTTTGAAGTATCTTCTTGTTGAGAAACATGTGGTTCTTACCAAGGAATAGGTAATCTGTAAGTCTAGTCAATCAATCAATCATTTTTTATTATCAGGATTCTTAAAGCCCATAGATAAATTACTCAAAATAACATTACAACATAAAATATATACTAATACATACAAAATATAACTATGAACTATGACACTTGAAGTGGTGGCGTCGTGTTACGCTGCGCGGTGTCACGTGGCCTGCCGCGAAAGTGTCGGTAGACTACACCCTTCGGCCAAAACTCTTCCTTAAGAAACTTGTCGAGATGTTGTGTCGGAACTCGCACCACAAACGACTTGAAGTTGGTGTGGTGACGCGGCTCCAACTTCTCGACCCTCAAGGTCCAGCTGGTCTTCACGTTTATGTACTCCACGATCTCCTCAACTCTCGTGGAGTGATGCAGTCGGGACACATAAAGCAACGTCGCTGGTATCGCTGGGCGTAGCAGTATATTTGGTCTTGACAGTCCAGTACCCGACAAGTAGGCTTAAAGCAAATTCAAGCTGAACAACTTCAAGCTGAAAAACTTCAAGCTTAAAGCTTCCTGAAGCAACAGCAAAAGGACTCCAGTGAGTGGGCTGGTCCTGAGAGCCGATGGAGCAGACTAGATTAGTCCTAGACTAGACTAGATTAGTCCTGAAGTGGAGACGGTATATCGGCAAGCTCAACGTTGGGCGGCCCCAGCTGACAAATGATTTAAAAAGATGACTGGTTCAGATTGGATGTGGAAAGCGTAGGACAGGATGTTGTGGCCCAGCTTGGGAGAGGCTTTATGTCCATGTCTCTCTTGCTGTGAACGGGCGCAAAAAATCCTGTTCTTCTAAAAACACCGTGATAGCCGTGACGTATAAAGGGTGTAAAACACTTCTTAACGAAGCCGAAAGGCACTAATTGTTCTCCCCGTCATTGCAATCATTTTTTTGTTGTACGCCATACCTGGGAACCTTCTAGTTACGGAGATATTGGGGGGTCAAAGTTGCAACTTTTTTTTTCAATACAAGTTTTTAATGTAAGATTTTTACTTTAAACACCTCCACGGCCCCCGTACTATTCAATCCATCCATCAGCACAATGTTTTGAGTGCGTTACATTGAGTTCTACCACAAAACATGATTTTTCACCCAAAAACAAAAGTCGTTTCCCAGCAATGATTTTTGCGTAAAGTTACTAGTTTGATGTTCAGAATGCTTGGTTGACGGCTTTGTGATGAGGTCTTTTACACCCTATATAGTTACAAGCTCCATTTCAGAGATGGTAATGTCTGAAGGCAAATATGAGCAGTCAGAGCTAGATTTGACACCCAGTATCCAGGTCAATAGGTTGTATTAAAAATAGTAGTACCTATTAGAAAGAAATAAAATGCATTCATTTGGCACATGGCACTGCAAAAATAATAAAAGAAAAAACTTAAATCTAAATGTATATAAATTCACAGAGTGCGCCAAACAGGCCAGGATCAGCAAAATGCCAGGCAGCGGGACGCTGGTTTTCAGGACTATTCAGCTGCATCCGGTGAGATTGGAAACCTACAGTTAGAAAAAGGCTGAGGTGATGATTAAAGGTAAGCGTCCACCTGTCCGCATCGTACGCATCGGACGCATCACATCAAACGAATCGTGTACGTTACCCTTTGTAGCTTATGTTAGTGCCACAATGTGCCCCCAAAAATAAAATGGCACACATTTTAATTTTGGGGGTATTCTCCCAATCTTTTTAAAAATGCCACGAACGTATTGCGCGTTAGACGGCTGTTTGAACTCGGCTTTAAGGGAAGAGTTTAAAAATAAAATCCCTCATTGTCAATGAGAAAACCCCCAAAATTAAAATGTGTGCCATTTTATTTTTGGGGGCACATTGTGGCACTAACATAAGCTACAAGGCCATGCACAATGTTTCTCTCTCCGATCATTCGTTTAGAATTTTCCTGTTGGAAAAACATTACCCCAGCAGGAATCGTTTTTTCCGTTTTTTTCCAAAACGACACACATTTTTTATGTGGGGGCACATTTACAGCAGATAAGGCACTAACTAAACGTTCCACTCATATAACTCTAGGAGACACTTTCCTGCAGGGATAACGTACACAAACGGATCGTAGTATTATTGAACAGATTCCGATCCGTACGGTGCGGATCAGTGGACGCACTTGTGTGACTTCCTTCTATACAAATAATACTACGATCCGTTTCATGCGATGCGTCCGATGCGTACGATGTGGACAGGTGGGCGCTTACTTTTAGTTGGGAATGATAAAAAGGTTCCTCTGATTCGGAAATAGTTTTGAACGTTATTAAATAAAATAAATAATTATTGCTGGACATTACACACAGCGCTATCTAGTGCCACACTAAGCAACGAGGCTTCTGTCGTGGACACCAGATAGTTGATATACTACATAGATACTTTTTGTTTGTAAATACATACTTATTATACATATAAACATCCATGACTCGGAAAGCAATGTCCATGCTCATCACACAAACATTTGCTCCGACCGGGATTCGAACCCGGGACCCTAAGAACGAAAGGCAGCCTCACTACCGCTGCGCCATTCGGGTCGTCAAAATGCTCTAGGTTCGATTCCCAGGTCAAGCCAAAATAATGTCAGTAAAGTGAATATATGAATAATAAAATCAACTAAGTATACCAATACAGTTATAAACATTTAATTAGCCACTTGTCTCATTAATTTACAAAATAAAGTTATCTACTCATTCACGAACGAATTAATTAAACAAATACAAATTACGGTAATTTCCACTTCCGATAATTTCCATTCCACATCAATAATGTCGTTACATTGAATCAATCATCGAATTTTAATTAATATCCGTTATCGCCATTAACTGACCATTCACAAATATATCAATTTAATTAAGCGATTCGCGATATTAATTCGATTATTACCCGTCGTAAAAATGTTACAAAACAGTCTGTTTTACCGCGTAAACGACGCCATGTCACGAACGCCCCGCCATTATCATAAAGCAATTTGGATTTTATCGTTAAGTAATAGAGATTACATTGGTTTATCACGACAATTCTCTAATTACAGTTATGCATCCCCGGAAATGTCACGCCATACTGTAATTTTGTGTTAAAATGGACCTTATAATTGTTGCGATATGATATCATTTTCCAAAAAAGGCGGTGAAATTTTGATAGTGTCATATGTTTTTTTGGGGCGAAGCAAAGTAGACTCTGCTTGGATGATTTCATAGATTACTTTAGTTTTTTTTGCAGTAAGTTCAGCGCCATCTATGGCTTTATTAGATCAAGTTAGTGCGTCGAGGAATCTCAATTTAATTAAAAATGGTGGGTTTTTATCGGTTGATCGCGCGTGCTTGCAAGTGTTGGCACGCTCCGATTGTCGTTCGGCGCGCGTCGGGGATACTCCATGTTGTTTTTATCAACTGTCACTTAATTATCGAAATTGAATTTGGAACATGCGCCCGCCATGTTTGAGTTTTTATTAAGTGCAGCTGTTTCTTTGATTTTCATTTGCTAATGAGAATTCTTTTGATGAGATATGGATGTTAAATTAATGGATCATATTTTTGATTTGACGGTTGAATTTAATTATCCAAGAAATGCTAGTGTGTCTAAAATGAGCACTCTGTAAAATTTGACAAATTTTTAGGTTGAAAATAGTATGGAAATTTTTGTGCATAGAGCAAAAACTACTTTTTTCCTCGAGTTAATAGACCATGGCCAATGAAAATTGGATACTTGAAAAAATAACCTTTATTACCCCCTAGAGTATCATATTGTTTACATTTCCTTTTTAATTGCTTAAAAGCGTCCAAAAAACTCCACAGTATCAATTAATAACATGTTAAGAGGTAATTTAGGTGAACTGTCAGTTATTGTAACAGATAACACGACACGAAGACCCTAATGGCGGACTCGATGTCACACCGCCCATGTTTTTATGATGACGGAAAAATACGAAACTAAAAGTAATGTATGGAATTTTTCACTTAATTTGTCTTTTGACGAAGACACTAGCGCCATTGATAATCACAATGTAACTTGGTCGATTAATACGTGTGTGTATTTAAAACTTGTAATTATTCAAATTTGGAACGGCAGATGCGTTTGAAAACGATAATCGATTTTGTATACGCGGCTAAGTTGATTAAGCATTTTAGAAATTATCTTTATAGAATTTTGGACCTAATATTTCAGGCAACAAAGTACTTTTTTCGAATTTAGATGTATTTTGAGTTACCAAAAAGTCTTTTTTAAAAAACTTTTTCATATTTAAAACAAATGTAGGTAATTGTGTTTTGATAATGTTTTCGGATACACTTCCGAGGGTTAACTTTGAACCGCAACTGAGCAGTTAATGGTGTGTTTAGTTAAAAAACACAGTATCTAACAATTATTCGAGTTAATGACGCGTGAAAAACAATGATATCTACTTTAAACAAATGAATGAAAAAGCTGATAGCTCATTAATATTTGAAGTGGGTCGGATAAATTAAAAACTCTTTGTAAGTATTTTATTTAATAGTTAACTGAGTAAAAATTATCACACGTGTGCTAATGCATAAATAAAACTGTATTTGAAAAATTAGAAAAATACCGTTTTTACGATTAATATTGGTATGGTACGGTATAGTGGGCAGAATCCTTAATTCATTTCTAATCGCTGGGCGTTCTTCACCTACAACTTATCTATACATAATAATACTTAGTATATAACGTTATTATATAGTAAATAGGCGCTCGTCTGTGTAACGAGCGAATGTCGTGCAACCACTGTGTTTACAATCGCTACACTTTTCGCTATCGTTAAGGGATAGTCAGTTTTAATACAAGAGTGCAAAGTAATAACTCCATAGACAGGTAGGTAGGCGCTCCATGTAAAATACTGGTATTAAGCTGCATCCAGTCTGTCTATCTGTGTGTTCCAGCTAATCTCCGAAATGGCTTGTCCGATTATGACGGGACTTATTCTGGTAGGCGTTGATGTTATTAGGTGTAACTTAGGCTAATATTATTTTAGAAAAGTGATTAGGGTTCCGTGGAAAAAAACCCTTGAAAAATTCTAATACAATTTAAAAAATCTATATAATTTATAAATATTTTTTATAATATATTATAATATATATTGATAAAATTATAAAAAAATATACTTCCTTATTGTATCGGATTTTTTTTAACAATTTCAAGGGTTTTTTTTTTTAAATTATAATTTATTATATTATATAATTATTATCATCTATTTATTATTTTAATATATTATAATTTCACGCGAACGAACGTCACGGTTAAAAGCTATTAATAAATATGTAAATATAGGATGTTTTTTTTTTAATTTACAATATTAATAGGTTCGGGTTCCCCTTAAGGCGCGCGCAGTAATTTTCACCCGCTTCTAATAACACAGAGTGGTTCCACGCGGCTCTCCGACGATCGCTCCATTACAGGCTATTTAGTGTGACTGCACACGAACAAGCAAGACAAGATTTTGCAAGATTTGAGCGCAGTCCACACCGCCAGCTGGCGAGCGAGCGAGCTTAGCGAGGCATCGTTTCACCTCTTTTCATACTTTGGTTCACACTACTGAAACAGTCGAACGAAGTTTAAAAGAGAGACCCCACCTGCCTTCAAAGCAAGAGTGAATAGGCATCTTGTGGGCACGCTCGTTCCATCACAGACCTCATCCATCGCTTTGCATCAGGCGTGGTCGAGGTCAAGAGCAGGACCATTTTGTAGAGCCGTCTTTACCTAGTGTGCAGGGTGTGCGTTGTACACGGGCGCAGCGGTCCTAGGGGGCGCTGAGCGCCGCTCGCTACGGAGACCAACACGGAACCTTCTCAAAAATGTTTTTACCCGTGGCAGTGGGCCTCGCTCGCAGTGAACTTACTTTCCCAAATTTGTCAAATGTTTCCAATTGATATTGAACTTTGTATGTATATATGAGGTCGTAATTATTAGAATGAAGAAATTTCAAATATTTGACATTGATGATGTAACATTAAAATACATGTTAACATGTAGGTTTTAGCTTGTTAGGGTAAACACCAGAACACCTTGTATAATTGTAAATACAGTCAACAACACATGGTATCCAAAACCGACAAATTTCTTCTTCATCTCCAAACAATACAGTTTATTATCTATTGGGGAAATTTGACAGTTTGTGGTTACTTGTACTTTGTGGGTACAAAGTACAAGTAACCACAAACTGTCAAATATATAAATAATTCCATTTTGACCACGCGCTTACTAGGGACGGCGCGGCGGCGCTAGGGTAATGTTTGCACACGGGCGCTACGTGGGCTACAGACGTCTTTGCGGCATTTTGTATTAAAAAAAAAAAGACTCGCCGGTTCGCTCGCTCGCTCGCTAGCTGGCGGTGTGGCCTGCACTTTTAAGAGTTCGGAGATTAGCGTTACACTTGTACACAAGATAAGATTATCTTGCATGGGTTACATAATAAAAGGTAAGCTCACTGCGAGCGAGGCCCACTGTAGACGGGTAAAAACATTTTTGGGAAGGCGCCGTGTTGGGCTCCGTAGCGAGCGGCGCTCGGCGCCCCGTAGGACCGCTGCGCCCGTATGCAACGCACACCCTGCACACTAGGTAAAGACGGCCCTGACTGTCAAAGATGTATAAATGACAACCGGGACCAACCGGCTTAACGTGCTTTCCGATGCACGGAGAAAACTCTGTATGTAATGGGTGGTCACCCATCCACGGACCAACGTAGGTAACAGAAGCTTAACCTGAAGATTGAACTAAGCGGCTGTTGTTATTAAACCACGAGCTCCTCGTTATTATTAATTATTACAAGACAAGTAGTCGAATAAAAAACAACATATTTCGTGTCTTGCATCGGGCAGGTGTGTAGGGACACTAAGGCGCATCTAATAGCGGTCGACATAACAATTGTTTATTGGCTCTATCGAGTTTATCGCGCCCTTCTGATCCATGCCCAGCCCTTATTGACTGCTAAATACTTTAGCTATCGGGCATGTGTTGATGATTTCATATTACTTTTGTTCATCTATTTAGAAGGCATTGCGTTAAATGGTGTACTTAACCGGTCCAACAGAAAACCTTCCATGCGTTGCCGTGGCCGCCTTCGAAATATCTAAAAAGACTTCGAATCTAAGCCGGCCGGCCGGCGCGAAGACAATATTTTCTATATAGATGGGGTTTCAAAATCAAAATCAAAGCATTTATTTAAAGTAGGCCAGTTACAGGCACTTTTGAACTGTCGAAACAAAGATGAAAATTAAATGTAGCTACAGTCCCAGTCACAAGACATAAAAACTGTGAAAGTACTGTAGTTGCCCATTCCAATGCGTAGATCTCTATGGAGAAGAACGGGCAAGAAACTCCATGGACACTCTTTTAAATCAGATTATTGCTAACCTTGGTTGCAGGACGGCTCAGATCTCAAATGCGTATGCGGTGTCTCCCCACGGACAATGGCCCACCGCGCCATCTTGAACCACATCACCTATACACTTGGATGATCTGCTTACTGCATCAGTGTGTGGGGTTCGCGTGGCTGAGTTTTGGGCTAAACACATTTGAACTTTTTTCCTTCGACACGCTAAGAAGACAAAAACTAAAAACAAGGTGTTTTTTTGTTATAAGTAACTTTTATAGTATCTATTCAGTAAAAAAGCTATTATTTTAAAATTACAAACAGATACTTCAATTTTATTTATGTGTATAGATTGGCATACTTTATCATCATCATCATCATCATCATCCACAGCCCGAACTCACCCACTGCTGGGTATAGGCCTCTCTTTTCTTGTGCCAATCTCCACGTTCCTGTGCCAGCTTCATCCAGTTTTTTCCCCCAACGGCAACTATGTCGTCTGCCCATCTCGCCGCCGGACGACCCACGTTCCTTTTGCCAGTTCTTGGACGCCACTCAGTGACAGCCTTGGTCCACCTGTCATCCCTGCGCCTTGCTAGGTGTTCTGCTCAACTCCATTTGAGTTCCGTAACGCGATTTCCAATATCGAAAACTTTTGTGCGTTTTCGGATTTCAACGTTAGGAACTTGATCTATCAGCTTTATGCCGAGCATGGAACGCTCCATGGTTCTCTGTGCAACTCTCAGTCTGTACACAGCCTCCTGCGTGAGCGTCCATGTTTCAACACCGTACGTCATTGTGGGCAGGACACACTGGTTATAAAGGCAGGACTTAAGGCATAGCGGAATTTTGGTTCAAAATATCGTCCAATTTGCTGAACGCAGCCCACCCAAGCTGTATTCTTCGGGATATCTTCTTTTGTTGATGCTCTTTGCCAATCTCTATATCAACCTATTGAAAATAATTGTCTATTGACTTAACCAACCCATTAACCAGCTGTACCTACCCACCTACCAACCAACTCTGTCCGTACCGCCACTTATCACAAATTATCAACTCCTGCGCAATTAAACCCGCTGCCTCCAAACAAACACACAGAATACCGTTATTACATCACTATCTCGTGGTTAGATCTAATTCAACGATGCGCGATAATGAATTTTTGGGGGTGAAGCGTGCGCAGGCGCAGGGCAGCGTTTTAGGGTTGACAAGCTTAGAACAACGATGTTGGGGTTATTATTTCGGGTGGTTAAGTTTTAATTAATCGGGAGCCTTGGTCGTATGCAGACATTGGTGTCGATTCTGTTGTGTGCCCAAACTAAACTTAATTTAGACTATTGCTATCTATTTATCCCTAATAAAACGAGAAAGAGACGGACGTAATTTAGAGCTGTCAGATTTAGTTGGAACTAATATTTCTATACAAATGAAGGGTGCACGTAAAAACATGTGGACTAAAACACGGTGAAGCGAAAGGCATAAACTAGTTTGACATCTCTAACTTAGTTCATAGCTATAGCCGTCCTTTTAGTAAAAGATAGCAATAGCCTAAATTAAGTTTAGAGTGTGCGCAACAGAATCGACACCATTTACGACTTACATTGAATTAAATGAGGCACTTTCATTGCACTTACAGCCGTGTGGTATCCAGCAGAGTAGAACAGAACCAACCCATTACACTCACGGGTGTCGTATAAGGCGACTAATGTCTGAGGCAGAACACCTTGCGCCTCCGTAAACCAGAGAATGGGCAGCAGCGTTTTCTGTTAGTCTTCCATCACTGCGATCTCCAATCCGCCTGCCAAGCGTGGAGATTACGGCAAATTCCTCCCTACATGGGAGAGGCTTATGTCCAGGAGTGGACGTTATGGGCTGTTGTAGTAGTAGTAGTCATTGCACTTAGAACTCTTCCTGTGATAGTCTAAAATTCATATTTTTCTGCATGCCCTGGTTTGTCTTTGGTCAACTATTTTTAAGAAATAGACCTGCAACACCGTCCATCGCCTTCAGGGTTCAATACGTTGTACGTTAGTCCATTAGGTTAGTCCTTATAATGTTATAAAATGTCATAAAGACGGGTTGTATATTTGTTTTTTTTTCCCGTAAATAAAGATTAAGCTTGTATTCTTTTACGTATAGGAAGATGTCTAAAGCAAAGCAATTATATTTCAATAAAACCAATATATATCTAGATGCGTTTACACTGTCACGGGGCTTAAGAAGGTCCTATAGCTGGGTTACGTAATCTATACTAATATTATAAAGAGGTAACATTTGTTTGTAAGTTTGTATGTAGGGGGTAATCTCCGGAAGTAATGAACCGATTTCGAAAATTCTTTCACCATTAGAAAGCTACATTCACCCTGAGTAACATAGGCTATATTTTATCCCTGTACTCCCACGGAAACGGGAACTACGAGAGGTGAAACATGTAATAACTGGCATATCATCTGCCTAGCCTTTTCCCAATATTTTTTTGTCGGCTTCTAGTCTTACCTGATGCAGCTGAATACCAGTATTTTGCATGGAGCGACTGCCTACTCCTCGGTAAGACTGGTTGTCAGACTTTTGGGCCGCATGACAGCAGGGACCAACGGCTTAACGTGCTTTTCGAGGCACTGAGGAAACTCAGTATGTAATTATGGTCACCCATCCACAGATCAACCTTGAAACTGGCATAATCATTTCAAAATCATTATTACCTACTCCACTATGTCATCGCTTTCAAACAGCACATTATACCGTAACAAAATCAAGAAATGACAAAAAATAATACATCACTTCGCGATTTTAATCGTCAGTACCGCAAACCCATCGTACGAGTATTTTGCCCCAAGGGTGAATTCTTACGCATTTAAAATCAAGATGGATTCCCCGAAAAACATATGGTAAGTAACCCCATACAACAATATTTTGGACGAATTTAATTAAACATCCCGATAAAAAGCAACAAAGTTAAATTAAAAAACATAATTTTGAATAATTTATGGCGGATCATCACGGCATGTCTCCCAAAAATATATTATTTTTGTTTATAATTTATAATTAATTAAAGTTTGCATTTTAAGTGAATGTTTATACCTTTATACCGATATTCAGTTTAACATGTTGGCTACTGACGTTAATTTGATGCAATAAAATAATTAATTAATGAGTTACGGAATTTTGTAAGTGATGCCGACCGTGTGTGCTAATTACTATATTCCTTTAAACGCAATTTCCGGGAATATTTCGGGGTAAATTTTGAGCACGTATTGTTTTCCGGAGTCATGAAAATATTGTTACTATGCTGTAAATCTGCGTATGATCAATAGTAATATTTAAAAAAAAAACTTTAACGACTGTGATTACAGATATAAATAAGTAACTGCCAAACGAATCCTTAGATATGAGATCTGAAAAAATCGAATTAGTTCGTCAGTTATATAGACTATTAAAAATATTTGACCCGTATTTTTTTTTGTTACATAAACCAAAATTGAAGAAGATACGACGCTCTTAAAATTCTCAATACGGCACGCCGCGCCGCCGTCACACGAGTAAGTAAACCGTTTACTTAATGTGACGCCGTGGTATATGAACCACAATGAGTTCCTATCAAATAGTTTCTATACATGTGCGTAACTGTACCGTTCAGTAGGAATAGTGCTAATAAAATTACATAAAACATAAAAGTTGGACTCATGCGAAGACTTGTATGGATGTTATAAAAGTTGGACTCCTGAGAAAGTTGGACTCTTGCGAACAGAGGTAATTTTTAGTGCGTTCTGAAGTCATTAGCCCCCACCCCCGAGTTTTAATGCGATTTATCCTATACTAATATTATAAAGCTGAAGAGTTTATTTGTTTGTTTGTTTGAACGCGCTAATCTCAGGAACTACTGGTTGGAATTGAAAAATTATTTTTGTGTTGGATAGCCTATTTATTGAGGAAGGTTATAGGCTATATAACATCACGCTACGACCAAAAGGAGCGGAGCATAAATGAAAGATGTTGCAAAAACGGGGAAAATGTATTCCTTTTGTTAGCTTTTTCTCTTATGTGACACAGACGAAGTTGCGTGGGTCAGCTAGTCATTGATAAAGATAAAACGCATCAAAACATAACATTATTTTGCAATACTTTAACTGACAGTGTCCAACAGTGTCCATTATTTTCCAATACTCTAACTGACGGACTAAATAGATTTGCGATTCTTTGATACTGTCGTCATACCTATTTTATGAGTCTGTTCAAGGTCCAAGGTGTAAAAATACACGTCTTTTATTATGGCCTAAACACAGTTTTCACGATAACAAAGAGCATTTTTCCACTTTTCTACTTTGATATACCTATATGATGAAAGCCTGGAAGTCATTCACTCAGTAAAGGGTAAAGTTTGAGAACTTGCAAATCCTTTCGTCATTGTTTGAAGATTATAGTTATGTATGTTATCACATACTTAACTCCTAATTCTTTTTAATAAAACAGCGCTGTTACGCTCTTAAATTAATGTCATTTTAATTCCAAACCAATATTTTCATCCCCCTTCAACCAATCATGCTTATCTTCAATCTAAAGAGTCACCCATGCTCTTTCTTAATAAAACAATTATTATTCGTTACACGATGTTTGCCGATGTTTCCCGATGTTACCCGATGTTTTGGCTGCGTCGCATATATTAGCATGACATTATGTTTGGGGCAGACGGACGGACGGACAGATATAATATGTATGTGTAATTAGACTTTACAGGATGGAAATACGTCAACGTATAAAAGATTCCCACGTATTCAATGTATTATCACTGCCTCCTAAGATACGGGATCTTCCTAGTTTGGGAGTCAGGGCTCAAATTTTGTATTGACTGTACTGTACTCATCTCTCGCACACAACTTCTGTTTGCTATTTTTTCTGTACCCTAGTGACTGTTGTGTACTTTAAATATGTGTCAAACTTGTATTATCCTAATAAAGACTTATTATTATTATTCAGAACCCCCACCATAGAAAATCCTTTAATATACAGGCTGTCTGGCAACAAATGGTTAACCTTGAAATGGTCCATAGCAGAACCTATGGCCATTCAGAAAGAAAAAAAACAAAATAAAAAACTATCTTACAAAAAAATTTCAACCACAGGCATGAGCCTGCATGGCATGAATGGGGGGCCATATTATTTTTTTGCTTCAGTAAGTTTTCTCCTTGTCTACATTAATAGCAATAACGACACTATTTAAGCAGATACAATTATGAATTGTACCATTATCAAATCTACTTGAAACCGACATTATTCTAAAATTATTGTATAAAAAAATGTATGCATACATGAGTGACCACTCATGTATGCATACATTTTTTTTTACCCAAGATGTTTTAACTTTGTTTAAAAATTAATTCATACTAATTTTCCAAAATAAATGAACTTGCTTACAGGTACTACAGATAGATTTTGTTTCGTATTTTTTTCTATATGGCCATAATTTAAAAAAAAAAAAAAAGTTTGGCCGCTGAGAGAATGCGTTCCTGACGTCTGTCAGTTGGTACAAAAATTTAGCGCGAAATTATAACATTTATTGATAATTGATTTAATGATATCGTTTTTAATAATATAATTTGTTAAAAGTGCAAAACGGGTAATAATAGTTAAGTTATATAAGCAATAAGTTATCTATAATCACCAATAATACTAAAACTCGCGACCTGTCAGGAACGCATTCTCTCAGCGGCCGAACTTTTATAAGCCATTTCAAGGTTATTCATTAATTACCGGACACCCTGTTTAAAATTAAAAAGTCACAGTATTTGTTATCGAACTGCTCCGAAACGCCTCAATGATTTTTTTGTGTATATTTGCTAGGTTGTAGGCTATTTTTTATTTCCCTACTACGTGGACAAGGTCGCGGACAAAAGCTACTACTATACAAAAATATATAATTTTTCATTGGTTATTTAAAAACAGTGCATTCAGACATCACTTCATAAGGTTTTACTCAAATCTGTAGATTCCAGCTTAACGGTTTACTCTAACCGGACCACCGGACCGGACCGGTTTGAGTTTACTCAAACTCAATTTAAGTAGTACTTATATATTTACCAGATGCTCAAAAGTGACGTTTGGCCATACGAAATTTAAAATTTCGAAGCTGCTCATATGTTAAGCAGCCCTTAAATTTTGAGTGACGTTTCAGTATTCGGGGGTTAGACTTTTGAATGTCAGAAAAACAAAGAAAGCGAAGCTACAGTCTTCACATAGTAAGTATAATAACTTGTGAAAGTACTGTGGTTGCCCATTCCAAAGCGTTGATCTCTATGGAGAAGAATGAGCAAGAAACTCCATGGACTCATGGTAAGCACAGCTTTGTGTCAACTCGAGCCATTTGGGTTTTTTTCAATGATATTATTTGGCACACGCGATAAGTGCACACAGTATAAAAAATAAAAAAACAAAATAGTACCATAGTAATGGCATCTCAAACTGACTGCTGTTTGATATTCTGATGCAATGTTTACGTGTGCTAATAAGACATATGCACGTAATTTTATCAACCCAAGAAAAGTATTAAAAGTTAAGTTCAATTACTGCTTGTCGCACAAAAATAATATTAAACTCCTGCAATTTTCTACGACATCGACAGTTCAAACGTCGTGACGTCATTATCCACAATCTACCTTGTTTACATTTAATTTTTTTGGCCTTAATAAAATAACTTTACTAATTGTATGTGTTTTATTCGAGTAAAAATTGCAATAACAATATAATAAAGTTTTAGTGAAACTTTAAGCACTTTTTAATTAAAAGTGTTTTCTGACACAATGAACTTTGACGTCAAGACCGGCGTTATCGAGGACGATGCGTTTTGAGAGTGCGTTCCGTTTCACAAAAAACATGCTACATAAAGAAGTAAATTGTAAAATAAGTGATGTATTAGAAATTTAAACATGTGTACCACAATGTTTTTATGAATAAAAAGACACACATTTTTAATATTTTTCATAAATAAAAATAGTTTTGAATTTCATGCATATTCCCTATTGCTACGAGCTTTTACTATTACATACAACACCAACGTAATCTATTTCCCTCACAAATTAAAACTAAAACACAGAAAAGAATTACAGAAATACGGAAAAAATTACCAAAACAATTAAGGGTGCGTTTCCACTAATGCGTAATTTATGTAGAAACGCGGCGCGGCACAAATCCAATTACGCACTCGACGCGATGGCTGATAAGCACAGTATGCTGTTCATCCACGCTAGTTAGCAACCAGCTTACATTTGGACGAGTAATTGAGTAGTTACCCTGTTGTAATTTCTAGGAAAAATATGACTTAAAGATGTGAAAATTTATTTGAGAGTTGTCACAACCAAAGATAGAATCAAAACATACATTTTTTAAATTAGTATTTTCTTCTTCAGCTTATCAGAGAGGTTTAATAGCTATAGAATAGTTTACATTTACAACATCCACCCTCAATTAAAACTCTCTAGACAAAAAAATAGCACATTATCAAAACCTATGCTAAATCCAAACCAGCTACACATCTCTTATGTGCAATACGCCCTAACGGTTTTGTTAACATATCAGCAAAATTCAAATCTGATCTGACGAATTTAATATCTATAATACCGTCAGATACCTTCTCCCGTATAAAGTGATATCTTGTATCTATATGTTTCGTTCGCTCGTGATGGACAGGGTTATGCACTAAACTTTGTGCACTCTGACTGTCGTTGAACAAAGTAACAGTATCGGACTTACCAGTTATTTCCGATACAAATCGTCTTAGGTAACACGCCTCTTTAGCCGCAGCGGTTAGTGCCATATACTCCGCCTCAGTAGATGACAGAGCAGTCGTTTGCTGCTTTTTAGCCTGCCACATTACAGGACCTCCAGCCAGCATAAAATAGTAGCCAGTATATGACTTTCGGTCCATGCTACAGTTAGCCCAATCTGCATCCGTGTATCCCATAAGGTACTCTCCAGTCTTTCTGTAAGTAAGAGCATAATCTATTGTACCTCTCAAATATTGCAACACTCTCTTTAGTTCAAGCCAATGTTCTTTATTGAACTTTGTGTTGAACTGACTGAGATAGCTCGTCACAAATGCTATGTCAGGACGAGTGTTTACTGCCAAAAACATAAGGGATCCAACTAAACTTTGAAATGGATACTCGTCTTCTCCATTTCCAGTACTCAGCTTCTTCAGGCTTGATGGTGTCTCAACCGTCTTGCACATATCCATACCATATTTTTTCAGCAAACTTAAAATGAATGTTCTTTGACTAATTTTTACTTTACCATCGTCGCTTCTATGGATATTTAATCCGAGATAATATTTTAATTCTCCCAGATCTTTTATTGAAAAAATATTTTTCAAAACATGTTTGACAGTGTCAAATGTTATTTCATTTTGGTAAAAGACAATAATGTCATCGACAAAAACTGCCAATAAGACCAACTCTTTACCAATAAGTTTCTTATACACGCATGGTTCGGAAGGAGTTTTTTTCAAAACCTAACTTCAACAGTGTTGTATCCAACATCCTGTTCCATACTCGTGGTGCTTGTTTGAGCCCGTATAAGGATTTCTGCAGCAGACAAACTTGAACTTCTTGTCCTTTCTTTACGAAACCTTGAGGTTGTTCCATAAATACTTCCTCTTCAAGATCTCCATTTAGAAAAGCTGTATCAACATCCAAGTGTCTCATTTGTAGATCCATTTCTACAGATAAAGCAAACAATGTACGGAGTGAAGAATGACGAACTACAGGGGCAAACGTTTCAGTGTAGTCAACACCTTCGTCTTGTCTGAAACCTTTAACCACTAGTCTTGCCTTATACTTCATAATATTTCCGTCAGCATTCATCTTTAACTTGTAGACCCATTTACAAGGTATGACCTTCTTATTTCCATTGGGTCGGTCAACAAGCTTCCAGGTTTTTAATTTTAACAAAGAATTGTATTCATCTGTCATTGCCAAAAGCCATCTATCAGCATCATTTGCATTCACTGCCTCGAGATAATTCTTCGGTTCAATAATCTCTTCAGCAAATACCTTAGAGGTAAAGAAATCCGGTTGTTTACGAATCCTAGTAGGATATCTACTTACTTGCTGATCCACAGCTGGCTCTATCCGTTCAGGACTTGTAGGATCCTCTGATTCTGCTGAATTATAATCATTTTCATCATCACTACACATAGAATTATTTTCTTGACGAACTTCATTCTCATCCTGCTGCTGCTCATTGATCAAAATGACTGGTTCCGTTTTCACAGATTCAACAGCATTATCTTTTAATTGTGAAAAATGATTTTCAAAAAATGTTACATCTCTTGACTTCTGGATGTTTCTTGGATTTGAAGAATCCCTGAAATAATAACCATTTGGATCTTCTGAGTATCCAACAAAGATTACTTCTTTAGTCTTCAGATCTAGTTTCTTCCGTTGACAAGCCGGAACTTGTATAAGTGCTCTACACCCAAACACACGCAAATGGGTCAAATCACCCTTATTGCCATTCCATTTTTCAAATGGTGTTTTTTCTTTCTAGAACCCGATGTGGTGACCTATTTTTCAAGTATACAGCAGTCTTTATCTTCCCAGTACGCTTTGGATAGCGAACTCTGAGCTAGCATGGACCGTGCTTTTTCCACGATGGAACGATTGGTCCTTTCTGCTACTCCATTTGATTGAGGGCTATAACCTACTGTAGTCTCATGCGTCACTCCTTTCGTAGCTAAGTAATCCGCAAGCTCTTTATTGACATACTCCTTTCCGCAGTCAGTTCTCAATCTCTTGATTTTAGCGCCGGTTTGTCTTTCCACTAATGCTTGGAAAATACAAAATGTATCTTTAACTTGTGCTTTAGAAGCAATAAAGTAAGGATAAATCATCCGCGAAAAATCATCTATGAAAATAAGAACATACTTATTACCTTGGAATGATGTCTCAGACATTGGTCCACATAAATCTGAGTGGATCAACTCTAGCTTTGAGATAGCTTTCTTGTATGCAGTCGTCTTGAAAGGTTTTCTCGCCTGCTTGCCTTCAACACAGGCAACGCAACTCGATTTATCTATTTCAGTATAATCTATACCTACGTGAGAATTCTTTAATTGGTTCATACCATCATCATCTGCCTAGCCTTTTCCCAACTATGTTGGGGTCGGCTTCCAGTCTAACCGGATGCAGCTGAATACCAGTATTTTACATGGAGCGACTGCCTATCTGACCTCCACAACCCAGTTAGTACTGGTAATTGGGTCATACCAATGCGACATAAGTGACCTAACCGTTTGTGCCATAACAGGTACCTGCTCAACGTGTCAGAGTGCACCTCGTACGCCACATTTTGGAGGGAATTAGTTGTACAATCGAGAGTGTACAGTCCACCACTAGCCGAACCATGTAGAATCGCCTCACCTTCAAAAGAAAAATCATTATCTTTATAAAAACTACAACCATTCTTATCAAAAAGTACTACAAAACCTTTGTCTACGACTTTCTCGACAGAAATCAAATTATTAGTAAGTTTAGGTACATACGCTACATCTTTGATGCTATTTACCACATTACACACAGTGTTAATAGATATGTCACCAATACCACCACAGTCGATCTTCTCACCATTGGCAACAGTAACAGTGCTACCTTCTAATGGTTTGATGTCCTTGAACCAATCTCGTCTAGGAGTCATGTGTTTTGATGCACCAGAATCAATAAACCACTTATTTATCTCCAAACACGAAGAACCAAGAGCACTAAAAGTAGTCTCTTAGTCTGATGAACTAACGCCTTTCTTTACCTTATTGCGTAGAGGGCAATCAGGCCGTTTGTGTCCAGGTTTGTTACATTCATAGCATACAATAGGTTTCTTCTTCTTTGTTTTATGAACATCAATTTCAGATCGATTTTTCAGTTGAAAAGCTGCAACACTTTCTGTGGAGTCAACCTTTGACATTTCATTCAGTAGCTTCCTTTTAACTAGCTCGGTACTTACTTCTACATTGCTATTCTCCAATGCCATTATTAGAGGCTCGTATTTCGAAGAAAGACCTCCTAATAAAATCGCAGCAATGGAAGCATCTTCAATTACCTTGCCGATGTCAGCCAAATCTTGTGCAGTACTCAAAACAGCGTTAATGTACATTTCAATATTTTGAAATTCATTCAGCGAGAGCCTATATAACTTTCTCTCTAAAGCCAACCTTCTGCCCATGCCTTTATCTTCATAAGCATCTTGC
This sequence comes from Xestia xanthographa, assembly GCA_905147715.2. Lineage (NCBI taxonomy): Eukaryota > Metazoa > Arthropoda > Insecta > Lepidoptera > Noctuidae > Xestia > Xestia xanthographa. The sequence goes on from LR990664.1 coordinate 4,548,920, forward strand.
AATGCCTTCCAGCCTTCTAGAGCAGACTTTGCACTCCTAATATGCGTTATTGCAGAGCCATCTACTGTTAAGCATATTTTTGCTAATGCTCTCTTATCATTTCGAGATTTTACCTGTTCAGAGGTGGCATCTCCTTCATCGTACCCATTTATTGTGCACCACAAATCTTCATGAATTAAGTAGTTCCTCATTTTGAACTTCCACGAAAGGTACCCGTCTCTATTAGATAGGAGAAGCGAGGGTATTGATGATGATGACCATCTGATCGCTACAGAATCACCACTGGACTTCTCAAAAAAAAAAATCTTCGAAAAATATTCAACCACACAAAATAATCTTTTACACACTATTTGTAATAAGATTCACTGTATTTCCTATGAGCGATTTTCGTGCTGATAACGTGTTGTAATTTCTAGGAAAAATATGACTTAAAGATGTGAAAATTTATTTGAGAGTTGTCACAACCAAAGATAGAATCAAAACATACATTTTTTAAATTAGTATTTTCTTCTTCAGCTTATCAGAGAGGTTTAATAGCTATAGAATAGTTTACATTTACAACATACCCAACATTTGCAAGAGTTGATTTATACATTTTTGACATCATCATCATCTGCCTAGCCTTTTCCCAACTATATTGGGGTCGGCTTCCAGTTTTACCGGATGCAGCTGAATATCAGTATTTTACATGGAGCGACTGCCTATCTGACCTCCACAACCCAGTTAGTACTGGGTAATACGATACCCCTTGGTAAGACTGGTTGTCAGACTTTTTGGGCCACTGACTACCTAACGACTGTCAAAGATCTACAATTGACAGGCGGGACCAACGGCTTAACGTGCTTTCCGAGGCACGGAGGAAACTTGGTATGTAATGGGTGGTCACCCATCCACAGACCAACCTAGGCAAGCACGGCTTAACCTAACGATCGACCCGAGCGGCTGTTATTATTTTGCCACGAGCTCCTACGATACATTTTTGACAGTAGAAATAATATGCGACCATTGAGCTATCACTACTAGGTATAGAGAATCACAGCGCGAACAATATCTGTGCGCAGTGCGGGGCGCGCGGGGGGCGGCTAACCCCGTATATATAATCTGTGGCGAGCAAGTGACTGAGTGAACTGCAGCCGGCTGACAGCAGTTGAACGGAGCACAGATTTTGTTCGCGCTGTCTTCTGTATACGTAGTAGATTACTACTACGCTCAATGTATGCGACAGTTAGGTATTGCATTACCTTGCCTTTTTAAAAACAATAAACGAAATACTCAGTTTCGGTGCTGAGTCAGGTGATGAGTGATGTGACGGATGATGGTTTAACGATCAATCAGATCCAGAGCCATAAGCTTTGGCTTGTTTGCGATCATCAAAACCTTAATCGCCAAAACAACATCATCAAAAAGCGTGTTCTATTTCACTTTTCCTAAATCCTTGTGACCGATATTGTTCCTGCGTCACATCGGACCACAACCGTCGTGGAAGTATTTTATTATCTGTGCCGTCGTGGCACAATATAATCTATATTTTTGCGTAATCTGTGTAAACGCACTCTAGGCGCCACTCTCTCTCTCTCTCTCACCGACGCCCTTTGACGTGTGCACATTTCAGCAATCCTTGTAACCACTTAAAAACTATTATTATCAATACAGTCCTACAATATCGCAGCAAGTGTCCGTGTGGTGTCGGACGTAAAGAATAACACCATCCCATATCTTCCCGTGGGTGTCGTAAGAGGCGACTAAGGGACTTACCAGAGAATGGGCAGCAGCGCTCTCTGTGTCTTATGTAAGAACTGCACTCACTGCGATCGCCAACCCACTTGCCAAGCGTGGCGATTATGGCAAAACCCCCCCATGAATAGCGCAACAAAGAAATGGCCCCTAGTGCCCGGCAGCCCGTCTACCCTCGACTACGGCAGCGGTCGAGGCTACGGCGTGGCAAGGGGTGCGAAGAATCTCCGGAAGGGATCCGGCTGCCAATACCAACGACTGGACCTGGCAACATATAACACGCGCACACTCCGGACCGACGAGAAGATAGCGGAACTAGAAGAGGAATTGAGCAGGCTGCGATGGAGTATTGTGGGATTATCTGAAGTCCGAAGAGAGGGGGAGGACACGATAATCCTGAAATCCGGTAACCTGCTCTATTTCCAAGAGGGTGACCGGCAGTCCCAGGGTGGTGTTGGGTTTATCGTCCACAAGTCCCTTGTGAACAACGTGGTGAAGATCGAGAGTGTGTCGACCAGGGTGGCGTACCTTATACTCAGAATATCTTCAAGATATTCGCTGAAGGTCATACAGGTCTACGCCCCGACCTCGGCACACCCCGACGACGAAGTGGAGACCATGTATGAGGATATATCTAAAGCCATGCATGGTTCCAAAACTCACTTCACAGTTGTCATGGGGGACTTCAACGCGAAACTGGGCAAACGAGACGGGGATGAGCTGCAGGTGGGGCAATTTGGAGTTGGACATCGGAATCGCCGGGGTCACCAACTGGCTAGTTTTATGGAGAAGGAGGGCCTCTATATGATGAACTCCTTCTTCAGAAAGCGTGAGCACAGGAAGTGGACCTGGCAGAGCCCCGATGGTGCAACTAGAAATGAGATCGACTTCATCATGTCAACCAAGAAGCAAATGTTCAATGATGTCTCTGTGATCAATTCGGTGAAAACCGGGAGCGATCACCGCATGGTAAGAGGCACATTGAACATCAATATCAAGCTTGAAAGGTATCGACTGATGAAGTCTACGCTCCGTCCAGCACAGATCCAAATCCAAAACCCCGAGAGCTTTCAGCTTGATTTCCAGAACCGTTTCGAGTGCCTAGGAAGCTCAGTGGACGAATACAACGATGGGTTCGTGGAAACTGTCCATACGACCGGGTCTAAGTTCTTCAAGGCGCGTCGTACAGATCAGAACAAGAGGCTCTCCGATCACACTCTCAAGCTCATGAAGGAGCGGCGTGAGATGATCCTGCAGTCTTCAGACGAGGCGTGTAAGTACCGGCAGCTCAATAGACGGATCTCTAAATCCTTGAAGAGCGACCTCCGCCGCTTTAATACCGAGCGTATTAAAGACGCGATTGAGCGGAATGAAGGCTCCAAGGTATTTGCAAGGGATCTGGCTATTGGGCAGAGCCAGCTCACGAAACTGAAGACCGACGATGGTAGGATCTTATCCGCCAAACCGGAGCTTCTGAGGGAGATCGAGAGCTTCTATGGACAGTTGTACACGTCAACCAGTAAACCCGTCGTAGATCTAGCCAACGACCCAAGAGCTAGACTGACCCGACACTATACCGAAGACATCCCGGACGTCAGCCTGTACGAGATTAGGATGGCTCTGAAGCAGCTCAAAAACAACAAGGCACCGGGTGATGACGGAATTACGGCCGAACTCCTGAAGGCGGGTGGAAAACCGGTACTTAAGGCCCTTCAGAAGCTGTTTAATTCCGTCATACTTGAGGGAAAAACGCCACAGGCATGGTGCAGGGGTGTGGTGGTGCTCTTCTTCAAAAAGGGTGACAATGCCCGGCTGAAGAATTATAGGCCCATCTCACTTCTAAGCCATGTCTACAAGTTGTTTTCTAGAGTCATCACGAATCGTCTCGCGCGCAGGTATGACGATTTCCAGCCACTCGAACAAGCCGGTTTCCGAAAAGGCTTTAGCACCGTGGACCACATACATACGCTGCGGCAAGTTATACAGAAGACAGAAGAGTATAACCTGCCTCTCTGTTTAGCATTTGTGGACTACGAGAAAGCCTTCGATTCGATCGAGACCTGGGCTGTACTGCAGTCTCTCCAACGGTGCCAAATCGATTATCGGTACATCGAGGTGTTGAAGTGTTTGTACAAAAACGCCACCATGTCAGTCCGACTTCAGGACCAAGCCTCGAAACCTATCCTTCTGCAGCGAGGTGTGAGACAGGGAGACGTCATATCTCCGAAACTGTTCACCGCTGCACTGGAGGATGTCTTCAAGGTTCTGGACTGGAGAGGACTAGGCATCAACGTCAATGGCGAGTTTATCACTCACCTTCGGTTTGCCGATGATATAGTGGTAATGGCTGAGACCATGGAGGACCTCAGTACAATGCTCGATGACCTCAGTAGAGCTTCCGGAAGAGTGGGTCTAAAAATGAACATGGACAAGACTAAGGTCATGTTGAATGCCCATGTCACACCCACTCCTATCAAGATCGGAGACTCTACTCTCGAAGTTGTAGACGATTATGTGTACCTGGGAGAAACGGTCCAGTTAGGTAGGTCTAACTTCGAGAAAGAGGTCAATCGTCGAATCCGACTCGGTTGGGCAGCGTTCGGGAAATTGCGCGGTATCTTCTCGTCCAACCTACCGCAGTGTCTCAAGACGAAAGTCTATGACCAGTGTGTGTTGCCAGTGATTACATACGGGACCGAAACGTGGTCGCTCACAATGGGCCTCATCAGAAAGCTTAAGGTCACCCAAAGGGCAATGGAGAGGGCTATGCTCGGAGTTTCCTTGCGCGATCGAATCAGAAATGAAGACATCCGCAAGAGAACAAAGGTTACCGACGTAGCCCGAAGAATTGCCAAACTTAAGTGGCAGTGGGCAGGGCACATTGCTCGCAGAACGGATGGCCGATGGGGCCGAAAAGTTCTGGAGTGGCGACCGCGAACCGGAAGACGTTGCGTTGGAAGGCCTCCCACTAGGTGGACCGATGACCTGGTGAAGGTTGCAGGAATCCGCTGGATGCGAGTCGCACGGGACCGGTCAATGTGGCGACACTTGGGGGAGGCCTATGTCCAGCAGTGGACGTCTTTCGAAATGATGATGTGCCTTTATACATCTTAGTTCAAACTAAAGCGCAAATACATTGTAATAAAACTCACACACATTTAAATACTCGTACTGTATAAATAGGTCATCCATAAAAGCTGGTTCTTTATCTCAAAGTTTCTGAAGGTTGCTAATACGGAAACATAAAAACTTATCGCACACAAATCGATGTATTTCAAACAGTGGTGTCAAACTGGTGACAATAAGCGGCCATCTTAAAAACATACGATTCCAATTTCAAATGTAGCGTGCGAGGTACGGCTGGGAGAAAGTACTGATGTGTCTTTTACTCAAAAAACTAAATGATAGTGGAAGAGGTTCTCTGGACGTGTGCTTACCTATTTTTATATTGTTTTTGAGTTTAAATGGATTGATAGGCTCATTAGACTGGTGGATTTTCTTTCACGTAGGTAGGGATAAAAGGTAATTATTTTCGTAATCTATCAAATTAAAAGTTGAAGATGTTCTAATTGAAACAAGTTGAAAAGCACAAATCAAACCATTCACCAAACAAAACCAAATGACACTCCAACAAAATCTAAACAATTAAATACCACTAATTAGCTCAATCAAAAGCAAATTGATGTCTCACCAAACATTTTAGACACACGAAATTCAAAATGAACCATAATAAATTAAATGATGAACAATAAATTAATGATAAACTACGGAAAAGCTTTTGTAACCGAAGTACTATTTATTGTGTAGCGAACCGTAATTGGCATTTAAATGATATAATATTTGATCATTTTCATTTAATTATTCGTGTGATAGACAGATATTGATTGATTGCTTAATTCCAGTAATACGATAATTGTTTGCACCATTATTTTATTGCGAACCATTTTAATTTACTGTCCATTATGGGTGATCGTTTAAAAATTAATTGGAAAATGGAGTATTCAATTGGTATTAAGCTTAAATAAATTATCATTAATGTAGCTTTAATGTGCGCGGCTTTTAAATGCTGATATTTGTACGTTTATTTACTTCCATCATCATCTGCTTAGCCTTTTCCCAACTAAGTTGGGGTCGGCTTCCAGTCTAACCGGATACAGCTGAATACCTGTATTTTACATGGAGCGACTGCCTGTCTGACCTCCACAACCCAGTTAGTACTGGGTAATACGATATCCCTTGGTAAGACTGGTTGTCAGACTTTTTGGGTCACTGACTACCTGTAACGACTGTCAAAGATCTACAAATGACAGCCGGGACCAACGTTTATTTACTTCCCGTAGCTCAAATTTTGAATGAGTTGATGATGTAACATAAGTGTAAAATTAAAAATCAAATGAAATCTTCTACAATTTCTAACTGAAATAAATAGGATCAGTAATTTCTTGGTGCCATACCCAAGAGGGAGTGTCCAATGACACCTCGCTGTTTTGAAATAAGAATGCCGCGTTCGCAATTTGAAACTACGAATTACATGTTTAAAAAACGTAGGGAGCCGTATTTTTCTTTTTTGCTTATATTGAATGCTACGATATTCATACATCTGTATAGCAAAATTTTATTTCAAAATGGTCTTTATACGCCTCTAAATAAAGTGTTACTTTTTTCAGGGGGCGGTAAAACTAAATTGGTCGAATTACACAAAGCCGTTTATTTTTCCTTTTGTTGAGTATTAACGCGTCGATTTGGGCGTTAAGTTCCTTTTTTGAAAAATGAATAGGTAAATAGTGTTGGGTCAGATTACAAAGCTTCTAAATCATAGATATTTAGTCGATTATAGACTTAGTAATACTATTCTAATGGCTTTAACAATAAGGTTGATTTTGGAGGTCATCATTGATATTTAGAAATGAATTGTAACTCAGAAGTTCTTTTATGGAGTCGTTGATTGAAATTAGAAACGAATCACTTTATATTTTAAAACGTATTAAAGTGTGTTTTTTGTTCGGCGTTTTATATTTTTTGAAGATCATGAGAAGAATTGTGTTACAATTTCTTGGTTTCGAATCACATTTAAGTAGCCAATCATGTTTTATAAAAGTTAACAGGATTTTTAACGAACTTTTAGCTTTATGTTCTTCTGTTGTTTATGCTATAGGATGTACCTCCTCTTTAACATAGTGCTATATCTACCAACTTTAGGTATATCTGACTATAATGGTCAACGGTTTCACGAACACAATCCTTTTGGCGCTTTCTGAGCGCTTTTAGAGAAAAGGTTAACAACATTTAAACACATCAAAAAAAGACACAAAAATTACAAATATGTAGTTTCTTCATCTTCAGACTAGTTTTTGTCTGCTACATGGTTCGTGTCAAGTTTCTTGTTGTACCTAACATCAAACATACCCTTTGAAATTCGAAATAGCTTTCTACATCAGTAAAATAATTTTTGAAATCAGATCTATGTAGATCCAAAATCACATCCTGATTCAGGTACGAACTTGACCTCATTATAACATTCAAATAAAGAACAAGGAAAAGAAAATACATTATTCAAATAACGGTTAATAAAGAAATAGTGATGTAACTTATTACTTTTAATTTACCATTACAATAGTGATGTTCAGTATAAATCCGTTACGGCCGATAGTCGATTAATAGACACGTATAATTAGTTGCCTAGCATTAGGGACATTAGAAGTGACATGTCAATGTCAGGGGTGACAATGTCACCTTTAGTATAGTTAATTGTTCTGTCAGTGACATCTGCTGGTTTTTTTTCTTTTTTATTGAAGTTGTAGATAGGAATACGTTTTATTGTTTTAACATTAATTTTGTTGGTTTTGAGAAATGGATTTTTTTATGTAATGAAATATTATAGTCGAGTGCAATAGACATAAAATACCCAAAAGGTGGAACACAGTTTATAGTGGTCCGATTTTTCATGGGACTTTTTTTTTTGAGTTTCTGGAGGAGTGGAGAAGAAAGTTAAAAAAAAAATTTCGCTGCTCGCGACTTTTTTTTTTTTTTTAATTTTCATTGAATAATTTTTTTTTTCGTTTATGAATAACTTCAAATTCGACGAATTCATATTGTAGCGTAATAGTGTGACCTACGTGCATCCATTAAATGCTAATTTAGTCTGTTTCTTTGTTCATTGTAGTATTTGTAGTCGATGTAATGCAATAATTCAAGTATTTTTGAAAATGTCCTATTTTCTGCAATTATTTTTAAAAAATTTGAATTTGAAGACCAAGACTTCTTTTGAAATTCGTAACTGATACTTTTTCGCAGATAATTGGATGTAAAAATATTCAAGAAAACCATGTTTACGAGTAAAGTGACTAAAAATGTGTTCACAATTATCAGGAAATCGTCTATATAAAAGTAAAGAAGGCCATTTTTCTCAAAATATTTCTATGATGGTCAACGTAAATATTATCCTCAAAATATCCTTATATGTCTGATATCCATTGATAACAAAAACTAAAAATAAAAATTGGTGGTACTCGATAAAGGTTGATTATTGCTGACAAAGGTGTAATGGGGCCGCTGGTAAATTTACAAAAATTATCGTAATTATAACGTAACCATTTCTCACGATTTCTATCTGAGATAAGTTGCAAGCTTGGGTCTCTGCGCGCAATTTAATATCAATACCGATACCGATACCACTCCCACTTCTTAGCGATACTCGTAGAGGCCCTTTTGTCATGATTTACTTTTTCAGCAGTAACCAATATTTAACAAGTATCCTTAAATATTTATCTAGTTCTTATACCTCGTTAGATAGCTTATAAAATGAGGATTATGAAAATAATTTGCAGTTGTTTGAGTTTCATAGCAGTATTTTGAAAAAAAAATTATTTCATTAACATACACGATTTTCTAACATTTCCGAATGAATTTTAAGTCACTACACTCATGAAAGTGGTATTCATTAATACTTTCTGATCCAGTTATCTGTGAAAAAGCATCAGTTACCAATTTGAAAAGAAATTTAAGTCTTAAAATTCGATATTTTAGAAATAATTGCAGAAAATAGAAAATTTTCAAAAATACTTGAAATATACATTAAATCGACAACAATGAGCAAAGAAACAGACCAAATTAGCGTTTAATGGATGCACGTAGGTCACACTATTACGCTACAATATGAATTCGCCGAATTCGAAGTTATTCATAAACGAAAAAAAAATATTTCAATGAAAATTAAAAAAAAAAAAAGTTGCGAGCGTCGAAATTTTCTTTTTTAACTTTCTTCTCCACCCCTCTAGGAACTCAATAAAAAAAGTCCCACGAAAATCCGACCACTATAAACTGTGTTCCACCTTATTGTCTTATTGCACTCGACTATTAGGCTTAAGTCAAAGACGTTTAATGACAACGCCTTAACTTCGAAATTAAAAAACATGATTTTTTTCAAACAAACTGTAAAGCATGAAGCTGTTTACTAAATATAACAGCATTTATTTATAAATGCTGTTACATGGTTTACTAACCTTAGGTATAATTTGCACTAATTCTCACACATGATGAGTACACGGTTTGGGTTGATCGTTTTCTATGGAAAAAAATGGCCAGAAACTCTATGGTTACTTACTCTTTTAAAAGTATTTGGTTTTTACAATATTGCGTAAATACTTCAATATAGACCAGTGTGGGCCTCATAGTAAGTTGGTACCAGCAGGTTTCCTAACAAAAACGTAAGATATTATAGAAAAAGGTCAACAAACCGACAATTCAATTTACGTCAAATATTCGAAATATCCTTTTTAAATATTGACTGCAATATGTAGATATCCCTCTGGCCCATGCCTGATGCGGGAAATAAGCCTGAACACCTCTACTTGTCATCAATGCAAATAGGTGACAAGCTAAAGAGTAGAAGACTGAATTAACTTAGTATAGAAAGTGTTAGACGGAAGAAAACCGAAAACCTACTCAATCGATACAGCACGGCACTACGTGAGGACGCTATGTGGAACATCACTAATCTTTGCTGGATTGACATTCAATGATTTTGGCGGTAAAAGCAATGATATTCTAACAAACAGATATGTTATACCTACAAAACCACCGAAAAAAGTGTGCCGCGGGGGAGAGCCAGCTCACATACACGCAGTGACGCAGAATAAAGGAAAAACAGGCAAATTGACACGTTTTCGAGTCTTCACGATTGCGCGCTCATATCTGTTTAATTAAATATCATTGGGTAAAAGTGTCTCCAGTGCAATGCGGTAAAAGTGAACTGAAATAAATGATTAAAACTTCTTTTAATTTTGTTCAATGTTACCTTTGGACATTGACTCAGCACTCGGCCTGGCTGACGCGCGGCCCAGTTAAAAGAATGATTTGGTTGCATCTTACACGCATAGGACACATAGACTTTGTATAATAGTGTGTGTTAAGAAATAAGTAGTATATAAGCAGAACATTTTGTAAATAAATCAGATTTGAATTTTATATTCTTGTCTCATTACCCCTCACTGTGGCCAAGACACCTTTAGCCATCTCTGATCAGTCTCGTGAGTCTGCGGGACTGGCAGTGAGTGTACCCTTCCCGAACCTGGTATTCCTGTCTACTATCCGTCTGTAACCTTAGGTCGCATGGTGCAGACATCCTGAACTTATTTATATATTTATTTATCACACACTAGGTATATGGTAGGTTAGGGCTGTAGGGCTTATAGGGCTTAGGGTCGTAGGGACTGTTAGGCTTGTAGGTCTTCGTAGGTTCCTTTAACTTATCATATATTTTCATGTACCGTCACACCCTTGACAGTATTGCGGCCTTACGTGACGTTTGTTAAGGGTGGACGTACATTTTGGTCCTTCGAGCCTTTGAATCACGCGGTCCCCTTGCCCACTGTAGGGATATACGTTGACAGACTGACACTTCGGAGAACTGAGGGCTGGTGTACTCAACAAAGCATCAGTTTTCAGTAATCTGAAGTACATTGTACTAGGGTATTCTGTCGGAAAGCCTCTCGTTGCGGATCGGTCACTGGCCTCCCACAAGCGGGTCTCACCAGCTGATTGAGAAGTCGCACAGATATAACAAGAGCGCAGATACCACTAGTACTGACTTAACTATTAGAGTAGGGTAGGGCGTCAGGGAAGAAGAAAGAAGAGCACTATGGAGATACAGGAAGTTAACGAACTAATCAGGAGCCAGGAAGCGGATTACAACGAGATCAAAAGGGTATTGACAAACATAAAAAAGGACTCGCCCACAAGAAAAACAGAAAAATACATCAACGAAAGAAAGAAAACCTTAGACCAAGTTTTTCAGCGAGTTCAAGGAAACCACTTAAGACTACAGGAACAGGAGGTGTTATCAACTCATAAATATATTACTACAAACTACTTTGGCAACATTAAAAAATGTTACGACGAAGGGATAAAGTACCTTCAAGAGTGCGAAGAAAGGCTACAACATGTGCAAAGTGTCTATGAACCACGATTATTAGACGAAGATGAAGATAAGGACGGAGTCAGTAGCCCAAAACTGTTTATACAGCTATTCCGAATGTCGCAGATAGCTAAGAAAATAACTCAGGCTAAGGAATCCGTTATACAAAACAAGCCTATATGGCATTTACAAACACTACTACAAACTTTACAAAAACAATGGCTAGAAATCGAAGAAACTCACATCGGACTACTAATGGCCGAAAGTACACTGGACAACAGCTACTTCAGAGACAATTGTTTCGAAAACACTCAGAAAGATTACGATATTACTACGGAGTTATTGGAAGAAAGAATCTTTCAAATCTCAGACGAAAAAGTGATTACGACTAAATCCTCAGGGAAACTTCCACGAATAAGTATTCCCATATTCACGGGGGACTATGACTCTTGGAATACATTCCAAGACTTATTCAGAAAAATAATTCACGAAGATAAATCAATTTCTTCAACAGAAAAAATGCAGTACCTAAAAACACACGTAAAAGGCGACGCAGCAAGATTAATACGTCATTTAACCATAAGCGAAATAAATTATGAAACTGCTTGGAAGTTGCTGACGCAGAGATATGAAGACGAGCGCATGATTGCTACTAAGTTTATTGACAAATTAATAGATTTACCTAAAATGCAACGACCAAATGCAGCACAATTACGAGATATGCATGACACTATAAATGAATGTCTTGAGGCACTAAAAAATCAACGCTTAGACACATCGTCTTGGGGCCCTCTATTGATAAGAATAGTCAGTAGAAAATGGGATGAAGAAACAAATACGAAGTATGAAGATCAACTGCAAAACCGAAATAAAATACAATCCTTTGACGAGATGATGAAATTCATGGAAAACCGTTTCAATTGCCTTAAATCTTTTGACGGATCTACATCATATACTAACAGACAACTATCACGGGATAAACAAACAACAGAAAAATATAAGCGCTGTTGGTTTTGTCAAAAAAATGATCATATTATTCATCACTGCCCTAGTTTCAAGGCGTTATGCGTCAACGATCGATACAAGGCCGTCGTGCAAAAAAGAATGTGCAAACGTTGCTTAAATCACGATGACCAGAAACAATGTGTCAGTACAGTTTATAAACAATGTGAAATTTGTCAACATAAGGGACACAACGCATTATTGCATCAATCTAGGCCGTTTCAAAACAATGAGAACGCTGAAAAATACATACCAAAAAATACAAGTACAGAGAAGACACAAAATATAACGACATCGAACTTATCTGCTACTAACACTGACTCAAAAAATACAACTTTACTAGCTACTGCCATAGTAAGAACTACCTCGTTTGATGGTATGCCACAGTTGCTGAGAGTATTATGTGATCAGGGATCAGAAGCGTCATTTTGCACAGAAGAAGTAGCACAATTGTTGTCTTACCCACGTCAAAAAATCCAAGCCGAAATAAAAGGTATCGGAGATGAAAAACCAAAAACGTCAAACTACACAATCAACATTACTCTACAACCAAGACACTCTAGCGATTACAAACTGCCAGTAACGCTAATAGTACTACCAAAACTAACAAGTTCATTACCAAGGAATGATTTACAACAATTACAAGAAAAAATGTTGGATAACGTACTTATAGCAGACCCAACTTATTATAAAAAGGGCCCAATTGACATAATATTAGGTGCCCAAGAATATAGCAGAATATTACTACAGGGTTTCGAAAGACTAAGGGACGGAATTATCGCTCAGAACACAGAGTTAGGGTGGATTTTATCCGGATTTTATCCCAATGAAACGAAGAATGGAGTAAAAATACTGAGTATGGTGGCTTGCACCGAAGATGTACGACAACTTACCAAATTTTGGGAATTAGAAGAAATTCCACAAAACTACAAACTTACACAAGACGACCAGACCTGTGAAAACTACTATAAAGAAACAACAATAAGAAACCCAGACGGAACCTATACGGTACGACTTCCTTTACAGGATTCAAACTTGAACGGCGAATCACGCAGAAAAGCCGCTGCACGACTACTACAACTAGAACGACAGTTCGCAAAAAATGAAAATTTACGACAACAATACATTGACTTCATGAATGAATACTTACATATGGGTCATATGAGAAAAGTAGATACAACGAACTACAACTCAGGAAAATACTACATACCACATCAGGCAGTAATTAAGGAAGATTCGCAAACTACAAAATTACGCGTAGTTTTTGATGCGAGCAGTAAAAGCAGCACAAAAATGAGTCTTAATGACAATATTTATAAAGGACAACGATTACAACAAGACTTATCCACTATACTTCTACGATGGCAAAAACAAAAGTTTGCCTTTATGGCGGATATTATGAAAATGTACCGTTTTATAAAAATTAATGAATTAGACTTAGCACATCAAAGGATACTATGGAGATTTTCTCCCAACCAATTAAAAACCATACAAAGTGGACAACCCTTGAAGAAAAATAAAACATTATCCACTTTAGATCCATTTATAGACGAGGATGGACTACTAAGAGTTGGAGGCATATTACAAAACTCCGATTTGCCCTACAATCAAAAACATCCAATACTTATACTTTATAACCATCATGTAACGTCATTAATTATACAAGACGCACATTTAAAAACGTTGCATGGTGGCCACAAATTGACTTTGGCTTATCTACGACAAACATACTGGATCATTAGTGACAATGCAACAAACTTCGTTGGAGCAGCCAATTTCTTTCATCAAGAAACATTACTAATCACGCAAACGCGGCAATTTCAACACGCAATAACACAGTGGCATTTTATTCCTCCATCATCGCCACATTTTGGGGGCATTTGGGAAGCTGGCGTAAAGTCAGTGAAACATCATTTACGTCGAGTAATCGGGGATTCGACACTGACATACGAGGAAATGACAACCTTTATCCACCAAATTGAAGCATGCTTGAATTCAAGACCATTGTGTGCGCAAACCGAAAATATTAATGACAACACAATATTAACTCCAAGCCATTTTCTTATTGGACGAGAAGCAGTAGGAATAGCAGACCCGATCGAAAACATTAATACTGACCTAGAAAACAGATGGAAACAGATTCAAAAGATGAAAAAAGATTTTTGGAACAGTTGGACAAAAGATTATCTACATCAACTTCAGCAAAGATACAAATGGAAACAAGCACATGAAAATGCTAAAATTGGAACTTCAGTACTAATAAAAGATGACAATATAAATCCAAGCAAATGGCCATTAGCAAAAATCACGGAAGTTCACCCGGGAGATGATGGTGTAGTTAGAGTAGTAACTCTTCAAAAATCAACAGGCGCTTGTCTTAAAAGATCAATTCACACGTTGATCCCTGTGAAACAAAGAAATTGGTACAATGAGCACAGATAGGCAAACGTCTACGCAATGTAACATATCAACAACCACAATAAACAAAAAAGGTATACGATCACCGAAAAGCTGGATTAAGGGTTTACTAGTACACACAATAATTATTCTATTAATTGGCACCGTGTCGACTACGCCCACATACACATTAAAAAGTTTAAAACCAGGACTATATGTAGAAGACATAGGAACCACAACCATTAATCGAGGAACGTTCAGAATTGAAACGGATTACGAGAGAGGAAGCTTGGAACTAGACCAGAAAAAGATCGAAAAAATAACAACACAATTTCAACAACTTTGCAAGGATACTCAATACATCATAGATGAAACGCATTGCAACGAATTTTATCACCATTTAAACGAAGAAAAAACGAAATTTGAGACAACAAAGGAATACCTAACAGAGATAAAGAAAAATAGGAAGAAACGAGGTTTTTTGGGACAACTTTTAACATCGGTGTTCGGAGTTAATGATGAAGTATACAGAAACATAGATACATTAAATAACAATCAGCAGAAGCTTATAGACGCTGCTAATCATCAAACAAAGATAATGATATCTACCATCGCAGGTGTAAACCAAACTGAAGAACAAATCCAGAAAAAGTTAGAGAAATTCCAAGCAAAACTAAATGAAGCAATATCGTTCATGAATACCCACAATGTTTGGTATAAATCGATTGACAAAAATCACATCAAGATACAAGTAATGCAAACCTACGAGTTAGCAAACAATTTTATAAATGAAATTATGGACTACTATAAAGGATTACTTGAAATTTATTCACAAAAAGCAACTATATACAGTATACTAACACCAAAACACATCAGCAACATAATAAAAACGGCTAATCAAAAACTACCATCAAATTTAAAAATTATTCAGAGTCAAATAATACACACTGAGATGAATGTAAATACTACGCACATAAGAGTGTACGCTTACTTCCCAATACACGATATAACAAAGTACACTCTGATACACGTAACGCCAATTCCAGAGAGAAAAACAGATGGATCATACGAGTGCTTAACTATTCAGCAGTCATTCATGGGTTTCGATTACAACAACGAGCGTTACTTTGAACTAAATCAAGAAGAATTTAAAGACTGTCTTCATAGTAATACAGAGTTTGTCTGCTATCCTGTAGCTGTCAAGAACATGCAATTAAATAAAAATTGCATAGTTGAACAACTCTTTAGAACAGAGAACTACACCCATACTCAATGCACGTCAAAGACCTACAAAATATCGACTGATGTTGTATGGAAGCAATTATACATGCAAAATACTTGGCTCTTCATTACAACAAAACCGCTTGCCATATCGATTGTGTGTGACGGTCAAAGAAAAGAAATTACTATTCAAGATGTCGGAGTTCTACATATCTCCGAGAATTGTATCATTAAAACACTTAACAACATACTTGCTGCAAGACGAACAACAACTATAACAGTACTAGCTTCTTATTTTAAAACAACGAACTTCTCCCTTAATACGCAGATCCTACCATCAAATATAAAAGATATATCCAAAGAAGAATTAGTTTTAGACAAGTCAAAAGGAGTTTTCGACCATTTAGCCACATCCGAAATAAACTTACAAACTCAGCTAGATAACACGATTTGGAAACAAATAGAGTCTCATACATACATCACTAGCATCAGTACTTCACTTGTTATTATAAGTTTAGCATGTGTTCTAATTTATTTCGGTCCACAGGTATTGAATAAACTTCGAGCCACCATTGCAGCAAGAAGGAAAACTGCGCCACCTGTGCAGCAACCAACGATATGCACACCACACACGCAACCAACACAACAGCGGTACGGCATACCACACAGCGGGCCCACTCAGTCACAACAAATCGAAGCTGAACAAGGCCAGGCCAGACCTTACGAGACCATCGAGCTGTACCAACTGGAGTCCCGTTCCTGAGAGTCGCCAGAATGTTCAATGTTACCTTTGGACATTGACTCAGCACTCGGCCTGGCTGACGCGCGGCCCAGTTAAAAGAATGATTTGGTTGCATCTTACACGCATAGGACACATAGACTTTGTATAATAGTGTGTGTTAAGAAATAAGTAGTATATAAGCAGAACATTTTGTAAATAAATCAGATTTGAATTTTATATTCTTGTCTCATTACCCCTCACTGTGGCCAAGACACCTTTAGCCATCTCTGATCAGTCTCGTGAGTCTGCGGGACTGGCAGTGAGTGTACCCTTCCCGAACCTGGTATTCCTGTCTACTATCCGTCTGTAACCTTAGGTCGCATGGTGCAGACATCCTGAACTTATTTATATATTTATTTATCACACACTAGGTATATGGTAGGTTAGGGCTGTAGGGCTTATAGGGCTTAGGGTCGTAGGGACTGTTAGGCTTGTAGGTCTTCGTAGGTTCCTTTAACTTATCATATATTTTCATGTACCGTCACACCCTTGACAGTATTGCGGCCTTACGTGACGTTTGTTAAGGGTGGACGTACATTTTTACCTACTTATTTTTATCTACTTATAAAAGTTACCTGTTCAGTTTCAGCTGACGATGGTCAAACGTTGCTGCCCGCTTCTCTGTCCGTAATCTGGATATATTCGAGTGAATCGGTTTCTTCACGGGCTTTCTTTCGGGCCAAACGGAAAATATTTACACGCCAAATATACAGAAGTAATTGCCTAGTGGTATCCCTGTCGAACTGTTAAGTCATAGGTCTTGATTTCGAACCCAAGACCTTTGACTTTTCGGATTCATTATGCGTATGGTATAATTTTCACTTGCTTCGGTGAAGGAAAACATCGTGAGAAGACCAGCATGCTTGGGAGATATTTCTTGACGGCATGTAAAGCCAAGTCAGAGGCCCATGGGTGGCATAATTTAAAAACTCTGACACCAGGTTAAGCACTATAGTTTGCGCCAGATAAGTAGGAAATAAAGGTCATTAACCCGCATCATCATCATTCATCATATAATATTCCCACTGCTGGGACACGGCCTCCTCTCTATGAGAGGGAATGGGCTATAATCCACCACGCGGGCCCAGTGCGGATTGGTAGATGTCACATGTCTTCGAAATTTTGGTTCTAGGACATGCCGGTTTCCTCACGATGTTTTCCTTCACCGTTTTGAGAGCAGCGGTGATGAAATAAATTGCACAAAGTTATGCGCCTGTCTGGATTCGAACCCACGACTTACTTACTGTTCGTAAGTCGGGGCCGCCACCACTGGGCCACCGCTGCTCTCACCCGCATACAATTATTCAAATACATAATTCCGAAAACAGAAATAATGACATAAACTTGTCCCGAAACGACCTTTATCGTGATCCTTGTCTTCTTAATAAAATCGATTCATAATGTATTGTCGGGGTACCTACGCAGAGAAATTAAGGAAAGAGCAGTTATCTGGCGCAGACTATAACCACATGATAAAGAAGAAGAGGCTAGAAGCTAAACACGAGCCTAACACTATAAGTTTGCCAATGGTGTCGATTCTGTTATGCACAAACTAAACTTAATTTAGGCTATTGCTATCTTTTACTAAAAGGCAGTGCGAGAAAAGGACGGCTATAGCTATGAACTAAGTTATAGATGTCAAACTAATTTATGCCTTGCGCTTCACCGTATTTTTAGTCGACATGTTTTTTCGTGCACTTTTCATTTGTATAGAAATATTAGTTCCAACTAAATTTGACAGCTCTAAATTACGTCCGTCTCTTTCTCGTTGTATTAGAGAGAAAAAGATAGCAATAGCCTAAATTAAGTTTAGTTTGTGCATAACAGAATCGACACCAATGACAGAAAAATGTTAATTTGCCTCACATTCCACTAACATTAATACACATTTTATCTTCAAGTGAATGGATGGCCGATTTTTAACAATTAATGCTCAAGGGCCGTGGACATAGGACATTAATTCTGTCGCCCCTCTTAGTGCTACGGCTTGGTATGTGAGGTGTATGTGCGTACGGGTAGTAGGGACTTGGGACAAAATAGTGCAGAGTTAATGATATGACACATTTTTTTTTTAAATTGGGGAAAAGTTTAAAAATCCTTTGTTGACGTCTAGCATGTGTGCGTTCACCAACGGCGCGTACACCGATTACATAAGACCTTCTCAACAAACTTACAATACTGGCCGGAAGTGACGATGTAGTGGTACTAATTTAAAATACTGTCACTCGCTAACAGATCGTTGTATCCGCCACACATACTGATTGATTTGTAAAATTTGCCTATATTTTTTAAAATTAAATTCTATGTTCATAAATAGAACGTTCAAATTATATTCCAGGCTTATTAAAATCCCAAAAATGAAATGTATTTCTCTAAGAACATTTTTCTTTAAAGGATTAATTGTTCTAGTTAATTCTTTCTAATGTTCGATGGGCTGTATTTTAATATACTCTAAGTCTCTGGATTCTGCTGCTGCGGCCCCCATAAGGTCATCGATACACCTTGTTTCCTAGTTTCTTCAGTTGTCATTCCAGAATCACCATTGTATAATTATCACTTTCTCCGGTGAAGGAAAACATCGTGAGTACACCATACCTTTTATTTTTTCGGATGGGAAATCATCAAATGACCCCTCCCGCTCTGGGCGGAGTGGAAGGGCGTGTCAGGCTTTTACTGACTAAAACCCATCCATGTTCCTTCATCGCCCTTTGTGTTCCGGGGCCACGGTATCTCTTTCGAACAGTCCCGCAGCCCCGAAGAAAGCATGCCTGAGAGATATTTCTCGACGGTTTAAAAACTGACACCAGGTTAGGCTCTAACCACACGATGAAGAAGAATTCCAGAATCCTTTCATTCATCCTGAATAAGAGGACACTGGTGTCAATTCTGTTGTGCACAAACTAAACTTAATTTAGGCTATGGCTATCTTTTACTAAAAGGCAGTGCGCGAAAAGGACGGCTATAGCTATAAACTAAGTAAGAGATGTCAAACTAGTTTATGCCTTGCGCTTCACTGTGTTTTTAGTCGACATATTTTACGTGCACCCTTCATTTGTATGGAAATATTAGTTCCAACTAAATTTGACAGCTCTAAATGAGGTCCGTCTTTTTCTCGTGTTATAGAGAAAAATATAGCAATAGCCTAAATTAAGTTTAGTTTGTGCACAACAGAATCGACACCACTGTAAAAACTTTTGCCCAAGTCCAAACTCTACAAAGCGGCATGATATAATTTATCAGTTAAAACTAAATGAATAAAGCAGTTGCCAGTGGTCAAAACACTCCGTATCTAATTGTAATTTTATTTAAATGGCAACACCGGCGGGGGAGCGTGGCCCACATTAGGGGATGATATTTCAAACGGTGGAGATACGCATCTTTGCTTGCCCCTCGATGTGTGCGCGTGATGATATTTTAATATTAGTTAGTTTTTGGTAAGCCGTTTTTTTTAGATGTGGTTGTTAATGTTCAACTGAGTAATGGGATTAGTCGATTAATAGATTGTGAAATTGGCCGTGTGGTATCCGGAAGAGTAGAATAGAACCAACCCATTACACTCATGGGTGTCGTGTAAGGCGACTAATGTCTGAGGCAGAACACCTTGCGCCTCCGTAGACCAGAGAATGGGCAGCAGCGTTTTCTGTTAATTTTCATCACTGCGATCTCCAATCCGCCTGCCAAGCGTGGAGATTACGGCAAATTCCTCCCATCATGGGAGAGGCTTATGTCCAGTAGTGTACGTTATGGGCTGTTGTAGTAGATTGTGAAATCGACTAATATTGTATTGAATTTTGCTTGGGCGCTTACGCATTACCCACCTGCTGATTGGCTTATCTTTTTACCTAGGCAACTGGGCTTATCCTAGTTGTAAATATCCCTCTGTGCCTATTAGCTTTGTTTTGTGCTAGCTCTTGCTGATATGGAGGGAAGTGAACATCATGTTTTTCCTACTCCTCCGCTATTCTTTGCTGATTAATTTCGTCGTGGGATCCAAGACAGTGTAATTGTTTCTCTGGCATTTCGTCGAGCTTCATTGTCTTGAGAAGGAATAGGCCGGAATCCACACAGACCTATAAGTTGGTCGATAACGCCAGTCTCCACATTTTTAGTTCAAGGACCTGTCGGTTTTTTTTGGATGTTTGTGTGTGTGTCTTAGTTGCCATGGCTTATTTAAATGAATTATTTTGAATTGTATTTTTTTTTGTGTGTTTTTGCTGTAGACACTTTTAACGTGACGTCACATCTTGCTACATTGTTCCCACATAATATACCATCTCATCATGAATGATGTAACCAAGATTTTGTAACAATATTCTGATTTAAAAGAGTGTCCATGGAGTTTCTTGCCCGTTCTTCTCCATAGAGATCTACGCTAGGGAATGGGCAACTACAGTACTTTCACAGTTGTTATGTCTTGTGACTGGGACTTGAGTAGCTACATTTAATTTTCATCTTTGTTTCGACAATTCAAAGTGCCTGTAACTGGCTTACTTGAAATAAATGCTTTGATTTTGTGATGATGTATATTTCTATGTATGCTCAGAATGCTGTGATGGATACTTGTTACCGTTTGTGCGTCAGTTTCCCTTCTACCCTAAAGGGTAGAAGGGAAACTGACGCACAAACGGTAAAAACACGGTACTTATAAATAAGTCAAGGGCGTTTTCGTTCCTGCTGTATAGCTGGTATAGCCAAGAAAACAAAAGAAGAAGAGCGTAGAAAAGTCACTAACAGAAACAAAACATTCCTAAAAAAAATCGGAGCAGTCTTCAGGGATTGCCGATAGAAGTGAAAACAAAAAGTACACAGGCCCAGCCCCAGTCGTAGCACTGGTTATGCCCCGCGCATGCCTATGTGGTGCTACGCCGTAGCGGATGCTACGAGTGCTACGAACGGCTACGAAGCGTGACCGCACGTTACGCTACGTGACGATGAATTCAATGTTTTTCCTTCACCCAAAAAGTGCTCAACGCGCCTAAAGAAGTTTTCACTTCAAAAATATTCTGAAAATAATACCACACATCTGAACATATTATACCTTTGGGCTGATATACCTTCTAGCTGATCGGACGAAGCCCCAATTCGGAGGTAGCTACGAACATTAATCTTTGCTCAAAGCCAACGTTAATAACGTTACTCTGACTGCGCTACACTCGCGTTTTTTGTTACCGTTCGCTGCGGAGTACTGGGGCACTTTTTAATTCTTTTGACGCTCGTTCGGGAGGCGTGTGTATTGAGGAGGTTTTACACTGGATTGGGAGAGGAGGCAAGCTCAAGCAGGAGGGCAGGAGGGTTCAAGCTTATCATCGGCATCCTGCCCTTGTACCATGTTACTTGGGTACGCAACATCAATTCTGACTGACCATCCACTTTCATTTTGACAACCCGAATGACAAAGCGGTAGTGAGGCTGCCTTACATACTTAGGGTCCCAGGTTCGAATCACGGTAGGAGCAAATGTTTGTGTGATGAGCATGGACATATTTTGTTTCTGAGTCATGGATGCTTATAAGTATGTATTTACAAACAAAAAAGTGTATATTATGTAGTATATCAACTATTTGGTGTCCACGGCACAAGCCTCGTTGCTTATTGTGGCACTAGATGGCGTTGTGTGTAATGTCCAGCGATATTTGATTTATTTAAATTCTCCTCCGTCAACCGTCACGCTGTCATTTACTACTTTATATTTCATATCATTCCTCACACAATCTATCCATCGTTTCTTTGGCGTTCCTCTCCCTCTCCATCCATTTACCTATAAGGCACACCCACATGTGTGATTTGAGCCTCCTCATCGAATACCCATACTAAGAACAGTCGATTCCCTTTCATCTTTGCTGTAACTGGCGCAACTTTGTAACATTCTCTACTCATTCTTTACTTTATCCATTCTTCACACCATACATCCACCCAACATCTTATCATGCAATCTTTTTTTTTATCCATCTTCTTCATGTTCAAGCTCATCTATACTAATATTATAAAGAGGTAACATTTGTTTGTAAGTTCGTATGTTTGTAAGTTTGTATGTAGGGGGTAATCTCCGGAAGTAATGAACCGATTTCAATAATTCTTTCACCTTTAGAAAGCTACATTCACCTTGAGTAACATAGGCTATATTTTATCCCCGTACTCCCACGGGAACGGGAACTACGCGGTTGAAACTGCGGGACGTCCGCTAGTATCAAATACAGTGAAAATTAGGGATGATTTGATAAGCCCTTATGATCATATTCTAATCAGAGTCTGCTCAGTTGATACTGAGCAGCTTTTAAATACTTCTGACGTTCTGACGAGCTTCTGGCGTTATTTCGCAAACTAATGTTAGTATTATCAAGGCTGATTGTATTACTGTAACCGTAACAGTAACTGGGTTGTGTAAGTCAGATAGGCAGACGCTACAACAACAACAACGAAACAAGAACAACAGCCCATAACGTCCACTGCTGGACATAATCCTCTCCCATGATGAGAGGAATTTGCCGTCCGCAAATCTCCAGGCTTGGCAGGCAGATTGGAGATCGCAGTGATGAAAGACTAACAGAAAACGCTGCTGCCAATTCTCAGGTCTACGGAGGCGCAAGGTGTTCTGCCTCAGACATTAGTCACCTTATACGACACCCGTGAGTGTAATGGGTTGGTTCTATTCTACTTTGCCGGATACCACACGGCATGGCACGGCAGTCGCTATAACTAAAATGAAATTCCTGATATTTGTATTTTCGATTCAAAACTCGACGTAGGTATCATTTACACCCCGCGCTAGTGCTAGGGCCTCCAGCTAGACTGGAAGGTCTGGAAGCCTAACATTATCATCATCATCATCATCAGCCTATTAAGCAGCCTGTGATACAGGATTATCCTAGTACAGGCATCATACATTATTATACCTGCATTGTTAGTTTTTAGATTCATAATGTATTTTATTTACCTTTTAAGATTCTGAATAAAGATTTTATTATTATTATTTATGTTCCCACTGCTGGGACACAGGCCTCCTTTCTATGAGAGGGAGGGTATGGGTATGAGAGGGAGGGTATGGGCTATAATCCACCACGCGGGCCCAGTGCGGATTGGTAGATGCCACATGTCTTCGAATTTTTTGGTTCTAGGACATGCCGGTTTCCTCACGATGTTTTCCTTCACCATTTTGAGAGCAGTGGTGATGAAATAAATGACACAAAGTAATGCGCCTGTCTGGGTTCGAACCCACGACTTACTGTTCGTAAGTCAGGGCCGCCACCACTGGGCCACCGCACCGCTGCTTTTAGTCGGGGCCGCCACCACTGAGCCACCGCTGCTTTTAGTCGGGGCCGCCACCACTGCGCCACCGCTGCTCTCTCTACGAAGCCTAACATAGAGGTATGAAAAAGGCTGGCTAGATGATTGTGATATTTAAAAGCAAATCTGTTTGACATTCAAAATTTATTACTGTATCATAAATATTCATAAACTTTATTATAGACAAGCAAAATCCAAGCCTGGCTAGTGAGAAAGCATCTTCATTTACTAAATATGAACCAGTGATGAGAAAAATCTATCGATAAAATGAATAATTATATTCCGTGACCATCTAAAAGTTGTTCTTTATTTTCTCCTGTTTATGGTATTTTAGGAACATAACAGTTAAGTAGGTCATATTAAAATGTTCTTAACAATGTTTTAAGTATATTCTAAAATATATTATACTGCTTAGTTAGTTGAAACTTTTCATCTATAGTAATTAAAGCTTTGAGCTCTTCCTTTTCTTTCTTTTATACCTAATCACCAGTGATAGGAATAGGTAGTGCTTATTAGCCTAAACTTCGAAGAAGAACAGAGAAAAGAATCGGAGACTTCCTTAGACTATATTTTATTATGCGACCACGGCGAGTTTTTTTTTGTAAATTCTAAGAGTGGATAACTAAATGCGCAGCCATAAAAGTCCGCCCATTTTACTTTCGGTGCAATAAAGATTAAATGATGTTTTTAAAGTTTAAGCACTAAGTGTGTTACTAAACAATGTGACCCGGCTATTAGGTATTTTAGAATTTTGCAAATTTTGAAATATACTTTAGAAATATATTTTAGTAAGATAAAATCCAAATACCTTTTGTTTTTGAAATGATAAATCACTTGAACTTTAGAAATTTCAACAAACGTGGCCGAGAGCGAGCTAGAAAGTAGATATTTACTTCAAAACGTGTACGGCTCCTTGACAAAGATAGCGTATCATAGTTTTATGATGAAGAAGTCGTTTCCAAAATGTTCTTAAAAAGAAAACTTTCAGAAATTTTGATGTTTGTAACGACTGTGTTATGTTATGTCTAGTCGCAAACTTTAGGTAAACATAGACCAATGACTTATTCCAAATAACATAAATTTTTGATGTACTTACGTGATGTCCCGGAAAAAAATATAGTCTAAGGAAGTCTCCGATTCTTGTCTCTGTTCTTCGAAGTTTAGGCTAATAAGCACTACCTATTCCTATCACTGCTAATCACTTAACTACTTGTACATAACATGAGTAGTTGTTTAAATAGTATTCCTGTTGAATGAAAACTTTAATCACAAAATGCTTTAATATTCCAACCTAATTTCAATATTTCAAAATAAAAAAATCTATCGATACGCACTCACCGCCACGTCCCATCCCTATAAGCCGAGGTATTTTCGCATCAAGCCAGCACGAGCCATCGTATATCATTTTTATCATTTTTATTCAATCCTTTGCCGAAACCGTACTTTTAGGCGAACTCTTTTAATTCATTTTACAATGATAACTGCGGACTGGCTGCTTTTTTTTTGTTCAACATATATTACTTTGGACTGAGTCTATGGCTTCGGTGTCGGGTTACTCTCGGTGCGGATCGAGTATTTGGTATTGATATAAAGGGTATAAAAAACCTCTTAACGAAGGCGAACGGTACTTGTTTTTCCTGTCATTGCGATCATTATTTTGTTCTACACCATACCTGGAACCTTCTAGTTACGGAGATGTTGGGGGTTAATGTTTCTACATTTTGACAGGTTTTTTTTTAATACAAGTTTTTAATGTAAGATTTTTGCTTTAAACACCTCCACGACCCCCGTACTATTTAATCCATCAATCAATACAAAGTTTTGAGTGCGTTACATTGAGTTTTACCACAAAACATGATTTTTCACCCCACAAAAAAAGCCGTTTCCCAGCAAGAATTTTTGCGTAAAGTTACTTTGTTTGATGTACAGAATGCTTGGTTGACGGCTTCGTGATGAAGTTGTTTACACTCTATAAAAAGTGCAGAATTATTCTTTTGGCGCTTCAATGAAAGTGTATCCAAAAAACTAGAATGTGGTGTTAGTTCTATTACATGGGACCTAAACGTCCTAAACATAACTGGTGAAATGTGGGTGTACTAATAGGGACACGTCTGTCTAACCCTTCTGGTATTACAGGCGTGATGTTAAGTGTTGTTATTTTGCTGTAAAATTCAAGTCAAATCACGAGTTTTTAGCACTTCAATCTATCTCAATCTATATCACAAACAACCTATGTAATATTTGGCGTCCAAAAAAAGAAGAAAGACTCTGTCTATCACTATCACCACATATTATAAAACAAAGTCGCCCGCTGCGACTGTCCCTATGTATGCTTAGATCTTCAAAACTACGCAGCAGATTTTGATGCGGGTTGTTTTAATAGATTGAGTGATTCAAGAAGAAGGTGTTAGTATATATCACAAACAGCCTAATGTAATATTTGACGTCCAAAAGATTTGTCTAGTATTTGCGTTGTGCGTGTTTCAGTTTCATGTTTTTGAGAAGTATTCCTTACCCTTATAAAATTTTGACAATCCATAGGAATTCTTAAATTAATTGGGAAATCCGTTAGAATCCTCCAAAAGAGGTTTAAAAAAAAATTAAATTATTAAACATTTTGAAAACCTTTATGAGCGCCCTTACAGCAGTACACAAATCTTTAGGAATCTCTAAATCAGTACGAAAACCCATATCAACCCCTAAAACATTTTAAAAACGAATTCAATAAAAAACAAAATTCAAGTAAAAAAAATGAGAATTCATTTTAAAGATTTTGAAACCCCTTAGGAACCCCCAATACAATCTAAAACCTTATTTAAAAACTTAGAACTTTAAACTTAAAACTTAACTTACTTTTCCCATTAAAAAAAACATTATCCTAAAGTTTGTTTGTGGTCGCCCCTGAGTAAACGCTTCACCCACTCACGTCACACCTTCGTTACGCTACGGATATACACTACTCTCAGCCTATTTTTAATAAAAGATGACTTTTGATTTTCAGTGCCGAACGCGCCAACCGCAACAGCAACACCCATCCGACGTAAATATCAGTTATGCAGTCATTAGCCGTACTCCTGTATTTATGGGCCGCGCTGACGCCTATACCCGACTGCCATACACGTCGGTTGTACCCCACACGGCTGCTATACACGTCGACGTCCATACACGTTAGGTTTTAGCGAGAGAAATGTTTTTTGATTAGTCGATTTTCTGCCTTGTCGTCGAGATCATAAAGGTGTGTGTTTGGGCGTGTGTGATTGTGATTTATTGAGTATATTGTTAGGTTTTTTTAAGTAAACGCGACTACAGGAGCTAAATTAGCAACTCTGTTTGTGGTGGTTCAAACTTCTTTTGAAATACTGTTAGAATAAAGTGCTAATCAGCTTGCACTACAACGTGGTTGTTACGTCAGTCACTGCGGGCCGAACAGTGCGAAATGAGTGTTTTTTTGCGATTTACAAAAAATCTATTGATCGGACTATGAAAATAAAACACTATGACGCTAATATGTTGCTTGTAGAATTATTTACCAAAAAAAACAGAATGATTGCATGTATTTTAGTATGGTTTTTAACTTGTTAAAATAATTTTTTAGAGATAAGTTCGTTATTTTTTTTATCGAGTAAATTTAGTTGTATTATGTTTTTAAAACACTATCGTACTAGCATATATCCTGAAGAATAGCATATATTTTTCTGGTTTTGTTTATAGCAGTGATCGTATGCTTTTTTTGCATTATAAAACTCGCGTTTAGCTCCTGTAGTCCCCTTAACAAGGTTTTTGGTATGTTCAAAGAACAGCGCAAACATAGTGGTCTTTCACCGACGTAACTTTCCACTACTATGTAGGAGCTCGTGCTTAAATAATAACAGTCACTCGGGTCGATCTTTAGGTTAAGCCGTGCTTGCCTAGGTTGGTCCGTAGATGGATGACCACCCATTACATTCCAAGTTTCCTTCGTGCCTCGGAAAGCACGTTAAGCTGTTGGTCCCGGCTGTCATTTGTAGGTCTTTGACAGTCGTCACAGGTAAGCCCGAAAGTTGAACAATCAGTCTGACTAAGGGGTATCGTATTACCCTGTACTCTTGTTCTGGAGGTCAGATAGACAGTCGCTCCATGTAAAATATTAGTACTCAGCTGCATCCGGTTAGACTGAAAGCCGACCCCAACATAGTTCGCCCTTCATATTTTTAAAGAAACAAAAGTATTTTTTGAACTCACACAGGACAAACAGAAACAAAAAGATTGAATAGAAATGACAAAATTGTATAAAAAAGTAAACAAGAGAAAAAAAACAATCAAAATGGTCCTGTGCAAGACCAAAAGGCTCCTATCTCAGCAAGGTGCTGTGACATTAAAAAAAAAAAAGTCACATCGCTGGTATTCTGATAGGGCCCAAAATAGGGCCCTATTTGTAATCTATAAATCTAATATTATAGCAAATCCCATCATGTTTTGCTAAATCTTAACAAAAACAACTATCATCTTCAAATACTACCCTAAGTACAAAATCTTCCTTATCCCAATACAAAAAAAAATATCCCCGATCCCTCATAATCGACTGCAGACAAACACAAAAATAATACTAATACTTCTAGAAAACAATGGCACCCATCATAGTAGCGACTACAGACGCAATGCAAAAAAAATCGTCTGTATACTACAATAGCTCCCGACTACGGCCGACAAAGGATCCGATCAGAATAAAGATAACATCATATTTTTCGTGCTGGCAAGTTTTTGGGTGGGCTAGGTTATGAGAGGTTGCGATTTCATTCTGTTTCAACAATATAACACATATTGCCGACGTTAAAAACACCTAAGTTTAAAGTTTAAAATATGATGCCTAAAAGTGATCCCGATATCCTACATCTATACTAATATTATAAAGAGGAAAACTTTGTTTGTTTGTTTGTTTGTAATGAATAGGCTCAAAAACTACTGGACCGATTTAAAAAATTCTTTCACCATTCGAAAGCTACATTATCCACAAGTAACATAGGCTATATTTTATCCCTGTACTCCTACGGGAACGAGAACTACGCGGGTGAAACCGCGGGACGTCCGCTAGTATAAAATAAATAATGACATTCCATTCAGTCACAGATTTGGTGTTGTTATATTATAGTTTGGTAAAAGTTAATTTTATATTATTGATGATAATTTTGTTAGGTATATGCAATTCAGTTGTGATTTTATATTTTGCATAAGCGTTTCTGATCGAGGGTAATGAATTTATTATCAGTTTTTTTATTTATTTCTAAAAGTATTTGCAAAAAACGAATGTTTCCAATAAAACAACAGACAATTGGTGTCGATTCTGTTGTGCACAAACTAAACTTAATTTAGGCTATTGTTATCTTTTACTAAAAGGCAGTGTGAGAAAAGGACGGCTATAGCTATGAACTAAGTTAGAGATGTCAAACTAGTATATGCCTTACGCTTCACCGTGTTTTTAGTAGACATGTATTTACGTGCACCCTTCATTTGTATGGAAATATTAGTTCCAACTAAATTTGACAGCTCTAAATTACGTCCGTCTCTTTCTCTTTTTATTAGAGAGAAAAAAGTTAACAATAGCCCAAATTAAGTTTAGTTTGTGCACAACAGAATCGACACCAATGTGTAATGAAATATTTTAAAATAAATCTAGATTCATAGAAATAACAGTTTACTTAGTCGCCTGTCGCTCCGCTCGCCGCTTCCGCTCATCCCTTCCACCACAAACCGAGGGAGCGTTAAGGGTGCTTCACACGAGTTATTAGCCCTTTTGTGGAGTGCTCTTATATTTCACGCACCGCTGGCGGCAGTCCGTGTGGCGAGGCTTTGTGTTGTATGTCCAGCGGATAAATAAACGGTATTGATGGCTAATGAGAGCAGATTCGAGTACCCGCTGTTGATTTTTTGTGGAAATGTTTTTCTTTTTTTCCTGTTTGATGATGTGGGAATTATTGTGATGTTAAAATTATTTGATTTTCAGCAAAATCCACTTTAATTAGTTTTGTCCAACTATATCTAAATTCGCATTGGCGCATGACTTTGTGTAATTAATTTCATCACCGCTGCTCTCAAACGGTGAAGGAAAACATTGTGAGGAAACTTGCATGTCCTAGAACCAAAAAAAAATCGAAGACATGTGACATCTACCAATCCGCACTGGGCCCGCGTGGTGGATTATAGACCATTCCCTCTCATAGAGAGAAGGCCTGTGTCCCAGCAGTGGGAACATTAATAGGCTGATGATGATGAAGATGAACTATATCTATACACTGTTCTGCTGAAACTTCCGTTGAACTGCTTTGACTGACTTTTCATCTAGGTAAGAAAAAGGGATATTGTATAAATGGAGGTTCCATAGCTTCGTAACAACAAAGGTCACTTCATAGATAAAAAATCAACAGAAATCACTTCATAGATAAAAAATCTGCTACTTAAATATGTATTTATCTGCAATCTAATCGCATAAACCAGAACCGTCTGGTATATTAAACTTAAACGATTTAAAAATCAACTTTTCCACATGACCACTCAAAAAGCACCGAAAATGAAACACAATGGCTTAGAAATAAAACAACCGTATCATATTTTAAAATAACGAAAACAGTTATTGGCCAAAATGGTCCATTGTAAACTAAAAACGGATTAAATTCGGCTAATTTAACAAAACTGGAATCAATGGCGCGTAAAATTGCAAATGTTTGTCTATGCCCGCAAGATGGCCGCTTGACAGTTGGTAGAAGCGCGCCAAAACCCTTTGGGATCTGTCAAAGTAAAGCAGATGGCGGTAATTTGTAATAATAACGATTGGTTGACGATTTCATTGTTATTTATTGTAGTGTGATAATTGTTTGGACAAGATAACTGTATGTGGATGACAATTATTAGATTTACAATACCTTGCTGTGTGTAATAGTCTCGTTTGCTCCTGAAAGGAGTTTACAAGGCTATTTGGTGACAGATGTCTGAAATGGTTGTAGTGTTCTTATTAGTCTTTATCAAACGATGTGGCGGACAACCGCATCTTTGATCCTTTTTATTGAAGGGAAAAATAATACCTAATATGTCTTCATTTTCATAAAGCATATTTTGGAAACATCATTTTTTCACAGACCTCTAGCTCATATAGGTTATTGAACCATACATAATGGATGATCTCTTCTCTCGTCATATCTCTGCTAACGTCAGTTAGCTTTCCATCAGTCGAGGTCGAAATCAAAACCAGACTCATTAGGCAATAAAGCACTCATCATTATTATAGGTATACCATTCTAAACAGATTGGTATATTATTTCAAAATTAATTTAAATCTCCAAAACAAAAACAAACCGTCAACAAATCACAATAAAACACCTATTTTAAAACAAAATAAAATAAAGCATTCACAATTTTTGCTCACACGAGAAAAAACCCAAATTAATTTAGAAAAGCTCTGCTATCAATTACATTGTTAAAAACCATACGCGTGCACACAACCTAGTTATAAATAACGTTACAAATAACGTAACGATAACGATGTGAGTCCGCTTTGAAGTCGTTAATTATGGCTGCCTAAGGCTCCAGTTACGTATTACGCTTGATTTTCAAACTATGTGGGTGGGTTAAGGTGATTTTACACTGTGTGTGCCTCGGGTTGTGTTTATTTATTCGTGAGAGGCAAAAAGAAAATGTAAAATTTCGCGCAAGTCTACAATATATTCTAGAAAATCTATGAGTTTTACAAAAGTCATAATTTTTTGTTAATATTGAATACAGAATAAAAATGATTATAAAGTGTAGAGCAGCCTATTCCCTCTCATAGAGAGGAGGCCATGTGTCCCAGCAGTGGGAACATTATAGCTTGATTATGCTATAAAGTGTAGATGATAGATGTCAAGTATATCGAAGTTAAAAAAAACTTATTTTTAGATACCTAATTGTTCAAATGTAGAATTCAGTCAGTAACTTTTCGTCTCTCGGTTCGGTCAGTCGGCATTCTTACTCCTTGTAATTTATTTTAATAAACTTATTCCATCACTAAGTAAATCAAGTACTTTTTTGCGATTCCCATAACGCCGACACTAGTTAACCGACCTACGTGCGCGAAAGTGATGACATAACGCCGTCAGATAAATCTCGTGAACCTTGCTTTATCTAAGACAAAGAGTCTAAGGTTAGCCTTTAAAATGCAAAGGTTTGGGATTTAACAGTTAGTTACCTAATAGGGTAGATGACACACCAATCAATTGAGATACTTTTTAAGAGCTGTCAAAACGCGGTTCTCTCTTAGATTTTGTATGGCAATAGCACGCTGTGACGTCACTGTTTTGTCAACTCAATGACTCAACTATTTATTGATTTCAAAGCAACTATAAATCTAATTTAGCAATTAATTGAAAATAAATCGGGTTTTCAGGCCCAAAATAATGCTGCGGGTCTGTTCGAAAGAGATACCGTGGCCCCGGAACACAAAGGGCGATGAAGGAACATGGATGGGCTTTAGTCAGTAAAAATCGGACACTCCCTCCTGCTCCGCCCAGAGCGAGAGGAGTCATTTGATGATTTCCCATCCGAAAGAGAAAAAAAAGTCCAAAATAAAGGTTTTTTAGAGATTGGTGTCTTGGAATTATTGTTCTAAGGCGTCATTTATCCTATTACAAATTAATCGTCTGCTATTGAACTTGTAGGGATTGAGTAGACCAGAACGGTCCATGATAGATATAGATGGAAACAGAATATGAACGAAGCCTTCATCCAGAGGTGGATGATCCCTTAAAAAGTTAAGTTTGAAAATATAGAATTGTATTTTTTTATTTTTTTTATTTTACCTTGGTGTAAGTGCAACCGAACCTTTAAATTCTTCAAACATTATTATTTATTATGTTATAATATGTGCTTTAAATTATGTAGATCGTTCATTAGTTCATAAACACTTGATTCTCTTATCTTACGAGTATTACAAGCGTTTGTATCTTAAATATTTACCTGCCTAAGGATCATCTCTCTATGCTTGATCTTTGTTTAATATAATTAACAAAATACGTTATTGCTGCTATCATCATCATCATCATTTCAGCCGAAAGACGTCCACTGCTGGACATAGGCCTCCCCCAACGCCTCGCCACTTTGACCGGTCCCGTGCGACTCGCATCCAGCGGATTCCCGCATCCTTCACCAGGTCACTGCTCCACCTAGTGGGATGCCTTCCAACACAACGTCTTCCGGTTCGCGGTCGTCACTCCAGAACTTTTCGGCCCCATCGGTCATCCGTTCTGCGAGCAATATGCCCTGCCCACTGCCACGTCAGTTTATTGCTTTTTTGCTGCTATGGGTTGGTTGTAATAATGCAGGTTGTAAATTTGAAAAACATACCAAGAAAACAAAAAGTTCTCTCTATGGTTTTCTTCTTTTGAGGCCCTAGCAGAGCGCGCGTCGCGTTGTAAACGTGACGTAAAAACGTCAAATAAAAATTATATACCTACTCGTTTCACAAATATTATATTTTCATAATTTTAAGAATTAAGTATCTATGGATGTTAGTGATTTGTGCTAGTTATAAACAAATTAACTAAAATGCTATGGGATAATTATATTTATGCGTTAAGTTAATAATATATCTAAAGTTAAGATCTACAACGGAGAAAGAGCTCATGGAAAGAATAGGCTTGTGTCCTGAAAAAATCTAATTAGTCCGTCAGTTAGATTATCAAAAAATATTTGACACGTATTTTTTGTTTTGTTACGTAAAGCAAAATTGACGAAGATACTTACGAACGCTTTTAAAATTCTCAATACGTCACGCCTTGGTATAGTTTTTAATGCGTTGTGACGTCACGAGCGACTCCCGAGTTTTGATGCGTTTTACCTATGTCAATATTCATTGATTTAAAAAAAAAAAAAAAACATGTCCATTATTTTCTAATACTCTAACTGACTAACTAGTAACGGACTAAATAGATTTGCAATTTATTGATGGTGGAACAGCGGTGACCCAATGGTGGCGGCCCCGACTTACGAACTTAACTTACGTACTTGTCTTACGAGTCGTGGGTTCGAACCCAGACGGGCACATTACTTTGTGTAATTTATTTCATCACCGCTGCTCTCAAAACGGTGAAGGAAAACATCGTGAGGAAACCGGCATGTCCTAGAACCAAAAAATTCGAAGACATGTGACATCTACCAATCCGCACTGGGCCCGCGTGGTGGATTATAGCCCACTCCCTCTCATAGAGAGGAGGCCTATGTCCCAGCAGTGGGAACATTAATAGGCTGATGATGATGATGATGGTGGAAACTAGCCTATTGGGGGAGGCCTTTGCCCAGCAGTGGGCCAGTACAGGCTAATAAAAAAAAATCGGAGCAGTCTTTGGGGACTGCCGATAGACGTGAAAACAAAAAGTACACAGACTCCTTCCCCAGTCGTAGCACTGGTTATGCCCCGCGCATGCCTAAGTGGTGCTACGCCGTAGCGGATCGCCTACGAGTGCTACGAAACGTGACCGCACGTTACGTCAAGTGACGATGAGTTCAATGTTTTTCCTTCACCCAAAAAGTGCTCAATGCGCCTAATGAAGTTTTCACTTCAAAAAGGTCTGTATTTAAAATTTTATTTCCAAAAATATTCGCCCGGTGTAGTTTGAAGGAGGATAATCTACCGCTGTAGTGCGGTTCAGTAAAATGGAGCATTCGATTCGAATCACCTACAAGTGACCGCACACAGTTATACAGTACAGTATATTTCATGACATTTGACTGCTCAGTAGTGCTCCAGTGACTTGATCTGGCTGTAGTAGAGATGAGGCTGCAAACTTAAGGCGACGACAGGAGCTAAATTAGCAACTCCATTTGTGGTGGTTCAAACTTCGTTTGAAATGCTGTTAGAATAAAGTTCCAATCAGCTTACACTACAAAGTGGTTGTTACGTCAGTCACTGCGGCCAAATAGTGCGAAATGCGTGTTTTTTTGCGATTTACAAAAAATCTATTGTTTGGACTACAAAAATAAAACACTATGATGCTAACATGTTGCTTGTAGAATTATTTGCCAAAAAATCAGAATGGTTGCATGTATTTTAGTATGGTTTTTACTCGTTAAAAGAAATTTGTAGAGATAAGTTCGTGATTTTTTTTATCGAGTAAAATTAGTTGTATTATGTTTTCAAAACACTATCGTACTAGCATATATCTTGAGGAATATCATATATTTTTCTGGTTTTGTTTATTGCAGTGAATCATATGTTTTTTTGCATTATAAAACTCGCGTTTAGCTCCTGTAGTCCCTTAAGAGAATTACTGGCACTTAACAGCCTACACGAGTGTCGGTGGAAGCGCCAGGGTGGCCCGTAAAATTAAAATTTTCTTACATTTTTTTGCAATTAGCAGGTTAATAAAATGTTCGTCTAACGCACCCTGAACAGTCCGATTGAGAGTCAATATTGAGAACAGTGGTTATGAAATAAATAGAGCACGAGGTCCTAGGTTCGATTCCCAGCAGGCCTAGACAAGTTACAAACGTTTCGTATCGATTCTCTTTCTACAATCGTAAACGCCTCGGCGTAAGCGATTGTAGAAAGCGCTAAATTGGTAGCCAAGTTCACGACTGAGTCGAACGGACGTTCTCTAATGTCTGTAGAAAAAACCTACACGTTAGTCTAGGTGAGCGTTCCTACCAAAGAGTTTAGCGATCAACATTGTACAATACCATTCTATTCTATCATTTTGAACAATGTAAACTTGTCTACGAATTTTCTATTCGTTTGTGTTGATCACGTGATTTAACGTCGAGATGATGTCATTCCCGTTCATTTGAATAGTTATCTACTAGCGTTAACGATTGTGTCAACTTGGCTAGGGGTGCAGGTCAGGCAAAGTGTTAATTTGTTTTTACATCAGGAATTCTCCGTCTTTTTCTTCTCGAATCGATGACTCAGATTTTGTCCAACCAGCGGTCCTAAAATGGCCGCTTTAGCAGAGTCCACGCATAATCTTAGTATGAATCACATTTAAAATTTTAAATTCTTAAAATGGACTGTATGATTATGAGTGTAAAGTCCATTTTAAGAATTTAAAATTTTTAACGTTTTTCATATTATGATTCTGCTAAAGCAGCCATTTTAGACCCCCAGTACGTCGCAACCTTAACAGCTCTGTGGTTTGCCCTGGACAGCTAGCACTCGGTAACGCTGAGTAATTCTTTCACCCCACGAAAGTCAAAGTCAAAGTCATTTATTTCGAAACAATATACATTGTGTAGAAATTTTGTAAAATAAAACTACAAACACAACAATCGCCGGCGAAAAAAAAAAAAAATAAACGACGATGACTCAAACTCAATTTCTCAGTAGCAGCTACGGAGTACCAGCCCGTAACTGAGAAAATTTGGCCGTATTTATAGATACTGGTACTGCTGGTGCTTAACTCAGACAAAATAGGCGTATTGTTATGTTACGTACGACAGTTATGTTTAAGTCCCATGTAAAAGGTACAGCGTTGTCATTTCCGACTGATCAATTATTCGCTTAAATCATGCAGAGGCGCCGAGCCACGCCTCCTTAAAGTTTAGGCCTTGTTCTAAACACTTCAAGCGATGCGACCCAGATGTCGCCTGTAATAAATTCACTGGACGCCACGAGATGGCGCTATTTTGTTACGAAAAATTACTCTGTGGTCGATACTCTCCGCCATCTTAGCGAGACGATCTCTGAGATCTTTTGTTCTTTCCAAAAAGACACGAAAACCAATTATTGTACCTGTGTAAAATATATTCCGATCATTAAATTAAAGTTCATGTCAAGAAATTCGGCGTTTAATTGAAGAATCTAATCTATTAGGAAAGCGTCAATTTGGCGCGCAAAATAACAATAACTCTCGTTTGGCGTGCGTCATCAGTGCGCTCGGCCGATTCGGTATCTTTTCATTCATTATTTCTATACAATGTCAACGGGGCGGGGCTAGAGAGTGTTTCTATGTTGCGAGTGCAAGCAAAAATAAGCTTAGTGGTGGTCAGGCGGGAGTGTCCTCGATAGTGCATGGCACTTTAACATAACAGTAGAAATGTGGGAGTACTATTCGGTACACCTCTGCTTAAACCTTCGGGGCTTGTGTAATAAAAATACAGTTTTTATTGAAACCATTCAGTCTGTAGCAGGAGGAGCTCGTGGCTAAATAATAACAGCCGCTCGGGTCGATCCTTAGGTTAAGCCGTGCTTGCATAGGTTGGTCTGTGGATGGGTGACCACCCTTACATACCGAGTTTCCTCCGTGCCTCGGAAAGCACGTTAAGCCGTTGGGCCCGGCTGTCATTTGTAGATCTTTGACAGTCGTTAGGTAGTCAGTAGCCCAAAAAGTCTGACAACCAGTCTTACCTGGGTATCGTATTACCTAGTTTTAACTGGGTTGTGGAGGTCAGATAGGCAGTCGCTCCATGTAAAATACTGGTATTCAGCTGCAACCGGTTAGACTGGAAGCCGACCCCAACATGGTTGGGAAAAGGCTAGGCATATAATAATTCAGTCTGTAGCAGACCATTTGAACAAAACTCATAATCACATGTGCCCCATTAACGCAGAATTAAAAATCGCCACCGGTTAGGGGGAGTAATAGCTAAATCATGTAACTTTACCCCGTGCCCCTTCTGTACCCCTGCCTGCTTCACCCCTATTGCCCCATTTAGGGGTGTTATGGTAATATCATATTGTGGGGTAGCAATTTGTTTGTTGGTTTATTAGTGATCATTGAGTTATCTTAATGTTTGATTTAAATCTGTAATTTTGTTGGTTGATTTAGCAAATTAGATACGGATTGATAGAGTGTCATTTGACTGCCTTATTTGTGTAGTGGTCCTGGGTTTGATTCCCGGGTCGGGCAAAGTGTGTTTGGGTTTTTCCATCAGGATTTTCTCAGTAGCAGTCACGGAGTTTGGATTTGTGGAAATAGTCTCGATTCGAAAATTTTCTTGAACAGTATTAGGGTAGATGACAAAAAAAAAATCGAATTAGTTCGTCAGATAGATTTCCAAAAAATATTGGACACATCTTTTTTATTTTTTCACGTAAACAAAAAATAAAGACGATACAGTGCGTCGAAAATTCGTGTGACGTCACATTTGAGTACATTTTTTACTTAAATGTGACGTCACAACCCCCACTCATGATCTTTGACACGTTTTATGTGCGTCAATTTTTATTAATTTGATAAAACAAAAAACACGTACAATATTTTTCGAAAATCTAACTGACGGACTAAACAGAATTATATTTTTTTTTAGTCGGTCATCATACCTATTCCTCCAAAGGCCCAACGCACACCGCTGGAGGCGCATTTGAAGACAACAATGTAATATAAACCTTAATTACCTTGATATAGGTCAATATAAGAATAAATTCGCACGCGGTACTCGCAGCGCCCTCAAGCTACTACAAGAGCATGCGCGCGACCGTATATCAAAGTAGTTAAGGTTACGGGCTGCAGACATCGAGTCTATATTTATTCTGCAGAAAAGAGCCATCAGAGCCATTTATGAATTACGTAGACGCGATTCTCTAAGAGAACTGTTTAAGGAAATTAATATCATGACAGTACCTTGTCAATACATCTATGAAAACATCATGTACGTTAGAAAAAATCGGCATTTATTCAGTAAGAGAGGGGACAGACACCACTATAACACTAGAAATAGGGACCAACTAGTTCAGCCAGGTTTCAGGCTTGCTAAAGTGGATTCATCTTTCATGGGGTACTGTTTGAAATGTTACAATAAAATACCTCCCCACATTCTTCAACTGAATGAGACGAAATTTAAATCTTGTATAAAACGCACACTATGTAGGCAAGCATATTATAAGTTGGGGGATTACATTGATGATAAAAATGCTTGGCTAAATGCTGGTCCTGCTCCACAACCATAGGTAGGGGGGGCAAACTAATTGTTTGTACTGGTCGGGCATTATTTGAGTCCATCGACACGTAAAGAAGAAGATGAAGAATTGATTCCCATGTTAATGTATTGTGGAAGCTGCAGAAGATTGTAAAAATATACTTGCATTGTATAGATTCCAGTTCTTAGTATTATATAATTGCATAGCACATGTGTGAGTACTTTGTACTGTTCAGCCACCATTTACATTTATTTATCTTTCATTGACTTGAATATGCCTTGGTGACTGAGAGAATGTCATGCTCACTTAAATGTCTCGCTGATGGTGGCGGGTGTGTCGGGTCATTTAGTTCCCTTCAATATGGTTGAGTTGAATGGCGCCGGTACATGCGTCATGTCTGTGAACGGGCGCTGTCAGTTGGGACTGGTCATCTCTTAGCTGCCAAGGTTCATTTTAATTACTTTATTCATACATTTTTAATCTAATCTTTCACTCTGGATGCTCTTAGTGTGCACGTCTTTCTACATCGTTCTCACATATATGTATAATCTCAAAATTAATGATGTAACCAAGATTTTGTAACAATATTTTGATTTTAAAAGAGTGTCCATGGAGTTTCTTGCCCATTTTTCTCCATAGAGATCTACGCTAGGGAATGGGCAACTACAGTACTTTCTCAAGTTATTATGCCTTGTGACTGGGACTGTAGCTTTGATTTTCTTTTTTGTAATTTTGACTTTCAAAAGTGCCGTAATGGTCTAATTGAAATAAATGCTTTGAGTTTGAGTTTGAGTTTTGAGTTTGAGTTTATATTAAATTGTTGTCTTCAAATGCGCTGCGCTGCGCTTCCAGCGGTGTGTGCTGGGCCAAAGATTGTCAATGCTATCCATTTTGTCTTTGGCATGTCAGCTACCAATTTCAACTTCATATCCATATAGGTACTTCATATTGAGAAAATCTGAAAGTGACGCCGGTGACTGAAACGTTGTGACGTAATCGGTTGTCGTGGTATAGCCATGTGATGCGGAGGAATGGGGAATATGTCGTGAGGAAAGTTTGAGTATGAATGTGGACGGGTATAAGAGTAGAGGAAGACCAAAGAAACGATGGATGGACTGTGTTGGGAACGATATGGCAAGAAGGGAAGTGTCTGATGAGATGACAAGTCTATACTAATATTATAAAGCTGAAGAGTTTGTTTGTTTGTTTGTTTGAACGCGCTAATCTCAAGGACTACTGGTTGGAATTGGAAAATTCTTTTAGTGTTGGATAGTCCATTTCTTGAGGAAGGCTATAGGCTATATAACATCACACTACGACCAACAGGTGCTGAGCAGCGAGGGTGAAACCGCGGGGAACAGCTATAAGCTATATTATGTGACGCAGACGAAGTTGCGTGGGTCAGCTAGTAATAGAGAAGTTTGGAAAAGGAAGTCATCCTGCGCCAACACCAAATGAATTGAGATAAGGGCAGTAGGGCTATTACGTATCTTTTTGATGTGCAGTGACATCAAGCTACAGTTGTACACCGAACTTTGATGACAACCGAAAATGTCAAAATATTGCTATTAGGTCAATGATATTCTAACTACCGTGAATGTGTCAAAATATTGCTATAAGGTCAATGATCTATACTAATATTATAAAGCTGAAGAGTTTGTTTGTTTGTTTGAACGCGCTAATCTCAGGAACTACTGGTTGGAATTGAAAAAATATTTTTGTGTTGGATAGCCCATTTATTGAGGAAGGTTATAGGCTATATAACATCACGCTACGACCAAAAGGAGCAGAGGAAAAGAATAAAGGCAAAACAGGCCAATTGGCCCATTTTCGAGTCTTCACGCTTGCGCGCTCACAACATATCTGTATAGTAAAATATCATTGTATAAGGTATTACGTATTAAACAGCGTGGATATCACTTTACGGTGACTAACAGCCCGGGTACGGTGTAACATCTTTCACGAAAGCCACTTCAAACTCAGTTGTCATCAATTTGAT
Organism: Xestia xanthographa; assembly: GCA_905147715.2. Lineage (NCBI taxonomy): Eukaryota > Metazoa > Arthropoda > Insecta > Lepidoptera > Noctuidae > Xestia > Xestia xanthographa. Next base: position 4,589,606 of record LR990664.1, read on the forward strand.
GTCCATTATGCTTACTATCGCAATATTAGAAGAATCGATTCGAAAGCGTCTGTCAAAATGAGTTACGGTGACTATCAGCCACGATGGGCACCGATGACGTCATATTTGATCGCGACTGGTCATACATACTATGAAAGTTGCCTTTTGACAGTTATTTGATAGACACTGAGTCCAGTAACTATCATTTTGAGCTGTCAACAGATACGTAATAGCCCTGCAGGTAGAGAATGTTGATGATATAATAATATGACTTCATAATATATTCAATACAAGGAAGGTATTATCTTAAAAACACCCTCGTATTCCTAACCACATGCAATTATTGTTTTTACCGAAAACCACGAACACACAGCCCCTTAAAAAGGACAAACTAAGTTTACAAAACCACGAAAAACACTTTGATCTATTAACACCATCAAAATATTTAAAACCACATGAGACCAGAAAACATTAATAAAAAAATTGCCCAAACAACTGTTCAGAGCAACATGGCCAATTTTACGGAAGACCCCGTCTTTTGGTACATTTGGTCCCCCAATGAGAGTAGTCGCTGGGGACTGGGGGTATTCCCATAGGTGGTGGGGGTGCTTGGGGTAGTTTAATGATCATAAACAGTAGCTAAATGATCGAATGGCTGAGCCTTTTGTATGTTGAGTGCGCTGTGATGCGCCTTGTGTGTTTGTTTTGAAGTACTTTAATGTTTGGTTAAGTTCATTTACTTTGATATTTTACTTGTCTTTGTTGGTTTGGTGGTTCACAATGTATCTTTGTCTTATGATATTAAATGATGTTTATTTTGCAAGCCGTTGGTCCCGGCTGTCATTTGTACATCTTTGACAGTCGTTACATGAGGTAGTCAGTGGCCCAAAAAGTCTGACAATCAGTCTTACTAAGGGTTATCGTATTACCCAGTACTAACTGGGTTGTGGAGGTCAGATAAGCAGTCCCTCCGTGTAAAATACTGGTATTCAACTGCATTCGGTTAGATTGGAAGCCGACCCTAAAATAATTAGGAAAAGGCTAGGCAGATGATGATGTTTATTTTGCAAATAGGTTTTTACAAACACTTTAACACGTCATTTTTTCAAACTAGGTGTGGCCAGTGTTTCGTACCTGACTACTCTGAGTTGAAACAGTCGAAACAAACTCAGAGGTCATAGTCTCATTTAAAGTTCAGACAATCTTGATCAACTCACATGAAACTAAAAAAAGAAAGAAACGCTTTTAAGACCCTTCTATCCCTAAAATTAGCAACTCTATTTGTGGTGGTTCAAACTTCGTTTGAAATACTGTTAGAATAAAGTTCACATCAGCTTGCACTACAAAGCGGTTGTTACGTCAGCCACTGCGGCCGAATAGTGCGAAATGAGTGGTTTTTTGCGATTTACAAAAAATCTATTGACAGGACTAAAAAATAAAACACATAAGACCTGCTTTATAGTTAGTTCAGTTAGTATGCAAAGTTTCATGATCTAATTTGAAGTACTTTTTGAATACCAGCGGTTTATTGTTCGATTTGGAGGAAACTTTGGATTTTTTTTCTATAGAGAAATGTTTATGGAATCGTGTTTTCGTCACCTATAGTACTTAGCATTAATCCTCAACTGTACCATATATTTATTTCAAAATTAATGCTGCAGTATTTTAAGCGTAACGGAGGATCATGCTAAGCCATTTGAGGGGGTATAGGCATTTTAACGCCTGATCTATAAAACCTACATTCTTAGCAATTATAGCATTCTACGAGTATTCTATTCGAGTTATACCCGACTCGTCACTGTGCCTACTCGTCATCAAAAAGCAAAAGATCTCGATTCACAACTAGGCTCTCCTCTGTTATAAATAAGGAGAACAAAATGTAATATGACGAAAGTTGCTTGTGGTTTAAAATCATCAATATCATTTTTCATTGCTGGTTACCGTTCAACTCGATGTCCAGCAACTCTCATCCAGCTCTTACCTTCCACCCTGCGAAGATCGTCGCTCCACCGAGCCTGAGAGCGACCTACTTGGGCCTGTGGACGGTGGGCTATGGGCTAGCTCGCCGTCCGTCCGTCTCATAACGACAGGCCGTGTCGACGGCGCGTTCGTGTTGCACGCGCGCCTCAAAGAGAGTCAGCAAAAGGAAGGGGTGTGCAAGGACCGATGCCTGCCGGGGCTGCGGGACTGTTCGAAAGAAATACCGTGGCCCCGGAACACAAAGGGCGATGAAGAAACATGGATGAGTTTTAGTCAGTAAAAGTCTGACACTCCCTCCTCCTCCGCCCAAAGCGGGAGGAGTCATTTGATGATATCCCATACGAAAAAAAAAGGCCGTCCTACTTACGTTCTCAGATTCACTTTCTCTAAAGAAAAAGTAAAGCTGTAAAAATAAACCAAACACGTAAGCATAATAACTCGTACGTGTATTTCACACATACACACCCCTACACACACACATACACACCGGCCCACAACACACTTACACCCCACAGATAATTGTCCATAGCTTTTAGCCAACACAATGTATTTAATAATCCCCACAAGGGTAATTACGTTTCATATAAACGATGACCACTTTACCTTGAACCCTGCCCGCTCACTTACACCAAGCTTTTAACTGTGGTATTACAACACCAGATTTCGAAGACCCGAATTTTCCAACTTAATCTAAGGCAATGCAGGTCAACTGTAACTGGTTTTGTGAAGACCTCTATTTGCCAACTTAATGTACTAAAACACGGTCAACTATAACTGGTTGTTAAATGTCTACTGTCTAGTGTAATTAGGGATCTGATTCTGAAGGAATTGTTGTACTGGCAAGGTCAACTTAAAATAGACCTAGATAGATAAGTTTTTACTGAAATGTTTAGGATAACCTTGTCATTTTGCCAATCAGACTCCTGAGCATCTAGGTGACTGGCTAATATACCACAGTAGTAGATATTTTCATTTATGATTATTTTCGATACAAAATTAAATATGTCGCCGCAAGAGGCTCTATCTGCTAAGATTTAATCTAATTAATAGCACTCATAATTCTATTCCATGATAAAACTGGTGAACCTGCCATCTCTGCTTGGCAGTACAATTATTACATAGAACTTAATTAATTGACAGATGAGTTAAGCGCCATCTATTGGCTTACGTAGTACTTAGATAGTTCGTGGTTTCAAATAGTAATTTATTAAACAAAAGTCTAGCTAAAGACTCTCAGTAAGTCTTTAGCTAGATCTATAGTTAAAATTATGATAAGCAAGTATTTTATGACATTGGATTTGTAATTATTATTGTTCATTTGACACAAGATTGTTTATGAGGCAACACTACAGGTGGAAGATGGCGCCGATTACGATTTGATCAATAACTCAAATAATAATTTGAAACTACAACTAAATCAGATTATCTAACTAAATTACAAACTAAAAAGTAACAAGATTATCTTCTTATGTGTTCTTTGTATTAAATCCTTTGATTTACCGGAAATGGTTTTAAAGCAAGATCGAATATTGTTGTAAAAAGTAATGAAGCGACTAATTAGCTTTAACTAGATAAAACCTTTGCATTTGTGAATATTGGAAATGTTTAATTAATAAAATGATGAATTGTGAATTATTCTAGAATTGTTTGTAAGTTTTAATGAATTTATTATGTAATGAATAAACTGTACTGAATGAGGGACTTCCGCCCACTCAGAATGGACGCGTGAGCAACGAGCAGTCACGTTAGCAACGAGCAGTCACGTTAGCTTACGATTAGCAAAAACAATTAAAATACTAAGTAATTATAAGTGTTTAATGAAGTGAACGATATTAATAAGTTGTGAAAATGTTATCTGTTATACGATTTAAAAGAGTGTGAGGAGTTTCTTCATCCATTCTTCTCCTCAACCATAATAATTTGCGAATGGACGACTCAACTCTAGAAAGTTAATCAGTTTCTGTACCTAAATGGTTTAATAGAAATAAACGTTTGGAATTTGAGTCAAGTGCTGTGTGTGATTTCAAATACCCACCTACCTATCTACCAACAATGAAGAATCGCAAGGCGATGTGATAGATGACTGAAAGACAATATGGTGGTGGATGGCACCAATATTTGGGGACGTGTCGTGACAAATATAATGCAGGAAGTGCCGGAGTCTAGATTCGCATCCGGTGTTGAAAATAGGCTCGCCCCCTATTACATGGGGATGGGACTTAACCATGACTTCCGATAGTGAGTGTAATATATATGCCACTGCCTAAGTTTCAAGATTAACCGGCGTAATGGTATGGGACTAACCTTGATTTGATAAGTTTAAGTTATGAAATGCAAAAGCTTGATTTTACTTTTATACCAATAAATGGGACTATGCATAAAATACAAAACTCTTTTTATTTATTAAAAATGCCTAGTATTGGCACCTAAAAACATTGTGGTACACTTGTGTAGGTTGCTAATACATCACTTATTTTACCGTTTTATGTAGCATGTTTTTGGTGAAACGGAACGCACTCTCAAAACGCGTCGTCCTCGATAACGCCGGTAGTGACGTCAAAGTCTATGTGTCAAAAAAACACTTTTATTTGAAAAGTGCTTAAATTTCACTAAGATTTTATTATATTTTTAATTGCAATTTTTACTTGACTAGAGCACATACAAGTAAAATTATTCTATTATGGGCAAAAAATTAGAGGTAAATAAGGCAGATTGTGGTAAATGACGTCAGATCATGGTCGCGACAGCTACGGACGTTTGAACTGGCGTAGAAAATTGCAGGAGTTTTATATTATTTTTAAGCGACAAGCAGTAGTTGAACTTAACTTTTAATACTTTTCTTGGGTTGATAGTACTGTATTTTATTGATTTAAGTGAAGAAAAAACTACGTTTAAATTCCCCATTGTTTAAAAAAATTGAACTTTCGTTTTTTTTTCTTCCATACCTCCTAACCTAACCTAACCAGCATACTCCATACGCCCCCTTTAAACAGATCTTAATGATAACAAATGAAGGCCAATTAAATCGGGACAGTAACAGGGCAGGGCAGACCAAGCAAACCTGGCCATCATTACTAAAAGTGCGTTCAGACTCAAAGTAAGTGGAAAAGTAAACCGTTTGGTAGCCGCCTAAGCCGAATTTGTGAGAGGAGTTGGCGGGTTGCTGGCGAAAGTCGACAGGCGAAAGTGTGATGTTGGAGGAGTATGTTGAAAATAAAAGCTTTATTAGAACAATTACTAGCGAAAATCGACAGAGGCGAATGGATGACTGTGGATTAGTATGTATATTTCTATTTTGTGTGCAATCTATACTAATATTATAAAGAGGTAACATTTGTTTGTAAGTTTGTATGTAGGGGGTAATCTCCGGAAGTAATGAACCAATTTTAAAAATTGTTTCCATGGTAGAAAGCTACATTATTCGTGAGTGCTATGGGCTATATTTTATTCCCGTACTCCCACGGGAACGGGAACTACGCGGATGAAACCGCGGGACGTCAGCTAGTAAAGAATAAGAATTGCAGAACATTTTTTCTGTTGTGCTGAAAATAAGAGAATGTACAAATTGTTGATACCTTAGTTGTATTATTCATTTTGGTTTCCTTTCATATTTCTAATTTTAGGAATATTTCTAGGTTAATAAAAATTTTTGTTTTCGTTACCATCATCTGCCCAGCCTTTTCCCAACTATGTTGGGGTCGGCTTCCAGTCTCACCGGATGCAGCTGAATACCAGTATTTTACATGGAGCGACTGCCTATCTATTTTCGTTACCAGCATCCTAAAATTATGTAAGGTTTATGACCGCTAGTATTAAAATATCTTTTCATAATTATCATGTCAGAATATACGAGGCATACTTACTCAATAAAATTACTAAAAATTAGGTATAACTACAAGGTTAACATTTCATAATAGGGTATATGCATGATTTTTTTTTATCACTGAACAAAGTGTAAAACATTAAACATTTCTGAACATCAGAAATAGCAAAGTGATATTATTTTTTTAATATCTATAAAAAATACTAAGTTATAAGCACATGAAACTGCTGATTAGACAGAGAGAACCGATACAGCGAATGACGTCATTCGCTGCATCGGCGTACAAAATCTATACTAAATTCCGTTTATCTAGAAAGAGTAAGAAACAAAGGTTTAAATGGTTATAACTTTTGTGTTGTTTGGCCGATTATGTCTTGTTTTCGCTTTTTGTTATTATTTTTAAGGGAATTATAAAACGAGCGATTAAAAAAAAGCTTTGCGACTGATGATGACATACTGTATTAATAACTTGAGCGGTATGAATTTGAGTAAGCGAAAAATTAACTAAACTAACGACGAATATTGATTAATAATAAAATCCAGAACGAGCTTACAAAAAGTGGATTGTGATTAATCCATTTCATATATTAAAATTTTATCCGAGCGACTACATTACTAAGTGAGCGACTGGATAAAATTATAAAATCTTACTACGGAATTTCTTTTATGGGCGGCATGGGCACCGGGCCGTAGGCCGACGAAGGAGGCCGGCGGAGGCCCGGCACTTCGGGGACAGAAGTCAAAGAGTGTTATTTAATATGCGAGCGAAACGAGCGTGATAGAATATTATTTATATATGGTATATAATAAGTATAAGTTGACCCTAAAGAACCAATATCATATATACATATTTATTTTATATATATTTATTTATTTATATATTTTTTTCAAGACGTTGCCATCACTATTTAATCTAGGTTAAGTTTTACATAAAATAGGTGGGTAAGGTATAAAGAATAAGACACTACTTAACAAGTATCATAATATTTATTTTGTAGTACAAAGAGAATAACAAAATCAATCAAATATCAAATAAAATTAATAATTATGTACTTAACTTTTATTAGGTATCCAACACAATTTCTCCAACACACTATCGATCACTTATACACTACGATTATTTTTCGAGGTCCGCACAGCTCGACAGTCGAACAAGAAGTGCCGCCACACTGGACGGTCACCCGTTTTAAAACATCGGTTTTCGTAAACAAGGTGGGGCGATCAGGTGACGACATAGCTCAACAACTGTACTAAATAAAACGTTAAAACACTTTAATATTTAAAAAATGCTATTAAATAATTCTTAAATTAAATAATTGAACCGTCTAACGGTATAAAATACATTATAGCTTTTATTTGTAATTGTTCACAATAAATTCAATAAATCGTATCTTTTATCTAATCGGGTTTTAAGTTCCTGTCATTTCATAATTTACAAAAATAGACATTAGGACGTTTTGTTAAACTGAAATACATCAAATATTCACCAAAAATAGTTATTAGTTTGAAAATAATCTATCAAGCGCGCGTCATGGAATCGTAGCAGGTCCTAAAATAACTAAAAAAACAGTTCTGCAAATACCATTAAACAACAATTAATTAGCTCATTAGTGTATTTTTTAAAGTGGTTTTTGTATTCGAAACACTTCATTTAAGATAAAATGCCGCTCAGTATAAAAAATACATTTGCCAAATATTGAAAAAAATGCAGGACGTAACGTTGACACTCAAACAAATATTAAGTCGCTCAAATATTATGAAGCTGCTCATTTTGTATTTTAAGTAACTCAAATTAATGTTAGTAAGATACTGTTCTGTTGATTTCTCGTCACTTACAGTCAGTCGCTCACTTAGTAATTATATAACCCAAATTAATTAATTTTGACACTTAAAATTGTAATTTACAGTCACTCGTTTTATTGCTACCCTTATTTTTATAGTACTTTAACATTCCGAATCGAAATAATAAAAAAGAAAATTTATGCATATTCTCTATTATTTCGTTTTATTCGTGGTAAGACTACACCTATATGGGTCGGGGGGCTTTCGGGACCAGGACCACGGTCCCGGATTCCCCCTAAATATTTTTTAGTGGTATTTTGGGACCACAAGAAAACAAAACAAAGTTTTGTCTTGGGAAAGTACGGTCAACCAAACATATTTCGTATTGAGTCGTTCATCAACTGGTCCCACATGGCCGGCCCATTTAGGACGAGTTGATGAAAATCAAAATTAGTAATATTTTCGTTCTGCAACTCGTCCCACGTATGAAAAAAGTATAATCAGTAGTAAAAGTGTTAGTGTGGAAAAATGATTGCCTATAAAATATTTAATCATCACAACATTGTCTAGATGCTAGTTATAGGTCTAGTTTACTTCTTCTAGGTTACTTTCGGTTCTAGGTTACTTTTCGTAAGGTTACTACCTTACGAAAAGTACTAGGCGTGCATGAATCCAAGAAAGTATTATTTCATTTTGACCTCATTTTCGTTATCAGCGACTCCAAAAACCATGGAAACGACACCCATGATGGAAAAACCAAAAAAAATCGTAGAAGATGGAATTACCTTCTTTAATTTATGTTAGCCTAGTACTTATTTCTAAGGTAACTTATCAATTTGTTTGAATTAAAAATTCTTAAAAAAATATTGTTATAATCTTGTCGTCCTAACTAGACCTAACGTTGATAAAGTTTAAAGTTCCACGCAAAAAGAAACGTGGTACGAGTTGCAGAACGAAAATATTATCTATTTTGATTTTTGTCAACTCATTCCAAATGGGCCGTGGGCTTTGTAGGAAGAGTTGATAAAAATTGTACATCTTGATACAAGTAGAGAAAGTTTTTATTTTTGTTTTTCTAATACCCGTCTTTAGAGAAGTTTCACTTCAATAATAAATTCATGTAATTGTTGATCACGATATTATTTCAGCTTACTGTACTCTAACTTTTGTTTTCTTGTGGTCCCAAAATACCACTCGAAATTTTTTTAGGGGAATCCGGGACCGCGGTCCTGGTCCCGAAAGCCACCCGACCCACCTATATGTGGTTCTCGGGGTTTCTCAGCCCATTTTGGAAATGCTAGCCACATGCAAGAGCAGGAAATCCAAGCCCCTTGAATCGCCTTTGAACGCAGTCGCCGAAATTAGCAAGACATCATCATAAATCAGCACCCACCTAACCTTTTCCCAATGATATTGTGGTCAACTTCCAGTCTAACCGGATGCAGCTCAACACCAGTATTTTACAAGCAGTGACTGCCTATTTAACCTTCAGAACCCAGTTAGTACTGGGTAACAATTTACATGTGATATTGAAATAAATCGAAAAACATATTCGTCGCCAAAATAACAACAATTTTCGCTAAGCCAACGTATTTTCGCTGTATTTACTACTACAACAGCCCATAACGTCCACTGCTGGATATAAACCTCTCCCATGATGGGAGAAATTTACCGTAATCTCCACGCTTGGCAGGCGGATTGGAAATCGCAGTGATAAAAGACTAACAGAAAACGCTGCTGCCCATTCTCTGGTCTACGGAGGCGCAAGGTGTTCTGCCTCAGACATTAGTCGCCTTATACGACACCCATGAGTGTAATGGGTTGGTTCTATTCTACTCTGCCGGATACCACACGGCTACGGCTGTATTTACAGTACCCGTTAACCCCCAATGTCCGCGGGCAGCTCTAATGTACAATTACTTCTCTCTGTAGCTAACAGGAACCGTCTTCTGTTGTCTATTGGCTGATAATGGCTACTCCTACGCACTTTATAAGATAGGGGATGGTAAATTAGTTTGTAGCCTAAGCCAAGCACCCCTCGCTCTGTATTGGTGCCCAAGATACAGGCTTTTCCTATTGTTTGAGACCAATATAAAACCTTTTTGTTATACAGTGTGTAAACAACCTCATCACGAAGCCGTCAACCAAGCATTCTGTACCTACTATTCAGGAGCTTGCCACAAGAGACGTAAATATAAGCAATTTAAATTACGTTACCTAGTCAATAAAGAAATAAAGCTGCTTTATGTAAGTAACGTTACGCAAAAATTATTGCTAGGAAACAACTTCTTTTTTGGGGTGAAAATCATTTTTAGGGTTCCATACCCAAAGGGTAAAAACGGAACCCTATTACTTCGCTGCTTTTTCTTCGGACTTCGCTGTCTGTCCGTCTGTCTGTCCGTCTGTCTGTCACCAGGCTGTATCTCATGAACCGTGACAGCTAGACAGTTGAAATTTTCACAGATGATGTATTTCTGTTGCCGCTATAACAACAAATACTAAATATAGTCAATGGTACGGAACCCTTCGTGTGCGAGTCCGACTCGCACTTGGCCGGTTTTTTGTGGTAGAACTCAATGTAACGCACTCAAAACATTGTGCTGATGGATGGATTGAATAGTACGGGAGTCGTGGAGGTGTTTAGAGTAAAAATCTTGCATTAAAAACTTGTATTGAAAAAAAAAACTCGTCAGCAAGTTGGAACTTTGACCCCCAATATCTCCGTTACTAACTAGAAGATTCCCAGGTATGGTGTAGAAAAAAAAAAATGATCGCAATGACGGGGAGAAGTGTCTTTCGGCTTCGTTAAGAGATTTTTTACACCCATTATTATTAGGCAATGTTTTTCAAGTATGCATAAAGTTTCAGGTATCTAAATTTTAAATGCGTTGCAATTAAGGTCTGTACGGGTTAAAACTTGCATTCGTGCGTCCAGGACACCCTGAGAAATCCGGCTACCCAAACTGCCTTATTTATTTACTTCGGATTCATGTGCGTATTGCATAATTACCACTTCGGTGAAGGAAAACATCGTGAGGAAACATGCCTGAGAGATAATTCTAGACGGCATGTAAAGCTAAGTCAGAGGCCTCATAAAAACTCCAAGACACCAGGTTAGGCACTACTCACACATAAAGAAAGAAGAACTGCCTAAGATTCATTCTTGGATAATTGTATTGACTCCCCCACACACCCACACTCCACCACCACTACACTCCACTACTCCACTCCACACCACCCACCACCCTCCACCCTCCACTACTACTACTACAACAGCCCATATTTAACGTCCACTGCTGGACATAAGCCTCTCCCATGATGGGAGGAATTTGCCGTAATCTCCACGCTTGGCAGGCGGATTGGAGATCGCAGTGATGAAAGACTAACAGAAAACGCTGCTGCCCATTCTCTGGTCTACGGAGGCGCAAGGTGTTCTGCCTTAGACATTAGTCGCCTTATACGACACCCGTGAGTGTAATGGGTTGGTAAGCCGTGTGGTATTCGGCAGAGTAGAATAGAAATTCTACTCTGCCGGATACCACACGGCTTATGTTGACTAGCGACTGTTAATATTAAAAGTTCGCAAATCTGCAATCTATCATCTCCATTCCCCTTTAAACTAGTCTCGTGCGAGTTAATGTTTTGATGTCTAAATAAGAAGATATCGGTAATAACAGCACGGCTGAGGGGTGGCGACACAACGCGGCAAATTGCGGAATGTCCGGCGGCCATTAGGGCACATTACTCGAACCACTGCTCCAGTTGAGTGGGGGACGACATTCAATTATTTTAGCGATGTTCCTCCTTTTGTGTATTTATTAAGAGTATTTTGTCAATAGACTACTTTTTAGTGAAGTTGAATATGTCTCCGAAATTGGGTGGTGGGTGACGTCAGCTCTGCATTAGGTACTCGTTCTCCCTTTTAAAGAAGAATGGGAAAAGAGGAGTCAGGTATTACTAACCACTGACTGCAATAATGGTTTTTACTTTAATTAATTCCCAAAGTGTAGGTATTTATCAAGTGTGCTACGACTGCTACGAGCTACTAACGTGTTCCTAAACTGTACTTGACCATATGTTTCTTCAGTTATATTAAAAGAACTAATAGGTATCTCATCAGACTCCTAATCGCAATATAAACACACCGTGTTGTATTAATTTTTTCTAAATGCCAGCATTAGGTACTTTATCTTTTTCATAAAAAAAGCGAGCATAGACAACACACCTCATTATTTCGGCCTCATTACAGAACAGACCACAGATTATGTTATTGTTTTGTCTATGGAGGGGTCGGGTTTCGCGCCATTTGGCCAACCAGTCGTGTAATAGCTCCGGGGAGGAATGGCGCACAGTGGTCGATTGATGTTAAGTGTAGTTTTATTTTTGGTAAAATGTGATGTGAAAGGGCAGGAATGATTGAGGATGATGGATTTTGTCATTTTTAAAACGACGGCTGCTGCAAAGTACTACTTTAAAAGGAATGCAATTTTGTTTTAAGTGCTTTTATCAAAATTAAACTGAGGAGTACTGTCTAATTGATATATAGGGTTTTACTGAAATGATAAGTGCCTACACCTGAATGAATGCCCTTGGAGAATGTCTTTTCTTTCACTATAGTTATACTTTTAATTGTTCTCTATCAAACATCATACTTAAATAATGATCATTTTTTGTATGAACAGCTTTTACTTTGTAGTAATAACCCACGACCCAGTGTGCGCCGCTCCCACTCAATTCCCTTTAGTCATGATTGTCTATTTGAATTTAGAATAAGCCCGTTCGAAATTCGAATTGAGATGTTTGTTTATGAATCAATGGTTAGATTTGATTTGAAGTGGAGTGGGGTGACCCATTGAGTTTGTGGATGAGACAAATTTTCTAAGTGGCCAGTTGTTATTTTGAAACTATCGTTTTATTAAGACTTTGTTTTTAATTAATGTTATTTTAAATGATGAATTAATGTTTAAAAAACTGCCTCGTTGGTCTAGTGGTAGGGAATTTCTCAGCAGCAGCTACGGAGTCTGTCTGGGTTTGTGACCTGTTGATGGCAATAAGGTCACCCCCTATTACATGGGCCTGGAACATAAAACTAAAATTTATACTGTAAAAAAAATATAAAAAATTAAAAAACCCGACTGCGTAAAAAATAACTAATCATTTTAAATAATAACTGAAAAGAATAAAACAAGTTCAGGAGACAGGATAATTATATTGACTGCAACAGTCGGGACCCATTAAATAATCTAGACTAAAATCATTACATCCAACTGATCCAATATGAGTCCCGACTGTTGCAGTCAATATGTCCTGTTTCCTGAACTTGTTTTATTATTTTCAGTTTTTATTTAAAATTATTAGTTTTTTTTTTACGCAGTCGGGTTTTTTTAATTTTATATATATTTTTTTTACCAGGTATTTGCCATTTACAATCACATTAAAACATATAAGTTGCATATATTTTTGGAATCACCTTATAAAACCCTTCATTTTGATACCCCACTCGATGGCATTAGAAAAAAAAATCCAACTCCACAGGCATCCCAAATTCACGACTTATTTGTTTTTTGATTATAATGTATCTTTTAAAAAAAAAATATTAAATCCCTCCATCCGTTGAGGAGTAACGAGGGAAGAAAGAAACGGACATACATACATACAGACATACTTACATACATACAGGTCAAACACATTACCCTCGTTTTGGGCTTCGCCGCAGTCGGGTAAAAAGAAATAGTGAGTCAGTTTCTAGAACAATACCTTATTAATCTTATTACTTTAAACTTCTATTAACTTATTAAAATAACCATTAACTAACCCACCAAAACAAATAAATAAAATCACCACCATAATAGCTGGCAACACCGAATCACCGTTTAATTAGTGTTGCCACCCTCTCAGTTATATTACTTTGTGATGTAGTGATGTGCTCTCTGATGTATGTTAGGGGTGCAGGGATGAGGGTTCCGTATGGTATGTGTTTGGTGTAGATTTGATTACTTCATTTAAGTAAATGGTGGAGATGTCGTAGGTAAACTACAAACTAAAGTGAAGAACGAATCTTGTAATCATATACAAGGTACTTAAATTATTTTATCTACACCCATGCTATAAATCCTCTATAAAAGTATCTGTAACAGTTAGCTTATTGCCAACATTAAAACGACCAGTGTCATAGTAATTAGACATCCAAACGGGTGTTATGATGCAACTCATTTAAAAAAAGAACATTCTCATGCACGCGCATTTCACTACCACAGCGCCATAATAAAAAAAAACTTATAGGTTAATTCAAATTCACGTCCTATTCCGCCATTTTTGTTCGATATTAGTATTGCATTTTAGTAATTGCACATTGTACAATAAATAATTCTATCATAGTTTGTCTACTCAGCAATTATACAACAGTTGCATAAATAACTAATAAATACGTTAAAAGAACATTTTATGGGTCTATATCTTCACAGACTATATATAAGTCAGGTTAAAATCTTGCCTGTTTCCGTTCGGGTCTGTCATACTATACTGACAGCTAGCAATGCGAGAATTTTGTCAAATGGATTTACAAAAACATCTTTACGTTATCATACAATAACCAGTGATTCGTGGCGGTACTTCTATACGAGCCTACCTCTATACCTTTGCTTCTCTTATAACCAACTACTCTTCATGGTGTTGGAGTTTTTGAACAGGGACCCAAGTCTACTCATCATCTGCCTAGCCTTTTCCAACTATGTTGGGGTCGAGTTCCAGTCTAACCAGATGCAGCTGAATACCAGTATTTTACATGGAGCGACTGAAGCCCAAACCCACCACTGGACCCAAGACTGGGACCAAGTCTACTATTTTTATAAATTCGTCATTCCAACACGATCCCATTCTCATCCCATTGTCATTTTGCTAAAAGTTCGTAATCTGCTAAATTCATAATGGTCGATCATTGGTCGGTTAATGGTCTCCTAATAGAATTGTGTTATAATGACATTGTCGTATTGCCATTACTGTAAAACCCGCCAGATTTCATTTCTATATATTTTACATATTATTTATTAGTGTTTTAGGCAATCTGAAGTAGTAAGAAGTTCGTAAATAGCACCAGTCATTCATTTGTCATTATGTACGAGATTACCATTGTATGCCATTTCTTTCAATGGAGAGTCAGTGGTTGACCATTGGAAAGTCATAATGACGCCATCATATTAGTAGATTACCAAACTTGTCATAATCAACAATTATGAAATCAATGATAGACCATTCTGACACTATTGTAATAGCAGATTTAAGGCCCTGTATGCTTGCATTATGGGCTTGCAGTATTGAATGATGAATGATGTTTATTTTGCAAGTAGGTTTTTACACATACTTTTACACGTCATTTTTTTAACTAGATGGGACCGGTGTTTCGTACCTGACTACTCTGAGAAGAAACAGCCGAAACAAACTCAGAGGTTATAGGTTTGTCTCTTTTGAAATCCAGACATAATCTTGCTCAATTCACATGACGACTCACAGTGTCTGAGATGGTCTTTAGAAGAAATAACCACACAGATTTAAGTGGACCCGTCCAGTCAGTGCAAGCATTTGCCATTTAACGTGTAGCTCGACTTATAACTCAAGGAGCTCAACGAAACGAAGAACAATACCAAAGAAAGGACATTGTTGGCTAGACACGCTACTGTACAGTGATCATCAACTTTCCCCAAATGCGGTGATTATAACTCTCTTCCCTGGCAAAAGGAAGCTTTGCCATTTGTGCACGTAACCCTAAATTGGGTCCATTAAAGAGATATCCCAATTCCCAGTTGTGAATGACAAAACATCATAAAATGGTTCCATGGATGGCTTTTGGCTCGAGTTACCCTTAAGAATGATTAGTTTTATGGGTTGATCCTGTTTCGGGCATTTTTCGTTGACGCTAGGGTTAGTGTCAATGAAAAATGCTCGAGATTGACCCGGACGGAATATACTCGTATTCTGAGAAAATTGCACTTATACAATCCAAGTACGAGTTTGGCAAATTTATTAAAAATGCACTGGTTATATGAAGTGCGGTTTTGGGAAAATAAGAAACAAGAAAATGCAAAGTAAATTATTTAAATTTCAACGAACACTCATTTTACTCAGTAAAGGAATTTTTAGACTTAAAATGATTTTACTAGCTTTGATTATTTCTTTCCTCTTTACTGCTCTAACAAAAGTGTTATTGTATGATTGAGCGCATTGTGAACTGGATTAATAATTGTTTATAGTTTAATTATTATTATTATTTTTATAAATTTGTATGCCCATGAGGGTGATACCGTTAATGTAACCTGTGTATCACAAATAAACTGTTTGATTTGATTTGATTTGAAGCAATAGCACGTTGACGCAAATATAAAAAAAAATAACAAAAAAATGTTGTAAATTCTAGAAGGCTCTTTCTAATTCATTTCAACATGCACTTATTAATAATGCAGTTAAATCAATACATTTCACGCTTACGTATCCCTATTTATGTCGTCCTGGCCATGATTTTCTTATTTTAAGAATGATAATTTTGTTCCCTAAACCGGTTCTTGATATCTACTATCAACAATAATACATCCCTTCTAAAATCGCCTTACAAGAACTCAAATCACCATAGACCATTGTATTTTTAGATAACTTCACCTACGCTGAATTATAACGTCCAGCAAAGTTTTTAACTGTACCAAATAAAATTGTCCCGAACCAGACTCAAACCCCAGGCCTCTTCCCTCACGAACCATCTGTCGCCACAATGGGCACTTACAAAACGCATTCACTATTTTATCAAATCTATCACAAACATACACCACATAAAAACCAACCTTACCTCAACCTCATAGATGTTATTATCGAGTGGTGTTTCATTTTAGGGTCCCCCATTCCATATGGATTAACTAAAATGAATCGTAAATTCGATCTTTGACACCTTTTTCATTTTGGTTTCAAATGATTTTTGTTAGAACCCCTCTTTTTATTTAGAGTGGGTAAATAGACATGCCTTCTGTAACATGCGATTTCATTATGAGTAGATTATTGAGTATTTAGTTAAAGATTAGTGATTTATGGGGTGTGATATTTGGTATACTTACTTAAATAGATAATTTAAATGTCGGAATGGTCCACTCACATTACCTTTCTCTTTTTTTTAGTTTGTTTTTTACATTTTTTTACACTTTTTCATTAATTGTGTCAATTGTTTAACTATTGTGTCTACTGATTAGTCGTTTAAAAGTATACACAAACTACAAATAGATCTTAAATAATAATAAATAAATTAAAAGTAAAACATACATAATATCATTTGTATTCAACGACGACCGCATCGCCATCAATTAGTTTCCTTAAACGTTATGTCTTCTGCTTGAAAATTATTTGCTCTCAATAAGGTTATTTCGAAGTATGAAAACACCTGACAAAAAACCCGAAAGGCAGGGCGGGCACACATAGATCTGGACAAATCAGTACGTATAGCAATACTAGCTCTCTGGTAAAATAAACGTTCGAAGGCCTTCGTTAGTTCCCAGAGCGGGAGGAGTCATTTGATGATTTCCCATCCCAAAAAAAAAAAAAGGCCTTCGTTAGTTATAGTCTATACATATAATAAAACAGTAGCGAAAGTAAAACTATACGTTGAGAATTTTCGAGAAAAAATAAGTGGCTTTTGTTAGAAAAACGTAACTGATGACAAAAAGTGACTTTTTAGAATTTTTGTCTGTTTGTCTGTGTGTATGGTACGGCTTCACGCAAAAGCTACTGGATAGATTGAATTGAAATTCAGCAAAAATGTTCTTTGTAAACCAAGGAAAGCTTTAGGCTACATATTATCACGCCGTATGTTATGGGAGGTAAGCAATATTGATTTTAAAAGGTTTTGGTTCGTAATTGAATGCACAAAATAATTGGAAAATAAAGGCATTATTACAAAATGATTTTTTTTTGTTCTAAATTGGTCCCGAGCGAAGCCGGGGCGGGTGGGTCGCTAGTTAAAAATTAAAAACTATTTTGCATATGTTAAACGTGGCCTACCATAGAGGCCTGTGACAAGACATGTTTAATCTTTAGCACATCTTGTGGGCTAGGCAGATATTATCTATGTTAAAAGATTATTATGCAAAAAATGCATTTACAAATCAATTCATCAAATGGCATAAT